>JBAMJR010000114.1:532500-1185000 GCA_038501785.1 Myoxocephalus aenaeus
CAATGATGATCCACAGAAAGTTTGGTGAGAAATGGACACAGCGTTTAGGAGCAGTGGGCAAAAATGTGTTTTTTACAAAATTCAAAATGGCGGAAAATCTAAAAAAAGTAGGCGGAGCTTAACGGCACGACAATATTTTTTGTAGAGGAGATGGAACCGCACATGTGTGTAAAATATCAAGTATATCGGTCATAGTTGGCAATTGGTATGGGCTGTCAAACATCAGGTCAACTCTAGGGGGCGCTGTCATGTTTTTTTTTCCCACACCCCAATAAGATTGAAATTTTCACCAAGTCGGATTAGTGTTAAATTTTTGAAAAATGTAGCTTTAGACCAAGCACCTCTTTTCCCTGCAGAACGGTGTAGAATAATAATAATAAACATTAGAATAACAATAGGTCCTCGACTCTGACTACGTCAGTGCTCGGGCCCTATATATATATATATATATATATATATATATATATATATATCCCTCTCTCTCTAAATTAAAGCTGCTCGCAGCTGTGACTGGGCCCTCGCCGCCGGCACGTCGGGGTAAGCCGAAGGGTCGCCGGTTCGCCCGTCCGCCTGCCAGGCGGATGTTCGAGGCCGGGAGAGCCGGCGACCCGCAGGCGTCCCCGACGTTACACACACTGATCCCATGTCTCCACGGTTACATACGTGGTACTCTTTTCGAAATCCGTCGTTGTTAGGGGTACTAAATTAGCTAAATAGTGAAACGTTATAATCGCTCAGTCATATTGAGGAGCTTTACTTTATTACGTAATTATACAAATATAACGATCTTTTTTGTTAAATGTAGTCCATCGTTTCTCTTCTCAAAAGGGTTTAGAGTACTTTATCCGTTTAAATTTATTAAATCGGACCTGTGGTTGATGATTTAGGAGCGTTTGAGTGAAAATAAAAAGCACTTCCTCATTATCGAAAAATCGGGACGGGGGGGCTCCGGGAGCTCGGGCGGATGAGGTTAAGACTTTCCTCTTTGATAGCACTTATAGTTAGGGCTGGCTCAGGTCTATAGTTAGGGCTGGCTCAGGTCTATAGTTAGGGCTGGCTCAGGTTTGCCCTGGTCCAGCCCCTAGATATGCTGCTATAGGCCTAGACTGCTGGGGGACATCTCATGCCGTGTTCACACCAAAAGAGTTGCGAATTTTCGCAATGCTTTTTCGCCTGAGTTTACTCGCTCGACTGGTTAATTCACTTTTTCGTAACCATTCGCTGCGGAAAGGGGGCGGAACTTATCTCTGTGGCTTTACTCTGTGAAAACAGTTACCATTTCCTCCATCCACCATGTAAATAACCACTAGTTCTGCTTTATACTTGTTGGGGAAGTCCCACACACGTGGGAACATCAAATACCCCCGTGTCAGGGCGGGTACATATCACAAAAGGCGACTTCCAGATATGACGCGCAACTGAGTAGAGCTAAATCGAGCTATTTGTGACCTAAAAACATTACACGATGTCGAGAAACCGAGGGAAAGGCTGACCTCCTAAAGACGACAAAAAGACAGACTCTGAAAATCCACACAATGAAGACATGGAAGAGGTAGCTAGCGCTAAACTAACTCACGAGGAGACTAGCAGCAATGAGAGCCAGATTCTATCGGCTATACAGTCCATGAGGGACGAATTTTCCACTAAACTACATGAAGTCATTTCCTCCAACCGAGAGATAAAAGAAGCTGTAGGGGCAGTTTCTGAAAGACTCACAGAAGCAGAAACTCGCATTAGCACTGCGGAAGACAAGATCACTTTGCACATTACTAACTCTACTTTCTTTTTCCATGGATTCATGGCTTCCTGGAACCGGTCCTGCCTCCTGCCATGGCCCTGCTGATGCCCTGCTGATCCAGATAACCACGATCCATGAAGCAGAAGGAGGTAGAGAGGAGGGAGTGAGGGAGGGGGGCTCCCTCACTCCCTCCTCTCTACCTCCTTCTGCTTCATGGATCGTGGTTATCTGGATCATGGACCATGCCTACTACTCACTATATGAATAATTTCTGTCATATTCATTGAATGTGCTTATTGTGTTATTCATTCTGGTCACATGACATCTATTGCTTCTGTCCATCCGGGGAGAGGGATCCTCCTCTGTTGCTCTCCCGAAGGGTTCTTCCCCTGTGTTCCCTGTGAAAGGGTTTTTACTATCTTTATTTGGGGAGTTTTTCCTGATCCGATGTGAGGTTCCAGGACAGGATGTTATGTGTACAGATTGTAAAGCCCGCCGAGGCAAACTTGTATTTGTGATGTTGGGCTATATAAAATAAACTGAATTCATCCTCTCCTTGCTTCCCCTTGGCAATAAATAATCTTAAAAGCATCACCTGTCCATGCCCCTCCTTCTCCTCTTCATCCTCACCACTCATCCTCCAGTGTCTCAACTCAGCGGCTAAATTGGCCACGCTTAGTATTATAAAATAATATACAGTATATACAGTATATCATTCCATTCATATACTGATGACAAAAAGTGGTACATTTCCCTGTCCTCTGATGATCTCAGCCTGTTTGCTATCTAGTCAACTATATTAATGATATCAATTGCTGTATGTTGGTCCTAAATACAGAAACAGGAAATGTATTTACTCAATCCTCCAACATATCAATCCTCCAACCTGATCTATAAATGACTTAATGGTTTGGCTCCTCAGTACTTTCTGACTTGCTCACTGACTTGCTCACTGACTATAACCTAATAAGACCTCTCAGGTCACCAGGCAGAGGTCTTCTAGTTGTACCCAGAGCTGGATGCAGGTCTGGTGAGGGTGCATTCAGTTACACCGGTCCTGCTGTCTGGGACGAGCTGCCTGAAGACTTGATGCCTCAAAACCTTCCTATTCTCATGCTTCTTTGCTGTGAGTGTGTATGTATTTGACTGACTATATTTTAGGCTTATTGATGTATCTTACACTAGGTGGTAGGTAGAACTGAACCTTTTTGTTTAGACAGCATGTATGTGCAAGTATTCCAGGAAGCTGTATCTTACATCATAGCAGCTTAAATCATACCTCTGTCTGAGTGCTTTATGTGCTTCAGGGAGCCGTCTTCAAATACATATTTCAGATGTTCAATACAATTTTTGGCACACTAACCAAGCTAGTGAAGTATTTCTACTTATAAGTCCAAATTGGAAAACGTATTTACCGTAAAATGTTGGTTATAAGGCGCACCCTTTTATAAGCGGCATCTACTAAATTAAATCGTATTTAATCTTAAACAAGCCGCGGCAGTTTATAAGCTGCCGCTGCTGCCTGCTACTGCCGGCGTCCCCGCTGCCCGAGTCGGGCGTCGAGCCGGGGCTTACCTTAAGTGGTTGTCGGGGAGCTAGCTGTCATGTTTTTAAATACACGAGATGTGAGAACAAGCTGCTCTTAACTGTAACTCCTTTATTCCTCGGGCCGCCATGATCTGACCTCCCGATGCAGGTCACAGGTTGTGCTTCTCTCCTGAATCCCCCCTGGGTCCTAAGGCCCTACATGTACTATTTGTTCTGAACATCCATTTTTTTGTACACGTATTTTACATTTATAACAAATGCCACACTAGCTGCTGCAGCTAATGCTGACAATACTTTTTATTTTTGTGCTGAATTTTCAGTGTTGTTTACTCAAACAGTGTTCGCTAGTTCGTTAGCTCGCCGCGCGCTAGCTCGTTAGCTCGCCGCGCGAGCCAAGGATATGGGGGCAAATCAATGTCAAAAGTAGAGAGCGCAAATGAGCTCCACGAGAGAGCGTAAGTATGGAGGACCGGAAATGACTTAAGTATAAATAAATAAATAAATAAATAAATGCAGGAATAAATAAATGTATAAATAAATAAATGCAGGAATGAATAAATAAATAAATACAGGAATAAATAAATAAATGCTTAAATGAATGTATAAATAAATACAGGAATATATACATATAAGTTATACCTAAATAGGACATCATTAAATAAATCTATTTCTACATTTCTGTATTCCTTCATTTATTTATGCCTGTATTTATGTGTCCACACGTATTTCTTCATTTATTTATTTCTGTATTTATGTGTCCTTGTATGCAAATGAGCTGGGGCGGTCCGAACCTCATTGTTAAACAGGATTGGTCAAGTAGGGGAGCAAGACAGAAGCAACCGATCCCTGGCACATGGCCCCTGTAGATGAAATCAAAAAGCTGTCTAGGCTAGGGTGACCATATCCATAACACCAAAAAGGAGGACACTATGCGGTATTTTGTGAGGCTGTGAATAATTGCATTGCTCCTCCAACGAATCGCCACCTTAACGTGGTGGAGGAGTTTGAGTGGCTCAGTGATCCTGGGAGCTATGTTGTCCGGGGCATCAGCCCTTGGTAGGGTCTCCCAAGGCAAACAGGTCTCGGGGGAGAGCCCAGACTAAGAGCGGTTCAAAAAAACCCTGATGAATAGCAGCCTAAAGTTACCTCGCCCGGACAAGGGAAACCGACGCACCCTCCTGGAGCCAGACCCAGGAGGGGAGCTCGTCGGTGAGCGTCTGGTGGCCGGGCTTTCGCCCACGAGGCCCGGTTGGGCTCAGCCCGAAGAAACATCATGGAGCAGCAGTCGCCCTGTGGACCCACCACTCGCAGGGAGAATTATCGGGGTCAGGTGCTATGTAGACCGGGCGGCGGGCCAGGCAGGAGACCTGGGCGAGCCGATCGCCAGCAGCATAGACTAGCTCTAGGGACGTGGAACGTCATCTCGCTAGCGGGGAAAGAGCCGGAGCTGGTGCAGGAGGTGGAGCGGTACCAGCTAGATATAGTTGGGCTCACCTCCACGCACAGCACGGGCTCTGGAACCAAGCTCCTGGAGAAGGGTTGGACTTTGTCCTTTTCTGGAGTTGCCCAGGGTGAGAGGCGCCGGGCGGGAGTGGGGATACTCACGAGCCCCCGGCTGAGCGCCGCTATGTTGGAGTTTTCCCCGGAGAACGAGAGGGTCGCCTCCCTGCGCCTACGGGTTGCGGGGAGTAAGGCTCTGACTGTTGTTTGTGCTTATGCACCGAACAGCATTTCAGAGTATCCGGCCTTCTTGGAGTCGGTGGGAGGGGTCCTGGAAAGGGCGCCGCCTGCCGACTCCATAGTTCTCCTGGGGGACTTCAACGCTCACGTGGGCAATGACAGAGAAACCTGGCAGGGCGTGATTGGGAGGAACGGCTTGTCCGATCTGAACCCGAACGGTGTTTTGTTGTTGTCTTCTGTGCTAGCCACAGTTTGTCCATAACAAACACCATGTTTGAGCATAAGGTGGCTCATAAGTGTACCTGGTACCAGAACACCTTAGGCCGGAGATCAATGATCGACTTTGTAATCGTATCATCTGATCTGCGGCCGTATGTCTTGGACACTTGGGTGAAGAGAGGAGCAGAGCTGTCAACTGATCACCACCTGGTGGTGAGTTGGATCAGATGGCGGGGGAGTCGGCTAGAAAGACCTGGCAAGCCCAAACGTGTCGTGAGGGTGAACTGGGAACGTCTGGCAGAGGATCCTGTCCGGGAGGTCTTCAACTCCCACCTCCGGAAGAGCTTCTCACAGATCCCGAGGGAGGCTGGGGACATGGAATCCGAGTGGACCATGTTCAAAGCCTCTATTGTGGACGCGGCCGCTAGGAGCTGTGGTCGGAAGGTCATCGGTGCCTGTCGTGGCGGCAACCCGAGAACCCGGTGGTGGACACCGGGGGTGAGGGAAGCCGTCAAACTGAAGGAGGCCTTTCGAGCGCTGGACATTGTTGGGCTGTCTTGGCTGACACGCGTCAGTGTGTATATGTCAGTGTGTATATATATATATATATATATATATATATATATATATATATATATATAAATAAAAGGTTTGTGCCTCTTATTTAGTCCTTTTATCTTGTGTTGTAATTGTATTTGACCCTTTCTTGAATAGTTCTTTAACTTGGACACACCCAAGATACATTAACTGCCTTGAAACACTGTTTGGTATTTATTAGGCGTATGCAACAAACTAAATGACATGCAGATCCCTTATTAAAGACAATATCAATAGAGATACTACGAGACTGACAAACAGTTTCTTCCTGCTGCTGTGACTTCATGTCACAGCCATACTTTGGATATTGTAGCAATGCATAGTGCACTTTATACATATTTTTGTGCAATACTGTCACTATATTTTGTGTCTTATTTTTTGCCTTAAGTTTATTGTAATTCTGTGTTAGGAGGACCCAGCAAAATAAGCTTTTCATTGTACAGAATAACTGCCTGTTATCTGTGCATATGATAATAAAAGAATCTTGAATCAATACAAGGTAAACCTACACATACACACTCAAAATACCAGATACAGAAATACATATAATTGTATATATATTGTGTTTATAACTATGCTTTTTTAATATGTATATATATATATATATATATATATATATATATATATATATATATATATATATATATATATATATATATATATATATATAAAAAATTGCAAACAATTTGGTCAAAAGTAATAAGACACCGCTGTAGTTTAAAATAAAAGTTAAATTAAAATCTTAAGTTATAAATCTTAACCTTTCCCTCCGTTAAACTGATGTAACGTTACTGTGAATAAATAATAAACTAATAAAGATTGCTCGTTAGATCCTCAAAACAGAATTATATCATGTTTAACCGCTACGGAGAAATCGGAGCCAGCGGATCATTTCAAAAAGTCCTGCCGGGATCAGGCTGCTCTCGGCGGGCAGCAGAGCGCTGATAATATAAATCGTTATATTCTGTAGATATTCTTCATATATTATTCTTCTGTCTATTAGAGTTCAGGTTGTGCGAGGTCAGTTTAACAAATACTTTCTGTGGGAAGTTTCTGTGAGAACAGTCCGGTTGTCTGTTCCTCAAGGTTCCACGCTCTGCACCACAACACTCACACCTGTTTATCAGTATGTTGACATTAGGGAAGCAGACTGGTCGTTGCACGTTCCAGCCCTGTGAGAAAAGATGAGGACGCGATTCTCCTCCTCTTAGAAAGGTTAGAGCCAATAGAAATGTTAGATGTTCTTGACGGAAAACCATGTATTAAAGAGCCGAACTTCCGGCTGTTCGGGGTGTTTTTTGGACGGTCAACCTGCGTGTTGACTGGACGACTCCCTGCTATCGCGATTGCAGCGCTTGTTACTCTACTTGTGATCAAGGAAAATAAATTCAGAGAATGAGAGAAGTTGTTTGACTAAGTTCTTCCGGACGCTACACCAGGCATCCAATAATTGCACACGCTAACAGCGCTGACGGCCCGGTGCTGCGGGACTCAGTCCCACGAGCAGGAACTCAAACAGTTTTTAATTAGGCTGATTCTTGACAAACCGACCACAGATTTGATGCTTAAATAACTAACTTCTCGCCTGAAAACATCCTAAAATTACATTTTGTGACTCAATAACAGTAGTATTCAGAGAACGTCAACTTTCAGTTGTGTTTTCTCATCCACCATTGTTCCCAGTGTGCTGGTGAGAAATGCATTCCAGCCAATCCGAAGCCGAGGATTGTAACCAATTAGGTGTAGAGATCGATGGTGCTGGATCCGCCCACTTACTGTCAAAAAGAAAATCTACTCGAGCGCGAGCAGGTAACAGACAGGCGAGCGAGCAGGTTAAAGCTTCCAGAGCGAGCAGGTTCCAACTTCAAGAGGGACTTTTCCCCGCTCGCGAGAGCAACTTTTGCTCGCGTAGTGATGTAAAAGCGCTCGTTAAAGTAAATTACGCGCGCAGCTGTTTGATTTGCGCGCTCTCGTGGAGCTCATTTGCGCTCTTTAGTTTTGGCAGGGGTTTGCCGTCATACAGGCAGGGTGGCTGGGTGAGAGGCACCGCAGGGAGGACAGCAAGGAGTTTGGCTGCTGCTGAGAGGACCCTCTTTTACAGTGAGATCACTCGTGAAGGGGATTTAGGAATATTTCACGTGAATTTTGTACCGTACGTCTCTGCAACTGCTGCTAAATTTAGAATCGGAAAAATTCTTAAATAAGCCACACCGATATTTAAGCCGCACGGGTCAAAGTTGAGGAAAAAAAAAGAAAAAAGTAGCGGCTTATAACCCGCATTTTACGGTACTTGAATAGAATGTTTTGATCCATTGAATCCCTCCAAAACCAGATCTCTTCAAAGAAATGTATGTCCAATCAACTTTACTGACATTGGGCGAAGGCAGGGTTCACCAGGACAGGCCACAGACTATCACAGAGCTCATAGAGACAGACAACCATGCAATGTTAACCAATTAACCTAAGGGGCATGTCTTTGGACTGTGTGAGGAAGTCAGAGAACCCGGAGCGAACCCTCGCTGCCACAGGGAGAACATGCAAACACAGAAGGACCGCCAGCCAAACCAGGCCCTCTCGCTGTGAGGCAACACTTTTTAATAACTTCAGAGTGTTATAAAGTTATAAAATTCACAACATGTTTTTTCTTGTATTTCTTAATATTCTGCTTCATTCCATATTTGTTGGCGTTTAGCCTTGGGTCAAACATGTTTTCCAGCATCACACCTGGACTGAAAAACACAGCATCCATTATACCAGGGGTGCCCAATACGTCGATCGCGATCTACCAGTCGATCGCGGAGGTAGTGCGTGTAGATCGCATGCCATTTAAAAAAAAAAAAAAAAAACTTTATCGACAAAACCCAGCTCCCAGTGTGCAAATTAATGTCAATCACCACGGACGCTGCGCACGCAATGGTCGGCCGCTTGAATGGATGTATTGCCAAGTACAGGACGATGTTTTCCCCGGCTTCCTTAATTACCACTGCATAATACACCAACAAGCATTATGCGAGTGAGAGCTCTTCAAAGACGGCTGTTGCGTGCGCATCTGGAGGACTGCGGCCACTCTGACTTCCTGCTGCACACTGATGTGAGATGGCTTATAGAGCTCTGTCCGGAGATAAAGGAGTTTCTCCACGTTGCAGAATACAACCAACTAAGAGCATGTCAATATGCTCACGTTTCTGCATTACAATTTAAAACATGTGCAAATTGTGTGTTCACCTGAAGGAGGGAGCAGCAAGACGTGGGACTGCAATAAGTCATTTTCATTTACTTTTAAACCCTTGCACTTTAATTGTTGGGTAGGATGGACAATTTTTTTAAACTTTTGGACTTTGAATGTCACTTGCAGCCCAGTTATTCTTTAGTTATTTTGCACTTTCTTTTCATTTTGAGTTACTTTTAAAGCTTTATTTGTAGTTTTTCTTTACTTTTAAAGCATATTTGCACTTTAATTTGTATTACTATTTCATTTATTTGTTATGATAATGTTCTGATGTTCAGATCTTGTTAGTTCAAATTCCAACAGTTTGAGTTATTATTTTTAATTTGCTATGGGAAATAGTCATTAGATTAGTCGATTATGAAAATAATCGTTAGTTGCAGCCCTAGAGTCAGCCTTTTCCCACATGAAACATATTAAGTCCAAACACCGTTCCACCATACTGATGACCATTTGGTCCGCCTGAGGCTGACTACCAACAGCTACTGTCTGGACTATGCAACCCTGCTGTTCCATTCAGTGAAGTACAGTAAAATGTAATGACCAAAAATATACAGAATTGTATTGTGTCATAAGGGTTCATGCAGTTATGCAAGGTACGCCAATATTGTAAATATAAAGTATACTCGGTATATTTATACATGAATAATGATAATGAGATATATATATATATATATATATATATATATAAGCATTATTAATGTAGGTAGATCTTTTTGACTTGGTCATTTTAAAAGCAGCTCACGAGCCAAAAAAGTGTGGGCACCCCTGCATTATACCGAGGAAATGTAGCAGTCAAACTTCATATTTTACAGTCAAATTCTCGTATTGATGGACTACTTTATTGCCTTTATATAAGCCCTGTCAAGGAAGAAGTCAAATATAAAATGCATCATAATGAAACGAAGGTTGAATATCTTGTAAACAATCAAACAAACAAACATTTGGCTGCAAAATATTTACTCAAATGTAGAATTTTTAAGACCTTTGGTTTCTAAAGCATTTAAAAATGAATTGACCTTTGTGAAATCCTCAGACATGTTGATAGTGCCCTTATTATTCAACTATTTGTTACATTATGTCTTAAAAGCCCTGAGCGGCTGCACAGCGCCTACTCACAAACGTTCAGAGGTGCACGACCACGACCACATGCAGAGCCTTCGCATTCAACGCACAACTGTCTTTTTCTAACACGTCTTTTTCTTAGTGTGTGCCGGCTTGTGGGAGTGAGTGAGTGAGTGAGTGAGTGAGTGACATAGCGGTACTCACCCACTGTATCACAGGGTTCATCTTTATGAACGCAGAAATCTGTCCTGAAAGATAAACAAGAGCAAGTTAACAACATGTATTAACTGATATCACAGTGATTGTATTGATATTGGGAATGTATTCATGTATCTAGACATCTGTCTAGTGTGGGTGTATTATACATGAATACATGTATAGTATGTCTGCTGAACAACATGTTGTCAACGTGAATAGTTAAGATGGTTGTAATGTACTTAACTTGTAACTACAGCCTAAAAGAGTGAAGCATTGAGCGTCTGGTGCTGGTCCCCAGAGGAAGCCTTGAGCACTACGAGCTGTTCTGGTTATCAGATGCTGGCCAGACTCTCATTTATCTTTATTATTATTCAGTTTTTCCATAATTGGAATTATATTTAGTATTTTCAGTGGGATTTTCTGTCCATGAAGTAAAACAGACAAGTGAAAAATGAGTGTGTTTCTGTGGTTCCTACTTGATCCCAACTCTTTAGGCCCTGGTGTATAACGTAAGAGACGCTGACCACATGGTCACATATCAGTCCATGTTGCATAATGAGTATTTAAGGTGCGCTTCTTACTTCACCAAATACAAAGCCAAACATGTATCTGTGCTCACAGCAGAGGTTCTGAAATATAATTATGAATTGCATTCACCACAATAACAACACAAACAAAACAATAAATTCCATGTACTTCAACGTACAACATTGTATAACCATTAGTAGATAATAGATTATTTTTCGTATTCTTTTTTGTCTAATTTCAAATTAATCTTTGATGATTCACTTCAGGTTTCTCGACTAAATTAATTCTGAATATGCAATTCTAATTGGCTGCCGGGGGTCCATTGATTCCTAATAATTGATACCAGTAGTTCCAGTTATGTCTATCTAACATTCTGAATGAATGCTCTGGCTACAAAGAAATCGGAATATCTAATTTCCAACGCTGAGTGTAGCACCACTCCTTCGCTGGTTCATCCTCTGAACACCACAGGGGGGCGATTGTAACACGAAGAAGTAACTTCCACTGGCCTCTGAACGTACATCATCACTGCTGTAACATGATGAAACATGATGAGCCAAAGGACTCTGAATTGAGCAGATTAGAAATATCTCCTGCTACCATGTCGTATCTAAGGTCCTATTTCCTAGATCACGATTCCATTGCATAAAAACTTTATGGGATGGTAACGATTGTTCCAGTTATTAGACTGGGTTACCAGGGAAACAGAGGTAGGGCTTGTGAAAAATTTAGGATTTTGGTTGCAAAGTAGAAACATCTTGAGGGATACAGTCAATGTTTTCACACCATGGGGTCATGGAACCAAACAGACCACCTCCAGAACAAAAGGCCACTGTATTCATGCCTCTCAGAGCACGAGGAGACAAGATGGCATCCGACAGCAGCGCTCATTAAACTAAGGAGTCCTTTCACCCACTCCTCGCTGGGCAAGAGTTATTACCTACAGCAGGTAATAACAGATAATCCCAAATTAGGAATGCGTCATGTTGTGCCAGACTCTGACTGTTGGGATGGAGACAGAACTAGCAGACAGACAGAGGGAGGGGTGATTACACAGAGACTCCACTGAGTCTGAGCAGGACAGGGACTTAAGGTCCAGAGCCGTGTCCCGGTTAATGCCTCTTCTGAAGTCTGCCTTAAGGCTACATCCACACCAATATGTTTTAGTTTAAAACTAAAACCATCTCCGTCCACAACGTTTCAGCATGGTTTATCAAATGATTTCCATCCATAACAGCGAGCCTGAAAACGAATATCACATGACTATTCACATGTACTGGACATTCACAGCGGAACTCAGGAAGCTAAGACTGCACAAGGACCAGGCATTCAGGAGTGGGGACAAGGACTTGTACACAGAGTCAAAATACAGGTTTAGCAAGGCGGTGAGAGATGCTAAACGACTGTACTCTGAGAAACTGCAACAACAGCTCTCAGCAAGTGACTCTGCTTCTGTCTGGAGAGGGCTCAGGCAGATCACCAACTACAAGCCGAAAAAAAACCACGCCATGAACGACCTCCGTCTAGCAGAAGAGCTGAACGAGTTCTACTGTCGCTTTGAAAGACAATGGAGCAGTCCTGACGCCACGCCCCACAGGCCCATCAACCAGCCACAGACCATCATCTCCCCCTCCCCCAGCCCATCGGGGTCTCACGCCTCCCCAGTGACGACCCTCACTATTCTGGAGAGGGACGTCAACAGGCTCTTCAAAAAGCAGAACCCCCGCAAAGCAGCGGGCCCGGACTCTGTCTCACCCTCCACCCTGAAGCACTGTGCTGATCAGCTGTCTCCGGTGTTCACAGAGATCTTCAACACCTCCCTGGAGACATGCCACGTGCCAGCCTGCTTCAAGGCCTCCACCATCATCCCCGTCCCCAAGAAAGCCAGGATCACAGGACTCAATGACTACAGGCCCGTCGCCCTGACCTCTGTGGTCATGAAGTCTTTTGAGCGCCTGGTCCTGTCCCACCTCAAAACCCCTCTGCTCTTCTCCCTGTACACCAACAGCTGCACCTCCAGTCACCAGTCCGTCAAGCTCCTGAAGTTCGCGGATGACACCACCCTCATTGGACTCATCTCTGGTGGGGACGAGTCCGCCTACAGGTGGGAGACTGACCACCTGGAGACCTGGTGCAGCCAGAACAACCTGGAGCTCAACGCTCTGAAGACAGTGGAGATGGTTGTGGACTTCAGAAAGAACGCAGCCCCACCCGCCCCTCTCACCCTGTGTGACTCCCCCGTCGACGCTGTGGAGTCCTTCCTCTTCCTGGGCTCCATCATTTCCCAGGACCTCAAGTGGGAACTGAACATCAGCTCCATCAGCCAAGAAGGCCCAGCAGAGGATGTTCTTCCTGAGGCAGCTGAAGAAATTCAACCTGCCAAAGAAAATGATGGTGCACTTCTACACTGCCATCGTTGAGTTCATCCTCTGCTCCTCCATCACCGTCTGGCACACCGCAGCCACTGCCAAGGACAAGGCCAGGCTGCAGCGCATCATCCGCTCTGCTGAGAGGTGATTGGCTGTAATCTGCCATCCCTCCAGGACTTGTTCGCCTCCAGGACTCTGAGGCGAGCTAGGAAGATTGTAGCTGACCCCTCTCACCCTGGACATAACCTGTTGGAGTCCCTCCCCTCTGGCAGGAGGCTGAGGTCCATCAGGACTAACACCTCACGCCACACAAACAGTATCTTATCTTACACTTATTTTAATACCCATTGCACTGTTGTTGTCGTTGATTGTTGATTGTAGTTTGTCTCGTCTAACATCCCATGTCCAATGTATGCACCTTCCGCCTCGAAAAATTCCTCGTCTGTGAAAACATTCCTGGCAATAAACGGTTTCTGATTCTGATTCTGATGCGGAGGCCGGTGTGAACAGGAAGTAGTTTAGATGCTTAGGTACAGAACATAAGACGAGCATTATAGTAGACTTAGATAATGAAAGCTATTGCTTGAAACTTGAGATCTTCCTCTATAAACTCAAGATCTATAGTTCAGGATTAGATTTGGCATGTAGTGTTAAAAGTAATTTGAATAAATGAATGTGTTCTATAATGAAGATGTAATCCTCTGCCCAAGCAATGGGCTGACATTTACTTCATTATCACCATACATTAGCGGTCATTGGATGAGGAGAGCTGCTACATACCTGGTGACCAGCACAGCCGTGTCCACTGGGGGGACGTCCCCTCGTCCACCAGGGACGTGGTTGGTGCCAAGGTAGCGCCGCCTCCCAAACTCTTGATACTGCCAATGACAAAAGCTCTCCAGAGACCTTTCTCCATGATGGCCCACCTTGAGCCTTTCCTGAAGAAAGACACCGAGCAGACTCACTGTTGCTTTAAACCTCCCATTACGAAGTCAGAGGATGCCGACAGACACAATGACACACCATGAGATGTGCACTATATTTAACAAACATTTCTTTAAGGCCAAAAACCATTGCACTTAGACATTTGTTTCAGGAACTGTCACTGAGTCTTTCATACATGACTCTAGGCAGCCGACCCGTTCACTTTGCTCTCAACTAAACCAGCGGCTTCATGAAAACAAGATTCTAACAAGAGTAGCAGTGGTGAATTTGTAATAACGCCACTGTAGTACAACATGTTCACTTAGTTTATGATTGTAATAAGCAAAGTAAAGAAAAGAGCAGTCTGTTTGGTGTGGCAGAAAACAAGAGTCCTTTTTCCTGACGGGCAATGTTTTAATATAGTATTCTATGTTTTGCTTTTTGACTGTTTTAATGTTTTACTGAATGTTCTTAATTGTTTGTAAATCTTGTTTTCTTCTGCATTATGTTTTAATGCTTTTATGTAAAGCCCTTTGAATGGCCTTGATGTTGAAATGTGCTACACTAATAAGCTTCATGTGCTGGCATTATGCTCATCTTACATTTGTGAGGAACTCATTTGAAGTTAATCAGATAACCCTACAAAGTCTACAGTCAGTAACTTCCTTTTACCAGTAAGTGGCCTGGAGTCTCAAACATGTGAAACTAGGACAAGATGTGACCATGTGGAGTTGAGTTACATTTCATTTGTTCATGGCGAAGGATCAACATTCAACGAGTCTGTCTGAACTATTCTCAAACCTTTTTAGGAACTCATAAACCTTCACATGCTTGGTGACCTAAGTATTAATATAAAGTTATGTTTACCACAGTTATGTTTTTAGGAATCAAAAAGGGTTCAAAGTCTTACTGGGCGGCTGTGAAGCAACACCAGCTTGGTGACGCGGATGTTGATCCTGACTCCCAGACTCTGGTGGTGGAACATGTTGTAGACCTGCAAGAGGAGGAGCAACAGACACACTGATTTAATGATGTGTGACATTGAGGCACTGTAGTTACAAGTTCACCTGCCACAAACTAAACCTATACTTGTGGGTTGCTGCTATAGGCCGCCTAGTGCGGACATGTCATACTTAGATTCAATTTGTGAAATGTTGGATAAATCTAGTGATGATAATCGTGAAGTGTTTTTTGTGGGTGACTTAAATATTGATTGGTTATCTAACTGTCCGTTAAAGAAGAAGCTTCTTGCAGTGGCCAGTGCTTGTAACCTAACGCAAACTATTACATTACCAACAAGAACTAGTACAAATAAGAATGGGCTAAAATCATCTAAATGTATTGATCACCTCTTCACTAATACCCCTGAACACTGCTCTGAAGCAGTGTCAGTAGTTCTTGGTTTCAGCGATCACAACTTAATAGCACTTAAAAGGAAAACTAAAATCACAAAAGCAGCCTGTAGGATTACACACAAAAGGTCATACAAGCACTTCCAAGAGGAATCTTTTATGGAGGATGTAAAGAATGCAAACTGCAAATCTTTTATGGTCAAGAGTAGGACCCTGTTTTGGCCCTAAGTATATTCATGAAATTATTTATGAATATTGCTGATAATCATGCGCCATTAAAAAAAATAATATCAACTGTAAAGGCAAAATGTGCCCCATGGGTCAGTAGTGATTTAAAAATACTACTGTAAAAAAAAATATATATACACACACACGAAAATTGACGGCGTTAAAATTGGTTTGCGTTAACGCCGTTAATAACGCGCTAATATGACAGCACTAATACATATATACACATATATACACACATACATACATACAAACATGTACATACACATATACTGTATAGTCCAGGCCTTAAATATTTGGACTGTGACACAATTTTTCAATTTTTTTCAAATTTTCTAAATGACCCAGTCAATATGTGGTTGAAGTGTAGACTTTCAGCTTTAATTCAATGGATAGAACAAAACTATCACATTAACGGTTTAGGAATTACATCCAGTTCTACACAGTCCCCCACATGTCCAGAGGCTCAGAAGTAAATGTACAACTGTCTTACAAGTGGTTTGATGGCCAGGTGAGGCCTGTTCCCTCGTAATGGCATGACTAATGAGCAGATTAAAAGGTCTGGAGAGGATTCGCCTGGTAGCTGATCCAGAGGATTCGCCTGGTAGCTGATCCAGAGGATTCGCCTGGTAGCACCAAGACCAAAAGACCCGGAAGACCACAGAAGACATGTGAAGTAGACGTAGCAGAATGATTTCCTTGGTGAAGATAAACCTTCATAACATGAATACTGAGGTCCAGAAGAACCTTCATAACATGAATACTGAGGTCCAGAAGAACCTTCATAACATGAATACTGAGGTCCAGAAGAACCTTCATAACATAAATAATGAGGTCCAGAAGAACCTTCATAACATGAATAATGAGGTCCAGAAGAACCTTCATAACATAAATAATGAGGTCCAGAAGAACCTTCATAACATAAATAATGAGGTCCAGAAGAACCTTCATAACATGAATACTGAGGTCAATATTAACCTTCATAACATGAATACTGAGTTCAATATTAACGTTCATAACATGAATACTGAGGTCCAGAGTACTCTGGAGGAGGAAGGCGTGTCTTTGTCAAAGTCTTCAGTCAAGAGAAGCCTTCATGAGTATGAATACAGAAGGTTTACAACAAGGTGCAAACCACTGAAGAACAGGAAGGCCAGACTAGACAGAACACATCTGAATGAGCCAGTTCTTCTAAATAATGAATGTAATGTCTGAATTATAGTCTCTTTGTCTCTAGAAAGAAAAAACATTGACATACCAGGTGTGTCTTAAACTTTTGACTGGTACTGTACATACTGGTTTAGGTCTACATGTTCATTTCATGTTTGAAGAATGAGCCTGATTTATTCCTAGCATTATTACCATGTTCATGACTGTGAGCAAGAAGCGCTGTGCCGCCTCCGCCCCGTGGTACTGCACCATGTCGGAGTCTGCCACCACCACCGTCTCCACAGAGTATGCTTCCTGCAGGCCGATGAGGTTTCTCTTCACGCGACCCTCCTTCCCCATTCTTGATATCATCTCCTTTTTCTTTTCTACCAAAAACAGGGAGAGAACAAGACAAGAAGTCCAAGGTTAGAAACACGACGGCGGAGGTTAAAGTAGCACAGGGACTCACAGTTCTGTGACTGAAGAGCTTTTTCAGATGTTTCTTGGAGCAGTGTACTGAGCTGGGCAGGGTGACCAGACCGCTTTTGTTTTGAAGGTCCTTTTGGTTCTTCAGAGGCTCCTCTGGTCACCAACATCACTGATGCTCAGTAGACATGTACCAATGATGTCATGGTTTCTGAGCCGGACACGTCAGGATGCTTTATTGCTCGGCTGTAAAAGTGAACAGGAACTTCTTAAAACCTTTTGAAAACCCAACGCATTTTTAGGCCTCTGCTCGAAAATGTCATCCCCAAACTAAAAAGGGTGTATCTCTGCAACCACTAGGGCTATTTGAATAATGTTGGTGTTTTAATAAAAGGTACACGTGAGATTTAGTTCACATGTGTAAATATCAGTCTATATGTTACTGGTTAAGAGTAAATGAAGATGACAGACAGCAAAAATGAAAAGGTTTCAGATCCACGTAGAAAAAAAGCAATTTCACTTGTACATTACTTATGGTGTTCAACACATCCAAATACAGCAGTTTGGGGCTTTTATTCATAAAACAAGCTATGATTTACAATTTGATATAACAATTGCTTAGTCTGCCCCCCCCTAGGGGGGATTGGTTTTGAATTGGGCGTCCTTTATGAGGCCATGGACCAGTGAGGAAACAACCAGTGAGAAACACAACCTCCCTGTTGTGTTTCTGAAATACGTTTACATGCGTTTTAAAACACTAAAAATTTCTTAACTTCTCTTGTGTTTCAGCCTGAACTCTTCTTACTGCTACTGAGCTGCTAGCAGCTAGCTAGCTTTCTGTTGACTAAAGTCACGCTGGCCCACTGACCAATCACAGCGCATGTAATGCTCACGCCAAGAAGAATACGCCCAGCATGTCAAACTAAAGATCTGATTGGTTGAAGACTATGACATCACGATAACGTCCCCCATGTGCTTTAATCTGCAAAGGCCAGCTAGAAGGCCTCGGGCCGCTCTTCTTCCATAGAGACACAGAGGTGAAATCTGATTGGATAAAAGCTCTCCTTAAAAAGCTGCACTAGAAGCAGTGCTGCAGGCTATTTATAAAATAGCTATAACTTTGTGATTCCCTTTAGGCCAGCAGAGAAGGCTTAGCAGCAGTGGCGGTGCGTCAATAGAGGGCGCTAGGGCGCCGCCGCTCCTAAAATTTTGCGATGAAAAAAAAAAAAAGAAAAAAAGATATAATATATACTGTCAAAAAACATTATATATCAAATAATTTAAATAAGAAATATACCGTGTTGACGCGCTAAATGTGTGTGGGAGACCGTAAGCCCCTGTCAACAACCACTTAAGTTAAATATAATATATCGCCATTCATCACCACTGAGAAAAGCCCCTCCCCCTGTCGGGGCGCCGGCCAAATGTGTGTCTATGGAAAGCTAACAAACATTTCACCCTCGTTTCGGCAAGGACAGCTTCTCATTGGCGGATGAAACGTGAATCTTCGGGCGCACGAATCTGCGCCCTAGCCAATGACATCGTTTCTTATTGCAACGTGGTTGGACTATTCGTCCAATCAGAGACCTTTATCATTCCCTCACATCCCATATAGCTCCCACGTAGCTACGCGAGCAACACAGCTAGCAGAGACTTTGATTATGTTAGTATGGCGACTGAAAACTCTGTGGTATCTCTACGCGAAACACCTTTCAATCCACGATCAGATGTTGACAAGAAGAGGCTGAAAGAGTTGGGACCCGAACGTCCGGATTTAAATATTCAGCAGCAAAGCAGTGAAGCTACATGCACCAAGCTACATGCTAACCGGAGCTGCTAGCTGGAGGCTCAGTGTGCAGTGGCTCTGAGCAGCCGAGGAAGCGCCGGGGTGTGAAGGAAGATGAGCTTGAAGGATTGCTGCAGAAGTGAGTGTCAAAATCAGCAGATGCCTGTTAGAGTTTAATGTTTTATCTTTCCCACAGCAGAACACATGTTGGACATTGTTAGATTTGGGTGGATATCATATGAGGCTATAACTTTATCTAAAATACCAATTCAACCCCCAACAAGTTAGAGTGTGTGTGTGTGTGTGTGTGTGTGTGTGTGTGTGTGTGTGTGTGTGTGTGTGTGTGTGTGTGTGTGTGTGTGTGTGTGTGTGTGTGTGTGTGTGTGTGTGTCATAGCTACAGCCATCAAGGTGGCTCCTGGCCTTTTGTCTATGTTGCTGAGCCATCAAGACACACAAAACATAGTTTTTTGTCTGTAGTATGAAGCCTGTTTGTAGTAGATATTTCCCCACAACTTATCTTACTGTCTCTCTCTCTATATATTTATCTGTAGGTTTGTGACACCATACTTGGACACACCAGGGAACGCTTTGCCTTCAAAGACCACCTCACCAGTGCCACCTTACTGCAGGGCCCCCAGTTTGAATGCTACGTCAATGTATTCCCTGAAGTTGCTCTGGCCACCACATTGAATGTTTCTTAAACCATTCTGCTCTGAACCTCTCATGCCCAAAGTTACAGTCTGTTGATAGTTGTTATTGGACAGTGTTGAGCATTGTGTTTTCTTGAAATAAAGCTTTGTTTTTTAGAATATTCTACTCCAAACCTCTTTTCTTCTCATTGTGGAGTGCTATTTAAACCGCGCCGCCCAACTGCGCCCCCCCCCAAAAAAATGTCACCAGCCGCCACTGCTTAGCAGGCCCTGACGGCCACCACTGCTATACACATTCAGTACAAAATGTACCACCTCTGTCTCTGGAGCCTGGGGGCCACACAAGCATGTAGATGTCAGATATCCTTGAACACAATAGTGTAACTTCATTATGATTTCACTAGACATTACATTATGTCAATTAGAGGCTCTAGGAAGTTCTACAAGTAATACAACATCAGCAGACAATTTCCAGTACAGTACAATAGGAGTGCATGTTAAGCTATTTGTGTCATTAAAACATAAAGAAACCGGCTCAACCTTAGTGGGATGGCTGAAAACAGACAGAGGAGCGAGCTGCAGCCCGACGCACACAGCTCTGCAGGTTTCATTCTTTCCCTTTAAGGAGGTTCAGTTATTCTGCATGCTCCAGTTATGAACATATGGAAATCATTTATTTACACAGGTTGTCAAAAGAGCTGGTGGTCTTCAGCTCAGTGGGTATTACATAACTTTGGGGTTCAGCTCAGTTCTCAAGGTCAAGCTGCTCTTGTTAATGACTGTAGGACATGTGAAAAAAGGTTGAGAGGACAGACTGATGAGAGGACACAATGAGAGGACACAATGACGAGAGAGGACAGAAGCAGAGTTGTAGTCTTACACCCTTCTCTGCATTCCCTGTATTTTCTTTAGGGCAGCTGCCCACCTTTAACTCTATAGAGACTGTGTCTGTCCCACGGCCACTTAAATTAATTAAATCAAAAGTAACCAAAAGAGGAGTTATAGAAAACAACCTCATAAAGGTTAACACCACTATTGCAAAAGTGCAACACGATAGGAGAATTAAATGTGGACTCCTAAATATTAGATATTTGTCTTCTAAAGCTGTATTAGTAAATGAATTAATATCAGACAACCATATTGATGTGTTCTGTCTTACTGAAACCTGGCTGAGACATGAGGAATATGTCAGCCTAAATGAATCTACTCCTCCAAGTCATGTTAATATGCACATTCCTCGAGACACCGGCCAAGGAGGTGGAGTAGCTGCCATCTTTGACTCGGGTCTGCTGATGGGTCCTAAACCTGGATTGAACTGCAACTCATTTGAAAGCCTCGTTCTTAGTCTTTCACATCCAACCTGGAAAACAGTACAGCCGATTGTGTTTGTGGTGGTATACCGGGCACCAGGTACGTATTCAGAATTTATTTTAGAATTTTCTGAGTTTTTGTCAAGTTTGGTCCTTAAGACTGATAAGATTAGTATTGTAGGGGGTTTTAATATTCATGTGGATGTCAGCAATGATAGCCTTATGCCGTGTTCACACCAAAAGAGTTGCGAATTTTCGCAACGCCACTTCGCCTATATCGCGCCGCCCGTTGACAAATTGGCTCTATGTGGTTAATTCGTTTTTCATTTTTTCGCAACCATTCGCTGGGCAAAGGGGGCGGGGCTTATCTCTGTGTCCGTGAAAACATTTACTATTTCCGCCATTCACCATTGAAATAACCACTAGTTCTGCTTTATACTTGTTGAGGAAGTCCCACACACGTCGGAACATCAAACGCCCCCGTGTCTGGGTTCATAATATTATCCGTAGTCACACACAGCTCCGACTCCTCCAGGACGAGTGTCTGAATGAAGCCGCTTCCAGCGCTCCTTCAGCGGACCCGCAGTTTGATTCAGCGATGGCAGGACGGTGGTGATGCCGGGCGGAGTATCTCAACGCCGATTGGCTTTCGCAACTCCGCGTCGGGCGAATTATTCGCTGGAGATGAAATATTTCAACGCCAGCAAAAAGGCGGAAAAGCGGATTTGCGAATATGCAAAAAATCCTCTTTTTCGCAACCTAACGCGTCTGTGCATTGACTTAACATGTAATCTGGATGAGCGAATATTTCGCAACTCTTTTGGTGTGAACACGGCATTTGTGTTGCATTTAGCTAATTTTTTGATTCAATTGGCTTCTGTCAGAGAGTACAGGAACCGACTCACTGCTTTAACCACACCCTCGACCTTGTTCTTACATATGGCATTGACGTGGAGCATTTAGTAGTGTTTCCACAGAACCCTCTTTTATCAGATCATTGCCTTATAACTTTTGAGTTTATACTACAGGATTGTACAGCGTTAGGCAACAGTTTTTACAACAGATGTCTAACGGACGGTCCTGTTGCTAGATTTGAGGAAGCGATTCCTTCTGTATTTGATTCATTACCATGTCTCAATATAACAGATGACTCCTGTGCTAACTTTATTCCCTCCCAGATTGATCAGCTCGTCGATAGTGCTACTGGCTCACTGAGAGTGACGCTGGACTCGATAGCCCCTCTAAAAAAGAGGATCATTAAGCAAAGGAGGCTCGCTCCATGGTACAACCCTCAGACCCGCATATTGAAGCAAGCATCACGGAAGCTTGAGGGCATATGGCGTTCCAACAGTCTGGAGGAGTCCCGGTTGGTTTGGCGGGATAGTCTGAGAACATATAAGAAGGCCCTCCGTAATGCCAGAGGAGCCTACTACTCATCACTAATAGAGAAAAACAAGAGCAACCCTAGGTTTCTCTTTAGCACTGTGGCCAGGCTGGCTGAGAGTCATAGCTCGGTGGATCCATGTATTCCTATAGACCTCAGTAGTAATGACTTTATGAACTTCTTCAATGGTAAGATTCTGGCTATTAGAGACAGGATCGGTGATCTCCTGCCATCGACTACTGCCGGTCCATCCTCAGGTGGGATGGCCATGGAGGAGGCTGTGGGCCCTGTTGTGTGTCTGGATGGATTTTTTACCATCAACCTCGACCAACTGTCTTCAATGGTTTCTACTTCTAAATCTTCTACCTGTCTCCTAGACCCCGTTCCGACTAAGCTGTTTAAGGAAGTTTTACCTTTAATTAGCGCCTCTACTAGATATTATCAATGGGTCTTTACTAATGGGTCATGTACCAGTCTTTTAAAGTAGCTGTAATTAAACCTCTTCTTAACCCTTTGTCCACGGGGACCGCGGTTTCGCGGTATGACACTCTACGTTTCTATTTGTTTCTAAAATATTCATAGCGTCGCGATAATACATCGCAGAAATATAATTTTACGTCTGGCAGAAAGCAGAGATTTCCTGCTTCCAGTGCCTGCCCAGACTAATCACAGCATTATTTTAAACCCATAAGACAATCAAAAGGGCATCAGTGTGTCATATGACGCTGGCCCCAAAACGTTTTGTCAGGACGAAATACTTCCCCAGGACGAGGACTCCCGCGACCACGAGGAAGGGGTCCATTTGAAGATGGGTAAGTGTATTTAGATACTAAACTTTGTGTTGCAATAGTATATTTACAGTAGCAGAGTGAGCACATTTATCTGGTCCCTTTCTCCTCCAGTCTGTATTTACATGTATCTACCATTGTATTCATATATTTCACTGCTTTTGTGAACCTAAAACCTTTGGTAAACCAATTTCCATCACCAAAACCGAGTTACCACCTGAGTAAAGTTAGGTTTTCACAAGCAATATGAATAATTTCCAAAAATCGAGATTCCATTTTTCAAACATTCATATTGTAACGTTTTTCTCTTTACACTTCTGCCTTATGACAATGGTGCCTCATTATATAGATAGCTGAGATTGTTCTGCAATTTATGATGTAAAACATGGGTATGTATCTTATATGCAAGTGGCTTAAAAAGGTGAATTTAAGAAATTATGTCAAATCGAGAAAATAGACTGAAAATGACCTCAGTGTTGGAAGAGTTAAGAAGCCCACTCTGGATCCAGAGGTGTTGGCTAACTACAGACCTATCTCTAACTTTCCCTTCCTCTCTAAGATACTGGAGTTAGTGCAGCATTCAACACCATTGACCATGGCATCTTATTACAGAGACTAGACCAGTCGATTGGTATTAAAGGTACAGCATTAAGCTGGTTTAAGTCGTATTTATCAGATCGATCTCAGTTTGTATTTGTAAACGATGAGGCCTCGATGACCACCACCGTTCGTCATGGAGTTCCACAAGGTACTGTGCTTGGACCAATTTTATTCGCCTTATATATGCTTCCTTTAGGAAATATCAGAAAACACTCCATAAACTTTCACTGCTATGCCGATGATACTCAACTACATCTGTCGATCAAGCCAGATGAAATCCACCAGGTTGCTAAACTTCAAGCGTGTCTTAAAGACATCAAAACCTGGATGACCTGCAACTTCCTGCTGCTGAACTCGGACAAGACTGAAGTTATTCTACTCGGCCCAGAACACCTCAAAAATCAATTATCTGATGATATGGTTTCTCTGGATGGCATCGCTCTGGCATCCACCACCACCGTAAGGAATCTCTGAGTTATTTTTGACCAGGACCTATCCTTTGGCTCCCACGTGAAACAGATCTCAAGGACTGCCTTTTTTCACCTACGGAACATCTCAAAAATCCGGTACATCCTGTCTCAAAGCGATGCAGAAACATTGATCCACGCATTTGTTACTTCAAGACTGGATTACTGTAACTCCTTATTATCAGGCTGCTCCGGTAAGTCCCTTGGGTCTCTCCAGTTGATCCAGAATGCTGCAGCTCGTGTACTAACGAGGAAGAGAGAGATCACATTACTCCTGTACTAGCTGCTCTCCACTGGCTTCCTGTAAGATTGAGAATCATATTTAAAATCCTTCTCTTTACCTACAAAGCCTTAACTGGTAATGCACCATCATATCTTAAGGAGCTTATAGTGCCATATTACCCCACTAGAGCATTACGCTCACTGAATGCAGGGTTACTTGTGGTTCCCAGAGTCTTAAAAAGTAGGTTGGGGGCTAGAGCTTTCATTTATCGGGCTCCTCTTCTGTGGAATCAGCTTCCACTTTCAGTCCGGGGGGCAGACAGTCACCTCATTTAAGAGTAGACTTAAGACTTTCCTCTTTGATAGCGCTTATAGTTAGGGCTGTTTCAGGCTTATAATTAGGGCTGGCTCAGGTTTGCCCTGGTCCAGCCCCTGGATATGCTGCTATAGGCCTAGACTAATGGGGGGCATCTTAGGATACACTGAGCACCTCTTCTCTTCTTCTTTCAATCCTCCTCTTCTTTATCGCCTTCTGGATAAATTGTCTCTTCAATGCACATTACTAACTCTACTACTTTCTTTTTCCATGGATTCATGGCTGCCTGGAACCGGTCCTGCCTGCTGTCATGGCCCTGCTGATGGAACCGGTCCTGCCTGCTACCATGGCCTTGCTGATGGAGCCAGCCTGGAACCGGTCCTGCCTGCTGCCATGGCCCTGCTGATGGAACCGGTCCTGCTTGCTGTCATGCCCCTGCTGATGGAACCGGCCTGGAATTGGTCCTGCCTGGTACCATGGCCCTGCTGATGGAACCGGCCTGGAAACTGTCCTGCCTCCTGCCATGGCCCTGCTGCAGAGATGCCTCTCACCTGGAAAAGGCTGAAGCATTGTGAGAGTCATGTTTTTCGACTTCTCCAGTGCCTTCAACACCATCCAGCCTTTGCTTCTGAGGGACAAGGGGTGGACCACCACCTCACTGCATGATCCTGGACTACCTCACCAACAGTCCACAGTACGTGTGATTACAGGAGTGTGAGTCAGACCTGGTGTCCTGCAGCACAGGGGCTCCACAAGGAACCGTTCTGGGTCCATTCCTCTTCTCCACATACACCTCAGACTTTAAAACACAACTCAGCTAACTGCCACCTGCAAACATTCTGATGACTCTGCAATCGTGGGCCTCATCTCCACTGATGATGACAGGGAATACAGAGAACTGAACCAGGACTTTATAGGATGGTGCCAACGGAACCGCCTCAAGATCAACTCTGGTAAAACCAAGGAGCTGGTGGTGGACTTCCACCAGGGTAAACGCTCTCCTCCGGAACCAGTGAACATCCAGGGACTGGACATTGAGATTGTGAAAGTACCTGTGTGTTCACTTGAACAACAAACTGGACTAACCACACACAGATACTATGAAAAGGGACAGAGCAGACTCTTTCTGCTGAGGTGACTGAGGTATTTTGGGGTGCAGGGAGCTCCTGAAGACCTTCTTTGACTCTGTGGTGGCATCAGCCATCTTTTATGGAGTCTTCTGAGGCAGCAGCATCACGGCAGCTGACAGGAGGAGACTAAACAAACTGGTAAAGAAGTGACCAGTCCTCTGGATACTGTGGAGGTGGTGGGAGACAGGAGGATGATGCTAAACTATCACGTGGTGGACGTGGTGGGAGACAGGAGGATGATGCTAAGCTATCACCTGGTGGAGGTGGTGGGAGACAGGAGGACGATGCTAAGCTATCACCTGGTGGAGGTGGTGGGAGACAGGAGGACGATGCTAAGCTATCACCTGGTGGAGGTGGTGGGAGACAGGAGGATGATGCTAAGCTATCATCCCTGATGAACAACATCTCCCACCCCATGCAGGACACTCTGGCAGCTCTGCACAGCTCTTTCAGCCACCGGCTGATTCACCCTCTGTGTGTGAAGGAGAGGTACTGCAAGTCCTTCCTTCCTGCTGCTGTCAGGCTGCACAACCAGCTGAGCTCCCAGTAGACCACAAACACTTGGTGCAATATCTAATACGTGCAATATGTTTAAGTACTTTTTTATATACACTTTTATTTGATTTTGTATTCAGTCTGTAGCTCAGGGGGATGAGTGGTCGTCCCACACTTGAAGGTCGCCGGTTCGATCCCCAGTCCCCCGATAGCTCACATGTCTCGTGTCCCAGAACAAGACACTTAACCCCTAGCTGCTCCCCGGGCCTCTCAGGGCAGAACACTGCTCCTTAACCAAGGATGGGTCAAATTCAGAGAAGAATTTCCCCAAGGGGATTAATAAAGGATAATTTCTTTCTTTCTTCTTCTTACTGCTTTTTTATTATTACTGTTTATTTATATTACTTGGTTTTGATCTTGTATTACTTGTGAGCAATGCTGTTGTAATCCTGACCAGTGTTCTACCACTGGGACGTTTCAGCTGTGATATCGGCCGTCAAAACAGGCTCCTTCAAACAAATAGTCGACTATTTGGAATCCCCTAGTATCAGCAAACCTTTCAGTCCATGTGACCATACTCCAATGCTCTGTGCCATCCAGTCTAGCCGGCCGTGTCCCTCACCTCGTACAGCTCCGCAGTCGGCATCTGGAGCAGAGCTAGTCTGGGCACAGCGTCGGCGTCGCAGCAGTCGGTGTTTTAGTCCCGAGAACGACTGGGAGGGAACATTTTCCCCCACTGGCTGAATGAATAGACGGTCCTCCCCGATCTGGATGAGGCCGGTCTGTGCACGAAACAGAGACATGTACAACATGAACGTGTGACTATTCCTATGAGGAGACTGGTCTACAGTAAAGAAAAGTACAGTTTGAATAGCTAGGCGTCTGGTGAATAGAGAGTTTAATTGTAACAGAACCAGCGGTTACTTAGTTAAGAGCCCCAGAGACCCCAAAACTGGGGGCTGAACTCTTCATCAGGAGGTCTTCTTCACTCCAAGTCCTCGTACTCCCATGAATCGATACCAGAGCCACTGATGTGACATAGAAACGCCTTACAAGAGCATACAAGTCCATTTTACATGTTTATAACACAATTCAAACATAAATATTAACATAAACCATAAATATGACTCGAGAGGACTCAAAAGTGACTTGAGAGAGCTCCCCAAGTTATGAAAATATCAATGTTCATATCCCTAGCTTGATGCTACACATGATTAGCACACCTTTCTGGAAAGCATATCAACCACATTCCAGCAAAACTGAAATATGACTTGGTATGTATGTTCAAATAAATAAATGAAATGAAATGTATTGTACTTACTTATGGATAAATGATATTTGCTTGGTATGTATTGTACTTATGGATAAACGATATTTGCTTGGTATGTATTGTACTTACTTATGGATAAACAATACTTGGTATGTATTGTACTTGTGGATAAATGATATTTGCTTGGTATGTATTGTACTTACTTATGGATAAACAATACCTGCTTGGTATGTATTGTACTTACTTATGGATAAACAATACCTGCTTGGTATGTATTGTACTTACTTATGGATAAACGATACTTGCTTGGTATGTTTTGGTGCATCTGCTTGAGCAGAGCCCCTCTGTTGTGGAACCAGAGGCGTTCAAGGTCCAGGAAGAAAGTTAGAGCGGCCGCTATGAGCTAACATGCTAAAAGGCACACGGCCGGCCGCTAAGTGAACAAAGCAAGGAGAAGCTGCTCAGGTTACATTACTCTACATCTTTCCATACAGCGGCTTTTTGCTGACATAATGATGTTCAGAATGTTAAATACAGCTCCATGTAATGGTCCTCTGCCCAGGGGGGGTGCAGTGACGAACAGCGGCAAGCGAACGTCACTCGTCGAGAAGCTGACAAACTATGATCATTATGGTTTTTCTTCTTCTTTTGTCAATACCTAAGTGTACACACACACACACACACACAGTATTTTAGGAGACTTAATACTTACAATATGCAATACTGCTGTACTATACTGAATATTGTTTTGCTACATTTCACTTCATAATATTACACTTATATGCCATAATATGTATAATGTACCAGCCTTTTTATTTTATTTGACCATATTATGTCATACTGTTATACCACTTTACTTTGAGGAGACGTCACTGTTCGTCTAGAACACTGGAATAATGTTTCCACCAGGTAAACCTGAACATGCACACCTCTCTGTGTGACAGTGATTATAACCACATAACTATATAGATTATAATTAACTGGAGGATACACTTTTTTTCTACGCCCGGCCACCCTACGGAGGAAACCCATTTCAGCCACTTCCTTATATGTAGTCAGGTGTCGGTAGGTAGAACTGCCAGCGCCGCTGACTCGCCGCTCTCCTGGCTGATGCCTCACGCTGCCACGGACTCGCCGCTGCCAGTAGTCGCACTCGCTGTCTCTCCCAACAACGTTAGCTAACGTGATAGCAAGCTGACTAGCTTGCTATTAAAAAACTGGTGGGAGGGGTCTCACTCTAATCTCAGACCCCCCCCCCCCCCCGGATCTACACGATTCACGTGGATGACATATTTTCATTTCAAAACGGCGAATTTCACCGAAAGGTGACAAGTTTGCAGGTCTGTTATCTACACAACGTCATTTCTGTCTCTACATGGTCGTGCATTTAGTTCCACCCCGATGCGCACAGGCACGCACACACAGGTGAGCATATCAAGAGGCTCTGGAAATGTTCTTCCAAAAGCCCCGAAAAATACACTGCAGTGACAAAGTGCACGCTTTGTGGTTGTCATTAAAAGAAATGAACCTTTAACCCTTCGAGATTTTCGAGCGCGGGTCCGCGCTATACGATACTGACGTTTTGAAAATATTCACTCCATCACGATAATTCTGCACAGAAATATGGTTCAACGTCTCCAAGATTCAGTAGAACTTCCGCTTCCTCTACTTGTGTCCGCGAGATCATATGAGATTCACACAGCAAGCTAGAGCATTCTACACACCCAGACGTGTCATATGATGCGTACACAGCTTCACTGGGAGAGAGAGAGAAAGAGCAGGGAGGCAGGCCGAGCAAAGCTATACTGGAGAAGGCGCAGCTTCAACCATAAATAGAGCCTGAAAGAGTCATCCCTGAGATGAACAGGACAACGCCAAGCAAAGGGATCCATTGGAAGATGGGTAAGTGTATTTACTGAACTTTGCAATAGCATATTCGGGACCTGTAGCCAGATAGAGCTGCTGCTAACACGAAGCTAGCGGGTAGCGAGCTTCGCTAACGGGGTTATATATGTCTACAGCAGGGGTTTCAAACATACGGCCCGAATCCGGCCCGCCAGGGGCTCCAGTCCGGCCCGCGGGATATTTGTTAAAATTGCAGAAAAAATAAAATAAAAAATTGCCCGAGCCGGGGGTCAAACCACCAATCCTCTGATTGTTAGACGGGCATGCTAACCATTGAGCCACTCTAGAATCCTAAATTTCCATTCTAGAATTCAATGGACTCTCCACTTGAGAAATCTCATCAACACCACGAATGAATACGGCCAGTTGAGCAATATCTCTGGTAATGTCAATGCTCCAATCAATTCTAGAATGGAATTTTAGAATTCTAACATTCCATTCTAGAATTCCCCGAGGAGTTCCTTGAGTTGATACCCATGACAGGCACCACTACAGCCAATTACATTGTTAGCGCTCTTGTTGAAGTGCTGGACCGGGTCGGAGTGGACTGGACCGGGTCAGAGTGGACTGGACCCGTGCTGTCAGTGGGCTACAGACAGTGCACCATCAATGATCGGGAGAAAAACAGGCGTTGTGACGAGATTCAGGGAGAAAGTACAAGCTGCAAATGTTGCTGGACATTTCACTGAATTTTTGGTCTTTATGTTTCTAGTTTATTGTAGAAAGACCTTAAAATAGGGTTTATCATCCAAAAACCTCTACCAATGATTTAAACATAGAGAAATATTGTCATTATGTATGCGTTAATATGCTATGATTTTACTGGTCCGGCCCACTTGAGATCAAAATGGGCAGTGTGTGGCCCCTTAACTAAAATGAGTTTGACACCCCTGGTCTACAGGTTGACTATAAGACTAAACGGTGGGTATTCAAATATTGTCACGATCCCCATTAACTTTCTTTCAGTGAACGTAGTACGCCTAGTAGTGTTGGATCTCTGTTATGTGTTTGAGAGACTGAAATGACCATGTTGTTAGGTTAGCTGCGCGCTAACCAGAAGCTAACAGTAGCAAAATGGGTAAAGGCTGGTTATGAGACTGAACGGGGCGTAATCAAATATTGTCACGATCCCCGTTAATTTCTTTCAGTGAACTTGTACTAACTATTAGTAATGTATTTTACAGAGAGGATTTGCAGCTGCCAGGGTCCAGAGGACAGCATGCAGCATCGCTTTAGCAGCCTCCAGTCCGTCTCTTCCAGATCGTCACTGCAGGCCACAACGCCAGCCACAGCTCATCATCTCACCATATAATAATAAATTTGGTTTTAGACATTTATTTACATGTTTCTACCATTTTTGTATTCATATATTTCACTGCTTTTGTGAACCTAAGACCTGTGGTAAACTAATTTCAAGCACCAAAACGGTTCGACCTCCTGAGTAAAGCTATGTTTTCACAAGAGATATGAAGAATTTCCGAAATCGAGATTACATTTTTCATCTTTAGAGTAATATTTCTCTTTACACTTTTGCCTTATGACAATGGTGCCTCATTATATAGAGAGCTGAGATTGTTCTGCAATTTTAGATGTAAAACACATGGTTATCTATCATATGCAAGTGACTTAAAAAAATTATGTAAAATCAAGAAAATGACCCCCGACTCCAGAGGGCTGAGTCAGTATTTCTCAAACTGGGGCGGTATTACAGGTGGCTGCAGTGTATTTCAATAACTTTGCATATTACAAAAGTACAAAGTACACGGACATAAAACTAAGTAATTAATAAATACATGGCGAAATGCATGTAGTTTCGGGTAAATGTTTACGTTACGCCGTTTTAACAGGTTACGCTTGCCCCGTGAGACTCCCCCCTAAAGCTGTAAACCTAATGGAAACACTGGCATCTCACAATATAATCTATTGAGCTTTGAGAATTATTTACATTTCAAGTATGTTTGCACCACCTCATTTAAATGAATTGATTAAACAGAGCTGACCAGGGCCTTGGCCCCAGGACCACCACTAGAGGGGTCTGTGTGGGGTCTCATCGGAGACCACATAAACCCATCAGCAGAGGGAAGTGAATATTGGAATGGCTGGTTTTATGTCCGTGTACTTTGTACTTCTGTAATATGTGAAGCCAGCAGCTCATTGTTGGGTAGAAGACACAAGCACTTTGGCTCGTTTTCACCTGCAAAGTGTGTATGTGTAGTGTTGATGAAGTGTGTGAAGTGTAGATAAACAGAAACAGTGATTAATCAATCTACAGAGGATCTGGCAAGAGGAGACTTGTTGATGAGTGCTGTTGTTACCATGAACGCATCACCAGTGAAGGTCTGGACATGAACGCATCACCAGTGAAGGTCTGGACATGAACGCATCACCAGTGAAGGTCTGGACATGAACGCATCACCAGTGGAGGTCTGGACATGAACGCATCACCAGTGGAGGTCTGGACATGAACGCATCACCAGTGGAGGTCTGGACATGAACGCATCACCAGTGGAGGTCTGGACATGAACGCATCACCAGTGAAGGTCTGGACATGAACGCATCACCAGTGGAGGTCTGGACATGAACGCATCACCAGTGGAGGTCTGGACATGAACGCATCACCAGTGGAGGTCTGGACATGAACGCATCACCAGTGGAGGTCTGGACATCAAAGCATCAACAGTGGAACTCACCAGGCCGCCGCACGTGCTCAGCGACGCCACGGAGCCCGCGTGGTTGAGGGCGGAGCCGGAGTAGAAGCAGCGCCGCTGATTGGACAAGCGGCTCACCGCGACGCGCTGGTCCCCACGTCGCTCTTCCACCACGAAGTCCCCCGAGACAAACGAGCTGTCCCTCGTCAGGTTCAGAAACAGGCTCTTTCCGAACGCCGGCAGCGACAGCAGGATGCTGTCCGGGCTGGAGCTGTCCAGGGAGCGCTGCCCGCGGCGCCGCAGGGGGCCGGAGGACAGGTGCGCCTCCCGACCCCACAGCAGCCGGGGAACCACTTCGTCCGTCTCCAGCTCAGCCCGGGCTGTGGGGGAGGGGGATGTTCCATCAAACAGCAGAAAAAGCCTCCTGACTAACTGTGAGCGGGCTGACTGAGCTAGAGGTGCTCCGGGTCCCTGCAGTCCGTGCCCCTCCGTGCCGCGCGGAGGCGCACGGACTGCCGGGGTGCCCGGGACCCGGAGCACCTCCACAGGCCGACAGCTCCAGGTAGCCGAGGAAACTAACTGTGAGCTGGCCTGTGTCTGGGACAGGCGGAGCCTACACACACACATTACACACACATTACACACACATTACACACACATTACACACACATCGAAGTCACTACTCACCACTCAGTCCGATGCAAAGAAGAGAGAGGAGCGCGTGAGGAACGCGGCTGCTGAGCATGGTGACGCAGCAGGGAGAAGCCTGAGGCGGCAGGAGACTGATCAGAGGAGGAGCAGTTGTTCCGAATGTTGGACAACTTTCCCTCATTCAGATTGGACTGAGCTTCCAGAGCAGGACACGCCTCCCAGCCAGAGCCCTTTAAAGAGCGGGTCACGGGACTCCAGAGAGGGTTTCTATAACAGATGAACAACGTCCTGCTGGAGGAAGGTGTGTGTGTGTGTGTGTGTGTGTGTGTGTGTGTGTGTGTGTGTGTGTGTGTGTGTGTGTGTGTGTGTGTGTGTGTGTGTGTGTGTGTGTGTGTGTGTGTGTGTGTGTGTGTGTGTGTGTGTGTGCGCGTGCGTCGTAAAGTCACGTCACCAGACAGGACGTGCCACTCCACTTGGTGTGAACACATTTCATTCCCTCCAGCTGAGTGGAAGCATCTGCTTTACGTTTGAGGAGATCAAAGCCGTCTGTCGTCACATTGCATCCTTCTTGAAGGTTCTTCTCCTGCAGCATCTGTACAGTAAACTGTTGTGCTGGCAGCAAAGCATATTGTTAACTTTACATTTTACTTAGCTGACGCTCTCATCCAAAGACTTACAATAAGTGCATTCAACCATGAGAACAAACTACTTTCTTTATTCAAGGTATAGTCAGAAAAGATGTTTCTTAATTTCATTTTAAAATATTCCAAATAGTACATTCCCTACAATATGAAATAATATTATGCTTATTAGGGGTTCATACTAATTATACCTCTAACGGCTTTAAACTTGTCTGTGATCAGAAGCTATGTGCTCCACATTCACAAGTCCTCTTGTTGAGGGCGATGTACAACGATAAGATATGATATGATAATTCTTTATTAGTCCTGCAGTGGGGACATTTACAAGATTATAGCAGCAGACAGTAAAGTGTACACAAGAGACCAGTGGCGGCCGGCCCATAGAGGGCCGCGGGGCCTGGCCCCACCCACCTTGAACCACCCAAAAAATAAAAATAAAAACATTTTTTATAATTTTATTAATTATAAAAAAAATATTAATAAATTATACAAATTGTCAATATTTGTGTTTTTGAGCTATGGAATGTACCCAGTAATATTTGTAAAATAGGATATCTGCGCAAAATATATGCTTTTCCTGCTCCTTGTTCCTGCGCATGCACCTGGCTCTGTTGCTCTCTAATGCGCGTGCACATGCCGGGGCCGAAGCTATTTTGGCCAAAGAAAGACGGGCCTGATACGCAGTTTAGCCAATCACTGATTAAAGACATAAAATGATGGACATATCATTTATCCAATCCGCGGCCTCAAAAGGACTTCTGCGGGGCCAGGCCCCGGTGCGCGTTCACAGCTAGTCTCTCGTCCTCATCTCGCGTGTTCTTGTCTTGTGCTCTCGCCGGCTTCTCTTGTCTCGCAGCCATTTTAACGTCATGAGTCCGCCCAGCACCAGCACTACTCTTCAAGAAGACTCAACCCTAACGAGATCAATTCTCTCCTCCAAGACCCGTTTGAGAGAATACCTATAGCGGAGAGACTCCTGGTCCCAGATCAGTCGCTACAGCGCTTATGGAGAGGCTGAGCACCGTTCTCCCACACGGACAAACCGATCGCCCAAGCTTACGATGGCCGCTCACTACGTGTCCAACGTGGACAACGTCAAGCAAAGGGATCCATTTGGGATGGGTAAGTGTATTTACTGAACTTTGCATTAGCATATTTCTGTTAGTAACGTGACCTGTAGCAAGCTATCACTGCTGCTAACAGGAAGCTAAGGGGAGGTAGCTAACGACGAGATAGCTCCTGCAGTGTTGGATGTTGTCTTGCGTGTTTAAGACTGAACGGTGCACAATCAACTTTTGTCCCTATCACCGTTAACTTTCTTTCAGTGAACACAGTACGACTAGTAGTGTTGGATCGCCATTGTGTGTTTGTAAGACAGTAACTAACGTTTGTTGACGTTAGCTTAGCTTAGCAACGTTAACACTTAACTCGTGCCGGAAGTACTGTCTAGAGCAGAGGTGGGCAAACTACGGCCCGCGGGCCGGATACGGCCCGCCGAGTATTAATATACGGCCCGCCGAGTATTATAATTATTATAACATTAAAAAAAAATATTAAAAAAAAGTTATTAAAAAAAAATATTAAAAAAAAGTTTTTTATTTTAAATAATTATAAGTTATAGTAAAGACCGCTGTAGCGCTTCTCCGTTCCCAAGTTCAGTTTCCCGAAGCACGATGACCACAACAGACCAGCGTTGATGTTTCTTCATGCTTATTTATTGCACAGCGCTCTTTTAGGCTTTTCGTGTGTGCAGCGGCTGTCATTCAGACGCTGTTGTGGGACTACGGATAATATTATGAACCCAGACACCACGGAGTTTGATGTTCCGACGTATGTGGAGTTTACACAACAAGTATAAAGCAGAACTGGTGGTTATTTCCAAGGTGGATGGCAGAATCGGTATCCGTTTTACGGAGATAAGACCGGCGCAGTTCCTGGAGGAGTCGGAGAAATTCACCGAGCTGTGTGCGGCTACGGATAATATTATGAACCCAAACACAAGGGTGTTTCATGTTCCGACATGTTTGGGACTTCCACAACAAGTATAAAGCAAAACTAGTGGTTATTTATTCCATAATCGATACCGGAAAAGACAGCTCTTTTTCACGGAGAGACCCGACGGCAATAAGCCACGCCCCCTTTGTCAAACACTCTCCATCCATCTGATACTGGCCCGGCCCATCTGTCAAATTTTTTAATTCAATGTGGCCCCTGAGCCAAAAAGTTTGCCCACCCCTGGTCTAGAGTGAACGGTGCAAATCAAATATTGTCACTATATACTGACTAGTAGTGAATGTATTTTACAGAGCGGAGTCCCAGGGTCCAGTGGACAACATGCAGACTCCCAGTCCGTCTCTCCCTGCAAACCGATCTCCACCACCGGCCACAACAGCAGCCACAGAGCACATCTCCACCATATATTATAATACATTTGTGTTTAGACCTTTATTTACCTGTATCTTCCATTTTATTCATATATTCCACTGCTTTTGTGAACCTAAGACCTTTGGTAAAACAATTTCTAGCACCAACACAGTTCGTCCACATGAGTAAAGGTATGTTTTCACAAGAGATATGAAGAATTTCAAAAATAAAGTGTCAATGTTTCAGCTTTAGGGCCATATTATCACTTGTGTCGTATGTCAATGGTGCTTCATTATATAGAGAGCTGAGATTGTTCTGCAATTTTAGATGTAAAACACATGGGTATCTATCATATGCAAGTGACTTTTTAAAAAGGTGAATTTAAGAAATTATGTAAAGATGAGTGTATATATATATATATATATATATATATATATATATATATATATATATATATATATATATATATATATATATATATATATATATATATATATATATATATATACACACACACACATACTGAATTGTATTAATAAGATGTCCTTATTATGTCAAAGTGTTGGAATAAATGTTAAATATTTAACTGCAAAGTAGTAATGCGTTTTTTTGCATTGAATCATACGGGATGTTTGCTGAAATTGATTGGCTGGCCCTACCCAAAAAAAATCCACCAGCCGCCACTGCAAGAGACACAAAAATCAAAAACAAGTATTATAAATAAGCAATAATAAGCAATAGGAAAACAGTAAAGAATACATAATAACTGAAATATTATATATACAGAATAACTAACGATGGTGGCAATTCAATTCATTTTTTAAAGCCCAAAATCACAAATGACTAATTATCCTCAGAGGGCTTTACAACCTCTACACATATACATCCTCTGACCTTTGACCTCACATCAGAACAGGAACAACTCCCCCCCCAAAAAAACCTTAACGCAGTGGTTCTCAAACTGGTTTCTTCCTCCAGAGTGGGTTTGGAGGAAGAAACATGTTCGCACCCCACCGCCACAACTAAATTGTAACAAAATGGTCCATGCTGAAGTTTTATTGAAATCACTTTTTGTGACTCCATCCGTGCTTTTTCAAATAATACAATAAAGAAAATTGCAATCAATTTCCAGTGAACCAGATTGTCTCCATCAGACTCCATCAGACAAAAACTAATAAAATGTGCAATCACTTTGTTAGAACAATGCAAACAAAGTTATATCTGTTAAAAAAAGCTAATATTTGGCCAAAGAAATAGCTTATTGTGGCTGCAATTAACCTGTTTTGCACTGAATATATTTTCAAGATAATAACAATATCTTGAAAATATTGTGAAAAACTAAATAAAACAAGTTCAAATATTTGGCAATAAAGAGTTTTACTGAGTTTTACACTGAATATCTTTTCAAAACAACAATAACGTTCAACCTGTGCCAAACAAAAGAGAATGAGTGCAGATGTGAGCATCATGTTGTATCAGTATTAGTGGCTGCAATGAGCTGCTTTCCTCTACAAACCTTTTCCAAATGTGGTTCCAGATTTGATACGGCGGTTTTCTGTTTTGAGAGACGCAGCAGCAGAAAAGACCTCACAGAGATCTCACAGAGATAGACCTTTGGCAAAACGCCAAGAATCGTCAAGTCGCACAAGTGTAACCTGTTAACGGCGTAACGTAAACATTTACATGAAAGTACAGGCATTTCTCCATGTATTTATGATAGTGCTGGGCAAAGATGAAAACATTTAACTGATTAATAATTTTTCTGTGATTAGCTGTGATTAATCGCATTATGCGCAAAATTAAATAATGAAGTGAAAACTAGTGTATTGCGCACTTTTATTTTAAAGTAATGTTATCAGAACAATATAACAGGCACTCTGGAGCAACAGCAAGTTAACAACAGTATATACATCTGTTTTATTTTTTTTAATGAACAGTACCAGAAGAAATATTTGTCTTTTATCAGGGAACATAAACAGTCTGTTCAGTAGTAAGGGTCCCTGTGAGGGACAAGCCACTCCTTCGTTTGTCATGTTCAGTAGTAAGGGTCCCTGTTAGGTGTTATGTGTAGACCTTTCAGATGTTTCAAATACAGTTCAGGAGAAGGAATTGTAAAAGTTGCATAACGGCCAGGAAGACCTCCGTCTATATCTCTAATTTCCATGTGTGGACATTTCTTCTCACGTTTGTCAGACTTTTCCAGAAAAGATGACTCTTCATCTGGATGATTTTCTTAAATTGGAGCTAATCTAAACCCCCACCCTCTTAGCTTTGTTAAACCTACCACACAAGGCTCTACCTCCACGTGAGTTGTCCCTGCATCAGCTTCACTTCTTTCAAAAGCTCCATTACTGAGTCAGCGGGTCCCTGGACTGATGTGGTTATGGAGGTGTTGAGCGGAGTCTCCACCTACTCTCCTCAGCTAAACTAAATTAACTTTCTTTTATAAAAACAATGATGAAAGAAAGTGACCTACTTTGAACAACAGGAGGCACTATTTTTTTCTCCTTTCTTTTAAACCAGGGGAAACAGCTGGAATAGATTGAATAACCATTGAGGTCTAGCAAAAACATTCAGAGACTTGATTGAAAAACCAAAGCTTCTCGTTAAAACAATTAAATGTGTCACATTTTTTGAAAGAAGGACTTATTTCCATTTCAAACAGGAACCCAGTGGCCTATTTAAGGACCATATTCACTAAATGTATAACTCAATTTATAATGACTTCATACAGGTATGTTGTGTTTTTGTTACTAATATATATATATTTTTAACCTGTAACCCCTGTAGGGTTACATGTTAACGGTTTATTAAGAACAATTAATTGCAGTTTGTCACTGGTTTCCACAACTTTGCTGATCGTCTCCAATGATGTCAGCGTGAAATGTAACCACATAAGATGTACAGACACATCAGAATTCAGACTTTCATCCTGACTTTTGATTTCATGTGGACTGAGTTGGACTTTTATCTTTCTTTGCAAGTCAGTTTTGTTCTGTTTGTGAAAAAGCTGCACCAATCTATTTTTTTTATAAACACCTGATCCATTTACTGATTGAAACCTTAAAAGGGGCGTTCCTTGTGACAATTAACACCCAACTCTCCAGTTGTCCTCACATCTACAGCACCTTTAAGCCCATTTTGAATCCTTGTTTTGTTGGCCCACATTTACTCTCTAGTCTACCTCATTTTCACCACTAGCAAGCAGATGTTTTCAGAAAAAAACCTCTGATAAACCCAATGTATACACTACCTGCCAAATGCCAAAAGACAAAGCTCGCCACTGGCTGGTGAGCATAGTGGAGCATTTAGCGTCTCAAGACTCATATTTGTCTCAGGAGTTGGTTCAGACCAAACGCGGAGCTAAAAGGAGAGTGAATGTTGGATTCACATTCACCAGGCGACTCAAAATGAATGATAAAAGCAACTGTCAAATATCCTTTCATGTGCATACAGATGGCTGAGCTACCATTTAAAATGAGCAAATTAGCATTATCCTTCAGTGCGCTGATAGCACAGCAAATTGCCCAAGATGCATTTTAAACCAGGACACTCCTGGAGGTTTAACACTAACTTTGAACATATGCAATGTCTCAGAATAACCATCATGTTGAGATATGACAGGCTACACATGGTCCTCGTGTAGTAAACATTTACCCAGAGAGGACACCATCAGTGGTTCTCTTTAGAATGTCTTATTTAGGCAACATAGATTTGTTTTATTTTTGGCACTTCCTTATTATTTTTGGAATCTCGCCCAAAAGATTACCAGATTCAGAGCAGCTGATCTGCAGTCAGGTGAAAAGTTAACATTGGCTGATAAAACATTTGACTCACATGTGTTGTGCATCTTCACTCCTTGGACAGATGAGATCCTTGCAGCGTGAACAACACTAATTGCTCATCATACACCTTCTCTTCTTCCTGCCACAGTGGCGTCCTTCATTGTGTGTCGTGAGTAGAGTTGGGGAGGTCGGCCACCTGCTTCGGTTATCAGCTGCAGTCTGCTTCCAGCTGTTGGCCAGTGAGACACACACACACACACACACACACACACACACACGACTGCAAACTCTCTGTGGTGGACAAATAATAATAATAATAACGAATACACTTATGACTCATCTGATTTAACTAAATGTAAATACTTCCACAATATTCTCACATGAAACTACATTTTAGTATCTATTGAGACCAGTAGACTGTGCGTTCGAGTGCTGTGGGATATCCATCTCACTAGCTTAGTTTCAGAGCGACACATGATTCTTCATCCTGCCTTAAAATGTATTTATGCAAATATATAAAAGGTTTGGTTGTAAGGAATTCACAATAACACGTAGTCAGCCGTTTCTGGTGAGGTAATATTCTTTATTTTGAAGTATGAATGGCTCCACAGTGCCACCTGCTGGAGGTTTAGTGTAAAGCAGATCCTTTTGATGCCCATAACTGGCTTTTTGATTGACCTGCTCGAGGAGAAGAGGCTGGAAAGGTCAGCTTCATACTGTCGGAAAACTGACAAACCAAATATTACTCAGTGCTATAACATAATCATATACATCAGGGGTCTCCTCTCCCCTTCCAATTAACATGGACTCACCGACTGCTATATACCATGCACCACTCCATTTTTTGTTTTGTTTTTATAACAAACTTTTGTCTTAATCAGGGCTTTAATTCCGGCAGCATTATCAAAACGCAGATAATTTTATCCCCTGAAAATGTAAGCAAAAGGTCCTGAGGGGACTTCTGATTCTTAACGGCAACCCATAATGTGTTTTCCTGCCAGCAAATGTCTTAAAACTGTATTTATGGGTCGATGACATATTTTTGTGTCCGAATCCATTATTTCCTTTAAATAATGTTTTATCAATTCATGACATATATTATTTAATTATATAAAACCTATTCAGTTTAAATATATTTTCAGTTCATTGAAATAATATATATTCTTTTATGTTTTGCACCTCAAACCCTGAAAATGTCAGGCGGCTCCCAGCAAATAATCAGACTATAAAAACTATAAAATAATGTATTTTCATTATAATACATTTAAAATAAACTACTGTGGCATGCTTTTATTATCGAAACATTTAAAATAAAATAAATGTTTACCAAGACTAATAGTTTTAAGCTGTTGAAATAATTAAAAACACTTTTTTATGTTCTCAAATGTCAAGGTGACGCAACCGTAAAGATGGGACTTTTATTTTGAAGGAGTGCAGAGGAGTTAACAGACTTTTATTTTGAAGTGGAGTGCAGAGGAGTTAACAGACTTTTATTTTGAAGTGTTGTGCAGAGGAGATAACATACTTTTATTTTGAAAGAGTGTAGAGTTAACAGGATGTTGCATCATCAAGAGACACCAACTGCCATCTGTGGCTTAGTGAAAGGATTTGTAGATCTCTCTGAAATATTGATTAAAATATCTACTTTAACTTACAGGTAGGATGGTACACTTTTCATGTTAAGTCATACAACCGATCTAAAACTAGAAATATTGTATTTGATCATAAAACTCTTTATCGTATTTACAAAGTATATGAATTAAGTTACTAGCAAGAACAAAAGCTAATGCTAGCTGCTACTATATATCCGTTTAATTTGAAATTAGTTGCAAAACTCAGGCAACACAACCAAATCTCAAATGTCCCAACTGCAAGAAATTTCACGATATGAATCGTTATTTGACGCTTAAGATCATTTATTACATTTTTTCAAATGTTTAACAGTGTTAAGTTAAATATATTATATACGTTCAAACCATTTTCATGATAATATTGAATATTATTTTACTCTTTAAGAAGCCACTGTGAAGTGAAGAGGAATCAGCACACAGGAGATAACATGGTCAGGTCTCATTGATGAACGTCAGGTGGAGCAGCAGATAAACTGTAATTTAAACAATAAATAAAAGGTTAAACTCAAGAACTATTGTATTGAATGTATTCATTTCTATATTTGTATTATGTTTCTCTATTTAATTGTAAAATCAAATGTTAAATATATACTAAATACTTAGAGAACGCAATTATCTTAAATTATTATATATACACACATATATATATATATATATATATATATATATATATATATAAAACAACAATGTGTTAGTTCACTCCAAGGGATCATTTCCAAAAGTTTCTGTTTGAAAAAAATGTTCGGAAATATTATTCTTTTTTTTACAAATATGTGGTTATGCGTCACTTGACCATTTTTAATCATGTGAAGTTAAAAAAATACTGTTAAAAACTATTTAAAACAACAACTGAGACTTGTTAAAGCACAATGTTCCACATCCAAAAATATCCATTACATCCATATAGAATTTTCTTTAAAAAATTACCCTTTTAGAAGCCTTATTCATCATTTAGGCTATCCATACGTATATGTTGTCTAAATGTTTTTTTTTATTTATTTTTTTACCTATTTGCACTTTATTATTATTATTATTATTATTATTATTATTATTATTATTATTATTATTATTATTATCGTCATCTGTATTCACTATATGTTAGACAGGAGAGTAACGCATTTTAACATCTTATGTGGAATACTTCTAGTTACATTTGATTGAATGAAGTGGGACAGACACCGTCTCTCTAGAGCTGAAGGAGACACCGTCTCTCTAGAGCTGAAGGAGACACCGTCTCTCTAGAGCTGAAGGAGACGCCGTCTCTCTAGAGCTGAAGGAGACGCCGTCTCTCTAGAGCTGAAGGAGACGCCGTCTCTCTAGAGCTGAAGGAGACGCCGTCTCTCTAGAGCTGAAGGAGACGCCGTCTCTCTAGAGCTGAAGGAGACGCCGTCTCTCTAGAGCTGAAGGAGACACCGTCTCTCTAGAGCTGAAGGAGACGCCGTCTCTCTAGAGCTGAAGGAGACGCCGTCTCTCTAGAGCTGAAGGAGACGCCGTCTCTCTAGAGCTGAAGGAGACACCGTCTCTAGTGAGAAAAAATCTCTTTTTTTTTTTTCATCCTGTGGTTTTATTTTGAAAGGACTTTTTATGCAGCGGAGTGTCGTTATTTTTATATATAGGTTATATATCAAAGTTGGCAGGTCTGAATAAGGCTAAACTAGAAGTTAACACTAATACAAACATTATTTGTGCAGAATGAGTGTGTTAGGGGAGAAGGATGCAGCCATTGTTAAACAGCTGGATTGAAATGCAGCTGGAACTGGTCGTGGCTAAAACTGGAAGGCAAGGTCTCAATAAAAGGGCAAGAGGTGTCCTTTCATCTAGGAGATGTATTCTCCAAAATCAACAGGCAGGGATTCGCCAGATGCATTCTCTGCATCAAAGATATAAATGATGCTAACAAAGGCAGCCATGCTCTCCCTTACCACATTGTGCCTCATATACTGTAAATGTTAGACCAGTGACAGGCTGGCATGAAATGGCTTGCATAATACTTAGTAAGGAGGCCATAATCATTTTTGACTCATGGCTGAAGTTAAGTTTCTCCAGCTCTCCCCAGGTTGGCAAGAAAAGCATCTCAAAATGCATCAGATTGATGCTTTAAAATATGGAATATTTAAATGTTTCTTACGGGGGAGCATGCCCCCGGACCCCCCTAGAGGGGTAATATCCTTATCACCTTTTTCACCCCTGACCCGTTTTCATGCCTGGTGCACTCTATCATTTTATTTTGTAAACCGAAACCGAAAACCGAAAACCGTGTTTTATTGTCATAGTACATACATACATACATACATACATGAAATTTGTCCTCTGCATTTAACCCATCCTTAATATCTTAGGGAGCAGTGGGCTGCCCTGAGCGGCGCCCGGGGAGCAATTTTAGGGTTCAGTGTCTTGCTCAGGGACACTTCGACATGTGAGCTATGGGGGGACTGGGGATCGAACCGGCTACCTTGTGGTTGTGGGACGACCACTCATCCCCCTGAGCTACCCTTGTTTACCTGAAATGTGCAGTGATTTTATTTTGTACCGCCCTGTTTGGCAGTTGTTTTTCAATAAAATAAAGCAAGCCAATCCACTTTTTCATGTTGATAAGAGCATTAAAATGCCCCAAAAAAAATTGCGATTAATCGCGAGTTAACTATGACATAAATGCGATTAAATATTTTAATCGCTTGACAGCACTAATATATATATATATCTCATTTATATATATAATTTATATATTATATACATATATATAATATAACAAATATATACAGTATATATAAATATTAGATATATATTTGTTTTATTTAATTGTTTTGTTATTTTATTTAGTAGTGTTATTTGTTGATAGGGCCAGTGTTAGACATCCTGTTCCTCCACACCAGTTGGTGGCGCTAATGCACCGAACAGTTGTTTGTCAACCGGCAATAAACCTCAGAGAAGAAGAATAAAAAGAAGAAACATGGCCGCTGTGCAGCGATGGGAATGGTATGACTGTTTACCTGCGCTGTGGTAACGTGTGACTGTTACCGTCGCTGTTTAACGCTCCCGGTGTCCTGTACCGACATGGACAACATGTACCACCACGCCGCGGCAGAAGCGCCGCCGCCTCGCGGCTATGGCTACCTGGAGGCGCCGTACGCCGCGGCTCATGACCCGGCTCAGGCGGACCACACCGCTCCTCCCTGGGGATACGACGGACAGCCGTACGGGTTTAGATGCGACTTCCCCGCTCCGTCTCCCGGAGCCGCGGGCTTCGGAGCCTTCGGGTTCGACCCCTCCGTGCCGCCGCCTCCCTTCTGCCCGCCCGGACCCTTCCCTCCCGCTCCCATCAGCTCGTTCAGCAGAGGAGCCCCGGCCTTTGAACCGTTTACCCCGCAGTTCCGACCCGGTCCCCACACGGCTCGGTATAACTTGGACCCCAGTCAGACCCAACTGCGCGACTATGAGGACTTCTCCGAGAGAGGAGCTCTGCTCAGGGTTCCGGGACCAGCGCCGCGACCCGAGGACCAAGCGGCGCTGCAGCGGCGGCAGGACCTGCAGTGGCTCGGGCGTTTCCTACAAGGCAGAGACAAAAAAACCCAGACCCCCACGACCCTAAAGACCCCACAGCCGCCACGCAGCAGCGCCGCTCCGGACCCCAGGGCGGCTCTGTACCGGGCGGCTGCGCTCGTCTCTCGGCTGGCAGAGACCTGCGAGGCCCTGAGCAGCAGCGTTGAGGACGAGGCCGTCTGGGCGGACTCGTACGTCGCGGCTCTACGCGTGAAGACTGAGCTCCAGGAGCAGCTCCAGAGCCTCGGGGACGGAGACCGGCTAGCCCGCTGGAAGGCTAAGCTGGCTCGCGTCGCCAGGAGGAGGGCTCGGCGCCTGAGAGCCAGAGAAGCGCTGCGGGAGGAGGAGGCGCTGCGGGAGGACCGGCTGGCTGAGAAGGACGCGGCCATCAACGCCTGGAGGCTGCAGCAGGTGCAGCGCGTGGAGGAGAAGAAGAAGGTAACACATGTTGTGTTGTCCACGTGGATGAGGTTTTATTGGGACACAACTATCAGACACAGCGTCAGTATTGAGTTAGCATTGTATGATCACAGTCTGATCCATGCTCTCAAACAATGGAGGAGGTAGAAGTCAGTTTATGAGCGTGGACAGGTGATGTCTGAGGATGTGTGTTCACACATTCCATTAAAGCATTAAGCCCCTTCTCTTAAATGACCACGCATGTGTGTATATATAATATATGATACATATATACTTGACCCGTACAGGAGCAGGAGCTGAAGCTGGCGGCCGACACGGTGCTGTGCGAGGTGAGGAAGAAGCAGGCGGACGTGAAGAGGATGCAGGACATCCTGAGGTCTCTGGAGAAGCTGCGCCGGCTGAGGAAAGAGGCCGCGGCGAGGAAAGGTGAGGCCAGCACCTGTTGCATGGCTGTAAGGAAGACAACCACACCACAGCGCAGCGCAGCTGCTGATGATTCCTCACACCGTGTGTGTGTGTGTGTGTGTGTGTGTCAGGCATCGACACAGAGCAGGAGTGTGACGAGGCGTTCAGCAGCAGACTGGAGCGCCTGAGGTCCGTGATGAAGAAGAGGACGGCGGTGTACTCGGCCGAGGAGAAGGCTCTGATGGTGATGCTGGAGGGAGAGCAGGAGGAGGAGAGGAGGAGAGAGCAGGAGAAACGGACCAAGAAGGAGAGGGAGCGACACCTGCAGAGGAAACGCAGAGTCAGCGCCATGTTGTTCGGAGGTAACGACTCTCATATGACGATAAACCCGTGCCAAAACTAAAGAGCGCAAATGAGCTCCACGAGAGCGCGCAAATCAAACAGCTGCGCGTGTAATTTACTTTGACGAGCGCTTTTACATCACTACGCGAGCAAAATCCCCGCTCGCGAGAGCAAAAGTCCCTCTTGAAGTTGGAACCTGCTCGCTCTGGAAGCTTTAACCTGCTCGCTCGCCTGTCTGAACTGTATTTTGCTTCTCTTTTATTTGAACACATTAAGTGGAATATTAGCTGAATCTGCATTTCCTTTAGATCTTTAGAGTGAGTTTCACTTCATTGTTTAGCTGTTTGTTTATTCAGCAGCTGAAGGGACAGATGTGTCTCTCAGGAGTTGAAAGAGACCAACAACAGAGCTCAAAGAGAGAATATTGGACTCGCATTGATCATGTGGGCACAGAGCTCGGTAATGTGAACGTGTAAATAAACAACTAGAGAACAAGCTCACAGATCAACTAAAAGATGATAACGTGTCATTGTTGTGTTCACTTCCTGTTTCTACTGCAACAAAGTGGACCCAAAGTGACTTGATGCAGACTTGAGTTGAGGACTTGTGACTCAACTGGTCATTGACCTGTGAATGATCTTCATGAAGCTATTCATGCAATATGACGGTAAACCCCTGCCAAAACTAAAGAGCGCAAATGAGCTCCACGAGAGCGCGCAAATCAAACAGCTGCGCGCGCAATTTACTTTGACGAGCGCTTTTACATCACTACGAGAGCAAAATCCCCGCTCGCGCGAGCAAAAGTCCCTCTTGAAGTTGGAACCTGCTCGCTCTGGAAGCTTTAACCTGCTCGCTCGCCTGTCTGTTACCTGCTCGCGCTCGAGTAGATTTTCTTTTTGGCAGTAAGTGGGCGGATCCAGCACCATCGATCTCTACACCTAATTGGTTACAATCCTCGGCTTCGGATTGGCTGGAATGCATTTCTCACCAGCACACTGGGAACAATGGTGGATGAGAAAACACAACTGAAAGTTGACGTTCTCTGAATACTACATGTAATTTTAGGATGTTTTCAGGCGAGAAGTTAGTTGTTTAAGCATCAAATCTGTGGTCGGTTTGTCAAGAATCATCCGACTTAAAAAGATACGCCGACGGGTTGAGTTCCTGCTGAGGGACCGTGAGCCCCGCAGCACCGGGCCGTCAGCGCTCTGCTGCCCGCCGAGAGCAGCCTGATCCCGGCAGGACTTTTAGAAATGATCCGCTGGCTCCGATTTCTCCGTAGCGGTTAAACATGAGATACAATTCTGTTTTGAGGATCTAACGAGCAATCTTTATTAGTTTATTATTTATTCACAGTAACGTTACATCAGTTTGACGGAGGGAAAGGTTAAGATTTATAATTTAGGATTTATAACTTAACTTTTACTTTAAACTGCAGCGGTGTCTTATTACTTTTGACCAAATTGTTTGCAATTTTATATATAAACATAGTTCTAAACACTATACATACAATTATATGTATTTCTGTATCTGGTATTTTGAGTGTGTATGTGTAGGTTTACCGTGTATTGATTCAAGATTCTTTTATTGTCATATGCACAGATAACAGGCAGTTATTCTGTACAATGAAAAGCTTATTTTGCTGGGTCTTCCTAACACACAGAATTACAATAAACTTAAGGCAAAAAATAAGACACAAAATATAGTGACAGTATTGCACAAAAATATGTATAAAGTGCACTATGCATTGCTACAATATCCAAAGTATGGCCGTGACATGAAGTCACAGCAGCAGGAAGAAACTGTTTGTCAGTCTCGTAGTATCTCTATTGATATTGTCTTTAATAAGGGATCTGCATGTCATTTCGTTTGTTGCATACGCCTAATAAATACCAAACAGTGTTTCAAGGCAGTTAATGTATCTTGGGTGTGTCCAAGTTAAAGAACTATTCAAGAAAGGGTCAAATACAATTACAACACAAGATAAAAGGACTAAATAAGAGGCACAGACCTTTTATTCTATTGGAGGCACCGCCAGTTAATTCCATTTTTAGAATAAGAGAGCAACGATTGTAGGAACCATTATATTATATCATAGCGCCATCACTTTTAAAACTGTACCCAGGACCCCACCCATAATACTACTACACCTAGCAGATTCATATAATAGTATAGCTACATGGGACGGGTGTAACATAAATAAACACAATATATATAACATTATGTGTATCTGTTTATATATACTTATATAGATACACATATAATTGCAAACAATTTGGTCAAAAGTAATAAGACACCACTGTAGTTTAAAGTAAAAGTTAAATTAAAATCTTAAATTATAAATCTTAACCTTTCCCTCAGTTAAACTGATGTAACGTTACTGTGAATAAATAATAAACTAATAAAGATTGCTCGTTAGATCCTCAAAACCGAATTATATCTCATGTTTAACCGCTACAGAGACTCAATAACAGTAGTATTCAGAGAACGTCAACTTTCAGTTGTGTTTTCTCATCCACCATTGTTCCCAGTGTGCTGGTGAGAAATGCATTCCAGCCAATCTGAAGCCGAGGATTGTAACCAATTAGATGTAGAGATTGATGGTGCTGGATCCGCCCACTTACTGTCAAAAAGAAAATCTACTCGAGCGCGAGCAGGTAACAGACAGGAGAGCGAGCAGGTTAAAGCTTCCAGAGCGAGCAGGTTCCAACTTTGAGAGGGACTTTTGCTCGCGTAGTGATGTAAAAGCGCTCGTCAAAGTAAATTACACGCGCGGCTGTTTGATTTGCGCGCTCTCGTGGAGCTCATTTGCGCTCTCTAGTTTTGGCATTGATTTGCCTCCATACTCACAGCGCTCTACTTCAGTCCTTCAACCACATCCGTGTTGCTCTTTCCTAACATCGTAACCTGTGATTGTTTCTCAGAGGATCTTCCTGCTGGATCGGTTCTGCAGCCCTTCAGAGAATATCACACGCAGGCGGAGCGCTCGCTGCACGCGTTGCTGCAAATCAGGTTCTTTCTTCACTTTCACATAATCAGATCCATAAGACAGAGTTATGGTAGGGCCACAGGAAATAAAGACATGTGTAAGATGAGTAGCTCTTCTGGTTTATAAAGGTAATAATCAGACATTGAAGCATCATCTTGTTCTGTACGTTTGAGCTGCGTTGGGATGAGGCCTGACAGCATGAACGATACAGAGCGTGAAAATAAACACGATGTAGTCACGCATGTTGTTGTTGTCGTGACCTTCAGGACGACATGCTAACTAGTCAGGACTGTGGTGTGTCTTCTCTCAGGAGCGGGTGGGATACGTTCGTGGTTCCAGCGGATCGTCCCGACGGTTCTCCGGTTCCTCAGGGCTGGATCCTGCCAGACGCCCCGTCAGACCCGGCCTGGGCCTCCGCGCTGCTCTCTGCTGACGCAGAGTGAGCCGCGTGTCCTGGGAACCGCTTCCTGTCTCCAGCACTGAACCTGAACCCATAGCTGCAGTGGTCTGGAAGGAGCTGCAGACAGGACGTGTGAACACAACGCTCATGCGTGTGTAAAGGATTTAGAAAGCTCTGTTGACTTCATTAGGGAAATGAGATGAAGAAGTGGTAACTTTCAGTCATGATGATCTAAACCTGAAGACCGCGATGAGGTCACAACGCTGCAGAAGAAAGCGTCAGCAAACAAACAAAGCCTTCAAATGAGTCTGTTCCTCTGAGGACCAGAAACCCTTCTGTCATCTGAGTAACACAACATTTACTAGACGGGTTTCACTGTGATGATAATAAACACGTTTATTCTCTTTCTGTTCTTATTCAAAGATTCTGGGAGAAACTCACAAATGAACGGCTCTAGTTCTTTTTTTCTTTTTGGAAAGTTTACTTTGTGTTTTTTCTTGTCAGTGACACACTGCTACTGACTGCTACTTTCAAAACCCACTAATTAATGTCTGGCTTTGTTTTATTATCTTTTATAGTATTCAGTGTGAGCAAAGCAGTCTGGGTAACGCTCTGTCATGTAAAGAACCCTCCTTGGCTGGTATGAGACCAGAAGGTCACCGGTCATGAATGTTCACAACAAATGGACATGACGTAGTGGGTTATATATCTATGAGTCCACTATGTATTATCTGTCCTGCAGAGTAATACGTGAATAACCGTTTGTCTTACATCACGTGTTCCTGATCCTGTAATCTGTCTGGAACGCCGCCTGACGGCAGGCCTTTGCTCTTTGGTGACGTCGTCTTGGATTACTGTTTAGTGTCAATCTGAGCTACACACACACACACACACACACCTGAGAGCACACGGCCCGGCCCGCCTGACAGCAGCTTCAAGACAACAGGTGAGGTGACTTTTGCTTTACCAGAACGTTTATATATAGTACATGTACTATTACTTCATGTGCAGAGAAGATCACAAACCACCCATCAGCTTGTACTATCACTGCTGCAATTATTCATTGATTTAAGATGGAGACGTTAGATACAGCGCAGAAAATACATAATGTCTGCTATATATATATATATATATATATGTGTGTGTATATATATATATATATATATATATATATATATGTGTGTATATATGTACTGTATATGTTATATGTGTGTGTGTATATATGTGTGTGTATATATATATATATATATATATATATATATATATATATATATGAGAGTGTTTCACAAAAGAAGAATCAAACATCAACACCACCATTTGAGGAAATGAAAGTCTAGAGAATGAAACAATGTATACAAATCAAGTCAGTCTAAACTGGTCTGCTGGAGCTCAGGTGTGTTCATGTTGTTCTCATGTAGCATTAGCATTAGCTTCTGTTTAGCACGATGAGCTCACAGCATCTTCCTGGCTGTGGTTATCAGTCTGGACCGTCTGCAGAAGATATGTGAGGAGCTCTCAGGCCAGAGGGCCGTGCAGCTGAAGGCTTCCTCAGCATCACAGCTGGTGGTCTGGTTCCTGCACATCTTCATTGTGTAACACTCAACAGTTGGTGGAGGTGTGAGCGGACAGGTTTCCTGGGAACGGACATCTGATTTAGCCTTCAGCTTTTCTCAGATCTGACTGAACCGCTCGGTGGGAGAGTCACATGTTCCTTCTGCCTGACAGCAGTGTTCATGTCTGCAGCATCACAGCAACATGACGGTCCCTGTGCAGCCCAATGATGGTTTAGGTAACTGAGAGACAAAGCTGGAATTATTATAGAGAATACCCCCATATACATCTTATACCTACAAGGGCTCATTCAATCTAAGTTCTAATCAGAGTGTAATGACACTAGTGTAACCGAGGGTTCTCTTGCGCCTATACTGGTACCATAATAATAAAATAATAACACGCTGCTCCGTTATGTTTAGACAAGGCAACCACTTTAATCTTTTTTCTCGCTCCTCACTCCAACCAAAAACCCCTCTCTCTCCTTCCGTTTTCCCCTTCAGAATAAAAGCCCCAGAAACATACATTAGAACACTGCTTCATAGCGAACTGATTAACAATAGCTTACACTAGATTTAAATTGAGTAAACCCAGATTTAAAATGATAATAAAGTTGAATAACTATGGAGATGCTTGCTGACCCAAATAAAAACACATGCATGTTGGTGCAGTAAGTGCTCTAACTTGGCCGCTGTTCATGAACACAACATGGCATTGTTTGCTAAAGAGTCAGTTAGTGAGCGTTACTCATGATGACTCAGCAGAGGAGCTCTCATTGAAAGATCAGAGAGTTGGTCCTTAACTTCCTGAGAGGAACTCTATTCTGCTCAATCCATCTGAGAGAGGTTGTTTTAAAAGCTAACCCTCCTCAGGTGGAAGTTTACAGGTGATCCTGGATCACAGCTTCACTTGGAGTTTAAAGTTACATGTTTTGGTACAACGCAATTACATTTAATCTACGTTTAGTCAAAACTAAAGTGACGTTTAAAGAGGTTTATATGTATTCTTTCTTCATTTTAAACTGCTGCAAAATTATTAGTTAAGTTCAACTATTATTTAATACGGTTTAAACCTGATTCCTTGCTCCTTTAAAAACCTCTGTTTGTCAAACCCAGATGTTGTCGCTCCTAAAAACTAATCTGTTGGAAGAGAAGAGAGTGGCTAAACGCTGGCTGAGATGAGAGTGGCTAAACGCTGGCTGAGAAGAGAGTGGCTAAACGCTGGCTGAGAAGAGAGTGGCTAAACGCTGGCTGAGATGAGAGTGGCTAAACGCTGGCTGAGATGAGAGTGGCTAAACGCTGGCTGAGATGAGAGTGGCTAAACGCTGGCTGGGAAGAGAGTGCAGAACGGTTGAGCTGGAAAAACATCAAACTGCAGGTTCATGTTATTCACATGAAGGAACTATTTCATCTTTTCTGAACTCGTGGGAAGAGTTGTCTCCCTGATGTGGCCCTCTGGTTCTCATGACATCATCCTCTCCCTTGTGCCTGATTGTTTTAACAGATCCGTGACCCATTTCTTCCCAGTAACCATAGAGCTACACCAAAGGTCCTTTTATTTCCCAGGTCTTGGTAAAGGTAGTAAACAAGGTGTGGGCATCCTGGAGATCTATAACATCTTTAAAGAAGTCTAGTTTGGTTTGAGGCAGGACTGCAGCGTCTCAGCTCAGAGACTGAAATGATATTTTAATGTGTGGTGATGCTCAGGAATGTTCAGCTCTGTTGACCTCAGAGCGGTGCCCTCTGCCCTCTGCAGGCTTCACGCTCGGCGTAACAGCTGCCCTGCACTGGTTTGATTCATCATTACTTCTGCTCATCATCTTCATAAACGTATGAAAACGTACGGATAACATTTTACTAGTTTGACCACAACCAGCAAACTTGACATTTAATAGTACAGATAAGTTTAAGTGTTCTTCTTAAAGGTTTGCAGCCAACGGGTGAATGATGAAATAGTGTTAAAGTGCTTTGAGTGGTCGGACAGTCCATTGACCACCACTAGGGTTAGGGTCGCTATGGAAACCTACCAGGACAATGCTAGCCTGCTGCTTAGTTTACAACTAATACAACCAAGACAACACAGCAGCTCAGTTAGCGTTTAGAGTTAAAAGGTTCAAGCGTAGCTCCCTCTCCACAGAATGGAGACAGATGATGAGAACTGATCAGGACGGTGAACACGTTCTTTATTAAATATTACGTGTCCCACATCCCCGAATGGTTGTTCCCCAGTCTTGACTTTATTTAAAATATATTAAAGGGAACGTTGACAGTCGGCACAACGTCGATTAAACGTGTTTCAATGTTAAAAACATGACTCGTACAATGTTGATTTAACGGCTTTTATTTCAACATTGTGTGTGTGTGTGTGTGTGTGTGTGTGTGTGTGTGTGTGTGTGTGTGTGTGTGTGTGTGTATGTGTGTGTGTGTGTGTGTGTGTGTGTGTGAGAGCAGGATGGACGGCGTCCCTCTGAAGATGCCACCGGCCTCACAGGGAGTCAGAGGAGACGTGGAAGTGGTCGTCCCTGACTACCTCAGCAGGCTGCAGGACACAGAGGTGAGTGTGTGTGTGTGTGTGTGTGTGTGTGTGTTCTGTCTCAAGGTGTGTTTGAGACTGTGTGCACCTGCTCTCTTCTACAAACACACATCCCCGAGCTGTTGAACTGTATTTTGCTTCTCTTTTATTTGAACACATTAAGTGGAATATTAGCTGAATCTGCATTTCCTTTAGATCTTTAGAGTGAGTTTCACTTCATTGTTTAGCTGTTTGTTTATTCAGCAGCTGAAGGGACAGATGTGTCTCTCAGGAGTTGAAAGAGACCAACAACAGAGCTCAAAGAGAGAATATTGGACTCGCATTGATCATGTGGGCACAGAGCTCGGTAATGTGAACGTGTAAATAAACAACTAGAGAACAAGCTCACAGATCAACTAAAAGATGATAACGTGTCATTGTTGTGTTCACTTCCTGTTTCTACTGCAACAAAGTGGACCCAAAGTGACTTGATGCAGACTTGAGTTGAGGACTTGTGACTCAACTGGTCATTGACCTGTGAATGATCTTCATGAAGCTATTCATGCAATATGACGGTAAACCCCTGCCAAAACTAAAGAGCGCAAATGAGCTCCACGAGAGCGCGCAAATCAAACAGCTGCGCGCGCAATTTACTTTGACGAGCGCTTTTACATCACTACGAGAGCAAAATCCCCGCTCGCGCGAGCAAAAGTCCCTCTTGAAGTTGGAACCTGCTCGCTCTGGAAGCTTTAACCTGCTCGCTCGCCTGTCTGTTATCTGCTCGCGCTCAAGTAGATTTTCTTTTTGGCAGTAAGTGGGCGGATCCAGCACCATCGATCTCTACACCTAATTGGTTACAATCCTCGGCTTCGGATTGGCTGGAATGCATTTCTCACCAGCACACTGGGAACAATGGTGGATGAGAAAACACAACTGAAAGTTGACGTTCTCTGAATACTACTGTTGTTGAGTCACAACATGTAATTTTAGGATGTTTTCAGGCGAGAAGTTAGTTGTTTAAGCATCAAATCTGTGGTCGGTTTGTCAAGAATCATCCGACTTAAAAAGATACGCCGACGGTTTGAGTTCCTGCTGAGGGACCGTGAGCTCCGCAGCACCGGGCCGTCAGCGCTCTGCTGCCCGCCGAGAGCAGCCTGATCCCGGCAGGACTTTTAGAAATGATCCGCTGGCTCCGATTTCTCCGTAGCGGTTAAACATGATATACAATTCTGTTTTGAGGATCTAACGAGCAATCTTTATTAGTTTATTATTTATTCACAGTAACGTTACATCAGTTTGACGGAGGGAAAGGTTAAGATTCATAACTTAAGATTTTAATTTAACTTTTACTTTAAACTACAGCGGTGTCTTATTACTTTTGACCAAATTGTTTGCAATTATTTATATATATATATATATATATATAAAACATAGTTATAAACACAATATATACAATTATATGTATTTCTGTATTTGTTATTTTGAGTGTGTATGTGTAGGTTTACCGTGTATTGATTCAAGATTATTTTATTGTCATATGCACAGATAACAGGCAGTTATTCTGTACAATGAAAAGCTTATTTTGCTGGGTCTTCCTAACACACAGAATTACAATAAACTTAAGGCAAAAAATAAGACACAACATATAGTGACAGTATTGCACAAAAATATGTATAAGTGCACTATGCATTGCTACAATATCCAAAGTATGGCCGTGACATGAAGTCACAGCAGCAGGAAGAAACTGTTTGTCAGTCTCGTAGTATCTCTATTGATATTGTCTTTAATAAGGGATCTGCATGTCATTTAGTTTGTTGCATACGCCTAATAAATACCAAACAGTGTTTCAAGGCAGTTAATGTATCTTGGGGTGTGTCCAAGTTAAAGAACTATTCAAGAAAGGGTCAAATACAATTACAACACAAGATAAAAGGACTAAATAAGAGGCACAAACCTTTTATTCTATTGGAGGCACCGCCAGTTAATTCCGTTTTTAGAATAAGAGAGCAACGATTGTAGGAACCATTATATTATATCATAGCGCCATCACTTTTAAAACTGTACCCAGGACCCCACCCATAGTACTACTACACCTAGCAGATTCATATAATAGTATAGCTACATGGGACGGGTGTAACATAAATAAACACAATATATATAACATTATGTGTATCTGTTTATATATACTTATATAGATACACATATAATTGCAAACAATTTGGTCAAAAGTAATAAGACACCACTGTAGTTTAAAGTAAAAGTTAAATTAAAATCTTAAGTTATAAATCTTAACTTTCCCTCAGTCAAACTGATGTAACGTTACTGTGAATAAATAATAAACTAATAAAGATTGCTCGTTAGATCCTCAAAACCGAATTATATCTCATGTTTAACCGCTACAGAGACTCAATAACAGTAGTATTCAGAGAACGTCAACTTTCAGTTGTGTTTTCTCATCCACCATTGTTCCCAGTGTGCTGGTGAGAAATGCATTCCAGCCAATCTGAAGACGAGGATTGTAACCAATTAGGTGTAGAGATCGATGGTGACTGGATCCGCCCACTTACTGTCAAAAAGAAAATCTACTTGAGAGCGAGCAGGTAACAGACAGGCGAGCGAGCAGGTTAAAGCTTCCAGAGCGAGCAGGTTCCAACTTTGAGAGCAACTTTTGCTCGAGCGGGGATTTTGCTCGCGTAGTGATGTAAAAGCGCTCGTCAAAGTAAATTACACGCGCGGCTGTTTGATTTGCGCGCTCTCGTGGAGCTCATTTGCACTCTCTACTTTTGCATTGATTTGCCCCCATACCTGGATGTTGAGCTTCTGGCTCCATGTCAGTGTGATGTTCTGTAGTTCATTGTAGGCTTGAGAGGCTCCAGGCTTTGAGGGTATAAATGTAAAGTTTGGCATCCAGTTGCAAGCAGAGAAAAGGCCATGATGATGTTGAATCAAAAGAGTTCCTTCCTGTCACTAACGTGTTGTCTGTCCATGTGACAGTATGAGTTCAGCCTGGAGACCTGGGTGCTCACCGGGCTGCAGAGTGGCTTCACCAGCCAGCATCGGCCCCAGCTCTCCTCCTCTTCGTCGGGGCCGCAGCCGTCCTGCCCGCCGTACTGGATGATGTTCAGCAGCCCGCAGCAGAGCCGCCTGGCCAGCCGCCACTGCTCCGACTTCTGGGAGCCCAACCCCCGACAGCGCTCCCACAGCCTCAACCCCGCCGTCCTGCGCACGGAGCCGCCCGTCTCTGACTCCGAGGACGAGGCTGGGATAGGTGTGTCTGGTGAAGAGGTTCCTGCTGCTTCATGGCAGCATGGTCAGAGGAAAGCTCAGAGAGCCTTCGTCCCGGACCTCCTGAACCCTCCGGCCTGCCTGAGCAGCTTGCCTCACCAGCGCAGGAGGAACCTTCGACAGTGCTCCCTGTCGGTGCTGGACACGTCCCGGCAGCACGGCCCCAACACAGACAACCCGTCCTCAAACACAACCCCCACCACCAGAGGACTCACCAGCAGAGCCCCCAACAGCAGAGCCCCCAACACCAGAGCCAATACAGTGGACTGGCTGCCCAGCATGGACCACCACTACAGCACACACATGGTAAGAGTTAAACACGGTATACACCCCAGTTTGTTCACTCCGCTCGGCTTCAGCCAATCGGCTTGTAGCTCCGTCACTGCTTCAGCCAATCGGCTTGTAGCTCCGTCACTGCTTCAGCCAATCGGCTTGTAGCTCTGTCACTGCGAGCTAAACACTCAACAAAGTCAGACTGTTTGTGTCCTGAGGCCTGTCTCACGAAGCTGGATTTCGGTTTAGCGAGGTAACTTCTGGATTAACTCTGGGTTTTCCGTCTCACGAAGCTGGTTCACTTCTTATCGGGGTACGTTGCCCCGGTAACTTAGGCTGAACGCCTAACCTGCTCCGGAGCAGGTTAAGTTCCCGGATAAGATCTCAGCGTCTATAAGACCGCCTACTGGCCAATCATTGTCTTGGAAAAACGGCCTGCCCATTTCTACAGAATCCCGTTGAGGAAGGCGCACGGATAGTAAGAGCAGCGCTCCAGAGAGCGTCTCTTCATCTGTTGCCTCCTCAGTGGCCGACATGAGAAGTGGCAAAAGATTTCTTACTCTTTAATGCACGATCAGCACCAACAGATTGCTTGTAAGTGTATGACAGTTTGAGTTTACTGTTACCTCTATCACGGATGGCATTGGTCTAGGTAGCAGCGTGACCCTGAGGGTCTCACTATCCCCTGTGGGGGGAAACCCCAACCCACACGTTACTCAAGTTACTTTCACAATAGAAGGATAATTGTATAATATTGTTCACATCATACATGTAGCCTGGAAGATATTATAATAAACTTACTGACCGCTTTGAACTATGTTCTTATATTTGGTTTTAACTTGCGCCCATGTTCTTTTAGCTCCACTGGGGTTGCAACTGAAATGAGGTTAAATTGTTAAAACGAAAAGATAATCAAAATAGGCACATACATTTGAGACAGTGATTTAATATTACAATCCCAGTAATTTATGCATTGGTGGAGTCGGCGATTTTTTCCCCACGATTCCTTGCGGCTTCTGGCTGCTGCAGCAGTGTTGCTTTTTGCTTGTATTCTTTCTCTATATTGTTCGTACATTCTTAAGATTATGGGTTGCTCCTCCGTTGTAAAATGCGTTGCTCTCGGCGGCTTCTCCATGGTGCACAATTGGTGTAACGGAGTTAACTCCGCCCCTTTTATGTGCACGAACACAGATCTAGATGAGACGCTCCTGGGTTCACTTAACGAGTTGATAACCGGCTTCGTGAGACCAATAAGCGAGACCGCGGACATCTGGTTAAGTGCAGCTGGATAACTGAGGGAAACCCCGGGTATGTTAATCCAGCTTCGTGAGACAGGCCTCTGGCTCCTCAATGGTGGAACGAGCTCCCCATTGACATCAGGACAGCAGGAAGTCTCTACATCTTCCACCGTGAACTAAAAACACTTCTCTTCCGACTACACCTTGAATAAAGATAGTAGCACTTAAGATAGTAGCACTTACTTATAGAACTTTGTAGTTTGTACTTTCTGAGTTTGTACTCATGGTTGAATGCACTTATTGTAAGTCTCTTTGGATAAAAGCATCAGCTAAATGAAATGTATGTAAACATTGAAACATGAGGGACATGTTCTATTGTGACCAATTGATGTCATATCATAGAACCCTCAGGTCAGATCATAGAACCCTCAGGTCATATCATAGAACCCTCAGGTCATATCATAGAACCCTCAGGTCATATCATAGAACCCTCAGGTCAGATCATAGAACCCTGAGGTCAGATCCATATTTCTTCACTTGCTAGCGGGCTGGTCCTAGTCCTGGTGCTCGTCTTCATTTTTGACACACACACACACACACAGTGAAGGTACACATCTTATAAAGTAAAATGAACAGGAATAAACAGGAAATTGGGGATAAAATATGAAAACGGGTTCCACAGACCCGACACCACACCAGGGTTAAGTGATATTCTCATGGCATCATTATAAGCTACTTGAAGTCTCTGTAGGCTTATAGAAGTCTATATAAATGACTCTACTTCTCTCTTGATGTATTCCCTCAGTAAACATTGTAAACATGAGTTTTTTCATGAGTAAATGATGACCACACCTCACTGAGCTCTGACCTCAATGCGAGCCAGTCCACCTCAGCATGTGGTCGGCTGATCGGATCCCAATGTGAGGAGATTCCATCTTGGATCCTACAGACTGTTAATGCGTCCTGGCACCACGACAGAGTCTCCTTGAGAAGACAAGTTTAACAACCAGTTTATTTAGTGTGTGGTTGTTCTTAGCTCCACCCTCTCGTGTGCCTTCTGGTTCCAAAAACCAAGATGGCTGAACTCCAGACTTCAAAGTGGTAGTCCTCAAAGCAATGGTTGACCTCACGTGACTTCATCCACTTCTTTACAGTCTTTGATGCTGTCACCAGAACCTGATGCTAGGCTGTCATGTAGTCTGGAGAGTGCTTAGGGAAAGCTAACGCTCTGGAATCCACATGAGGTTTACTCTGCCTGAAGAGCAGACTATTAATACAACGTAAAGCTCAGGGCATTACTTCTCCTGAGCCCTACTATAAATCTCCACACATAAGGGACAGACAGACTGCAGCATCACACATCCGGACCGGCCCACACGGCATCATTGGTTGGACTGTGTTCATGTTCAGGTTGGCGATGAGTCAGTCTTCCTGCTTCTGCATGTCAACACTGTGTTAGCTGGAAGGGGAAACCAATCCCAACCACTTTTTTTTCGATTCACATTTCAAAAATACGTTCAGGGATCTGCAGACTAAAAATAGACGGTGTAAAGTCTGCTCCTGAGTCCAGCCCGGTTACTAGAGATTCACCCGGAGCAGCAGGTGTTTCCTTCACCCCGTACAATTATAACATGTGTTCTAGTCTCAGACCAATGCTGGCCTGCTGACGGTCCAGCAGGGAACTCCCTCAGAGATCCTCAGGTGGATGTTTCTGCTCTGTACATGCATGTAGAGACACTTAGAGGGTCATCTGTCAGGGACATGGGATTTGTAACAGTGGTCATCCTGCTGCTCAACAGAAACGTCTCATGAGCTGGAAGATAACGGCTCCGACCTTTTCTATCTTGAGCAGCTGATTGGAAGAGTTTATCGAGTGAATGGAAGGAGTTGCTGCCACATTAAGCATCTGATCAGGGCTTCGGGGAATTATGGGATTTCGTTAGGGCCTTCCTCATATTCCTTTGTCTGCTTTTGTTCTGCATTCTTTTGTATGTTTCATGTATATAATATACAGTATGTGTTTAATGTCCAGTCTGTAAAATAGGAATGAAAGACTCCGGGACGTTGGGATCAGATTCACTATGACTGCTGCTGCTATCTCCTCTGTTAGCACACTCGCTCACTGTCTCCTGTTTCCTAGAAGTCCTCTGGTGCCGACTCGTCAGCAGAGCTCCTGTCAGCTCTGAGTCCAGAGGAGAGAGAGCTGCTGGGGGCCATCACCGCCCGGGGTTACCCGCTCCGCACCGCCATCATCGCCCTGCAGAAGACCGGCCGGCAGACCCCGGATCAGGTCAGTGAGCGTCACAGACTTTAAGACCTCTGACCTTCCTCACTGTCTGCCTTCACACAGACCCAGGATCAGGTCAGTCAGTGTAACACACAGTAAGACCGTGTGACCTGACAGCAGATGTTGACTGACTCTGATCCTATACGTGATATTATATCACACTATGACCCGCCCTACTCTGCCTCTGATTGGCTTACCCTGATATTCTCACCCTGACCCTCACCACTGTCACTCCTCATGCCAAAACCTAACCGACCAGTTCCAGCATCAGCCACCAGGGGCAGAGTACTGCTGGCCTTGCCTTCGCCATGGTGGATCCTTAATGAAGCATCCTGGGCTGTTGCTGTACACTGCTTTGGATTTTTAAAGGGCAATACATATTTCAATATATTAATCCCTTACACATATGTGTAATACATATACTGCTGATTTAACAATGGGACAGCTTGTCTTAACCATTCCTGAATCGGAACCTGAAGTTAAAGAGGCAGTTAAATGAACAAATACATTTTCCTGTTTGAATCCTGTGTAGTGTTCCTGTATGAATTATGAATTTATCTCATGTTATATGCCAAATATCTGTCAAAAACATCTCTCAGAGTAGTTTTACAATAAATCCCTGTCTTTTCTCTTCTGTAAAACAGGTTCAAATGGTTGATGACTCATACAGTTTGCCAAATATCATCCAATCAAATTAGAGTTGATGTGACTAGCTAACCACACCGGCCATATACTGGAGGACCGGAAATGACTTAAGTATAAATAAATAAATGCAGGAATAAATACAGGAATAAATAAATAAATGCTTAAATAAATGTATAAATAAATAAATACAGGAATAAATAAATAAATGCTTAAATAAATGTATAAATAAATAAATACAGGAATATATAAATATAAGTTATACCTAAACAGGACATCATTAAATAAATCTATTTCTACATTTCTGTATTTCAATATTTATTTATGCCTGTATTTATGTGTCCACACGTATTTCTTCATTTATTTATTTCTGTATTTCTTGTATGCAAATGAGCTGGGCGGTCCGAACCTCTGTCTAAAGCATGATTGGTCACAGGAGTGTGATCGCTCCTGCTATGTTGTGCTCTACTACTTCTGCCTTCACATGTTGTTGAAGTTGGCAAGCTCAGCTAACCGTTAGCAGAAGTCCTGATTTCCAATGCCCTGTCCGGCGTCCGGCGCAGCATCAAGCCGGACGCGTATTTGTCCTCCTTTTTGCAGACCTGCAAACTTGTCACCTTTCGGTGAAATTAACTGTTTTGAAATCAAAATATGTGAACTGGCCAGCCAGCGTTTCTGAGATTGGAGTGGTCGTGATCTTCATAATAGAAGATCTTTGATAAGTCTTGGCCAATCAGCGTTAAGATGTCTCCAGCGGCCGTTTCTCAATACGCGTTCTTCTCTGTACTTGATGAGGAAACTCACAACTGAACGTTGATGTTCTCTGAATACTACTGTTGTTGAGTCACAACATGTACTTTTAGGATGTTTTCAGGCGAGAAGTTAGTTGTTTAAGCATCAAATCTGTGATCGGTTATCCAAGAATCAGCCGACTTAAAAAGATACGCCGACGGGTTGAGTTCCTGCTGAGGGACCGTGAGTCCCGCAGCACCGGGCCGTCAGCGCTCTGCTGCCCGCCGAGAGCAGCCTGATCCCGGCAGGACTTTTAGAAATGATCCGCTGGCTCCGATTTCTCCGTAGCGGTTAAACATGAGATATAATTCTGTTTTGAGGATCTAACGAGCAATCTTTATTAGTTTATTATTTATTCACAGTAACGTTACATCAGTTTGACTGAGGGAAAGGTTAAGATTCATAACTTAAGATTTTAATTGAACTTTTACTTAAAACTACAGCGGTGTTTTATTACTTTTTACTGAATTGATTGCAATTATATAAAAATATATATAACAATACATACAAAAATGCATATTAATTCATTGTTAATTACAATTAATAATTACATATTAATAATATATTACATATAAGATATATATTACATATACATATAAAAAATAAAAATACATATTAATTAGTTGATCAAGCAGGGTATGCTCCAAGGAGATCAATTACAGTAAAAAGGGTTGTAATGGTACACTGCTGCAATATTCCATTTCACTGTGAAATACGTCACAGTACACAAGCTTCACTGGACCCTCAATCTATATGAGCTATATATATATATATATATATGCATATATATATGCATATATATATATATATATATATATATATATATATATATACGTGCATTTTCGACCTAGGCCTTCAGTGCCATGTGTCCACATCAGGTGCGGACTGTGAAAAAAAAAAAAGTGTCCCGGGAGTTCCTGTCAGACCGACCCCCGGTGCCCTCTACACGGCGCGTTCATACAGACTGTCATGTGTGGACAGCAGAGCTCACTCTGCTATACGGACTACGGACCATTGTGTTGCACTATTACAGGCATGAAGGTCACACGGGGTGGACTGACCTGCGGAGCTATTTTAACCTCATAAGCACCAAGCCCCCCGCGCCTATTCTCGAAAAAAAGAGAACAATTTTTTTAAACGTTTCCTTAATTATCCTTAATAAGTCACATTTAGTTATAACAAAACAATCCAACAAAACCGCGGCACTAAAACACTGAACACACACAAGACATCTCAGCAGCTGCTGCACCTTGGAGGGGAGAGGCGGGACCAGCCCCAGCTCGACCAGCAGCAATAACAGCGCTGTGGCTTGTTTATGATTAAATACGACTGCAGATGTAAAAACAGTAACACAACCAGCATTTCACTCACTACACGCACATAACCCTCCATAACCCTCTGTGCGAAAGGCGTCATCAGTAAATCCACCAGCAAGGCCTGAGATTCTAGGGTCTAGGTTCAATATTCTAGCTTCTTCTCCTTCTTTCGTATGCTGCCCCACTGACCAATCACAGAGCATGTTAATGGTCATGCTGCCCCACTGACCAATCACAGCGCACGTTAATGGTCACGCTGCCCCACTGACCAATCACACGTCTACGCCATTTCTCAGGCGCTGCACGTCAAAGTATACACCCAGCTTGTCAAACTAAAGATCTCATTTGTTGAAGTCCATGACAATCAACGACAACGTCCACTCTCAGTGTACTTTAATCTGCAAACGCCTTAAACTGCTTTGCTGACGTAGAGACACAAGAGGAAACAATCTGATTGGATGAAAGCTTCTCCTTCAAACCAGCTGCACTGCTGCAGGCTGAAGCAGAGCTTTATTAGTCCCGCAGTGGGGAAATTGATTCTGATAATACATGTAGTGTATTTGTGAAAAACAATTAAATTATAAAATAGCTATAACTTTGTGATTCTGTTTAGGCCAGCCCACCACTACTATATATATATATATATATATATATATACATATATATACATATACATATATATACATATATATATATAGTAGTGGTGGGCTGGCCTAAAAAGAATCACAATCATATATATATATATACATATATATATATACATATTTTCCCTACAGCTTTTTTCTCATAGCCCAGAAGATGTACCACATAGCCAACTGGAGGTGGGAATGAAACCAAAACACAGCATAAGCCGCTTTAAGCTGCTGTATAAATAGACCTCAGGGCTCCACAGCCTGCTCAGAGTAAGACACAAGCCACATAAACACTGGATGAATTATTAATATTAGCTTGGTATAGGCTAATTCAGATCAATGTTGATCCAACTTGAGTAGCTTTAAAGTTACAAAAGCAAACACATGCAATTTGAATTAGCTGAAAGTGATATGAAACCTTCATTCAACAGGGTTTGTTTTTCAGTGTGACATACGTGGGTTATTGCAGCACTGATTGGCCTCTTTAGTGGTTTCACAAAGTGTATTGTCTGGTTTCAGACCAATAAGAGGACCAGCAGGGAGGAGTAATGACTGGGATGTCTCACACAGGTTGTGTTTCACTGACGGTGTGGCATGACAGGTTATTACAAAACTGATCACATGAGGCGTAACTACAGTGCTGGAAAGTAACTATACTTTTATGAAAGAACTTTTGTGGTATTTGTACTCTACGTAAGTATTTTCAGCTGGAGTTGTTATGTATAAGGCATGATATATACATGTTTGTGGTTGCAGCTTCTCATTTCCTGCTTTTCTTTTAAGTTTGATTTATTTGTCATAGTTCAATAATTTGAAGGTATGTATGACACAATCTGGAGATGTCACTTTGGGCTCTTGTGATGAATCCTCAGTATTCTCTTTTACAAACCAATCAATGATGAAGAAAATAATTAATCAATAAATAATCATATATATATATATATATATATATATATATATATATATATATATATATATATATATATATATATATATATATATATTAGTGCAACAGGGACATTTTACTCATAGTACAGGTAGTGGTCTAAACATGAGTTACTATTATTATTTATTATCAGCCTTAATGTATTTCTTTCTTAGACCAGGATGACTTTTAGATGGAAAAAGCTTCTTTTGTTTTTTTGACCCACAAGATGTTGATTATTATCATTAATGTTTCTGTGTGTGTGTGTGTGTGTGTGTGTGTGTGTGTGTGTTTTTGTGTGTGTTTTTGTGTGTGTGTGTGTGTGTGTCTCTCTCTCTGTGTGTGTGTGTGTGTGTGTGTGTGTGTGTGTGTGTGTGTGTCTCTCTGTGTGTGTGTGTGTGTGTGTGTGTGTGTGTGTGTCTGTGTGCGTGTGTGTGTGTGTTTGTCTCTCTCTCTCTCTCTGTGTGTGTGTGTGTGTGTGTGTGTGTGTGTGTGTGTGTGTGTGTGTGTGTGTGTGTGTGTGTGTGTGTGTGTGTGTGTGTGTGTGTGTGTGTGTCTCTGTCTCTCTCTCTGTGTGTAGGTCTTGACTTACCTGCTGGCCTGTGACCGTCTGTGTCTGCTGGGTCACGATGAGGTTCTGGTAGAAGAAGCTCTGGAGATGTTTCAGAACTGTGAATCAAAGGTGAGCCGTGACTCCACCATGACACCAGTCTTTCATAGACACTTCACTAGAGACAACACTACACTAGAGACAACACTTCACTAGAGACAACACTTCACTAGAGACAACACTACACTAGAGACACCACTTCACTAGAGACAACACTACACTAGAGACAACACTACACTAGAGACAACACTACACTAGAGACAACACTACACTAGAGACAACACTACACTAGAGACACCACTTCACTAGAGACAACACTTCACTAGAGACAACACTACACTAGAGACAACACTTCACTAGAGACACCACTACACTAGAGACAACACTTCACTAGAGACACCACTTCACTAGAGACACCACTTCACTAGAGACAACACTACACTAGAGACAACACTTCACTAGAGACAACACTACACTAGAGACAACACTACACTAGAGACAACACTTCACTAGAGACACCACTTCACTAGAGACACCACTTCACTAGAGACAACACTACACTAGAGACAACACTACACTAGAGACACCACTTCACTAGAGACAACACTACACTAGAGACAACACTACACTAGAGACACCACTTCATTAGAGACAACACTACACTAGAGACACCACTTCATTAGAGACAACACTACACTAGAGACAACACTACACTAGAGACACCACTTCATTAGAGACAACACTTCACTAGAGACACCACTTCACTAGAGACAACACTACACTAGAGACACCACTTCACTAGAGACACCACTTCACTAGAGACAACACTTCACTAGAGACAACACTACACTAGAGACACCACTTCACTAGAGACACCACTTCACTAGAGACAACACTTCACTAGAGACAACACTACACTAGAGACACCACTTCACTAGAGACACCACTTCACTAGAGACAACACTTCACTAGAGACAACACTACACTAGAGACAACACTTCACTAGAGACACCATTTCACTAGAGACAACACTACACTAGAGACAACACTTCACTAGAGACAACACTTCACTAGAGACAACACTTCACTAGAGACACCACTTCATAGAGACAACACTTCACTAGAGACAACACTACACTAGAGACAACACTTCACTAGAGACACCATTTCACTAGAGACAACACTTCACTAGAGACAACACTACACTAGAGACAAAACTACACTAGAGACAACACTCCACTAGAGACAACACTTCACTAGAGACAACACTTCATAGAGACAACACTTCACTAGAGACACCACTTCACTAGAGACACCACTTCACTAGCGACAACACTTCACTAGAGACACCACTTCACTAGAGACAACACTACACTAGAGACAACACTTCACTAGAGACAACACTTCATAGAGACAACACTACACTAGAGACACCACTTCATAGAGACAACACTACACTAGAGACAACACTTCACTAGAGACACCACTTCATAGAGACACCACTTCATAGAGACACCACTTCACTAGAGACACCACTTCATTAGAGACAACACTTTCATAGAGACACCATTTCACTAGAGACAACACTTCACTAGAGACAACACTACACTAGAGACAACACTTCACTAGAGACACCATTTCACTAGAGACAACACTTCACTAGAGACAACACTACACTAGAGACAACACTACACTAGAGACACCACTTCACTAGAGACAACACTACACTAGAGACAACACTTCACTAGAGACACCATTTCACTAGAGACAACACTTCACTAGAGACAACACTACACTAGAGACAACACTACACTAGAGACAACACTTCACTAGAGACACCATTTCACTAGAGACAACACTTCACTAGAGACAACACTTCACTAGAGACACCACTTCATTAGAGACAACACTTTCATAGAGACACCATTTCACTAGAGACAACACTTCACTAGAGACAACACTTCACTAGAGACACCACTTCACTAGAGACAACACTACACTAGAGACAACACTTCACTAGAGACAACACTACACTAGAGACAACACTTCACTAGAGACACCATTTCACTAGAGACAACACTTTCATAGAGACACCATTTCACTAGAGACAACACTTCACTAGAGACAACACTTCACTAGAGACACCACTTCACTAGAGACAACAATACACTAGAGACAACACTACACTAGAGACAACACTACACTAGAGTTAACACTTCACTAGAGACACCATTTCACTAGAGACACCACTTCATAGAGACAACACTTCACTAGAGACAACACTACACTAGAGACAACACTTCACTAGAGACACCATTTCACTAGAGACAACACTACACTAGAGACAACACTTCACTAGAGACAACACTTCACTAGAGACACCACTTCATAGAGACAACACTTCACTAGAGACAACACTACACTAGAGACACCATTTCACTAGAGACAACACTTCACTAGAGACAACACTTCACTAGAGACAACACTACACTAGAGACAACACTACACTAGAGACAACACTCCACTAGAGACAACACTTCACTAGAGACAACACTTCATAGAGACAACACTTTCATAGAGACACCATTTCACTAGAGACAACACTTCACTAGAGACAACACTTCACTAGAGACACCACTTCACTAGAGACAACACTACACTAGAGACAACACTTCACTAGAGACAACACTACACTAGAGACAACACTTCACTAGAGACACCATTTCACTAGAGACAACACTTTCATAGAGACACCATTTCACTAGAGACAACACTTCACTAGAGACAACACTACACTAGAGACACCACTTCACTAGAGACACCACTTCACTAGAGACAACACTTCACTAGAGACAACACTACACTAGAGACAACACTTCACTAGAGACACCATTTCACTAGAGACAACACTACACTAGAGACAACACTTCACTAGAGACAACACTTCACTAGAGACAACACTTCACTAGAGACACCACTTCATAGAGACAACACTTCACTAGAGACAACACTACACTAGAGACAACACTTCACTAGAGACACCATTTCACTAGAGACAACACTTCACTAGAGACAACACTACACTAGAGACAAAACTACACTAGAGACAACACTCCACTAGAGACAACACTTCACTAGAGACAACACTTCATAGAGACAACACTTCACTAGAGACACCACTTCACTAGAGACACCACTTCACTAGCGACAACACTTCACTAGAGACACCACTTCACTAGAGACAACACTACACTAGAGACAACACTTCACTAGAGACAACACTTCATAGAGACAACACTACACTAGAGACACCACTTCATAGAGACAACACTACACTAGAGACACCACTTCATAGAGACACCACTTCATAGAGACACCACTTCACTAGAGACACCACTTCATTAGAGACAACACTTTCATAGAGACACCATTTCACTAGAGACAACACTTCACTAGAGACAACACTACACTAGAGACAACACTTCACTAGAGACACCATTTCACTAGAGACAACACTTCACTAGAGACAACACTACACTAGAGACAACACTTCACTAGAGACACCATTTCACTAGAGACAACACTTCACTAGAGACAACACTACACTAGAGACAACACTACACTAGAGACAACACTACACTAGAGACAACACTTCACTAGAGACACCATTTCACTAGAGACAACACTTCACTAGAGACAACACTTCACTAGAGACACCACTTCATTAGAGACAACACTTTCATAGAGACACCATTTCACTAGAGACAACACTTCACTAGAGACAACACTTCACTAGAGACACCACTTCACTAGAGACAACACTACACTAGAGACAACACTTCACTAGAGACAACACTACACTAGAGACAACACTTCACTAGAGACACCATTTCACTAGAGACAACACTTTCATAGAGACACCATTTCACTAGAGACAACACTTCACTAGAGACAACACTTCACTAGAGACACCACTTCACTAGAGACAACAATACACTAGAGACAACACTACACTAGAGACAACACTACACTAGAGTTAACACTTCACTAGAGACACCATTTCACTAGAGACACCACTTCATAGAGACAACACTTCACTAGAGACAACACTACACTAGAGACAACACTTCACTAGAGACACCATTTCACTAGAGACAACACTACACTAGAGACAACACTTCACTAGAGACAACACTTCACTAGAGACACCACTTCATAGAGACAACACTTCACTAGAGACAACACTACACTAGAGACACCATTTCACTAGAGACAACACTTCACTAGAGACAACACTTCACTAGAGACAACACTACACTAGAGACAACACTACACTAGAGACAACACTCCACTAGAGACAACACTTCACTAGAGACAACACTACACTAGAGACACCACTTCATAGAGACAACACTACACTAGAGACAACACTTCACTAGAGACACCACTTCATAGAGACACCACTTCATAGAGACACCACTTCACTAGAGACACCACTTCATTAGAGACAACACTTTCATAGAGACACCATTTCACTAGAGACAACACTTCACTAGAGACACCACTTCACTAGAGACAACACTACACTAGAGACAACATTTCACTAGAGACAACACTACACTAGAGACAACACTTCACTAGAGACAACACTTCACTAGAGACAACACTTCACTAGAGACACCACTTCATAGAGACAACACATCACTAGAGACAACACTTCACTAGAGACAACACTACACTAGAGACAACACTACACTAGAGACAACACTTCACTAGAGACAACACTTCACTAGAGACACCACTTCACTAGAGACACCACTACACTAGAGACACCACTTCACTAGAGACAACACAACACTAGAGACACCACTTCATAGAGACAACACTTCATAGAGACACCACTTCACTAGAGACACCACTTCACTAGAGACAACACTTCATAGAGACACCACTTCATAGAGACAACACTTCACTAGAGACAACACTTCAACTAGAGACAACACTTTCATAGAGACAACACTTCACTAGAGACACCACTTCACTAGAGACACCACTTTCATAGAGACACCACTTCATAGAGACACCATTTCATAGAGACAACACTTCACTAGAGACAACACTTCACTAGAGACAACACTTCACTAGAGACAACACTTCACTAGCGACACCACTTCATTAGAGACAACACTTCACTAGAGACACCACTACACTAGAGACAACACTTCACTAGAGACAACACTTCATAGAGACAACACTACACTAGAGACACCACTTCATAGAGACAACACTACACTAGAGACAACACTTCACTAGAGACACCACTTCATAGAGACACCACTTCATAGAGACACCACTTCACTAGAGACACCACTTCATTAGAGACAACACTTTCATAGAGACACCATTTCACTAGAGACACCACTTCACTAGAGACACCACTTCACTAGAGACAACACTACACTAGAGACAACACTACACTAGAGACAACACTTCACTAGAGACACCATTTCACTAGAGACAACACTTCACTAGAGACAACACTTCACTAGAGACACCACTTCACTAGAGACACCACTTCACTAGAGACAACACTACACTAGAGACAACACTACACTAGAGACAACACTACACTAGAGACAACACTTCACTAGAGACACCATTTCACTAGAGACAACACTTCACTAGAGACAACACTACACTAGAGACAACACTACACTAGAGACAACACTTCACTAGAGACACCATTTCACTAGAGACAACACTTCACTAGAGACAACACTTCACTAGAGACAACACTACACTAGAGACAACACTACACTAGAGACAACACTACACTAGAGACAACACTTCACTAGAGACACCACTTTACTAGAGACAACACTACGCTAGAGACACCATTTCACTAGAGACAACACTACACTAGAGACAACACTACACTAGAGACAACACTTCACTAGAGACACCATTTCACTAGAGACAACACTTCACTAGAGACAACACTTCACTAGAGACACCACTTCATTAGAGACAACACTTTCATAGAGACACCATTTCACTAGAGACAACACTTCACTAGAGACAACACTACACTAGAGACAACACTTCACTAGAGACAACACTACACTAGAGACAACACTACACTAGAGACAACACTACACTAGAGACACCACTTCACTAGAGACAACACTACACTAGAGACACCACTTCACTAGAGACAACACTTCACTAGAGACAACACTACACTAGAGACAACACTACACTAGAGACAACACTTCACTAGAGACTACACTAGACAACACTACACTAGAGACACCACTTCACTAGAGACAACACTACACTAGAGACACCACTTCACTAGAGACAACACTACACTAGAGACAACACTACACTAGAGACAACACTTCACTAGAGACAACACTACACTAGAGACACCACTTCACTAGAGACACCACTTCATAGAGACAACACTTCACTAGAGACAACACTACACTAGAGACAACACTTCACTAGAGACACCACTTCACTAGAGACAACACTACACTAGAGACAACACTACACTAGAGACAACACTTCACTAGAGACAACACTACACTAGAGACAACACTTCACTAGAGACACCATTTCACTAGAGACAACACTTCACTAGAGACAACACTTCACTAGAGACACCATTTCACTAGAGACACCACTTCATAGAGACAACACTTCACTAGAGACAACACTACACTAGAGACAACACTTCACTAGAGACACCACTTCACTAGAGACAACACTACACTAGAGACAACACTACACTAGAGACAACACTTCACTAGAGACAACACTACACTAGAGACAACACTTCACTAGAGACACCATTTCACTAGAGACAACACTTCACTAGAGACAACACTACACTAGAGACAACACTACACTAGAGACAACACTTCACTAGAGACACCACTTCACTAGAGACAACACTACACTAGAGACAACACTTCACTAGAGACACCATTTCACTAGAGACAACACTACACTAGAGACAACACTTCACTAGAGACAACACTACACTAGAGACAACACTTCACTAGAGACACCATTTCACTAGAGACAACACTTCACTAGAGACACCATTTCACTAGAGACAACACTTCACTAGAGACAACACTACACTAGAGACAACACTACACTAGAGACAACACTTCATAGAGACAACACTTCACTAGAGACAACACTACACTAGAGACAACACTTCACTAGAGACACCACTTCACTAGAGACAACACTACACTAGAGACAACACTACACTAGAGACAACACTACACTAGAGACAACACTTCACTAGAGACACCATTTCACTAGAGACACCACTTCATAGAGACAACACTTCACTAGAGACAACACTACACTAGAGACAACACTACACTAGAGACAACACTTCACTAGAGACACCACTTCACTAGAGACAACACTACACTAGAGACAACACTACACTAGAGACAACACTTCACTAGAGACAACACTACACTAGAGACAACACTTCACTAGAGACACCATTTCACTAGAGACAACACTTCACTAGAGACAACACTACACTAGAGACAACACTACACTAGAGACAACACTTCACTAGAGACACCACTTCACTAGAGACAACACTTCACTAGAGACACCATTTCACTAGAGACAACACTTCACTAGAGACAACACTACACTAGAGACAACACTACACTAGAGACAACACTTCACTAGAGACACCACTTCACTAGAGACAACACTACACTAGAGACAACACTTCACTAGAGACACCATTTCACTAGAGACAACACTACACTAGAGACAACACTTCACTAGAGACAACACTACACTAGAGACAACACTTCACTAGAGACACCATTTCACTAGAGACAACACTTCACTAGAGACACCATTTCACTAGAGACAACACTTCACTAGAGACAACACTACACTAGAGACAACACTACACTAGAGACAACACTTCATAGAGACAACACTTCACTAGAGACAACACTACACTAGAGACAACACTTCACTAGAGACACCACTTCACTAGAGACAACACTACACTAGAGACAACACTACACTAGAGACAACACTACACTAGAGACAACACTTCACTAGAGACACCATTTCACTAGAGACACCACTTCATAGAGACAACACTTCACTAGAGACAACACTACACTAGAGACAACACTACACTAGAGACAACACTTCACTAGAGACACCACTTCACTAGAGACAACACTACACTAGAGACAACACTACACTAGAGACAACACTTCACTAGAGACAACACTACACTAGAGACAACACTTCACTAGAGACACCATTTCACTAGAGACAACACTTCACTAGAGACAACACTACACTAGAGACAACACTACACTAGAGACAACACTTCACTAGAGACACCACTTCACTAGAGACAACACTACACTAGAGACAACACTTCACTAGAGACACCATTTCACTAGAGACAACACTACACTAGAGACAACACTTCACTAGAGACAACACTACACTAGAGACAACACTTCACTAGAGACACCATTTCACTAGAGACAACACTTCACTAGAGACACCATTTCACTAGAGACAACACTTCACTAGAGACAACACTACACTAGAGACAACACTACACTAGAGACAACACTTCACTAGAGACACCACTTCACTAGAGACAACACTACACTAGAGACAACACTTCACTAGACACCATTTCACTAGAGACAACACTACACTAGAGACAACACTACACTAGAGACACCACTTCACTAGAGACAACACTACACTAGAGACAACACTTCACTAGAGACACCATTTCACTAGAGACAACACTTCACTAGAGACAACACTACACTAGAGACAACACTTCACTAGAGACACCATTTCACTAGAGACAACACTTCACTAGAGACACCATTTCACTAGAGACAACACTTCACTAGAGACAACACTACACTAGAGACAACACTACACTAGAGACAACACTTCACTAGAGACACCACTTCACTAGAGACAACACTACACTAGAGACAACACTTCACTAGAGACACCATTTCACTAGAGACAACACTACACTAGAGACAACACTACACTAGAGACAACACTTCACTAGAGACAACACTTCACTAGAGACACCACTTCATTAGAGACAACACTTTCATAGAGACACCATTTCACTAGAGACAACACTTCACTAGAGACACCACTTCACTAGAGACAACACTACACTAGAGACAACACTTCACTAGAGACAACACTTCATAGAGACAACACTACACTAGAGACACCACTTCATAGAGACAACACTACACTAGAGACAACACTTCACTAGAGACACCACTTCATAGAGACACCACTTCATAGAGACACCACTTCACTAGAGACACCACTTCATTAGAGACAACACTTTCATAGAGACAACATTTCACTAGAGACAACACTACACTAGAGACAACACTTCACTAGAGACAACACTACACTAGAGACAACACTACACTAGAGACAACACTTCACTAGAGACACCATTTCACTAGAGACAACACTTCACTAGAGACAACACTTCACTAGAGACAACACTACACTAGAGACAACACTACACTAGAGACAACACTACACTAGAGACAACACTTCACTAGAGACACCACTTTACTAGAGACAACACTACGCTAGAGACACCATTTCACTAGAGACAACACTACACTAGAGACAACACTACACTAGAGACAACACTTCACTAGAGACACCATTTCACTAGAGACAACACTTCACTAGAGACAACACTTCACTAGAGACACCACTTCATTAGAGACAACACTTTCATAGAGACACCATTTCACTAGAGACAACACTTCACTAGAGACAACACTACACTAGAGACAACACTTCACTAGAGACAACACTACACTAGAGACAACACTACACTAGAGACAACACTACACTAGAGACACCACTTCACTAGAGACAACACTACACTAGAGACACCACTTCACTAGAGACAACACTTCACTAGAGACAACACTACACTAGAGACAACACTACACTAGAGACAACACTTCACTAGAGACTACACTAGACAACACTACACTAGAGACACCACTTCACTAGAGACAACACTACACTAGAGACACCACTTCACTAGAGACAACACTACACTAGAGACAACACTACACTAGAGACAACACTTCACTAGAGACACCATTTCACTAGAGACAACACTTCACTAGAGACAACACTACACTAGAGACAACACTTCACTAGAGACACCATTTCACTAGAGACAACACTTCACTAGAGACACCATTTCACTAGAGACAACACTTCACTAGAGACAACACTACACTAGAGACAACACTACACTAGAGACAACACTTCACTAGAGACACCACTTCACTAGAGACAACACTACACTAGAGACAACACTTCACTAGAGACACCATTTCACTAGAGACAACACTACACTAGAGACAACACTACACTAGAGACAACACTTCACTAGAGACAACACTTCACTAGAGACACCACTTCATTAGAGACAACACTTTCATAGAGACACCATTTCACTAGAGACAACACTTCACTAGAGACACCACTTCACTAGAGACAACACTACACTAGAGACAACACTTCACTAGAGACAACACTTCATAGAGACAACACTACACTAGAGACACCACTTCATAGAGACAACACTACACTAGAGACAACACTTCACTAGAGACACCACTTCATAGAGACACCACTTCATAGAGACACCACTTCACTAGAGACACCACTTCATTAGAGACAACACTTTCATAGAGACAACATTTCACTAGAGACAACACTACACTAGAGACAACACTTCACTAGAGACAACACTACACTAGAGACAACACTACACTAGAGACAACACTTCACTAGAGACACCATTTCACTAGAGACAACACTTCACTAGAGACAACACTTCACTAGAGACAACACTACACTAGAGACAACACTACACTAGAGACAACACTACACTAGAGACAACACTTCACTAGAGACACCACTTTACTAGAGACAACACTACGCTAGAGACACCATTTCACTAGAGACAACACTACACTAGAGACAACACTACACTAGAGACAACACTTCACTAGAGACACCATTTCACTAGAGACAACACTTCACTAGAGACAACACTTCACTAGAGACACCACTTCATTAGAGACAACACTTTCATAGAGACACCATTTCACTAGAGACAACACTTCACTAGAGACAACACTACACTAGAGACAACACTTCACTAGAGACAACACTACACTAGAGACAACACTACACTAGAGACAACACTACACTAGAGACACCACTTCACTAGAGACAACACTACACTAGAGACACCACTTCACTAGAGACAACACTTCACTAGAGACAACACTACACTAGAGACAACACTACACTAGAGACAACACTTCACTAGAGACTACACTAGACAACACTACACTAGAGACACCACTTCACTAGAGACAACACTACACTAGAGACACCACTTCACTAGAGACAACACTACACTAGAGACAACACTACACTAGAGACAACACTTCACTAGAGACACCACTTCATAGAGACAACACTTCACTAGAGACAACACTACACTAGAGACAACACTTCACTAGAGACACCACTTCACTAGAGACAACACTACACTAGAGACAACACTACACTAGAGACAACACTTCACTAGAGACAACACTACACTAGAGACAACACTTCACTAGAGACACCATTTCACTAGAGACAACACTTCACTAGAGACAACACTTCACTAGAGACACCATTTCACTAGAGACACCACTTCATAGAGACAACACTTCACTAGAGACAACACTACACTAGAGACAACACTTCACTAGAGACACCACTTCACTAGAGACAACACTACACTAGAGACAACACTACACTAGAGACAACACTTCACTAGAGACAACACTACACTAGAGACAACACTTCACTAGAGACACCATTTCACTAGAGACAACACTTCACTAGAGACAACACTACACTAGAGACAACACTACACTAGAGACAACACTTCACTAGAGACACCACTTCACTAGAGACAACACTACACTAGAGACAACACTTCACTAGAGACACCATTTCACTAGAGACAACACTACACTAGAGACAACACTTCACTAGAGACAACACTACACTAGAGACAACACTTCACTAGAGACACCATTTCACTAGAGACAACACTTCACTAGAGACACCATTTCACTAGAGACAACACTTCACTAGAGACAACACTACACTAGAGACAACACTACACTAGAGACAACACTTCATAGAGACAACACTTCACTAGAGACAACACTACACTAGAGACAACACTTCACTAGAGACACCACTTCACTAGAGACAACACTACACTAGAGACAACACTACACTAGAGACAACACTACACTAGAGACAACACTTCACTAGAGACAACACTACACTAGAGACAACACTTCACTAGAGACACCATTTCACTAGAGACAACACTTCACTAGAGACAACACTTCACTAGAGACACCATTTCACTAGAGACACCACTTCATAGAGACAACACTTCACTAGAGACAACACTACACTAGAGACAACACTACACTAGAGACAACACTTCACTAGAGACACCACTTCACTAGAGACAACACTACACTAGAGACAACACTACACTAGAGACAACACTTCACTAGAGACAACACTACACTAGAGACAACACTTCACTAGAGACACCATTTCACTAGAGACAACACTTCACTAGAGACAACACTACACTAGAGACAACACTACACTAGAGACAACACTTCACTAGAGACACCACTTCACTAGAGACAACACTACACTAGAGACAACACTTCACTAGAGACACCATTTCACTAGAGACAACACTACACTAGAGACAACACTTCACTAGAGACAACACTACACTAGAGACAACACTTCACTAGAGACACCATTTCACTAGAGACAACACTTCACTAGAGACACCATTTCACTAGAGACAACACTTCACTAGAGACAACACTACACTAGAGACAACACTACACTAGAGACAACACTTCACTAGAGACACCACTTCACTAGAGACAACACTACACTAGAGACAACACTTCACTAGACACCATTTCACTAGAGACAACACTACACTAGAGACAACACTACACTAGAGACACCACTTCACTAGAGACAACACTACACTAGAGACAACACTTCACTAGAGACACCATTTCACTAGAGACAACACTTCACTAGAGACAACACTACACTAGAGACAACACTTCACTAGAGACACCATTTCACTAGAGACAACACTTCACTAGAGACACCATTTCACTAGAGACAACACTTCACTAGAGACAACACTACACTAGAGACAACACTACACTAGAGACAACACTTCACTAGAGACACCACTTCACTAGAGACAACACTACACTAGAGACAACACTTCACTAGAGACACCATTTCACTAGAGACAACACTACACTAGAGACAACACTACACTAGAGACAACACTTCACTAGAGACAACACTTCACTAGAGACACCACTTCATTAGAGACAACACTTTCATAGAGACACCATTTCACTAGAGACAACACTTCACTAGAGACACCACTTCACTAGAGACAACACTACACTAGAGACAACACTTCACTAGAGACAACACTTCATAGAGACAACACTACACTAGAGACACCACTTCATAGAGACAACACTACACTAGAGACAACACTTCACTAGAGACACCACTTCATAGAGACACCACTTCATAGAGACACCACTTCACTAGAGACACCACTTCATTAGAGACAACACTTTCATAGAGACACCATTTCACTAGAGACAACACTTCACTAGAGACAACACTACACTAGAGACAACACTTCACTAGAGACACCATTTCACTAGAGACAACACTTCACTAGAGACAACACTACACTAGAGACAACACTACACTAGAGACACCACTTCACTAGAGACAACACTACACTAGAGACAACACTTCACTAGAGACACCATTTCACTAGAGACAACACTTCACTAGAGACAACACTACACTAGAGACAACACTACACTAGAGACAACACTTCACTAGAGACACCATTTCACTAGAGACAACACTTCACTAGAGACAACACTTCACTAGAGACACCACTTCATTAGAGACAACACTTTCATAGAGACACCATTTCACTAGAGACAACACTTCACTAGAGACAACACTTCACTAGAGACACCACTTCACTAGAGACAACACTACACTAGAGACAACACTTCACTAGAGACAACACTACACTAGAGACAACACTTCACTAGAGACACCATTTCACTAGAGACAACACTTTCATAGAGACACCATTTCACTAGAGACAACACTTCACTAGAGACAACACTTCACTAGAGACACCACTTCACTAGAGACAACAATACACTAGAGACAACACTACACTAGAGACAACACTACACTAGAGTTAACACTTCACTAGAGACACCATTTCACTAGAGACACCACTTCATAGAGACAACACTTCACTAGAGACAACACTACACTAGAGACAATACTTCACTAGAGACACCATTTCACTAGAGACAACACTACACTAGAGACAACACTTCACTAGAGACAACACTTCACTAGAGACAACACTTCACTAGAGACACCACTTCATAGAGACAACACTTCACTAGAGACAACACTACACTAGAGACACCATTTCACTAGAGACAACACTTCTCTAGAGACAACACTTCACTAGAGACAACACTTCACTAGAGACAACACTTCACTAGAGACAACACTTCACTAGAGACACCACTTCATAGAGACAACACTTCACTAGAGACAACACTTCACTAGAGACAACACTACACTAGAGACAACACTACACTAGAGACAACACTTCACTAGAGACAACACTTCACTAGAGACACCACTTCACTAGAGACACCACTACACTAGAGACACCACTTCACTAGAGACAACACAACACTAGAGACACCACTTCATAGAGACAACACTTCATAGAGACACCACTTCACTAGAGACACCACTTCACTAGAGACAACACTTCATAGAGACACCACTTCATAGAGACAACACTTCACTAGAGACAACACTTCAACTAGAGACAACACTTTCATAGAGACAACACTTCACTAGAGACACCACTTCACTAGAGACACCACTTTCATAGAGACACCACTTCATAGAGACACCATTTCATAGAGACAACACTTCACTAGAGACAACACTTCACTAGAGACAACACTTCACTAGCGACACCACTTCATTAGAGACAACACTTCACTAGAGACACCACTACACTAGAGACAACACTTCACTAGAGACAACACTTCATAGAGACAACACTACACTAGAGACACCACTTCATAGAGACAACACTACACTAGAGACAACACTTCACTAGAGACACCACTTCATAGAGACACCACTTCATAGAGACACCACTTCACTAGAGACACCACTTCACTAGAGACACCACTTCACTAGAGACAACACTACACTAGAGACAACACTACACTAGAGACAACACTTCACTAGAGACACCATTTCACTAGAGACAACACTTCACTAGAGACAACACTTCACTAGAGACACCACTTCACTAGAGACACCACTACACTAGAGACAACACTACACTAGAGACAACACTTCACTAGAGACAACACTACACTAGAGACAACACTTCACTAGAGACACCATTTCACTAGAGACAACACTTCACTAGAGACAACACTACACTAGAGACAACACTACACTAGAGACAACACTTCACTAGAGACACCATTTCACTAGAGACAACACTTCACTAGAGACAACACTTCACTAGAGACAACACTACACTAGAGACAACACTACACTAGAGACAACACTTCACTAGAGACACCACTTTACTAGAGACAACACTACGCTAGAGACACCATTTCACTAGAGACAACACTACACTAGAGACAACACTACACTAGAGACAACACTTCACTAGAGACACCATTTCACTAGAGACAACACTTCACTAGAGACAACACTTCACTAGAGACACCACTTCACTAGAGACAACACTTTCATAGAGACACCATTTCACTAGAGACAACACTTCACTAGAGACAACACTACACTAGAGACAACACTTCACTAGAGACAACACTACACTAGAGACAACACTACACTAGAGACAACACTACACTAGAGACACCACTTCACTAGAGACAACACTACACTAGAGACACCACTTCACTAGAGACAACACTTCACTAGAGACAACACTACACTAGAGACAACACTACACTAGAGACAACACTTCACTAGAGACTACACTAGACAACACTACACTAGAGACACCACTTCACTAGAGACAACACTACACTAGAGACACCACTTCACTAGAGACAACACTACACTAGAGACAACACTACACTAGAGACAACACTTCACTAGAGACAACACTACACTAGAGACACCACTTCACTAGAGACACCACTTCATAGAGACAACACTTCACTAGAGACAACACTACACTAGAGACAACACTTCACTAGAGACACCACTTCACTAGAGACAACACTACACTAGAGACAACACTACACTAGAGACAACACTTCACTAGAGACAACACTACACTAGAGACAACACTTCACTAGAGACACCATTTCACTAGAGACAACACTTCACTAGAGACAACACTTCACTAGAGACACCATTTCACTAGAGACACCACTTCATAGAGACAACACTTCACTAGAGACAACACTACACTAGAGACAACACTACACTAGAGACAACACTTCACTAGAGACACCACTTCACTAGAGACAACACTACACTAGAGACAACACTACACTAGAGACAACACTTCACTAGAGACAACACTACACTAGAGACAACACTTCACTAGAGACACCATTTCACTAGAGACAACACTTCACTAGAGACAACACTACACTAGAGACAACACTACACTAGAGACAACACTTCACTAGAGACACCACTTCACTAGAGACAACACTACACTAGAGACAACACTTCACTAGAGACACCATTTCACTAGAGACAACACTACACTAGAGACAACACTTCACTAGAGACAACACTACACTAGAGACAACACTTCACTAGAGACACCATTTCACTAGAGACACCATTTCACTAGAGACAACACTTCACTAGAGACACCATTTCACTAGAGACAACACTTCACTAGAGACAACACTACACTAGAGACAACACTACACTAGAGACAACACTTCACTAGAGACACCACTTCACTAGAGACAACACTACACTAGAGACAACACTTCACTAGAGACACCATTTCACTAGAGACAACACTACACTAGAGATAACACTACACTAGAGACACCACTTCACTAGAGACAACACTACACTAGAGACAACACTTCACTAGAGACACCATTTCACTAGAGACAACACTTCACTAGAGACAACACTACACTAGAGACAACACTTCACTAGAGACACCATTTCACTAGAGACAACACTTCACTAGAGACACCATTTCACTAGAGACAACACTTCACTAGAGACAACACTACACTAGAGACAACACTACACTAGAGACAACACTTCACTAGAGACACCACTTCACTAGAGACAACACTACACTAGAGACAACACTTCACTAGAGACACCATTTCACTAGAGACAACACTACACTAGAGACAACACTACACTAGAGACAACACTTCACTAGAGACAACACTTCACTAGAGACACCACTTCATTAGAGACAACACTTTCATAGAGACACCATTTCACTAGAGACAACACTTCACTAGAGACAACACTACACTAGAGACAACACTTCACTAGAGACAACACTACACTAGAGACAACACTACACTAGAGACACCACTTCACTAGAGACAACACTACACTAGAGACACCACTTCACTAGAGACAACACTTCACTAGAGACAACACTACACTAGAGACAACACTACACTAGAGACTACACTAGACAACACTACACTAGAGACACCACTTCACTAGAGACAACACTACACTAGAGACACCACTTCACTAGAGACAACACTACACTAGAGACAACACTACACTAGAGACAACACTTCACTAGAGACAACACTACACTAGAGACAACACTACACTAGAGACAACACTTCACTAGAGACAACACTACACTAGAGACAACACTACACTAGAGACAACACTACACTTGAGACAACACTTCACTAGAGACAACACTACACTAGAGACACCACTTCACTAGAGACAACACTTCACTAGAGACAACACTACACTAGAGACACCACTTCACTAGAGACACTACACTAGAGACAACACTACACTAGAGACACCACTTCACTAGAGACAACACTTCACTAGAGACAACACTACACTAGAGACAACACTACACTAGAGACTACACTAGACAACACTACACTAGAGACACCACTTCACTAGAGACAACACTACACTAGAGACACCACTTCACTAGAGACAACACTACACTAGAGACAACACTACACTAGAGACACCACTTCACTAGAGACAACACTACACTAGAGACAACACTTCACTAGAGACAACACTACACTAGAGACAACACTACACTAGAGACAACACTACACTTGAGACAACACTTCACTAGAGACAACACTACACTAGACAACACTACACTAGAGACAACACTACACTAGAGACAACACTACACTTGAGACAACACTTCACTAGAGACAACACTACACTAGAGACACCACTTCACTAGAGACAACACTTCACTAGAGACAACACTACACTAGAGACAACACTACACTAGAGACACCACTACACTAGAGACAACACTACACTAGAGACACCACTTCACTAGAGACAACACTTCACTAGAGACAACACTACACTAGAGACACCACTTCACTAGAGACAACACTTCACTAGAGACAACACGACTCTGCTCTCTTTCTTTGATGCTCATTGTATTGATGACATTGTGTGTGTGTGTGTGTGTGTGTGTGTGTGTGTGTGTGTGTGTGTGTGTGTGTGTGTGTGTGTGTGTGTGTGTGTGTTGGTGTCGTCCTCTCAGGCCGAGGAGTTCCTCCACCTGCTGGCTCAGTTCCATGAGATGGGCTTCCAGCAGAGCGCCATCAAAGAGGTTCTGCTGGTCCATGAGAACCACCGAGAGCGGGCGCTGGAGGAGCTGATGATGCGTGTGGCGTGATGCGCGCGCACACGCGCACACACACACACACACACACACACTCACAGTGGTGATGATGATAAGATAAGATAAGATAAAATAAGATAATCCTTTATTAGTTCCGCAGTGGGGAAATTGTAGGATTACAGCAGCCTTCACACAATAGAGACACATAGTAAAAACAATCAAGTAATATAAATAAAATAACAATAAACAGTAGTAAAACAGTAGTAAAAACAGTAAGAGAGAATACAGTACCAATTTTCAATTAAATTGATGATGATGATGATGGTGGTGAGGAGGACGACAAAGACAATGATATGATATATTGCACATTTTCCTTCCTGTGTTTATTAACATTGTGTTCATGTCTGAGAGACTGAACTTGTATTATCTGTGTCTGAGTAGTTGTGTGTGACCGATGTATTAAAGAAGTCTTTTAAAGATCAGGAAGATCAGTGTTTTTTCTTTAATTATCATTCATAAACGCTGTATGTTCTGTGCAGGGTGTTAAACTCTGGACTAAACACAGAGTTAAACCGCTATCAATGAAAACAGAGTCGTAGTAAGTTTCACCCATTTACTGTGACTCTTGTCCCTCATCATGCTGATTCATCAATAAAAATGAGTATCAAACAAAGACAACACAAACATTCAGTGTACATACGTAACCTAACATTTCACAGTAGTAAATATAAATATACATTGCATCTTTATACATTGCAGCACTCACAACATTGCCTCTACGATGCTTCCTGTGTATGCGGTCCACTGTCAAATGTTACTCAACCGGAAGTACTGGAACCGGACACCATTTAACCGGAAGAACCGGAACCGGAAAAGGCTAAACCGGAAGTCCCGCCCCAGAAGTGATTAAACCGGAAGTGATGTCATAACATGGCACAAACAGGAAAATCATATTGCCAATAACTATGTCTTGAAATAAACCCCATTAATTAAACAAAAATTAAATAGAAAATGCCGTAAAGGCAACACAAACGCTATTAGCAGGTTTCTATTTGTATTCAAGTCTTTGCTCCTCTGTGTTCTGGCCTCCTTTGACCTTGTTTGAACCCAGAGTGAATCCATCTGGGAAACTCTGCGACTTGTTTTCATAGTAAACAAGTCACAGAGTTGTTTACTATGAAAACAACTCTGAGACTTGTTTCCTGTGAGAACAGAGCTGTGTCATCAGGGACTGTTCCCACCAGCAGGAAGTCAACGTTAACAACCACTGTGAGCAGGGTCGTCCTTCAATCAGAGGAACGATGGTTTTATCCCCGGCTCCGCTAGCCCATGTCGATGTGTCCTTGAGCAAGACACTTAACCCTACATGTCTCCCGTAGCTGTTCTACAGTGTATGAATGGTTGATAATCTGATGTGGCTCCTTCATGCTAGCTCCTCTCATCAGTGTGTGAATGGATGAATGATGTCATGTAGTGTTAAAGCGCTTTGAGTGGTCGGAAGACTAGAAAAGATCTCTACAAGTACGGGTTCATTCTACGGGAAAACTGTGAGTACAGTGAATCCAGCGAGTCCAGCAGGTCATAGCTGAAGCAGGAACTCATCTGTAAACATGTGTCTGACCTGGAGGTTTGTCTCCTACGGGCTACCAGAGCATGGGGAGGATCTGGGGAAGTCTCTGGCGGTCTGGACCTGATCCACAGACTTTCCCATGGTGGAGACTGGGGCTTTAGGCAGCCTCATCAGAAATGTATGTATGGATCCGATCCTGCCAAAACCTTCCATCTCTCGCTTCACTCTCCACTTGTCTTCCTCCACAGAATACTCCGTGGTCACCTGCCGGCTGAGCGTGAACACAGAGTCTCCTCGGCCCACGGCCGTGAGCAGGGAGCCTTTGCTGTTCCCGTACTGGCCCGCCATGGCCGTCCACTGGCCCGAGCTCAGGTTGTAGCAGTCCATCACACACAGGAGGAAGTCGTTACAGGGCCCGTTGCGCATCACATACAGGTTATCTTTATGGGTCACCATATATAGACCATAACTGTGCTCCCGGATGAGCGTGGTGACCAGGAGCCACTGATCCCGTTCAGACACGTACTCGTGGATATCGGAGGCCCCCTTACCTCTCCAGAGGCAGATGAAGATCCTGTTCATGGCTACAGCAGACACCACCAGGGCGGCGGGGCAGGGCAGCGGGGAGACAAACCGCCAGCTCCCCGTGGACACGCTGTACCTCTCCACAGACGACAGCGCCTTCATGTTGAACTCGCCTCCGATGGCGTAGAGGCCGCTGTCGTGACCAATCAGAGTGAAGTTGTAGCGTAGCTGCTGGGAGCCACAGATGGTGGACCATGTGTTTGCTGCAGGGTCGTAACAGAAACCGTTCTCCACTACCTTCTTGCTTACATCCTGCACTCCTCCGATGATGTACAGTTTGTTGTCCAGGACGGCCACGCCTGCCATTGTTGTGCTGGTGCTCACAGGGAGATGAGTGAGGACCTTCCACTCGCTGATGTCCTCGTCCAGGTGGCAGACGGTCCTCTGGAGGTCCTGCAGCCGCTCGGTGGAGGGCGAGTGGCTGCACACGGCCATGTAGCTACTCGGGAGCAGGGACTCGATGTACTCCACCAGCTTGCTGGGCAAGGCGTGCACTTCCTCCTTCAGGTCGCTGTACATATCTCTGATGAATAAGGCTGAAGCGTGGGAGAGCTCCCATACTCCGTACGTAGCAGCCGTGTGGTACATGAGCAGGCAGTTCTCAGAGTTGACGATGTAGATCAAGTGCTTGGTGAGAGCCGGCACCTGCAGAAACGCCGTACACTCGATGGCTTCCACGATCTGGTCGCTGCTCAGCGCGGGGCGCTCCCCGCCCAGGACCCGCAGCAGGACCAGGAAGCCCAGGACCCCCACACACTGCAGGTGGACCTCTTCCTGTTGGCACTCTCTCATCCCTGACTGGAACAAGGCTCTGAAGTACTCACAGTTCTCAGACAGAAGGCTTTTATCCACCGTGAAAGAGCTGTCGGCGATGCTGACCCTCAGGCTGTCCGGTGGCTTGCCGTGTCCCGGCTGCTGGCTGGAGCTCGGGCAGCTGTTGGACTCCATCACCTCAGAGCTTTGGATCTTCATTACATTCCAGCTGAAATGCCGGCGCACAACAAGACAAAGGTACTGCACATCAGTGGTGTCTCAGCGCATGCTGCCTGAGAGTGAGCCCCTCCTGTCCAGAGCAGATGCTAGCTTACAACAGACTCTATACATAGCAGCCGGACGTGTGACAGTTCAGTGCATTATGATGACAGCAGCCAGAGCAGAAAGATGAGCCGGAGCATGGCGGGGTCACAGTAAACGCACCGCTCTTCATGCTCTTTGTCTCCGGCTGACGACTGTGGAGCAGCTGAGGATTTGTCCTCGAGCTGCAGGGACACTCCAACTGGAACAATAGGTCGTTCCCGTGGGGCGCATAGTGGGCATGCCACTGGGACATGAGGACATGCAGGACATGAGGACATACAGGACATGAGGACATGCAGGACATGAGGACATGAGGGCATGAGGACATGAGGACATAGAGGGCATGAGGACATACAGGGCATGAGGACATACAGGACATGAGGACATGCAGGACATGAGGACATGAGGGCATGAGGACATGAGGACATAGAGGGCATGAGGACATACAGGGCATGAGGACATGGAGGACATGGAGGACATGAGGACATGGAGGACATGGAGGACATGGAGGACATGAGGACAGCAGGACATGGATGATGAGGACATGGAGGACATGAGGACATACAGGACATGAGGACATGCAGGACATGAGGACATGCAGGACATGAGGACATACAGGATATGAAGACATGCAGGACATGAGGACTAGAGGAGGACTACAGGACATGAGGACATACAGGACATGAGGACATGAGGACATACAGGATATGAGGACATGCAGGACATGAGGACTAGAGGAGGACTACAGGACATGAGGATATGAGGACATGAGGACATGGGGGACATGAGGACATACAGGACATGAGGACAGCAGGACATAAGGACATGAGGAACATGAGGATATGAGGACATGCAGGACATGAGGACTACAGGAGGACTACATGACATGAGGACTACAGGAGGACTAAATGACATGAGGACATGCAGGACATGAGGACATGCACGACATGAGGACTGCAGGACATGAGGACATACAGGAAATGAGGACATGCAGGACATGAGGAACATAAGGACATGAGGATATGAGGACATGAGGACAGCAGGACATGAGGACATACAGGACATGAGGACATGCAGGACATGAGGTACATAAGGACATGAGGATATGAGGACATCAGGACATGAGGACATGAGGACATACAGGACATGAGGAAGATGAGGACATGAGGATATGAGGGCATGAGGACATGGAGGACATGGAGGACATGAGGACAGCAGGACATGAGGACAGCAGGACAGGAGGACAGCAGGATATGGAGGACATGAGGACATACAGGACATGAGGACAGTAGGACATGAGGAACATGAGGACATGAGGTTATGAGGACATGAGGACTATAGGAGGACTACATGACATGAGGACATGCAGGGCATGAGGACATGGGGGACATGAGGACATTGAGGACATGAGGACATGAGGACATGAGGACTGCAGGACATGAGGACATACAGGGCATGAGGACATGGAGGACATGAGGACATTGAGGACATGAGGACATGAGGACATGAGGACTGCAGGACATGAGGACATGGGGGACATGAGGACATTGAGGACATGAGGACATGAGGACATGAGGACTGCAGGACATGAGGACATACAGGGCATGAGGACATGGAGGACATGAGGACATGGAGGACATGAGGACAGCAGGACATGAGGACATGGAGGACATGGAGGACATGAGAACATTCAATTCAATTCAGTTTATTTTATTTAGCCCAACATCACAAATACAAGTTTGCCTCGGAGGGCTTTACAATCTATACACATAACATCCTGTCCCGGGACCTCACATCGGATCAGGAAAAACTCCCCCAATAAAGATAGTAAAAACCCTTTCACAGGGAACAAAGGGAAGAAACCTGAGGGAGAGGGAGATATGAGGACATGAGGACAGCAGGACATGGAGGACATGAGGACATGGAGGACATGAGGACATACAGGACATGAGGACAGCAGGACATGAGGACATACAGGACATGAGGACAGCAGGACATGAGGACAGCAGGAAATGAGGACAGCAGGACAGCAGGACATGGAGGACATACAGGACATGAGGACATGAGGACATTGAGGACATGAAGGCATGAGGACATACAGGGCATGCGGGCATGAGAGCATGAGGGCATGAGGACATGAGGACATGAGGACATGCAGGACATGAGGACAGCAAGACATGAGGACATGCAGGACATGAGGACAGCAAGACATGAGGACATGAGGACTACAGGACATGGAGGACATGAGGACATGGAGGAAATGAGGACATTAGGACATGAGGACATACAGGACATGAGTACATGCAGGACATGAGGACATACAGGATATGAGGACTACAGGAGGACTACAGGACATGAGGATATGAGGACATGAAGGACATGAGGACAGCAAGACATGAGGACATGGAGGACATGAGGACATACAGGACATGAGGACATGCAGGACATGAGGACATACAGGATATGAGGACATACAGGACATGCAGGATATGAGGACATGAGGACTACAGGAGGACATGAGGACTACAGGAGGACATGAGGACATAGAAGACATGAGGGCATGAGGACATTGAGGACATTGAGGACATGAGGACATAGAGGGCATGAGGGCATGAGGACATGAGGACATACAGGGCATGAGGACATGGAGGACATACAGGATATGAGGACATGCAGGAAATGAGGACATGCAGGACATGTGGGCATGAGGACATACAGGACATGAGGACATGCAGGACATGAGGACATAAAGGACATGAGGACATAGAGGGCATGAGGGCATGAGGACATACAGGGTATGAGGACATGCGGACATGGGGGACACGGAGGACATGGAGGACATGAGGACATGCAGGACATGCAGCACATGAGGAAATACAGGGCATCAGGACATAGAGGACATGAGGACATGGAGGACATGAGGACTACAGGAGGACTACAGGACATGTGGATATGAGGACATGCAGGACATGAGGACATGGAGGACATGAGGACATGAGGACATACAGGACATGAGGACAAGCAGGACTTGGAGGACATGAGGACATACAGGACATGAGGACAGCAGGACACTAGGACAGCAGGAAATGAGGACAGCAGGACAGCAGGACATGGAGGACATGAGGACATACAGGACATGAGGACATGCAGGACATGAGGACAGCAGGACATGGAGGACATGAGGACATGGAGGACATGAGGACAGCAGGACATGAGGACAGCAGGATATGAGGATATGAGGACATGAGGACTACAGGAGGACATGAGGACATAGAGGACATGAGGGCATGAGGACATTGAGGACATGAGGACATACAGGGCATAAGGACATGAGGACATACAGGGCATGAAGACATGAGGACATGAGGACATACAGGACATGAGGACATGCAGGACATGCAGGAAATGAGGACATGCAGGACATGTGGGCATGAGGACATACAGGACATGAGGACATGCAGGACATGAGGACATACAGGGCATGAGGACACGGAGGACATGGAGGACATGGAGGACATGAGGACATGCAGGACATGAGGACATGAGGACATACAGGGCATGAGGACATGAGGACATACAGGGCATCAGGACATAGAGGACATGGAGGACATGGGGACATGAGGATATGAGGACATGAGGACATGGAGGACATGAGGACATACAGGACATGAGGACATGCAGGACATGAGGACATACAGGATATGAGGACATACAGGACATGCAGGATATGAGGACATGAGGACTATAGGAGGACATGAGGACTACAGGAGGACATGAGGACATAGAAGACATGAGGGCATGAGGACATTGAGGACATGAGGACATTGAGGACATGAGGACATAGAGGGCATGAGGGCATGGAGGACATACAGGATATGAGGACATGCAGGAAATGAGGACATGCAGGACATGTGGGCATGAGGACATAGAGGACATGAGGACATGCAGGACATGAGGACATACAGGGTATGAGGACATGCGGACATGGGGGACACGGAGGACATGGAGGACATGCAGGGCATGCAGGACATGAGGACATACAGGGCATGAGGACATGGAGGACATACAGGATATGAGGACATGCAGGACATGAGGACATGGAGGACATGAGGACATACAGGACATGAGGACAAGCAGGACTTGGAGGACATGAGGACATACAGGACATGAGGACAGCAGGACATGAGGACAGCAGGACATGGAGGACATGAGGACATGGAGGACATGAGGACAGCAGGACATGGAGGACATGAGGACATGGAGGACATGGAGGACATGAGGACAGCAGGACATGAGGACAGCAGGACATGAGGATATGAGGATATGAGGACATGAGGACTACAGGAGGACATGAGGACATAGAGGACATGAGGGCATGAGGACATTGAGGACATGAGGACATTGAGGACATTGAGGACATACAGGGCATAAGGACATGAGGACATACAGGGCATGAAGACATGAGGACATGAGGACATACAGGACATGAGGACATGCAGGACATACAGGATATGAGGACAGCAGGACAGCAGGACATGGAGGACATGAGGACATACAGGACATGAGGACATGCAGGACATGAGGACAGCAGGACATGGAGGACATGAGGACATGGAGGACATGAGGACATGGAGGACATGGAGGACATGAGGACAGCAGGACATGAGGACAGCAGGACATGAGGATATGAGGACATGAGGACTACAGGAGGACATGAGGACATAGAGGACATGAGGGCATGAGGACATTGAGGACATACAGGGCATAAGGACATGAGGACATACAGGGCATGAAGACATGAGGACATGAGGACATACAGGACATGAGGACATGCAGGACATACAGGATATGAGGACATGCAGGAAATGAGGACATGCAGGACATGTGGGCATGAGGACATACAGGACATGAGGACATGCAGGACATGAGGACATACAGGACATGAGGACATAGAGGACATGAGGGCATGAGGGCATGAGGACATACAGGGTATGAGGACATGCGGACATGGGGGACACGGAGGACATGGAGGACATGGAGGACATGAGGACATGCAGGACATGAGGACATGAGGACATACAGGGCATGAGGACATGAGGACATACAGGGCATCAGGACATAGAGGACATGGAGGACATGAGGACATGAGGATATGAGGACATGAGGACAGCAGGACATGGAGGACATGAGGACAGCAGGACATGGAGGACATGAGGACATGAGGACATGGAGGACATGAGGACATGAGGACATACAGGACATGAGGACAGCAGGACATGAGGACAGCAGGAAATGAGGACAGCAGGACAGCAGGAAATGGAGGACATACAGGACATCAGGACATGAGGACAGCAGGACATGGAGGACATGAGGACATGGAGGACATGAGGACATGAGGACAGCAGGACATGAGGATATGAGGACATGAGGACAGCAGGACATGAGGACATGAGGACAGCAGGAAATGAGGAACATGAGGACATGAGGACTACAGGAGGACAACATGACATGAGGACATGCAGGACATGAGGACATGCAGGACATGAGGGCATGAGGAGATGAGGACATGAGGACATGAGGACATTGAGGACAGGAGGGCATGAGGACATACAGGGCATGAGGGCATGAGGGCATGAGGACATGAGGACATGCAGGACATGAGGACAGCAAGACATGAGGACATGCAGGACATGAGGACAGCAAGACATGAGGACATGAGGACTACAGGACATACAGGACATGAGGACATACAGGACATGAGGACATAGAGGACATGGAGGACATGAGGACATACAGGACATGAGGACATAGAGGACATGGAGGACATGAGGACATACAGGACATGATGACATGAGGACAGCAGGACATGAGGACAGCAGGAAATGAGGACAGCAGGACAGCAGGACATGGAGGACAGCAGGAAATGGAGGACATGAGGACATTGAGGACATGAGGACATTGAGGACATGAGGACAGCAGGACATGAGGACATGCAGGACATGAGGACATGAGGACAGCAGGACATGAGGATATGAGGACATGAGGACAGCAGGACATACAGGACATGAGGACATGCAGGACATGAGGACATGAGGACAGCAGGACATGAGGATATGAGGACATGAGGACAGCAGGACATGCAGGACATGAGGACATGAGGACAGCAGGAAATGAGGAACATGAGGACATGAGGACTACAGGAGGACAACATGACATGAGGACAACATGACATGAGGACATGCAGGACATGAGGACATGCAGGACATGAGGGCATGAGGAGATGAGGACATGAGGACATTGAGGACATTGAGGACAGGAGGGCATGAGGACATACAAGGCATGAGGGCATGAGAGCATGAGGGCATGAGGACAGCAAGACATGAGGACATGAGGACATGGAGGAAATGAGGACATTAGGACATGAGGACATACAGGACATGAGGACATGCAGGACATGAGGACATGAGGACAGCAGGACATGAGGATATGAGGACATGAGGACAGCAGGACATACAGGACATGCAGGACATGAGGACATGAGGACAGCAGGAAATGAGGAACATGAGGACATGAGGACTACAGGAGGACAACATGACATGAGGACAACATGACATGAGGACATGCAGGACATGAGGACATGCAGGACATGAGGGCATGAGGAGATGAGGACATGAGGACATTGAGGACATTGAGGACAGGAGGGCATGAGGACATACAAGGCATGAGGGCATGAGAGCATGAGGGCATGAGGACAGCAAGACATGAGGACATGAGGACATGGAGGAAATGAGGACATTAGGACATGAGGACATACAGGGCATGAGGACATGAGGACATGCAGGACATGAGGACAGCAAGACATGAGGACAGCAAGACATGAGGACATGCAGGACATGAGGACAGCAAGACATGAGGACATGAGGACTACAGGACATGAGGACATGAGGACATGCAGGACATGAGGACATACAGGGCATGAGGACATGAGGACATACAGTGTATGAGGACATGAGGACTACAGGACATGGAGGACATGAGGACATGCAGGACATGAGGACATACAGGGCATGAGGACATGAGGACATACAGGGCATCAGGACATAGAGGACATGAGGACATGGATGACATGAGGACTACAGGAGGACTACAGGACATGTGGATATGAGGACATGCAGGACATGAGGACATGAGGACATTGAGGACATTGAGGACATGAGGACATACAGGACATGAGGACATTGAGGACATGAGGACATACAGGACATGAGGACAAGCAGGACATGGAGGACATGAGGACATGCAGGACAGCAGGACATGAGGACAGCAGGAAATGAGGACAGCAGGACATGGAGGACAGCAGGAAATGGAGGACATGAGGACATTGAGGACATGAGGACATTGAGGACATGAGGACAGCAGGACATGAGGACATGGAGGACAGCAGGAAATGGAGGACATGAGGACATTGAGGACATGAGGACATGAGGACAGCAGGAAATGAGGAACATGAGGACATGAGGACATGAGGACAGCAGGACATGATGATATGAGGACATGAGGACATGAGGACAGCAGGACATGAGGACATGAGGGCATGAGGACATGAGGACATAGAGGGCATGAGGACATACAGGGCATGAGGACATACAGGACATGAGGACATGCAGGACATGAGGACATGAGGGCATGAGGACATGAGGACATAGAGGGCATGAGGACATACAGGGCATGAGGACATGGAGGACATGGAGGACATGAGGACATGGAGGACATGGAGGACATGGAGGACATGAGGACAGCAGGACATGGATGATGAGGACATGGAGGACATGAGGACATACAGGACATGAGGACATGCAGGACATGAGGACATGCAGGACATGAGGACATACAGGATATGAAGACATGCAGGACATGAGGACTAGAGGAGGACTACAGGACATGAGGACATACAGGACATGAGGACATGAGGAGGACTACAGGACATGAGGACATACAGGACATGCAGGACATGAGGGCATGAGGACATACAGTGTATGAGGACATGAGGACTACAGGACATGGAGGACATGAGGACATGCAGGACATGAGGACATACAGGGCATGAGGACATGAGGACATACAGGGCATCAGGACATAGAGGACATGAGGACATGGATGACATGAGGACTACAGGAGGACTACAGGACATGTGGATATGAGGACATGCAGGACATGAGGACATGAGGACATTGAGGACATTGAGGACATGAGGACATACAGGACATGAGGACATGAGGACATACAGGACATGAGGACAAGCAGGACATGGAGGACATGAGGACATGCAGGACAGCAGGACATGAGGACAGCAGGAAATGAGGACAGCAGGACATGGAGGACAGCAGGAAATGGAGGACATGAGGACATTGAGGACATGAGGACATTGAGGACATGAGGACAGCAGGACATGAGGACATGGAGGACAGCAGGAAATGGAGGACATGAGGACATTGAGGACATGAGGACATGAGGACAGCAGGAAATGAGGAACATGAGGACATGAGGACATGAGGACAGCAGGACATGAGGACAGCAGGACATGATGATATGAGGACATGAGGACATGAGGACAGCAGGACATGAGGACATGAGGGCATGAGGACATGAGGACATAGAGGGCATGAGGACATACAGGGCATGAGGACATACAGGACATGAGGACATGCAGGACATGAGGACATGAGGGCATGAGGACATGAGGACATAGAGGGCATGAGGACATACAGGGCATGAGGACATGGAGGACATGGAGGACATGAGGACATGGAGGACATGGAGGACATGGAGGACATGAGGACAGCAGGACATGGATGATGAGGACATGGAGGACATGAGGACATACAGGACATGAGGACATGCAGGACATGAGGACATGCAGGACATGAGGACATACAGGATATGAAGACATGCAGGACATGAGGACTAGAGGAGGACTACAGGACATGAGGACATACAGGACATGAGGACATGAGGACATACAGGATATGAGGACATGCAGGACATGAGGACTAGAGGAGGACTACAGGACATGAGGATATGAGGACATGAGGACATGGGGGACATGAGGACATACAGGACATGAGGACAGCAGGACATAAGGACATGAGGAACATGAGGATATGAGGACATGCAGGACATGAGGACTACAGGAGGACTACATGACATGAGGACTACAGGAGGACTAAATGACATGAGGACATGCAGGACATGAGGACATGCACGACATGAGGACTGCAGGACATGAGGACATACAGGAAATGAGGACATGCAGGACATGAGGAACATAAGGACATGAGGATATGAGGACATGAGGACAGCAGGACATGAGGACATACAGGACATGAGGACATGCAGGACATGAGGTACATAAGGACATGAGGATATGAGGACATCAGGACATGAGGACATGAGGACATACAGGACATGAGGAAGATGAGGACATGAGGATATGAGGGCATGAGGACATGGAGGACATGGAGGACATGAGGACAGCAGGACATGAGGACAGCAGGACAGGAGGACAGCAGGACATGGAGGACATGAGGACATACAGGACATGAGGACAGTAGGACATGAGGAACATGAGGACATGAGGTTATGAGGACATGAGGACTATAGGAGGACTACATGACATGAGGACATGCAGGGCATGAGGACATGGGGGACATGAGGACATTGAGGACATGAGGACATGAGGACATGAGGACTGCAGGACATGAGGACATACAGGGCATGAGGACATGGAGGACATGAGGACATGGAGGACATGAGGACAGCAGGACATGAGGACATGGAGGACATGGAGGACATGAGAACATTCAATTCAATTCAGTTTATTTTATTTAGCCCAACATCACAAATACAAGTTTGCCTCGGAGGGCTTTACAATCTATACACATAACATCCTGTCCCGGGACCTCACATCGGATCAGGAAAAACTCCCCCAATAAAGATAGTAAAAACCCTTTCACAGGGAACAAAGGGAAGAAACCTGAGGGAGAGGGAGATATGAGGACATGAGGACAGCAGGACATGGAGGACATGAGGACATGGAGGACATGAGGACATACAGGACATGAGGACAGCAGGACATGAGGACAGCAGGAAATGAGGACAGCAGGACAGCAGGACATGGAGGACATACAGGACATGAGGACATGAGGACATTGAGGACATGAAGGCATGAGGACATACAGGGCATGCGGGCATGAGAGCATGAGGGCATGAGGACATGAGGACATGAGGACATGCAGGACATGAGGACAGCAAGACATGAGGACATGCAGGACATGAGGACAGCAAGACATGAGGACATGAGGACTACAGGACATGGAGGACATGAGGACATGGAGGAAATGAGGACATTAGGACATGAGGACATACAGGACATGAGTACATGCAGGACATGAGGACATACAGGATATGAGGACTACAGGAGGACTACAGGACATGAGGATATGAGGACATGAAGGACATGAGGACAGCAAGACATGAGGACATGGAGGACATGAGGACATACAGGACATGAGGACATGCAGGACATGAGGACATACAGGATATGAGGACATACAGGACATGCAGGATATGAGGACATGAGGACTACAGTAGGACATGAGGACTACAGGAGGACATGAGGACATAGAAGACATGAGGGCATGAGGACATTGAGGACATTGAGGACATGAGGACATAGAGGGCATGAGGGCATGAGGACATACAGGGCATGAGGACATGGAGGACATACAGGATATGAGGACATGCAGGAAATGAGGACATGCAGGACATGTGGGCATGAGGACATACAGGACATGAGGACATGCAGGACATGAGGACATAAAGGACATGAGGACATAGAGGGCATGAGGGCATGAGGACATACAGGGTATGAGGACATGCGGACATGGGGGACACGGAGGACATGGAGGACATGAGGACATGCAGGACATGCAGGACATGAGGAAATACAGGGCATCAGGACATAGAGGACATGAGGACATGGAGGACATGAGGACTACAGGAGGACTACAGGACATGTGGATATGAGGACATGCAGGACATGAGGACATGGAGGACATGAGGACATGAGGACATACAGGACATGAGGACAAGCAGGACTTGGAGGACATGAGGACATACAGGACATGAGGACAGCAGGACACTAGGACAGCAGGAAATGAGGACAGCAGGACAGCAGGACATGGAGGACATGAGGACATACAGGACATGAGGACATGCAGGACATGAGGACAGCAGGACATGGAGGACATGAGGACATGGAGGACATGAGGACAGCAGGACATGAGGACAGCAGGACATGAGGATATGAGGATATGAGGACATGAGGACTACAGGAGGACATGAGGACATAGAGGACATGAGGGCATGAGGACATTGAGGACATGAGGACATACAGGGCATAAGGACATGAGGACATACAGGGCATGAAGACATGAGGACATGAGGACATACAGGACATGAGGACATGCAGGACATGCAGGAAATGAGGACATGCAGGACATGTGGGCATGAGGACATACAGGACATGAGGACATGCAGGACATGAGGGCATACAGGACATGAGGACATAGAGGGCATGAGGGCATGAGGACACGGAGGACATGGAGGACATGAGGACATGCAGGACATGAGGACATGAGGACATACAGGGCATGAGGACATGAGGACATACAGGGCATCAGGACATAGAGGACATGGAGGACATGGGGACATGAGGATATGAGGACATGAGGACATGGAGGACATGAGGACATACAGGACATGAGGACATGCAGGACATGAGGACATACAGGATATGAGGACATACAGGACATGCAGGATATGATGACATGAGGACTATAGGAGGACATGAGGACTACAGGAGGACATGAGGACATAGAAGACATGAGGGCATGAGGACATTGAGGACATGAGGACATTGAGGACATGAGGACATAGAGGGCATGAGGGCATGGAGGACATACAGGATATGAGGACATGCAGGAAATGAGGACATGCAGGACATGTGGGCATGAGGACATAGAGGACATGAGGACATGCAGGACATGAGGACATACAGGGTATGAGGACATGCGGACATGGGGGACACGGAGGACATGGAGGACATGCAGGGCATGCAGGACATGAGGACATACAGGGCATGAGGACATGGAGGACATACAGGATATGAGGACATGCAGGACATGAGGACATGGAGGACATGAGGACATGAGGACATACAGGACATGAGGACAAGCAGGACTTGGAGGACATGAGGACATACAGGACATGAGGACAGCAGGACATGAGGACAGCAGGACATGGAGGACATGAGGACATGGAGGACATGAGGACAGCAGGACATGGAGGACATGAGGACATGGAGGACATGGAGGACATGAGGACAGCAGGACATGAGGACAGCAGGACATGAGGATATGAGGATATGAGGACATGAGGACTACAGGAGGACATGAGGACATAGAGGACATGAGGGCATGAGGACATTGAGGACATGAGGACATTGAGGACATTGAGGACATACAGGGCATAAGGACATGAGGACATACAGGGCATGAAGACATGAGGACATGAGGACATACAGGACATGAGGACATGCAGGACATACAGGATATGAGGACAGCAGGACAGCAGGACATGGAGGACATGAGGACATACAGGACATGAGGACATGCAGGACATGAGGACAGCAGGACATGGAGGACATGAGGACATGGAGGACATGAGGACATGGAGGACATGGAGGACATGAGGACAGCAGGACATGAGGACAGCAGGACATGAGGATATGAGGACATGAGGACTACAGGAGGACATGAGGACATAGAGGACATGAGGGCATGAGGACATTGAGGACATACAGGGCATAAGGACATGAGGACATACAGGGCATGAAGACATGAGGACATGAGGACATACAGGACATGAGGACATGCAGGACATACAGGATATGAGGACATGCAGGAAATGAGGACATGCAGGACATGTGGGCATGAGGACATACAGGACATGAGGACATGCAGGACATGAGGACATACAGGACATGAGGACATAGAGGACATGAGGGCATGAGGGCATGAGGACATACAGGGTATGAGGACATGCGGACATGGGGGACACGGAGGACATGGAGGACATGGAGGACATGAGGACATGCAGGACATGAGGACATGAGGACATACAGGGCATGAGGACATGAGGACATACAGGGCATCAGGACATAGAGGACATGGAGGACATGAGGACATGAGGATATGAGGACATGAGGACAGCAGGACATGGAGGACATGAGGACAGCAGGACATGGAGGACATGAGGACATGAGGACATGGAGGACATGAGGACATGAGGACATACAGGACATGAGGACAGCAGGACATGAGGACAGCAGGAAATGAGGACAGCAGGACAGCAGGAAATGGAGGACATACAGGACATCAGGACATGAGGACAGCAGGACATGGAGGACATGAGGACATGGAGGACATGAGGACATGAGGACAGCAGGACATGAGGATATGAGGACATGAGGACAGCAGGACATGAGGACATGAGGACAGCAGGAAATGAGGAACATGAGGACATGAGGACTACAGGAGGACAACATGACATGAGGACATGCAGGACATGAGGACATGCAGGACATGAGGGCATGAGGAGATGAGGACATGAGGACATGAGGACATTGAGGACAGGAGGGCATGAGGACATACAGGGCATGAGGGCATGAGGGCATGAGGACATGAGGACATGCAGGACATGAGGACAGCAAGACATGAGGACATGCAGGACATGAGGACAGCAAGACATGAGGACATGAGGACTACAGGACATACAGGACATGAGGACATACAGGACATGAGGACATAGAGGACATGGAGGACATGAGGACATACAGGACATGAGGACATAGAGGACATGGAGGACATGAGGACATACAGGACATGAGGACATGAGGACAGCAGGACATGAGGACAGCAGGAAATGAGGACAGCAGGACAGCAGGACATGGAGGACAGCAGGAAATGGAGGACATGAGGACATTGAGGACATGAGGACATTGAGGACATGAGGACAGCAGGACATGAGGACATGCAGGACATGAGGACATGAGGACAGCAGGACATGAGGATATGAGGACATGAGGACAGCAGGACATACAGGACATGAGGACATGCAGGACATGAGGACATGAGGACAGCAGGACATGAGGATATGAGGACATGAGGACAGCAGGACATGCAGGACATGAGGACATGAGGACAGCAGGAAATGAGGAACATGAGGACATGAGGACTACAGGAGGACAACATGACATGAGGACAACATGACATGAGGACATGCAGGACATGAGGACATGCAGGACATGAGGGCATGAGGAGATGAGGACATGAGGACATTGAGGACATTGAGGACAGGAGGGCATGAGGACATACAAGGCATGAGGGCATGAGAGCATGAGGGCATGAGGACAGCAAGACATGAGGACATGAGGACATGGAGGAAATGAGGACATTAGGACATGAGGACATACAGGGCATGAGGACATGAGGACATGCAGGACATGAGGACAGCAAGACATGAGGACAGCAAGACATGAGGACATGCAGGACATGAGGACAGCAAGACATGAGGACATGAGGACATACAGGACATGAGGACATAGAGGACATGAGGGCATGAGGACATACAGTGTATGAGGACATGCGGACATGGGGGACACGGAGGACATGGAGGACATGAGGACATGCAGGACATGAGGACATACAGGGCATGAGGACATGAGGACATACAGGGCATCAGGACATAGAGGACATGAGGACATGGATGACATGAGGACTACAGGAGGACTACAGGACATGTGGATATGAGGACATGCAGGACATGAGGACATGAGGACATTGAGGACATGAGGACATACAGGACATGAGGACAAGCAGGACATGGAGGACATGAGGACATGCAGGACAGCAGGACATGAGGACAGCAGGAAATGAGGACAGCAGGACATGGAGGACAGCAGGAAATGGAGGACATGAGGACATTGAGGACATGAGGACATTGAGGACATGAGGACAGCAGGACATGAGGACATGGAGGACAGCAGGAAATGGAGGACATGAGGACATTGAGGACATGAGGACATGAGGACAGCAGGAAATGAGGAACATGAGGACATGAGGACATGAGGACAGCAGGACATGAGGACAGCAGGACATGATGATATGAGGACATGAGGACATGAGGACAGCAGGACATGAGGACATGCAGGACATGAGGACATGAGGACAGCAGGACATGAGGATATGAGGACATGAGGACAGCAGGACATACAGGACATGAGGACATGCAGGACATGAGGACATGAGGACAGCAGGAAATGAGGAACATGAGGACATGAGGACTACAGGAGGACAACATGACATGAGGACATGCAGGACATGAGGACATGCAGGACATGAGGACATGCAGGACATGAGGACATGCAGGACATGAGGGCATGAGGAGATGAGGACATGAGGACATTGAGGACATTGAGGACAGGAGGGCATGAGGACATACAGGGCATGAGGGCATGAGGAGTACAGGACATGAGGACATGAGGACATGCAGGACATGAGGACATACAGGGCATGAGGACATGAGGACATACAGGGCATCAGGACATAGAGGACATGAGGACATGGAGGACATGAGGACTACAGGAGGACTACAGGACATGTGGATATGAGGACATGCAGGACATGAGGACATGAGGATATGAGGACATGAGGACATACAGGACATGAGGACATGCAGGACATGAGGACAGCGAGACATGAGGACATGAGGACTACAGGACATGGAGGACATGAGGACATGGAGGAAATGAGGACATGAGGACATACAGGACATGAGTACATGCAGGACATGAGGACATACAGGATATGAGGACTACAGGAGGACTACAGGACATGAGGATATGAGGATATGCAGGACATGAGGACAGCAGGACATGAGGACATGAGGACATACAGGATATGAGGACATGCAGGACATGCAGGCTATGAGGACATGAGGACATGGGGGACATCAGGGGATGAGGACATGAGGACATGAGGACATGAGGACACGAGGACATGAGGAATGCAGGACATGAGGACATACAGGGCATGAGGACATGAGGACATGAGGAATGCAGGACATGAGGACATACAGGGCATGAGGACATAGAGGACATGAGGACATGGAGGACATGAGGACATGAGGACATTGAGGACATAGAGGACATGAGGGCATGAGGACATACAGTATGACAGTAGCAGATTCAGGATTCAGGATCTACTCTGATAGATACTGCATTAACAGGAGGGAAACAATGCATCTTTCCATTAAAGACCCAGCACTACATATACGTATTAAAACACTGTTGTGATGGCCACTTCCATCCATTCACATGGTTATCATTGTTGTCCTAAACTCAGAGACCCACGTTCACCAGCCTGCTGCACGTTGTGGGACGCTATAAACATCTGGACCACGTCTCCACAAGCCAGATCCTTTACTGGGGTCCATGTAGCCCATAGAAGACCTGAACATTGGATTCATTTGAATCTCTCACTGGGAGAACCATCCACCCTGTTCTGTTCAGGCATGATCAACTCCTGGTGGGCCGACCCAGACCACGACTTTGAGGGTTGGAATATAAAGAACAATATCATGTCAAAGAGTCCAACATGATGTCACAATATAATTATTTTCTCACGGTACAAAGATATTCAATTTAATATCCTAAAGACAAAGAAATGTCTCATTGCAGAGGCTTGTAACCCATAAACATCCGGTCTCTTATCCACAGTCATATCATCAGTTTGTACTTATGCAGTAAAATACCAGACAATCCAACCACAGGAAATGTGCTCTTATTGAAACGAATGTCATGATTTGTGTTTGATCTATGGACTCAACAGTCCATAGATCAAACACAATATGTTTGATCTATGGACTGTTTGATAATATGTAGAAGCACACAGAGCTCAGGCCCATGTGTGAGCGTTGCCTGCCACCTGCTGGTGGAACACAGGAACTACAGATGTCAGTTCAGAGATAGGAGCATCACATGCACAGAGACTGATTCACACAATTCAGAAATGACACAACTATCAGAACAATACAAACTAAACAGAAGCCTCGCAGCATGAAGCTGCTTCTAACATTCCTTCTTACACTCACCTAACCCATAGGCATGCTGGGACTGTGTGTGTCAGACCTGTGTGTGCACTATGACACTGACAATAAGAGACATTAAACAGGAATTCAAAGTAATTTCTACTTCAGGACATATTCAAATATATTCATAATGAATTATCTTTAACATGATGTCCGTAGTAGAGTGGTTTGTAAGAACAGTGTCATGGTCCTTCAGCCGAGTGAACGGCGTCATCACGGTTATCAGACGCCTGCACCACCTGAGAAAGGGAAAGTCAAACTTATTGTGGTGGATTGAAACGAGTTGGTGTGACCTTTGGCCACCTTTCCTGCAGTCACAGTTAAATCAAAGTTAAAGGAACAGTTATACGATCTAGTGGCCACTAGTGGCGAGTTGTAGATTGCTAACCAACTAAATACTAGGGGTGGGGGAAAATGTATACAGCATAGTATCGCGACATGGAAGTCAAGTATCAATCTTTTATTTATCAATTATAAACGTTTTGGTCCTAGAATAATAAAATAAATTGCTCATTCAGCCCACTAGATGGTGCTGTGTGGTTTTGTGGTGAGGTCAGCAGAGGTCCCGGGTCAGCGTGATGGTAGGAAGTTGGTCAAAACAAACATGGAGACATCGGAGAAAGAAATTACAAATGTGCCGTCCGCGTTTAAATCAAACGTCTGGACTTCCTGTCACTCGTAACGCCGCTGCTGCACAGCTGTTACACGACACACAGGACAACATGCACGACACGGCGCATGTTGTCCTGTGTGACGAGCAACGTGGTATTTATTTTAGGAATTATGCATGAAAAAAACAACAACTGAAAAGATCATGCTTTGCGTTTAGAATAGTAAACCTCCACCAGCTGAACGTGACGTTTGGGCTCCAGATGGTTTGTTTGACCTACACATCACCCTGACTTCCTCCTCACAGCCGCTCTGTTTATACTACATTGCTGACTTTGTCCTTTTCTCCCGTCTTCAATACTCCAGCCTCTAGGTTGGCGTGGTCTTATGTATTGGTATTGGTCACCAAGAAAATAACCCCCTTCTGAACCTACTGGTGTCGCAGGACCTTTCTAACTGGTATCTACGAGGCTGGTAACCACTGATAACTGACATCATGGGAGCAGGTTCCTTACTACCATAACCCTTGTTATATGAATGACAGAGCAGCCAGTAGGAGAACACCAGTACAGTGTGTGTTTCTGCTCTCTGTGCAGGAGGGTCCAGTGAACAGTGAGCGCTATCTGTCCTGGGCCAGCGCCTTCCTCTTCGTCTGCAGCAGTGGTTCTCAACTGGTCTGGCTCTGGGACCCACTATCATCCCTGAATGACAAGCCGCGACCCAAATCGAGGAACATTCTCAACTTCTCCAATGTATTTAATGAAAAGATGGTGCAGTTTGAACCTGAGATAGTACAGAATATGTATGCTAACACAAAAACAAGTTTAATAACCAAAACGAGCAGCTGGTGGCGATGATAGAGAGGGAACTATTCCCTTTTACACTCAATTAGCTGCATTTTAATTAAAAAACTAAAACTGCATCTTCAGGACACGAGGTATTACAACATATATAACAATTCAGAATCTTCAGCTATTTTTAAACAGACTCAACAGCTTTCATGCACAAACAGTCCAACAACTAAGAAGTAGTTTCAAAAAGACTGAAATGACCTAACTTTAACTGAGAACACACACTCACCGAATCTATGACAAACACTTTACTGTGGAACACGTCACTGTGTTGAGGAGCAGCTTTTCCACTAACTCAAAATAAATTAAACAAAAGTGGAATTCAAAAGTATTCATATATACAACATCAACTTTTCTTGTGATTACCTCATCAGTAAATACTGAAAAACATTGTGCTTTACAGAAAATTAAGCAGCACTCTTCTCCCAACCCCCGAGTTTGTTCCTGTCATGCAGGCAGCGCCATCAGGTGTGAATGTTATATTCAGTAGGCTGTTTCATTTAATTATCCTAAAAACCCAGAGTCTCCCCCATATCAGGATGGTTTGACCCAACCTGGCCCACGCTGCTGAAAACATGGAGGGACAAGTGCAAAACCAGTTGAAACCAGAGCCGGCAAAATAACGACACTCCGCTGCATAAGAAGTCCTTTCAAAATCACTAGTGGGTCGCGAGCCACCAGTTGAGAATCACTGGTCTACAGCATCGACGACATGGAGAGCTTTAACGGCTGCCAGCTGTACCTGCAGACACTCGCCCTGCACAGCAAAACCTTCAACCCACAGACGCCCATCATGCTACTGGGGAACAAGCTGGACATGGACCGATACAGGCTGGTATCTGTGTCCTATACAAATAATATGATAAACATAAGAACGAGACCCAAGCGTGTCCATCAGTACTGTAAGCACTGTGCTGCAGGACACACATCCAACATGTCTTTTCATTTACTGATGGAAGGCTGAGGAAAGGTGTGGCCCAAACACTCCTAGTGTGCAGACTGTGTAGTTCAATTACATTACATTTATTTTGTATAGCCCAAATTTGTGATTTGACGACTGAGCTTCCATGGTGCCGTTATCATTAAAGGAGGCAGATGAATAGCTAAACATGTGACACACTGAGCAGGAGAGGGAGAGAAGAAGCCATTGCTAGACGCTAAGCTAAAGTAATGTAGCTAATGTTAGCAGAACTGAACAATTTGTAAATAAAACTGTTGGATTAAGAGATAAGTCACTAAAAGAAGGAGAGGGCTGAGTATTTCAATATTAAAGATGTACAGCAGGTAATCAGCCGCTTGTACGGAAGAATATCACACTATCGGATAGCAGACACACTAGCAACCAGAAGTGATACAATCAGTTCCGTCAGTTAAATATTGCTAATTTTTTGGGGGGGAAATAAAATGACCCTCAAAAGGTAACAAAGAGATTTGAACGTTTTGAGACCTTCAGAACTGCTGATTTTTACTTTTGTTGAAAGATAAATTGTGTACATTTGAAATCTAAACCCACATACCATAACACAGATCTCTCAAACAAGGAAGCTGTTCAGTTCTCAATGTACCACCTATCTTTTTTCCTGTTGACACATACAGCCATTAATAACCAACTTATTACAAAGCACCAGCAGCACCACAGAGGGCCGCCACACTCACCCTGCTGAAAGGCTTCAAGATCTTCTGACTCCCTGACACCCTCTGGGACCTGGCTCTGTGAAAGACCCTGCCGCACAGGGGGTGGACACAATAACAGGAACAGCTAGACAGTGAGTGCACAGACATGTACTTGAGCCTTGTGGTTAAAGGACGGCCAGCGCAGCCCCTGAGTCACATACCTTCTGATGATTTGAATAGTTTCATGGTCTATCCAAGTCTATATGGCTTTGACAATACACCACATCTCAACACAGTGTTGCAGTGACACGCTCTTTTCATTTGGACAAAAGAGAGGCCCTGGAAGCAAAACATATTTAGTTAAAGCCATGGAGAAACACTCCATTTGAAACAGAGAACAGCACACAGCTGACTTCATTAGCATACCAACTGTCGCACAGTACAATTAATTTCTTTTGACTTGGTCTCCGTTTAACTCCCAAGACTGAGGGACGGCCCGCCGTGTATCACCATGTCTGTAGTGTCTTTAAGCTTCTATTATGGTCCTCCTCCTGTTTTTAGGGTTTCTTCTTTTGAACATTTCTCTTGTTGTACCTTGAATAAAGTTATTATAATTATTATAATGGTGGCATGAACACCGTTTTCCTTATCAACTGCTGAAGAGGTGGAACGATATGAGGATGAAAAAGGGAAGAAAATGCATTCAATGTAAACACAGGTAATGAGATCCGCAGCAGAAGTGGAATGGAGTGCCCTGGAGCTGACGGAGGGAAAACCACAGAAGAAGACGGCGTGACTGATGAGTGCAGCCAAGTGGAGGCGAGTCAGGAAGTGGCCATGAGGCCATGAGGCCCACCACCTGAATGGACAAAGGTCACTGCTCTCGGATGTTTCCTTTGTTCTCACTGTCCTGCTTTATATCAGTGCAGCTCCTTTAGGAACGTAGACTCAGATATGCGATAGATAAACATTCTTAAATACATAGACACAGAAACATGCAGTATTTGGAAAGAGGCTTTCCAAGTCACACTCAACAGAGCTGAGGGAGCAACACTTCAATGAGTGGTCAGAACGCTTTCATCCAATAATCTATTGATTTCATTCTGATCTTTCTAACATATTCTTAGTCGATCAGTTGCCTAATCAGCCGTTTTGGTCTCAGTCGACTAAGACTTCTTTTATCAAGTCGAGGACAGCAATGATTCCTCTCACGGTTTGTGATGCATCGTATTCACTGAGCGTTAGATGAGACCATCACCGTCTCTGTCCGGTCTCTGTTACCGTTAGCATAAAGACTGACGATCCAGCGCTGCCACATGAACACACAGTATCTCGTGTCCTGTCTCTGGTTACCGTTAGCATAAAGACCGTTAGCATAAAGACTGACGACCCAGCGCTGCCACATGAACACACAGTATCTCGTGTCCTGTCTCTGGTTACCGTTAGCATAAAGACCGTTAGCATAAAGACTGAAGACCCAACGCTGCCACATGAACACACAGTATCTCATTTGTTTAAAATGCACACAAATAGAGATGTAAGAAGAGTTTGTCTCTGTGGGGAGGTTGGGGTTTAATTCCTTGACATCAACAGAGTATCCGTCCACTCAGCACATCTTCAGCACAGCGCAGGTTGTGAGGCAGTCAGTGTTTACTTCAGGTCACCACAACCTCTCTGACATCACTGAGTAGCAACGTGTTGTTCTACTTTGTCTAGTGGATGCTACAGCTGTTGGTGGGCCTGTTGGTGGAAACAGCCAGGATAGGTCTTTCCCCTGCAGCCAGTCTTTATGCTAAGCTAAGCTAATCATCTCAGTTAGAATCAAGAATAGCTTGATATTATGATAGAGAACATCTATGTGATAAATATGATATATCATTATAAAAGGATATATTTATACAGTGTTTCCCACACATAGACTTTGGAGGACCGCCCAGGAATATTATTAACAGCTGCCAAGTATATTTGGCGACCCATTTTAGCATTTTAATATTTTTAACCGTCATAGAGAAGGACGCCATCCAGGATTGATGAACTAGTGGACTAGTGGCCTGCAGCCTGGGGCCTCACATAATGACCATGCAGGACTGCGCTGGCAGTAGTTATGAGCCTTCAGGGCTTTCTGCCAGAGCAAGTTTATTTAACCCAAACTAAACTTAACCATTAGGGTTGTGTCCTAAACCTGAAGAGATTTCTGGCAGAAAGCCCTGAAGGAAAATGAGTCCCATGTGCATGTTGGACTGCTAGTGACACGTTATCCATAGAGGAGCTTTATTCACATCTAGAGCCTGCAAACCATTGAGTATTATTTCAGTTACCTGCAACATATGCACTTTAAATCACCAATGTTCATGTGTATGAACAACACAACACCATAAAGGTAAGGTATAGACTTAACTAATACAATATGTGTCTGACCTTAACCTCCCACCTCCACCACACACACATACACACACACACCTTACCCCCAGTCAGCTACCGCTTCAGGTAGAATCTACTTATGTACAACACGCTGGTATATCATGAATAGCAAATAGCAAATGACTTTTGTCATTTAAAATTCCTATTTTTTTTATTTTTTTTAAACAAAACATTGCATGGAAATACACAGTTCATCATGTCGGATTAAAGGAATAATCAATCTTCCTCGTGACACAACTCCTACTTTGTGCCTACATTAAACTGATGATTGTTGTGGATCTTCAGTGAATGTGGACATCACGTTTTCAGGGATTGATTAGATTGATAAATCTGTTGGACTGCTGGTCAGCAGACCTAATGCTGGTCAGCAGGTTTTACAGACCTAATGCGTTGTGACGTCATGGTATCATCATTGTTGAACACACATCACCAGGTGGAGCAGTGGGGGTGAAGGGTGTAACACATGAGATGGATCTGTTAACTGCCGTGTTACAGCTGACATTATTCACACCTGCTGTCAGAATCTTCACTCCATCGTCTTCACCGCCTCTTCAGGCTCCAGCTCAGCAGCCGACAGCTCCTCCTCTTTCTCCTCTTGATGCTCCTCCTGTTTCTCCTCCTCCTCTTCCTCCCGTTTCTCCTCCTCCTCTGCGGGATCAGAGTACAGGCAGGACGTGTTGCCGTCTTTCCACGTGACCACGATGCTCCCGGCTTTGAGCTCGCTCAGCTCCCCGTTGGTTCCCGTCACCCTGTGGAGAGACGGTGAGGGTTTGCAGCTGCTGTCCTCTGTGAGCGGGAAAATCATCTGCAGCTCCTCACTCCTCTGAGCCACAGCAGCAGCTGCCTTGTACTTTGCAATCTTCTTTCTGTTCCTACGGGAAAAGACAGAAACTGTCACTCAGCAGTCTTTACACTATCAATAAGTGTTGCCATGAACATGTCATTGCATACTTGTTGGCCATGGCTCCCATTCCCAGCAGTAGGAAACCAACCAGAAGGCAGACGAAGGCCAGACCCAGCAGCACGAACGTCCATATGGTCTCTGCAACAGGAAGAAGACATACAGCTCATATGAAGACAATATAATAGCACTTAACAATAACTATTATGCAACAAGAGGCTGCTATGTGTCCTGCTTATGGTTTCTGGAGTATCCTGATGATGGGTTGCTCATGTAAGCGTCTGTTGCCCCTTTTGTTACCTCCATTCTCTCATGTTCAACTAAAGACCTCCTTATTTTAAAATGAATAACTTAGTAACCTTGCAACATCAGGTTTCATGCTATGTATGTCGATACATAAATCAACATCAGCCACAGAGACGAAAAAGAATCCACACCAGAAAAATGTATACTTTCTTAAGTGTTTTCAAACTCTACTCAGCTGCACCTTTTAAGGACTTATTACTCCACTAAGGAGGTCATGTTTTCTCTTTGGTTTATTAGTCTGTTTGTCAGCAAAATAAATAAAAAAGAATAAATAACTGGCACAACTTTCATGAACCGTTGTGGACGGAGGAGCAGCAGCACTTACGGTCCTCTGTGCGATAGTACCAGCGGAGGTATTCTCTCTGTTCTTCCGTCATGGCCGCCGCGTCGCCTGTCTGCTTCTCTTCTGGGTCATCAGAGGCCCTCCTGGATCCTGAAGCATAGCATCACGGTTTGTTACAGACATACGACACAGATTATACTAAAACTCAAGTCCTCGGGGTCTTGTTCACGAGTGAGGGTAAGGTGGAGCGTGAGATCGATAGGCGGATCGGTGCGGCTGCAGCAGTAAAACAGGCGCTGTACCGTTCCGTCTTGGTGAAGAGGGAGCTGAGCCGGAAGGCAAAGCTCTCCATTTACTGGTCGGTCTACGTTCCAACCCTCACCTATGGTCACGAACTCTGGGTCGTGACCGAAAGAACGAGGTCTCGGATACAAGCGGCCGAAATGAGCTTCCTCCGTAGGGTGGCCGGGCTCAGCCTTAGAGATAGGGTAAGGAGCTCGGACATCAGAGGGGAGCTTGGAGTCGAGTCGCTGCTCCTTCGTGTCGAAAGGAGTCAGCTGAGGTGGTTCAGCATCTAGTCAGGATGCCTCCTGGACGCCTCCCATTAGAGGTTTTCCAGGCACGTCCAACTGGTAGGAGGCCCCGGGGAAGACCGAGGACACGCTGGAGGGATTATATCTCCCGGCTGGCCTTGGAACGCCTCGGGGTCCCCCAGGATGAGCTGGAAAGTGTTGCGGGTGAGAGGGAAGCCTGGGTCGGCCTGCTGAACCTGCTGCCACCGCAACCCGACCCCGGATAAGCGGCCGAAAATGGATGGATGGATGGATTATACTAAAACTCACTTTAGTATCGACAGTCTTTTGCCTCCGAAACCTTTAGTCAACAAAGTCAATTCACTGATTATTTGCATAATGTCACACGTATAACGGTTTCTGTCAAAACAGCTTCAGTTTCATATTTTGTAAACAATTTCTTTCAATATCATTCAACAGTAAATTTGAACCTTTTACCATGCCTCAGACCTTCGAAGACCAAGTTTAAGTCAGTAAAAACAAGTCAAGGTTAAAATAACCATTATATAATGTAATGTTATTGTAGGTTTAAGTAAAATATCCGAGCGCACACATACTTGCCTGCATGTGGATGCACATAACTCTAACTCCCTTCACTCTGGACACCTTTAATACACATATGGAATATAGAAATGTGATTCAGTGCCTGCCAGACCCCAGCCTCTGTTCCTCACTGACTTACTGAGCTTCTCCTGGCAGATGTCCCCTTCATCCAGAGACTTCCACTTGGAGAGCTTGCTGTCACGGGTGAGACCCAGACGCCCGCCGTCTATCGCCAGCAGCATAGACGAGTTCCTGCTGATCAGGCGGCCGCCGTCACAGTCCCACCATGTCGCTTTGGCATCGACCTCCGACCCCCAGCAGGACCGAGTCTGGACCGGCTCTCTCTGCAGAGCGGACAGACATCTGGACGACTTCACGCACATCAGCATGCCTCCATCGATCCAGATCCACTGCTGGGACTCCGAGTCCAGGTTGCAGTTCCTCAGCAGGACTTCGCCTGTAGCTGCAGACTCCTCCAGACACAGGCTGCTCTGGGTGTTGTGGATCATGAAGGCCCTCGCCTCTGCGGAGAGAGAGGCAGGTTTAGATTCATTGTTGTTAAAGTATACATCAGATCTAAATGTGTCTGAATGACGCACAGACTTACCCAACAGGAGAGGAAACAATAAGATCCAGGCACCAAACATGTCTGAAGAGGATAGAGCATTGTCTTTAGAAATCACTGATTGACATTTCCAGCTGTTCATTAAAAGCAGTTCCCTGAGGTTCATTTCTACTAGGTGACATGATGCCAGGAGCTTTTCTCTGGATTTGGGCAGCTGGACTCGGATGACCCAGACTGAACCCTCTTCACAGAGTCCTGATCCCAGTCTCACCTTCATGGACTTTGAGGCGCTCCACAAAGTCCGTGAGGGTTTAGTTCCCTCTGTCAAACCCTCCAGTGTGTGAGTCTCACTGACATTTTGAGCCCTTTATGAAATCTTTCTGTCAGTCAGCATTTCTGCAGACTGAATTACCCACAATTCATAGCAACATGACCTTCTCCACGGGGTCACCAGTGGAAGCATGGAGACGTAAAAAGGTACAAAGAGGACGGCTCTGTGTTCAGAGTCACATTTACACAACATGAATGATTAAAGGTGAGCATGAAAGCACATGAAATCAGAGGAATGCAAGCAGAGACATATATATATATATATATATATATATATATATATATATATATATATTATATATATATATATATTATATATATATATTAGGGCTGGGCATGTTAACACGTTTTTAACGCGTTAATCGCGATTAATCTCAGAAAAATCATGCGATTAATCAGTTACATTTTTCCAACTTTACCCAGCCATATATATATATATATATATATATTATACTCCCTAAATTCCAGTGGAGACTAGGACAGAGTCTATAAAAGTTCTTCCTGAACTCGGACACACCTGAGATCAGCCTTTGTTTGGTGACTGATTTGGTAAATATGTTTTTAAAGCATCAAATTGTAGAACCATGATATATAGAGTTGTGAGACACTTGTTAAACGTGTTATTTGATAGATTCTATTGAAACTCACTTGTCGAGTCTTCTATTCCATGCATTACATGCAATACAATCTATATTTTCGGTATTGTCGTCTATATGTAGGCAGAAAAGGGGAATGACATCACAGCCCAGATCAAGTTCTTCAGGCTGTGAAAATACTGTCATCATTATCCAAGTACTGGAATCATGTGGCACGTTTAGTGGTACTGGATTTGAACTGCAGCAGCAAGACCCAGTTAAATTATTCTGTTGAGGTGGAGTGAAGCTTCTGATGTCCTCAGCGTTCATATGAGTTACTGTCATTGTGGTTATATCAATGTAATGAATGCTGCTTTTAGATCGCCGCTACATCGCCTCAGACCCGTCCTAATACAGCCTCATGTAGTCCTGCTAGTAATCCCCATTTTACCAAACATATCTGTAATCAGTCTTTTCTTTTTCTGCGTCTGTAACTGCATCTTCTTTTGTAACATAATGACGCAATGTGATCCGTTCCTGGCCGAGCCTGAACTCACCCATCACTCATAGACCTGTAGACATGCACACGTGTTGAGTGAAGCAGCAAGAAGTCTAAGATGAAGCTAGTTATCTGCTGTGAATCACATGACCCCACACAGGTTAGCATGTGGGACTGAACCACAAGCATCTCCTGTAAGAACGCTTCACAAAACATGTTCACACACTATACACAACATACAACCCATATTAATCCCATTGCTATGTTGATGTTGCATTGACATGTTTTTGTTCTACCACAAATTCAGAACTACATATATTTGAATGTGTACTCACTTTCAGGGTCTGTCTGTAGCTGAGAGGAGAAGGAACGTCTGACTGCTGCAAATGGATAGACACACAAAATGTCTTTCAAAAGTTCATGGGGAGGAGCCTGAACTATGTGTAACAAACTGCCATCATAAGCAGATTATACTGGACATTAATGTTCTTATTTATTGAGGAAAGTTGTCTGAAAGGAAGTTTTTCTGTCCTTTGTGAAAGGATCACTTTTATGTATTTGTACCGTCTTCCTGTGATATTTAAAGAGAACTCCCAGAGGAAGAGTTCAGTGTTCAGTGCCAGGTCTTTGACCCGGTTACGTGTTACTGTTTAGACAGCCTCGTCTCCTCTGTTTACGAGGTCAATGACTCATCGGTCACACACACTGAGCGCTGTCACAATTGGTTGTTAAAGAGTTTAACTTTTATAGCAGAGGTGTGGAGGGGTAAATGACCTCTCTGCCATGAAGGGATTTGTATCTGAAGTTAGAGTCTGTTGGATTAGAGTACTGTGTGAATGTATACATTTTAATGACTTGTACTTTGAGTCTATTCTTCTCATGCCACTTTCTACTTCTACTCCACTACATTCATCTGACACCTTACATAGCAACTTATTTACAGAGCACCTTTAGTAACAAGCTTCTTAATGTACTTACGTTACAACATTTAGATTTATACACCCAAATAGTGCATGAAGTATAATGTCGTATAATGAACAATGTCAGTTTAGGGCAGTATTTCTCAAACTGTGGGGATTACAGGTGGGGCGGAAGAGGAAAGGTATGGAGCTAAATCCAGGTCATATGTTTTGTTCATTTGAAAAAAAGATTTGAACCTGAAAAATCAAGTTTTGTTCAGTTTTCAGTAACAGATTTTATATTTTCAACTTTCACTTTATTTTTTACAGTTTCAAATCTCTTTTTTTCGAATTCCAATCTTTTTTTCAGGTTCAAAACTTTTTTCCAGATTCAGATCGTTTTTTTTCAGGTTCAGACTTTTGGCCTGGATCTGGCGTGGGGGCATGGTTTCAACTGCAGGGGCGTGGTCTCATGAGTGACAGCTTAACAATGAAGGCTGAGAACCAGCCTCAAACACGTTGCCTTCAGGTAACGTGGGTACCGTGAGCATTATGACTCACTATACCTTCATACAGCATATTCACGGGATTGGCAGTAAACTAAATTGACGCCAGTGACACAGTTATGTTTAGCAAGCTGTTATAGACCATACTTGGCATGAATGACAGTATAAGAGCAATAAACTATGGGTGGTGCCGTTCAAAAACGACACTATAATATCTGACGTTTCGCACCACTGTGAGAGGAGATGTTAAGAGTATGAAGTGAATGTGAAGAAGTTAAAAAAAGAGGGAAGATGACAAAGAAATGTGAAAATGAAGAACAAATAACCTGTATTCACATGTGAGTCAGACATCTCAACCATATCCTTCCTCCTCAGCCACAACAAAATGTGCACACCTCTTGTCCGTCCTCCATCCACCTCCATCCACCTCCATCGTCCTCCATCCACCTCCATCGTCCTCCATCGACCTCCATCGTCCTCCATCCTGCTGCTGCCCGTGCCTCGGCGGCCCGTCAGGCCTCGCCATCAGTCCAGAGACTCCAGGCTTCTCCTCAGAAGACTGGCCTGCCTGAAGAGCCGTGTTGACAACAGTGTTGACAATTTCCTTTAAATTCAACTACAGAACATAAAACAGACATCTCAACCATATCCTTCCTCCTCAGCCACAATAAAATGTGCACACCTCTTGTCCGTCCTCCATCGACCTCCATCATCCTCCATCCTCCTCCATCGTCCTCCATCCACCTCCATCGTCCTCCATCGTCCTCCATCCACCTCCATCGTCCTCCATCGTCCTCCATCCACCTCCATCGTCCTCCATCCACCTCCATCGACCTCCATCGTCCTCCATCCACCTCCATCGTCCTCCATCCACCTCCATCCACTTTCATTGTCCTCCATCGTCCTCCATCGTCCTCCATCGTCCTCCATCCACCTCCATCCACTTCCATCGTCCTCCATCGTCCTCCATCCACCTCCATCCACCTCCATCGTCCTCCATCGTTCTCCATCATCCTCCATCCACCTCCATCGTCCTCCATCCACCTCCATCCACCTCCATCGTCCTCCATCGTCCTCCATCCACCTCCATCGTCTTCCATCCACCTCCATCATCCTCCATCCACCTCCATCGTCCTCCATCCACCTCCATCCACCTCCATCGTCCTCCATCCACCTCCATCCACCTCCATCGTCCTCCATCGTCCTCCATCCACCTCCATCATCCTCCATCCACCTCCATCGTCCTCCATCCACCTCCATCCACCTCCATCCACCTCCATCGTCCTCCATCCACCTCCATCCACCTCCATCGTCCTCCATCCACCTCCATCGTCCTCCATCTTCCTCCATCCACCTCCATCCACCTCCATCGTCCTCCATCCACTTCCATCCACCTCCATCGTCCTCCATCCATCGCCATCCAACTCCATCCACCTCCATCGTCCTCCATCCACTTCCATCCACTTCCATCCACCTCCATCGTCCTCCATCCACTTCCATCCACCTCCATCGTCCTCCATCCACTTCCATCCACCTCCATCGTCCTCCATCCACCTCCATCGTCCTCCATCCACCGCCATCGTCCTCCATCCACCTCCATCCACCTCCATCGTCCTCCATCGTTCTCCATCGTCCTCCATCGCCCTCCATCCTCCTCCATCCACCTCCATCCTCCTCCATCGTCCTCCATCGTCCTCCATCCTGCTGCTGCCCGTGCCTCGGCGGCCCGTCAGGCCTCGCCATCAGTCCAGAGACTCCAGGCTTCTCCTCAGAAGACTGGCCTGCCTGAAGAGCCGTGTTGACAACAGTATTGACAATTTCTTTTAAATTCAACTACAGAACATAAAACAAACAGTGAGGAGGCTGGCAGAGGTGAGCCCTAGTGGAAACACGAGCACGCGTTTCACATGCAGCAAAGGTAATACCGAGCAAACCAAAAAGAAAGAAAAAATAACTAAATGTTAAGTTAAATGAGTTTGCCGAGGTGAAACCTAGAAGACAGCTCGTGTCTGTGTGCTCCCACCTGTCACTTAAAGCAGCCGACTTAAACAAAACTACTTAAAATCCCCCTTACGGTTGTCATCAAGGAGGATATTAGTTATAGAGACCAAACACAGTTTCTGCTGTAAAGTTAAGCATGTTAACATTGAGGCCATAGGCCTCAATGTTAACATTAAGCTCATGGCCATTTGATGAACTGCAGTTTTTGGTATTGTTTCCACAATGAGTTGACCGTAACATGTATTTAGAAGCTGCTGCTGGCCGATGAAAAATGTCACCCATGAAAATATGTCTGGCGGGCCAAAAGGAAATGGGCTTAAGCTGTAAACAATCTTTTATCATGTGCAATTAACAGGCAGCTATAATAAATCATGGCTGCTCTCTGTGTCAGATATATTAATGACTCTCTCTCTCTTATTGGATAAATTAATTATTTACAATCCAGAGGCAGAGAATCAAATCCCACAGGAAGAAATGTGAGGTCAGAGCTGCAGAGAGTCGAATGAAAGCTCTCGACAAATGATATGTCTGTAGGTTGTTCAAATGTATTGCAGGGGAGTAATCATCATAATCTTTTATATTTCATGTATTTATACAACACCATTACTAAGGTTGCATACACTATGGCCTGTCAAAGAATCGCCTCTCTGGGTTATGAATGTGCTGCGCAACCTTTTTTTTTTTCAAACAATAGTTTTCCATCCATCCATCCATTAACAGCCGCTTATCCGGGGTCGGGTCACGGTGGCAGCAGGTTCAGCAGGCCGACCCAGGCTTCCCTCTCACCCGCAACACTTTCCAGCTCATCCTGGGGGACCCCGAGGCGTTCCAAGGCCAGCCGGGAGATATAATCCCTCCAGCGTGTCCTCGGTCTTCCCCGGGGCCTCCTACCAGTTGGACGTGCCTGGAAAACCTCTAATGGGAGGCGTCCAGGAGGCATCCTGACTAGATGCTGAACCACCTCAGCTGACTCCTTTCGACACGAAGGAGCAGCGACTCGACTCCAAGCTCCCCCCTGATGTCCGAGCTCCTTACCCTATCTCTAAGGCTGAGCCCGGCCACCCTACGGAGGAAGCTCATTTCGGCCGCTTGTATCCGAGACCTCGTTCTTTCGGTCACGACCCAGAGTTCGTGACCATAGGTGAGGGTTGGAACGTAGACCGACCAGTAAATGGAGAGCTTTGCCTTCCGGCTCAGCTCCTCTTCACCAAGACGGACCGGTACAGCGCCTCTTCACCAAGACGGACCGGTACAGCGCCTGTTTTACTGCTGCAGCCGCACCGATCCGCCTGTCGATCTCCCGCTCCACCTTACCCTCACTCGTGAACAAGACCCCGAGATACTTGTTCTCCTTCGCTTGGGGTAGGCAGTTTGTCCCCACCTGGAGGGAGCAGTCCACCGGTTTCCGGCAGAGCACCATAGTTTTCCATTTCTGACAAATGACCTTTTAAATATTCCATTTGTGATAGTAGAGGTTATACAATGGATCATGTCCCATGGGAAGCTCCATTAATGTTGGCACACAAAAAAGACTTTCTCACTTTGAAGCTTCATTTATTCTGCTGTAACTTGAAAGGTGACTCCTAGAGATCTCTGGTGTTTCTGCAATGACCACTGCTCTATTGAGTGACTACATGAATACAACCAGGGCCAGACTGGACACTAGATTTACAGGTTCCCAGTAAGTATATATTCATTCAGTGTTTTTTACTGGGGGCCAGCGTCTTTTTTCAATTGTTCTCAATCAGAAGAGCGACCGCCTATCTCGACCTGTCAATCACCTCGTAGCCCCGCCCTAAAGCATCCCCTGCTTTATGGTCTGTTTGACTCTAAATTACAATAATTTACTAAATGAACATCATGCTGTATTGAAGAAGACTTGAAACTAGAGATTGAGACATAAACTCATGTTTACAATGTTTACTGAGGGAATACATCAAGAGAGAAGTAGAGTCACTTATATAGACTTCTATACAACATGAGGAGAACAGCAACGGGAGACATGTAGGGTTAAGTGTCTTGCTCAAGGACACATCGACATGGACTAGCGGAGCCGGGGATCGAACCGCTGATCCTCTGATTGAAGGACGACCCTGCTCGCCCCCCACATGAAGCATATACTTCTATACAACCAGAGGAGTCGCCCCCTGGTGGTCAGGAGAGAGAATGCAGCTTTAACACATGAAGCATATACTTCTATACAACCAGCAGAGTCGCCCCCTGGTGGTCATTAGAGAGAATGCAGCTTTAACACATGAAGCATAGACTTCTTTACAACCAGCGGAGTCGCCTTCTGACGGCCAGTAGAGAATGCAGATTTAAGGCACGTCCGCATTGGCCTCACAGGTTGCCCCCCTAGTTGTACGCAGCGTCTTCTTTCTGAGTGCTTTACTCTTTGTGTGGCCGCTCTGAGCGCTTCTTGTGGGGAAGGGAATCTGAGTTCTGGATGTGAGCTCCAGAGGACGGGCACCACAGCAGAACATCACCCAGGTTTGGTGCTCGGTCCTTGTGGCGTGAGGAGGGCAGGTAGCAGCTGCTGATTTGAAGGTACAATTGTGGCACACAGTAATGGTGTTTGGTTTGCTGCAGTTCACAGAAGACAACGTGTCTCTGTTGCTGGCTGCAGACACAGATCTGTATTTCTGGAAGCACCACTACCTTCTTTATCTGTCATCACTTTAATCTTCCCCCCATGTTTGCTTTTTCTGTCTCTACACTTTAATCGACTCCACTTCCATCACAACTCCCTCTTCTCTGCTCTACATCTCTCACCCTCTTTTTTCTGTGCGACAGTATTTAAATCAGAAAAGATTCATTTGAAAGTGATCCTTAGCGGTGCACTGTAGTAATGTTGAAGACAATTAAGGAGTCTTAATGATTCAATCCCACTGTCACATTTTATTTAAGGGGGTATGCCATGTGCTGTCCTGGAATAAGTTTGAGTTTAATTCAATCAGTTCATAAATTACAAATTTGCCTCAGTGGGCTTTACAATCTGTACACATACGGATCAGGAAAAAAAAAGAAGAAAAAAAACATTCACGGGGAAAAAACTATAATAGACAAATGATGACCACTTGCAGCAAATATAACAGAATGATAATAAAACCAGTAATATTACCGGTAATATTGAGTAATAATAAAAGCATAGCGGTGGTCAGGTAGGGTCACGGCAGCAAGCACAACCAGGGTCCATGGACACCAGCGAGGTGAGGAAGGACGAGGCTCCATGTGTCAGAGGAAGTGTCCGGCCAACTCACAAACACAGCATCCCTAAATGATACGCACGGCTCAGATCCTAAATCCTCGCAGCGCGCAACTCCACAGAGATTCTCTTCCCTTAAAGTGATTCCACCATCTCAGCTTTATGCCACTTTTCTGTTTAATGTGTTTTCTTAATACACACAGGTCTTTAAAGCACAGGTCATGGATAATCATGAGGTGAGGCTTCTGTTCAGTTTGTCACAAGTTTAGATTTTGCTGCATTTCTGGCAGCTCTGGTAATTAGATTTATATATATATATATATATATATATATATATATATATATATATATATATATATATATATATATTAGTGCTGTCAAACGATTAAAATATTTAATCGCGATTAATCGCATTTATGTCATAGTTAACTCGCGATTAATCGCAATTAATCCCCAATTATTTTTTTTGCATTTTAATGCTCTTATCAACATGAAAAAGTGGATTGGCTTGCTTTATTTTATTGAAAAACAACTGCCAAACAGGGCGGTACAAAATAAAATCACTGCACATTTCAGGTAAACAAGGGTTTACAAAATAAAATTATAGAGTGCACCAGGCATGAAAACGGGTCAGGGCTGAAAAAGGTGAGAAGGATATTACCCCTCTAGGGGGGTCCGGGGGCATGCTCCCCCGTAAGAAACATTTAAATATTCCATATTTTAAAGCATCAATCTGATGCATTTTGAGATGCATTTTTTGCCAACCTGGGGAGAGCTGGAGAAACTTAACTTCAGCCATGAGTCAAACATGATTATGGCCTCCTTACTAAGTATTATGCAAGCCATTTCATGCCAGCCTGTCACTGGTCTAACATTTACAGTATATGAGGCACAATGTGGTAAGGGAGACTTTTGTTAGCATCATTTATATCTTTGATGCAGAGAATGCATCTGGCGAATCCCTGCCTGTTGATTTTGGAGAATACATCTCCTAGATGAAAGGACACCTCTTGCCCTTTTATTGAGACCTTGCCTTCCAGTTTTAGCCACGACCAGTTCCAGCTGCATTTCAATCCAGCTGTTTAACAATGGCTGCATCCTTCTCCCCTAACACACTCATTCTGCAAAAATAATGTTTGTATTAGTGTTAACTTCTAGTTTAGCCTTATTCAGACCTGCCAACCTTGATATATAACCTATATATTGATAAGTCATTAAATACTCGTCATGCATTATATTGCATTGCATATAATGTGTGCTGGTCAATTAGTCTAAAATTAATTTTAGACAAATTTTTACCAGCGTACTTTGATGTCAAAATGCGTATCCGCTACGCAAATTGCGTACAGGTTGGCAGGTCTGCTTATTGATAGAACGGTGGACCACTTTACCTTCTGCCTTGTCAGTCCCCTCTCCTCAAAATCTACCTCCTCAAAAACGGTAGCGTTATGCCGTGTTCACACCGGACGCGCCGCGTCCGGTGTGAACACGGCATAAGCTAATAATTTTCCACCGGAGCTTTAGCTAGCTGGCTAACGTTGCGTTCTCTCCTGCTGTGTTCAATGTGTTCACTCGCGCTCCCTTCTGGCACGCGCACCTGTTCTCAGTTCACTGAATATCATTCATTTTGCCGTATCGCGCTCACCATCCATTCATTTCAAACCGTAACGTTAGCCTAGCTTCCAAGCCCAAACGGCGTGCCTATTGTTTTGCTTCCGGTTGAGCTACATCCGGCGTGGTGCTCGCAGAAAAAAAATAATAATTAAATTAAAATGCGTTAACGCCGTTAATAAAATTGACGGCGTTAAAATTGGTTTGCGTTAACGCCGTTAATAACGCGCTAATATGACAGCACTAATATATATATATATCTTGCCTAACGCAAAGTGTGACGTTATTTAACCACAACACTTTTAACAATGAACATCTTTCCCAACCTTAAACAAATGGCAATACATCTTGTTTTTCTTTGGACCAATTGCCATTGTTACTGACCTGTTGTGATCTTATTGACATCAATGCTGTAGAGCAGCGGTTCCCAAACTTTTTAGGCCACGCACCCCCTTCTACATCCCGACCGGGTTCACGCACCCCCAATCCTCCACATCTTAAAAAAAAAAACGCAACAGAGCCTATTTATAGCCGCATAAAATCGGACCAATGCGAGAACTGTTTGCTCGCGCGTGGCGTTTGTTACAAGATTTTGTCCGCTGTATAAATTTCAGTTACACAAGGCGTCACTTTTAAAGAGCAATAAGGATGGCGAGGACACACGCACAGGCTCAGAGGCAGATTGCATTTCACATTTATTTACTTAAACACAGTAAGCCACGTAAAGAACAAAGAGTGGCACATGCATAGGCTCAGAAACAGATATAAATAACGGACGTACACCAGAAGATTGGTCGTCTACTTGCAGAGAGTAAAACTCACTCTTCTTCACGCGACCGACTAACGTTGCCAGGATGTCTTCAGACAAAGCATCGATGCGAGACAAAGCATCGATGCGAGACAGTGTTGTTGGACACCGGGATCATGTCCAACTTTTTAGCTTCTTTCTCTCCAATCATACATTCCACCATCTCTTTAGCAGCTGGCAAGCACACGTCTTCGCCGATTGTGTGAGGTAGACCCTTCCTTGCTATTCGGTAACTGAGCAGATATGAAGCCCGTAGTGCGTTTTGTGTAGACCCAACACATGAATGAGACTGCAATTGTTTTTGGCTGTTTTGTAACTCTTCCAATTTTGATCTAAAAAATGTAAGGGGCTTCTGACTTGCACTGGCATGCTTGGTGTTCAGGTGGCAGCGCTAATAAGAGGGCTTCAGACAGCTGTTAGCCAGAACCTCACTGCACAACACCACTGTGGCTTCGGGCAATCTGCATTGCCAATCCAAGTGAAGCCCAGACCCAGATAATTGTCATCATATTTCCTCTTTTTTTTTCCCAGTCTGATGCTCACTCTCGTTTCCTCTTTTTTCACCTTGACTCCGCGATGGGCCTCTGTGCTCCCGGTTTGTCTGTGATATCCCTTCCTCCTTCTCGGTCTCCTCCGTCTCCTCTTTCTCCGACTCCCGGTCGATTTCTTCTCCCGGTCTCTCCGTTTCTCTCGCCTCCGGTTCCTCACTCTCTCTCTGTCCCTCTCCTCTTTTATTACTGATAGCTTCAGATGTCCCACCTGACAGCTTCCCCGATTTCAGCCAGTTTAACATATTTTCATGGATGTTGCTGAATGAATGAAATGACGTTAGGGGCACAAGCTAGGCTAGCTAGTGTGTACTAAAAGACAGTCTGGCGGCCGGACCGGAAGTGCATCTATTTATTAAATTGTACGTTTTTAAATTTTAAATTTAAATCTTACAAAGGGAATTTTTATAATAAAAAAATCCTACTTAATTTTTTTTTAAATTATGTTTAATATTAATTATTACACCATTAGACCACCATTACATTTTTCCTCTCGCGCACCCCCTAGAGGCAGCTCGCGCACCCCTGGGGGTGCGCGCACCACACTTTGGGAATCCCTGCTGTAGAGGCTCAAACCTTAAGCCATTTAAATATTCGAGCCACTAGGGGGCGAACGGGAGAACACGTTCTGCCACAAACAAATCCACTGTCCAGGGCGCTGTGTCTCTTTGATCCATTTATTAATCAGCAATGTCCCATAGACTTGAATTGAAAAAGTCGTACATGTTGCAGCACAAGATACCACCAGACAGGATACAGCCCTTGATCTCAACTGAAACGCACGAGAAGCTGGCTCGACCATGGTCGAAAACTATTTCACTTCCCATCCACACTCCTGGGCCCTATTTCTCGTACCTGGCTCAACAAAGTTGAGCAAATGTCCTATTATCCAGCTTAAATTAGCGAGATGATTGACATCAGGCTAACTCGGTTTCTCCACCGAAGATCCGTGCTGAAACGGTCTTGTTAATTCTAACCAGACGTCAGTCATCTGGATAAATGCGCGTGGTAATCCTTCTCTGCTCTCCGATGCTCAGCCCTGGCAGGGCTTTGTCCATCCCTCACATATCCCATGTCGATGGTAGGTGCTGTTTCGCTGGTAGCTGTCAAGGAAAGCATTGAACGGAATATATCAGCAGCGTTTTAAGAGCTTTTGCTGCTTTTTACGCGAACGCCAACGGGCTGTCACTCTTTTGCCCGTGTACACACTGGTAACCTGAAACAAACCAAAATATATTAAGAAATTAAAGTTTATTTACCTCCACACAAATTCACTGCATTATCCTTTCGATATATACTATTATATATATATATATATATATATATATATATATATATATATATATATATATTATTAATAAATAATGTGTCATAAACAAGGTAATGTCAAGGTTATCAACACCCCATTTATTGTGATCGTAATCTTCAATGCTTTTTGGACCCTGTTGCTCACACAGCATCCCGTGCAGAAGAAGAACGGTTCTCACCAGAAGAACGGTTCTCCTTCTTTGGGGTGATAGGACACCAGAGCCTGTCTGTTTTTGACACCAGTCCATTTGTGTCTTCATCGCTCCCATCTCTCAGTCTCCGGTAATCTTTATTAGCAAGGGTCAGACAATTATCCTCTCCTGAAGAAGGGAAGCAGAGGAGCTCCTCATCGGCCAGTCCTTAAACTCATCCTCGGCACCTGAATTTGAAAGAGACGAGACAACATTAAGAAGTCTGGGCTCAATTAAAAGGCTACTCTTAAACATGTGGCACATACTAACTGCCACCATTTGAAAGATAATGTTGAGATGTGGAATGAACTATCTTTCTTGTTTTCTCTTAATTTAGTCTGCTGTCACTTTAGTGCATAATTACCATAGAGAGTGCTTAGTCCTGTGAAAGGACCTCCTGAAGGACACTGAAGGATATTTCATGAATACTTCCTGGCCTCACCAGTAATGTAGATCCCATTTACACTGGCCTAATCCTATTCTCCACACTCAGACTCCAGGGTTTAGGTCGGTCACATCATTGAATGTTTGAGGGCTCTCATGTTGAGCCCTTTAGGAACACTTTCTGAAAGGGAATTACCCACAACTCTAACATTAAACAAAGGGTTACCAGCAGAAGTTAGACATTAAAAAAAAGGTCAACAAAAAGGACGGCACATGTGTGTTCATATTACATATGTGTTCATATTACATGTGTGTTCATACTACATTTAGACAGAAACATTAAGGATTGAAGATGGTACAAAAACACATGACATCACAGGAATGCAATGCCTAGACTATATTACAAATAAAGCGTCCCCTGCTTTATGGTCTGTTTGACTCTAAATTACAATAATTTACTAAATGAACATCATGCTGTATTGAAGAAGACTTGAAACTAGAGATTGAGACATAAACTCATGTTTACAATGTTTACTGAGGGAATACATCAAGAGAGAAGTAGAGTCATTTATATAGACTTCTATACAACCAGAGGAGTCACCCCCTGGTGGCCATTAGAGAGAATGCAGCATAGACTTCTATACAACCAGAGGAGTAGAGCCATTTTTTCACAACAAAGGACCAGAGTGACCAGTTTTCCTCCGATCTGCACAGTTGGATGTAAGCACAGCGCCGTCAGGACTGCATCTTTTGACACCAGGCGTGCGCTCCTCATACTTATGCGTATTTATGAAATGATCTGGGCTGCTAATCCTCAATTCATCCACTCCTGGATGGAGACTCTCCTTGTGTCTGTTCTCAAACCCAAAGCCTTCTATTCTGCTACCATGCTGCCTTTCCTTCCTCCTCAGTCCCAGCCATTATTAGTCCATTACATATTAAAGAGCCCGTCCATTCCCTCTGGTGATGTATGTCCTGAGGAGCGAGAGGAGAGAGCTCGCTCAGCACATCAGCTTGATCCCTGCCTTCCCTCTCTTGAGGTATTGCTGGTGTAGCACGTCTGCATCATAGTGCAGGTGGGAGAGGTGCACCAGAGCATCTGAGCCACAGCCTCCGAGGAGCCACTAAAGATGAAAGCTGTTTTTCAGTGTTGACAAAAACAGTGAAATATGGGCTTTAAACAGCCACTGTGACTTCTGCTGTTGAAAGGTTTATTGTTGTATTGAATTACATTTCTGTAATGCGTTTTGTTTCATAAACTTCATCCAGAGATACACTCAGTCACAGAGCTATCAGAAAGTATTGTATTTCTTCAGTGGCAAAAGGAGTAAATCCTTTACTTCAGTAAAAGTATTTGTCCAGTAACAGACTTTTACCATCTCTTTTCCGAATGAACAGTTTCATATCCAATAAACTCTATCCCTTATAACTTAAACACACAACAACTGAAAATGACCTCAGTGTTGGAAGAGTTAAACCCACAGCTAGTGTGTTCTCTAAGATTTTATTAACTCAAACAGCCGATTGATCTGCTGCCAGTTAAAATGCAGATTAGCCTGCTAGCGGTAGTGCTAGCTCATGGTAACGGAACAATTACCAGAAAAATGCAATCAGATGGACACAGCTGCATGATTTGTAATGTAGGGGAGAGCGGGACATCAGAACATGTGTCTCAATGTATCGGACATTAAACTGCATACATTAGTATTGTTTGTTGAAAACATAATGTGGCAATGCACCCTGTTTAGTGGGGCAACAAGTACGAACCTAGAGATTTTACATTCATGCACTATAATGTATTATTTAATAAAATATAGAAAATGAGTTACTGTGTTGTGCTGAGACATTGAAGTGAAACCAGAAAGTGTGACGCCTCGCTCTGTATGTGTACATCACAATTACAATGTGTAAATGAGTAACGGTTCCTTCTGCCTGATAATTAACATGTCTTCATGAAATCAAACAGTCAACCATATTGAGTCAATATTTAGATATGAGACAGTTTGTGCCAACAATCAAGCTGCGATGCAGAAGAGGGATCTGAAACTATTTCACATGCTGGCTTTGCTCAGGCTGCTCAGCGCCTGGAGGGATGATGTTAATGTGCTTTGGAGACCGGCTTCATTCAGAACCAATATTCTTTCTAGATCAAATAGCTTTCCATCCACAGAGTTCATTGAAGCAGCACATAACGTCTTGGTCTCAATTTTACAGGGCTTGTGTGTTATTTACGATCTTAAAAAAAAGGCATTGTTAAGTCTTCACACAAACTCCAATGAAGCATTACTGCAACAGCAGCGTTAACTCCAAGCAATCGATGTGGCGGTGAAGCCAAATGGATATAGTACATTTCAATACAGTCTGTGCCTTGTGGTATTGGATCCACTGAAGCAAAGACTGCCACAAAGGCACATGCTCCCTGCTATAGGTCTGAGAATGTTTGCACATATGATTGAAGAGGGATTGTTAAAGATGGATTAGTTCTGGTGAAAATAAGATAAAGAGGGGAAGGGCAGATTATATATTTTTTAACAGTAATACAGTACTGTATTTAATTTATTTCGATCAACACACTCCCATAAATTACATTTTCTTCTCAATTTGCAGGAAAGACAACAACAACCCAGAACAATGTGTTGTACAGAATTCACATACTGTCAGATGTCTACAGCACTCACAACACATACAAAGAGAGTAAGCAGAGGTATGACTCAGATATATATATATATATATATATATATATATATATATATAGAATATAGAATATACAGTGCACTATATATATATATATGTATATATATATATGGCCTTTGCAAATGTATCAGCCATTTCTAACCGTCATCTCAATAACTGCCCTAATATATTCATTAAACCTCAAACAGTAGTCTTCAGCAGTCCTCACAAACACAATGAAACAGTAACAGTGACTACTACATGAATAATTAAAAAAATAATACAATGTTAAAATAATAATCTGCTTTCATTAGACAGAGTCACCGGATAATCCCTCCTTAATCCCCTTTAGGTTTTGTGAAATAACTTGCAGGTCGTGCTCAGTCAGTGTTATGTTCATCCTGTAAAAGGACGGATTGTAGCTATAGTGTCTCTCTTTTATGGATCCAGATGTAGTGACGTGAAATATCTGAGTGTGATGTAAAAGTCACAGTAACAGTAACCTCAGCATTTTAACTTGTGACTGGCATCACTTCACGACTAATGTAGGCACCAGCAACTCTGCTCAGATCACAGGTGGGACAGACCAACATCTACCGAGAGGACTGACAAAAGATAGCCCACACAACCTAGAATAAAGGGTGTGTAAATGAGTATAAGTATATCCTGCAATTTCCTCACTGCAGGACTAATAAAGGATTATCTCATTTTATAGAAGAAGAAGAGCGATTGGACCGGTGATTTACTTCAAGACTTCAAGATTTAGGCTGTGAATATCTACTGTTCATGAAGCCATTTCCCTGCTGGACTATGCCGTTTCTGCTCCTGTTAACAAAGCATGTAGTCTACTTGTGTGCAGTGGTGTTAGCTGACTAGTTTGGTCGCTAGCTTTTTCTGTCTTATAACATTTTAAACATTGCTATTAGTAAATTGTGCTGAGTCAGGTAACTATCAGTTAGTCTTTAATTATATTCTATGTACATTATACCTCTTTTGTTATGGGGATGGGATACCTGATCCGAGGGTTATGGTTAACAGTTTGGGATTTCAAAAAATCACTTTGACTGGCGAGGGGCAACTGTGGCTTAGTGGAAGAGCAGGGTTGTCCTTCAATCAGATCGGCGGTTCGATCCCCGGCTCCACCAGTCCACGTCGATGTGTCCTTGGGCAAGACACTTAACCCCAAATTGCTACTGTGGCGTATGAATGGATATGCAGTTAGTTAGTCCTGATGAGCAGGTGGCCCCTTTCATGGTAGGCCCTGTCATCAGTGCATGAATGGGTGTGAATGGATGAATGATGACATGTAGTGTTTAAGTGGTGGTCAGAAGACGAGAAAAGTGCGAAACAAGTACAGTCCATTTACTTATTTCTGTCCCAGTTGACTAGTCACTAGAGGTCTGGCATGCCTGAATGAAAATAACGTTGAAGTCACTCTGGGAATACTTGCATAAAATATTGGTCCCGAATGAAGCTTAGCAGAAGTACAGGCTCTCATTCATTCAAAAGGCCCTCTGTCTCTCGCTCTCTGGCCTCTACTCCATCAGCTGACTGCAGACGTTCACTCTAAGTTAAATTTACCATATTTGACCACGATCTCTAGAAGCAAATTATATGGTTGTTGTCAAACTTTAAATAATGTTCTGCTTTGGCCGGAGATAAAAGGCCAGAGGACTCGGAGGCAGCAATGACAGAGACAGGACACGGTGGGTTCCCTGGCTGTTCAAACATAAATCCCTGTAGGCTCTCTTAGTTTCTTTTGTCAGCATCTTTGTCTTTTTTCGTGCATTCATTAGCATAGTCTTGACTTTTTCCGACTAGGCGGCTGAAAACAACCAACGATCCACTGTTTCCCTGCCGTTACAGGGTTCCACCGACGGGGCTGCTATGGTTTTAATAAGGAACACTATTCAGGGTAGTAACTTCGATACAACATTTGCTTTATTTCTCGACTCTTCCAGTTCTTCAATTTCTCACATTCATTTCAGCCTGTAACATTAGGTGACTACTTGGCACAGTGATACTGTTATACAAGCACAGCTGTGTATTTGTATAACAATGGGTTGAATGTGGCTCTGTCGATCTTAATCAAGGGCTGAACATATCCGTATAATAATGATGCTTTTGAAAAACTTCCTCTGAACCTCTGTGAATGGTATTGGCCATTGGGTAAACCTTTTTTTTACAGATACAGGAGCAACCTGCTAATCTATGTCAACTAAAAACTACAATGTGTAACAACCTGTTGGTTGTGTGTGTGTGTGTGTGTGTCTCTTGATTGTGTCATTCCCTTCACCTGCCCCCAGCCACTCCCATGTGTGTCCCTTGATTGTTAATTCCATACACCTGTGTTTCCCCTCTCATATATATACTCCCCCGCTTTCCTTTGTCCCCTGCCAGACTGTCTTTGTTCCTGTGTGTCTTTGTTACGTGAGTGTTCATCGTGTGTCCTATGTTATATGACACTAGTGATGGCGAGATGAAGCCTCATGAGGCATCGAACCACTTCAGCCAATTGGTTCGAGAAAGGGTTCATTACTCGAAGCTTCATGTGCACACGACACCACCTAGTGGCCAAAAGTATAATCACAGGCAGCTGTATCTGAACCACAATGTGATGCATTGAATTGTTGTGTCTGTTATGGCTGTTGGGAATGACTGAATTACAAAAATGTATGCCCAAATAATTTCTGTAAATAAATGATCACATATGTGCATAATAAAATATGTTTTGAATGTATCCTGTGTGTGAACATTTTCCCAAAATGGTAGTGGCGTATGGTAAGGCAGGTGGTGTTATTATGTCACTTTAGGGAAATGGCATGGGCTTAAGCAGGCAGGACAGTGAAAGTGCTTGTGGAACTAGGAAGAGAGGACTGAATATGCTTGTGGAACTTGGACAGTGATGTACAGGACAGGGGACATTTTATTCATTTTTATTCAGAAATAACAGTTTCTCAACAGTTTTGGGTTTTAAACTCCCTGGAGCACAATGAACACCGCACCTTTAAATAAAATAAGAAACTGTGAAAAATACCGTTCTTGATAAGCAAACCTAATGAGTCTGAAATAGAGTTAGATTTTAGCTTACCTTATTAGGAGTTATCAAATCAAAGTGTTCCCACACAGGGGAAATCCTCCTCTTCCTAGCTGGCTCCATCTTATCACCTATCCTTCTCACCTCACTCTCCTAACTCTCCAAACTATCTCTCTCTCCAAACTCTCAACCAACAACACACATTTTGAATGGAGCCTGAGGGGTTTATATTGCTGTCAAACCTCCCGGCAAAATCTGAACCGCTTGCCGAAGCAGTCACGTGGTACAGCCGGGTAGCGAGGCTTCGGACGTCATCATTTTTGGCTCCTCCCCTACATGAAGCAAGCCTCGATACGCGCTTCGAGGAAACGCCCCCTCCATTACTCGACACACGCTTCGAAGCGTCGGCACATCTCGTAACAACACTATATGACACCTTTTTCGAGCTCTGGACAAGGTCCTTGTTTTGTTTTTGAGAATAATCTCAGGGGCTTCCTCTGTCTGCACAACGTCGTCACACTAGCGGCGTGAGGCTATTTCACAGCCATATCTCTCCTCTGGCATAGATTCTCCGGAGAGCCGATTGTACGGTCTCATCTTAATTCATACCCAAGGTGAGACCTAAGTGAGGTCCACACAACAGGCAGGGATGGGCAGTATTTCTATTACTTGTATTTCAAGTACTTTGAGTATTTTGTAATTTGTATTTGATAGGGTCGATAAAAAATCTAACATAATTTGTCATAAAATACTTTAGAGTGGAGTAATTTTGTATTTAAAATACTCAAAATACTTTCTCCACGAATCAAAAAACAGTTCACTTATCAAGCTCCTTTTTGTTGGATTTAATACAACCCTCCCCTCTTCAGCTCCGGTTGAGAGACTGCTCTCGTTTGCAGAAATACTATTCCATCCGCACAGGAGGCGGTTAAGACCAGAAATATTTGAAAAGTTAGTTTTTCTTAAAGGCAACTAAACTGGCTACTCGGTGGTTGGTTATAATAACCAAACTGGAAGGATTATTATATCATAAAGATGTCAGTGTGAACCTGTATGAGACACTTAACACTGTAATATAGAACTATGGGGCCTACCATGCTACTGGTCAATGTAAGAGAGAAAGAAGTAGACTACCATGCTACTGGTCAATGTAAGAGAGAAAGAAGTAGACTACCATGCTACTGGTCAATGTAAGAGAGCCCTGTAGGCTCCCTTCACGTTGCTGTACACATGGTCCAGGGTGTTTTTGTCCCTTGTCGGAACGTTCACGTGTTGATGGTATTTCGGGAGGACACTCTTGAGGTTGCGATGGTTGAAATTGCCGGCTACAGCAAACACAGCGTATCCAGTCTCTTTTACTGATGACGTCATGCAACAGCCCCAATGCCGTTGTGGAGTCCGCTCGTGGCGGGATGTAAACTGCCAGTATAAACACTGCACTGAACTCCCTTGGCAAGTCGCTGGCCCCTCTCACCCTGGACATAAACTGTTCCGAGTCCCTTCCCTCCATCAGGACCAAGACTTCACGCCACACTAAAAGTTTCTTCCCGTCGGAAGTCAGGCTCATCAACAGAGCCCGGGTCCACTAACAGAGCCCAGGTCCCCCACTGACTGACTCCGTCACCCCCAGACAATTTTCCCACCGGTCATTCCATCGCACATCCCTTCGTTCCTCATATGTAAACACACTTGCCACTTTACACTCTACACTTATCACCTTCACACTACACTTACATTTCACCTTAAGTACTGTCATCTGTTGCCTGTGCACTTTATTTTAATTTTTATATTCTACTGTAGAATAGTAGATTTAATTGTAAATATCCCTCCTATTGTTGCACTTTGTTTATCGTTAAATGTTTATTGTTATTGTTAAATGTTATGCTCCTCCTGCCAGGACAAATTCCTTGGATGTGTAAATATACATGGCAATAAATGGTTCTGATTCTGAGAAGGGTCTACATTTCACCACCAACAGTTCAACACTAGCCGAGCAGTGTCTTTCAACCACCTGTACGTCCGAGCACCACCTGTTGTTCACATAGACACATACGCCGCCGCTGTGCGTCCACGGTAGACAGTGTGTTGCAAGCTGGATGGTAGGGTCGGGAATGCTCTCTGAAAGCCAGGTTTCTGTGAAAATAAGAGCACAGAATTCTCTCATCTCACACTGGGTTGTAATCCTGGCTCTCATCTCAGCCATCTTGTTTTTGAGAGAGTGGACATTAGCTAGCAACAGGCTAGGTAGTGGTGGTTGAGTAGCTCTAGCTTTAAGAAGACCTAGTCCTAGAAGACCCAGAAGGAGGGAGCAAACAAGACTGGCAACTTTCTGAGTTTTTCTTCTCCTCCATCCTCATATGGGAACAGTCCACCCACAAGAAGGTATGCTACTGTATAATTAATTATGCATACATTATGTTATGTTTTACCTATATTACCTAAAATTGTAATCCAGCTCTAACAGCAAGACCATGCTGGTAGACGACATCTACGATCTAGTGCAGTGATTCTCTGGTGGGTCGCGGACCCGTTTTCAGTGGGTCGCGGGCCTTTCATCCTGTGGTTTTATTTTGAAGGGACTTTTTTATGCAGCAGTGTGTCCTTATTTTGCTGGCTCTGGTTTCAACTTGTTTTGCACTTGTCCCTCCATGTTTTCAGCAGCGTGTGCCAGGTTGGGTCAAACCATCCTGATATGGGGGGAGACTCTGGGTTTTAAATAATAACTAGAAATTGCATTTCCTGCTGAAAATGCGTTGGAATGCTAAAAGCTGAAGCTTAAATATTTGAAAAGATAGCTGAATAGAAAAATATGAAATTATAGAATAATAGCTGACGGTTTTGTCAACATTTTAAAAGTTTAAATGGTGTATTTAGCTGAACGTATGCAGAACCTGTAAGCTTTGAAAGTTGAAGAGGATTTGAAGATTTTCTCCATTCGATCACATTCATTTTAATTTTCATAAAAAGCTTAACAAAAAGTTGAATAGTTAAAAATATGAAAAGATATAGCGTGCGTGTCCTTAAGTAGCTGAATATTGCTGAAGCTTAAATATTTGAAAAGTTAGCTGAATACAGCTGAAAATGGCTGAATATAAAAAATATGAAATTATAGAAATAGCTGAAGGTTTTGTCAACATTTGAACGTTTAAAAGGTGTGCTGAATGAACCCTAGGGCTTCTTCAGGTGTTCTACAGCTCATATGACCTTGATATGAATACCAGCCCCTATTGTCCTAGATCTCTAAAGAATCAGCAACTCCTTGACTTAAAAAAAAAATATATATATATAGTTTTTATTTTCTGCATAAATATGATCAAAAGTCAAGAGTCTGAGTGCACGCGACCGTATTACCACGTGCACGCATGCGGCCGTTCACGTGCGCACGCGAAATTGCATGCGGCCGTTCACGTGTGCGCGTGTCTGTTCACGTGCGCGCACGCGTGTCCGTTCACGTGCAGCACGCGTGTCCGTTCACGTGCACATAGACACACAGTCAGTGAGCTTAGTCTAACACAAAGCTAACTTCATGCTAGCAATCAAATTCACTTCCTCCACCAACAGCTGCAGTGTGTGTGTGTCCCCACAAGGTTATTAAAACAAGAATGAGTGTGAAGCTGCAGTGATTAGTTAATTTGAAACACCTGTCATGAGTGAGACTGAGTTTTTGCTTTGAAGATGACCTCCATAGACTTCAATGCATTATTTTTTTTCATAAAAAGCTTAATATTTCAAGAACTTTAAAGGCAAGATGCCAAAATAATGATACTTTCCGAGAGATAAGACTCTTACGAACGCGTGGAGGTTGTTTGTGTAACCTACAGACCCACGATGTGTCTCTAGTTGCGATTTCAAAATCAGGTACGATCGTCTGTGGGAGACATTTTTGCAGGGAGATTTAACATGGCGGTGAATGGAGGAAGGAGGGTGACTCCCTCTCACATATCGTCTGATTTAAACATGTCTGAATCTGTTGGATTCAAATCGACCCAATTTTACGAAGTAAGACAAGATTTCCAACGTTTTGATGTATAAATTATGCCCAAAAAGTTAGTATTGTGGAGTAGATGGCAAAAAGCAAATACTTTTATGACGAAATCTGGAAGGCTCTCAGCACTCAAGCTGTGACATCACCCACTCTGAGCTGCGCAATACACACCCATGTTAAACGCAGAAATGGTCGGAAAAAAGCATAAAACAAAAACGCTGACAGTTAAAAAACTATTAAAGATATCAAAAAGCTGAATCATACGGTAATAGCTGAAGGTTTTGTCAACATTTTAAAGTTGAAATGGTGTCTATCTGAAAGCATGGCGAACCTTTACACTTTTGAAGTTTAAGAAGTTTAAGTGGATTTGAAGATGTTCTTCATTGGATTCCATTCATTATTTTTTTCATAAAAAGCTTAATAATTTGAATATTTGAAAAAATATAAAAAATATGAAATTATAGAATAATAGCTGAAGGTTTTGTCAACATTTGAAAGTTTAAATGGTGTATTATTCACACTGCTGAAGCATTCCAACTAATTAAATTAAACAACCTACTGAATATAACATTCACAACTGATGGCACTGACGGGGGTCGTGAGGAGAATTGAGTGCTGCTTAATTTTCTGTAAAGCACAATGTTTTTCAGTATTTACTGATGAGGTAATCACAAGAAAAGTGTATTTTGTATGAACCCTTTTGAATTGAACTTTTTGTTTAATTTATTTTGAATGAGGAAAAGCTGCTCCTCCAGACAATGACGTGTTCCATAGTAAAGTGTTTGTCATAGATTCAGGCCGTTTCTCAATACCCAAGTACACAAGTACGGACTTGTGAACTTCTGAAGTCTGGACTTGGAGTCTGGACTTGAAGTCCAGACTCCAAGTCCAGACTTCAGAAGTACGGTGAATTGGAACGGAAGCTTACTTGATGACGTCATCACGTTGGCAGCTCTTTCTTCACGCACGTATATTTAAAGAGCCAGTGGCGGGAAAAGGTATAGAAGATTGCTGTGGATACGTTATATTAGATATAATATATATTAGATATTAATTTATTTGATGTAATATATATTAGATATAATGCCGTTATGATAAAGCTGCTTCTGATTATTTTATATATATATATATATATATATATATATATATATATATATATATATATATATATAATTATAGATATATTATATAATATTACACATCTATATATTACAGATATATAATATATATATATATTAATATATTAGATATAATGCCGTTATAATAAAGCTGCTTCTGATTATTATATATATATATATATATATATATATATTACACATCTATATATTATATATAATAGTAATGGATCGGACCCGGAGGATTGCGGTTGCGGTCGGCCATCTCTATCAAGAAGCCGAAGAGGAGGCGAATCCTTCAAAGAAGAGCCGTGATGCAGCGGAGGGAGAGGAGACGTGCCTTAACAGCATCTTTATTGCTTTGTAAGTCTGTCTTAACATTACACTTTGTTTTAACCAGGCTACCCATTTTTCTTCTTTGTAACCTGTCCTCCCACTTACAGGTAGACTTGACAGTTCCCAAAGAAATAATGTGGTTTAATAGTGTATATAACTTAGATTTAATGTTTTAGGGACTTGATCATTTAGTTTAATGTAGTTTCTGCTGCTGTTGTACTGGTTATACTGGGAGGTGTATCTAATATATATTCTTTCATATTGGATGAAGGAAATACCTCAAAAACTAGATTACATAGAAAATACCTTTACATTAGAACACTGCTTATGTAAACATTTATTGCATGGCTGTTGCAATATAAATATATAATCTACCGAGGCCTGATAAGATGGCAGGCAGAGGAGGTTTGATACAGTAACATTATAAAAGTATTTAAATATTAAATCCATTAGGCTATATTTCACATACACACCTACCATGTGTCTTCTTGGTCCGCAAACATCAAGAGGTTGATCATCAGTGCAGTTAGATACACAAACACCACTACACATTAAACTAAGGTACCTGAACCTCATCTGTGTCTCGTACATTAGTCATTAACCAGGACAGACACAACAGTGTTCATGTCTACGATCCAGAGATCATGGAGGCTGCAGTGACTTCTGCACTCTGGTGAGATAGGTGTGTGTTTTACACTGCCTGTCGACCAGTAACATACATAGAAACCTTCTCCAGCATAAGCAAGCACACCTCAGATATTAATACTGGTAGACTTCAACAATTCATACTTAGAAATCATTATTTATTATTATTATTAAATAGTCAAAACACAAATACATATACTACATACATTAATGTTACAACAATGTTTCAAAATAATATCCTGTTTTTTAACAGGACCAAAGTCCTGTTCAGCGGTATGTGCAACTGAAGGACCATGTCCCGATTCTTTCTGTGTTCTGGTCTGAAGCTGACCTGAGACCAGCCTTCAGGCTCTCCAGGAACAGGATCAACATGGTCTGAAGCTGACCTGAGACCAGCCTTCAGGCTCTCCAGGAACAGCATCAACATGGTCTGAAGCTGACCTGAGACCAGCCTTCAGGCTCTCCAGGAACAGGATCAACATGGTCTGAAGCTGACCTGAGACCAGCCTTCAGGCTCTCCAGGAACAGGATCAACATGGTCTGAAGCTGACCTGAGACCAGCCTTCAGGCTCTCCAGGAACAGCATCAACATGGTCTGAAGCTGACCTGAGACCAGCCTTCAGGCTCTCCAGGAACAGGATCAACATGGTCTGAAGCTGACCTGAGACCAGCCTTCAGGCTCTCCAGGAACAGGATCAACATGGTCTGAAGCTGACCTGAGACCAGCCTTCAGGCTCTCCAGGAACAGGATCAACATGGTCTGAAGCTGACCTGAGACCAGCCTTCAGGCTCTCCAGGAACAGGATCAACATGGTCTGAAGCTGACCTGAGACCAGCCTTCAGGCTCTCCAGGAACAGGATCAACATGGTCTGAAGCTGACCTGAGACCAGCCTTCAGGCTCTCCAGGAACAGGATCAACATGGTCTGAAGCTGACCTGAGACCAGCCTTCAGGCTCTCCAGGAACAGGATCAACATACTGGTCCAGATGCTGCCCCGGCAAAACAACCATGGATGGAGCCATGAGCTTGAGCTGCTGGTGACGGTGTGCTGGCTGCTTGTGGAGCCTCCTACAGGGTCACCTCAGACATCTCTGCCATGCCACCGTGTGCAGGACCGTCCACAACGTGGTGGAGGAAATGATGACGATCCTCCATAGAGTTGTGCATTTCCCCAAAGCAGAGGAGATGGAGGAGGTGGGGCCTTGCCGGCCATGAGGCGCTCCGCTGTGCTGCCGGTGCCATCGACGGGTGTCACGTCCGGATTCCTCCTCCTGCAGAGCACAAGAGGGCATTATATATATATAAAACAGAAAACGGAGCGGGATCAGAGGAAGGCTTGCTGCCCAGAAGGACTGCCTCATGTCTGGGTCAACATGACTACTTGTAGATACTAAACCTCCCCAGATGAAGTTATGTCCACTGGAAGAACATAGTTCTTTTGCAATGTTCTTCTTCTTGTTCTGTATAATTGAAATGTAACTGCCTGACTGTAAATAACTATCTGTAAACAACAGGACTTTGTAATTGTTTGTTGTTGTAAATATACACAATTGCTTGAATATCCTGGGTTGAAAATCAAACAATACATTTATTTACAAGCTTCTCATTCTATATGGCCCCAGGTTTCCTCAGATGTCCCTTCATTAAAATTGTAGGTTATAATGCACATTGATAGAGCATAATCAGTCTGCACAATATGGATAGAGAGGAGCTAACAAGTCGGTCAGAAGTTAAAAGACAGGGCTCTAGGTCAACGTTAAAGTTAAATTAAAATGTAATTGTAATAATAAAACGGATTTAACGTTACCTGTAAACAAACAATAGACTATTGAGACCAAAAGATTGTTCGTTAGATTCAACCAAACCGAATTATAGCTCATGTTTAACCGTTCAACGGAGACGTCAATACCACCGGCAAATTTCAAAAAGACTTCCCGACATCAGGCTGTTCTAGCCGGGCCCCGTGACGCTGAGCCCCGGTGCTGGTTTACTGACGGTCCCGCTAGCGGCTCCGACATCGCCGGAGCAAATTTTTAAATCGGCTGAATCTCGACAAACCGAAGACCAATTTGATTCTTAAACAACTAACTTATCGCCTAAAAACATCCTAAAATTACTTTGTGTGACTTAACAGCAGTAGTATTTAGAAAGTTTCAACTTACAGTTGTGTTGTCTCCGCCGCCATTTCTTCTGTTTGCTGGAGTGAAATGCATTCTGGGATATTTGGCCGTCCAAAGTACACACAAGTCAGCACCGATGCAGGCTCGGTAAAATGGGAGGAGCGAGCCACATCCGGGCATTTTCACCGTGCTTGGCTCGATGCGAACTTTGAATTGGAACGGTACTTGGGCTCGGACTGATGACGTTTCAGAAGTTCACGAGTTCACAAGTACAGAGAAGTACACATATTGAGAAACGGCCTCAGTGAGTGTGTATTCTCAGTTAAAGTTAGGTCATTTTAGTCTTTTTGAAACTACTTCTTAGTTATTGGACTTTATAGTTTGTTCATGAAAGCTGTTGAGTGTTTAAAAATGTCTGAAGATTCTGAATAGTACCTTGTGTCCTGAAGATGCACTTTTTTTTTTTTATTTATTATTAAAATGCAGCTAATTCGTAGCTCGTTTTGGTTTATCATAACCCTCTGGAGTCGAGGGTCATTTTTTCGATTTTACATAATTTCTTAAATTCACTTTTTAAATCTCATCTCTCTATATATAATGAGGCACCACTGTCATAAGGCACAAGTGTAAAGTGATAATATGACCCTTAATCTGAAAAATGTAATCTTGATTTTTGTGAAAACATAACTTTACTCATGTGGACGAACTGTTTTGGTGATGGAAATTGGTTTACCAAAGGTCTTAGGTTCACAAAAGCAGTGGAATATATGAATAAAATGGTAGACACGCGTAAATAAATGTCTAAACCAAATGTATTATTATATGGTGGGGCTGATGTGCTATGGCTGGCGTTGTGGCCTGCGGTGGTGATCTGTTGGCAGGCAGACGGACTGGGAGGCTGCTGCAGCGATGTTATGTTGTCCTCTGGACCCTTGCAGCTGTGAATCCTCTGTAATATAAATGACTACAGAGCTACCAACTCTCACAGTTTCGCCGTGTGACACACGCTTTTGCATGTTTTCACACGCACTCACGCCACACAACCAATTTCTCACGGCAATTTTTTTTGGGGATTTTGGGCCGAGGGGCGTTCGTTCCTTTTCGAGCTCCCCGACTTATGGATGGCGCTGAGCGGGGGCGGGCTGGCCATGGGGGCCGGCGGCGTTGAGCCGGCCCACCTCCATCATCAAACAGCCCTCCCTCTGACATCGCCATTCTATGGCTCACAGAACACGTTAAATTTACTCTAATATATGATGTCGATGATCACTGACTGATATTTATAGTACTCCTCACGTCTGTACTCGCACTCATGGTTTCCACACCCAGTATGCAACACTACTGCTCACGATCTGTATTCACACTCATGGTTTGGATGTTTTTTGCAGGTTTTCATAGCTTTTTGGCGATTTCAGGATATTCTGCCTTAATTTAATCCAGAACACCGGCACTACGGCAGAGCTAGTTTCATTTTCGGGGTAACATTATCACGTAGCCTCTTGACATGTGTCAAGACGGATGAGACGCACAGACGGATGTATCCGGTCATTCTTCAAAATCAAACATATTTTTTTTTTTTTTTTTTTTCATTCTTTCTGTGTGGCCCGGTACTAAGGGGACCTTGCGTCACTCGCTTGCAGACTAAGCCGTTTTTGAGTGTGATTCGACAGCATGGCACCAAAGCGTAAATCCTTTAAAGGAGTATACTGATATTGTTTTTATTACCATGTGACTATAATGCACCTGGGCCGGCAGAGTTAGTTTAGGTTCTGTTACTTAACTTATTGTTTTGTTATGCACCTTCAACACACACACACGCACACACCATCATATATTCTGTTCTACAATATAGTTCGTACTAATTCTACCCTCTGATTCCAGTTTCTTTATTGTGTGGTCTTTCTCTGCTGACATTCATTCCTTAAGGCTCTGTAGTTATACGTATCATCTGATACTAGCCCAGAGTTAAGCATATTCATCTTGCAAACTATACCTACCTTGGAGTGTTACAATAGCCAGTATCATCAAATTGGTGGAGCCAAATGTTATTTAAAAAAAACATATATGATGTAATCTCTTTGTAATCGTCCAAAATAATGTTAAGTGTATGGATTGCATTGAGTGGGCAATGCGCCGTGTATTGAGTGGGCCGGTCTGACAGTAACTCCCGGGCCACTTTTCCCCCCCAGTCCGCCCCTGGCGCTAAGGAGCGCATCTGTAAACCTATTCGCTGCATAGACATCCTATTTACCCCAAAGAGTCCCGAAGTTAGCAACAGAAGAAGATTTTCAGACCGACACAACCGCTGGAGAAAGTCAGGAGGAGCAGAGACTAAGGTATGTTAATGACATGTCATCTACACATCTCAGCTCTCCAGCGGCAGCCATGTTTGTGGAGAACGAATTCAACCCAAGCGCTCTTTGGTGATGTGGTTGATTACGTTACTGTCATCTGTCCATCGTATAAAGCCCGCCCTGACAATTTGATTGGTCCGAACAATTTTTGATTTTGGATAATTTCTCCCCAACGGAGCAGTGCCAGACCGAACTTCCAGACCTCAAATGTTGTGGGCGGGGCTAAGTTCGGCTGGTACCAGGCTACATCTTTAGCATACCACCCAAAAATCCACTAGAATGCATGAAATAACATCTACTTAAACCAACATGTCCTGGGGTGGACCATCAGCTATGTCTTTGCTTCACAGAATGTAACCAATGTTGTCCAAGGCCGCCCCATCAACGACTTTGGGCCCCACAAACCACCAGAATGCAGGGTACAACATGGGTACAACGCCAAATTAATTCCAATTTCCTGATATTTGAGCCACCAACAGCCACCAAAATTTTGGTCACCCCGACAAAATCTCACTCCAAGGTTTTTTGAAAAGTTGGCAGCTCTGTGACTACTAGATAGAATGAGTTCACTGAAAGAAAGTAACGATTACACACCGACACCTAACAGAGATCCAACATTGACTATGCTCAAGACACTGCATGAGCTACGTGCTAATGTTGCTAAGCTAACAGAGATCCAGCTAGGCTCATTGCATGAGCTAAACATGCTATCGTAACGTAAACACTACAGTAGTAACGATTAATGGAGATCCATCTATCTCCGTTAGCTATATACCATTAGTACATACATTGTTATTTGTATTATTATTGTTACATTATTTTAAATGTACATCGTTATATTTGATCCTTTATTTGAACTTGCACTACTTTGTGTGAATTATATTTAGTTTTTACTTACTCTATCTGCTTTTCTTATTCCCTATTCAATATTGTTGGAGGGAGCCTAAAACTCAAATGTCATTCCCACCCACTGCTTCTATGTTATTGTTGTTCTTATGATAAATAAAGAACTTGAACTTAGTGGAGTCATTCAGGAGGACAACTTGAGGGAAACGGACACTGGGTTCACGAAAGCTGCCAGTGCAAACTGGGTCATGTAAAAATGTCCGTGAAGAAAGGGAGAAATAGAAACAAAGAGGTCCTGACAGAGACACCGTTACCTGTTCAACCGTGTCTCCCTCTGAGAAAGAGAAGCCGGCTCTGGGAGAGAGTCAGGTCCAGGTCAGGGAGAGCTAACTGGGAAACTGCTGATGTTCACGTTTGGAGGGGAAATTGAGACTTGGAAGATGCAGAATTTGCTGATTAGTTGAATACAGGTCTTCTCGCTGGTTGACTGAAGAAATTATACTGGAGAACCCAATATACAGTATGATCATCAGAGGAGATTATTGTCAAGGAAATCTGGTCTACAGGAAAACAGGATGTGATAATCTTGGATTCAGAGTCTGGGAGAACCCTTGAAATGACGAAACATGGTGCCTGCTGGAAGGGAGGTCCCACTGTCAGGCTGGGCAGCAGACGGATCAGGTTCCCAGCTGCAGTGGTTTCTGAGTATTTGAAGGGAAACTCGGATAATCAGTTACAGGAGAGACTACAAGGAGCCCGACTGCTGAGTCTGCTTTACAATTGTTGTTTTCATATCATCGTATTTCATTAAGTGGTTTAAATAGGCCTGCCATAGTAAAGTAGCTCATATTTCAATTAAAATATGCATCAGTGAAAACAAAACATCATGTGTATTATAAAACAATCTCTCCCTGTTCTCAGGATGTCCGGGACTTGCGTCATTTGAAATCGGCCTCCTTACTATTGGCTGATGGGTAGAATGATGATTGTCTGAAGGTCTATCGACCAAAATGAAACTCAACAGCCCTTCAATTTCAGCTTTATCATGTGATCAAGCAAGATGAGCACCAGCAGTGACAATATCGCTCCCAAGGCAGAAAACCAATTTATTTTTCTAGCTCAGCAAACCCATATGCAATTTGACGGGGGTGGGGGGATTTCGAGGAGTGAGTGTATGAGAGTTACCTCTGTGATTTCTGTCTCTTCTCACCAATCTTTTGTCAGCTGCCAGCTTGTGACAGGACTATGGATCCTCATTGGTTTCCTCTAGAAAGCTACAGGAGAACCAGAATCAATATACACATTCTTTATACCTTATAAAGGTTTATATTCTAAACAACTTTGATCATTTGATTGTTTCTTAGAAATTACCTCTAATGTATTCATGATTTCCACAAATTACATGGAAATGAATGTGCCATTGAAGATAATACAAGGAGAAAGATTCCTCAGTGTGACTACTTGTTTGTCCACCACTGTGATCCTCTTTGACTCTAGCATGTTAGCATTGTGAGCATATTAGTCCGTCATAATGGTCATAAAAACCAGATTAGCATTACTTTCACACACCTGTGCCCTGTTTGTTATTCCAGTGATTGTCCACTGCAATAAAGAGTAATCAAAATAGCATCATGCTGGCACATTTTCACATCCATATGTAATGTGATGTCATCACCAGACTCAACACTTATATCTTTTTAAGTTATTGTCTTTTCCACCCAAACAGACATAGTTCATTAGCAAACAGTCCGTCTCCGCATTAAATGGGTCGACGTATTTTTTGCAAAATCAATAAAAAGATTTTAAAAGAAAAATAAATAACACAAACTTCGATATGAACGTAAGAGCCGCGTGAAACCAGGCAAAGAGCCGCATGCGGCTCGGGAGCCGCGGGTTGGCCAGGCCTGCTCCAAGGAGATCAATTACAGTAAAAAGGGCTCACATCTCTCTTCACACTTAATAAAATCAAACTGCACCCCTCCTGTGCAATTATTCACAGCCTCACAAAAATACTGCATAGTGTCCTCCTTTTTGGTGTTGGATATGGTCACCCTAGCCTAGACAGCTTTTTGACTTCATCTACAGGGGCCATGTGCCAGGGATCGGTTGCTTCTGTCTTGCTCTCCTACTTGACCAATCCTGTTTAACAATGAGGTTCGGACCGCCCCAGCTCATTTGCATACAAGGACACAGAAATACAGAAATAAATAAATGAAGAAATACGTGTGGACACATAAATACAGGCATAAATGAATAAATACAGAAATGTAGAAATAGATTTATTTAATGATGTCCTGTTTAGGTATAACTTATATTCATATATTCCTGTATTTATTTATACATTTATACATTTATTTAAGCATGTATTTATTTATTCCTGTATTTATTTATTTATTTATACATTTATTTAAGCATTTATTTATTTATTCCTGCATTTATTTATTTATTTATAATTAAGTAATTTACGGTCCTCCATATCCCATTACCCACATGCTCACTTGTTAAAGTAAATCCAGGGTTAGGGTGTTAATATAAAAGTCTTCCCGGTAGAACCCCAAAGGTTGGTTCTTGTTAGCACGCTTCCAGGGTTCTGGATAGAATCCCCAGACAAGGGTTCTTGGAGGAACCCTTACAGCATAGAAGGGTCCTCTCTAGAACCTCTCATAGGGGGTTCTGGGTAGAAACCTTTCATAGATGGTGAAGGTTGAAACCGATGAAAGGGTTCCAGGTGTAATTTTTTAATGTAAGGTTCCATCAGGAACCAAAAGGGTATTTCTTATGAGCAGAAGCTAAAAAACTCTGTATGGTTCTTTGTAGCACCATTATTTCTAAGAGCACTGCCTTTTTTTATTTTTCTCCAGCCCAACTTGTTTTGATGGCGACCAGACCAATATGCACCTGCGGATTTTCTTTGTGTCCACTGCCAATCTGAGCAGTAGGATGGCAGTTATCCCCACCAATCATTAGCCAATGGGATGCCTTTAGCGCTGTCTTAACTTAACATTGAGTAATGTAGCTTGTGATGCTTTCTCCTCCAGATATTTTAATGACTCCAGATAAATTAAGTCAGAGAGCCTCATAAGAGTCAACCTCGCTGCATTACACAAACATTTAAAATGAGTGGTCAAATCGCAAACTCCTTTTCCACTCCTGAATACTGGATGATAAGCTTCAGGCGCCAGCTAATATGCTTTGAGAACAGCAGTTGTCACCAAAGCATATTTCACACAATCACTGCTATTTAAAGAAGAAAAGGTCTGCTGAGCCTTGCCGGTTAAAACACATTTCAACATTAACGAAAAGAATAAGGCCACCTCTGTGTATCAGCCAGGCGCTCTAGAACGGTTTCTGTAAATCTCTCATTAACTTTGGGAATAAACTTTAAATCACTTAAACCATCAGAACTTCCTGGCTTCCCCCTTGGAATAGAAGGATTGTCAGTGAAGGCCGAAGTGAGTCCTCAGCGTTCATGGAGAAACTATCCGCTTCTGCTGTGCCCAGCACTTTAAGTTCAAATTCTACATCCTTCCCATTGGACAAATCATCCGTCATCATGGTCTCAATTTTCACTGTTACGCTGACGACACCCAACTCTACCTCTCCTCCAAGACCATCACCTCTGTCACCCACTCCACTCTCACTTCCTGTCTCACTGAAATAAAATCATGGATGCAAGAAAACTTTCTCAAACTCAACTCCAACAAATCTGAAATACTCATCATCGGCCCTAACTCCCTCACCCGCTCAGCCCAGACTTTCTCTTTGAATATTGACGGCTCCATCGTCACCCCCCTCCACCCAGGTCCGCAACCTCGGCATCATCCTCGACCCCACCCTCTCTTTCCTCCCCCACGCCAACCACATCACCAAAACTGCCTTCTTTCAACTCAGAAACATTGCACGCCTCCGGCCCTCCCCGTCCTCTGCTACCACCGAAATCCTCATCCATGTCCTCATAACATCCAGACTCGACTACTGCAACAGCATCCTCTACGGCTCACCCAACAAAATCCTCAATAAACTTCAATATGTCCAAAACTCTGCCGCCCGACTGCTCACCTCCACCCGCCGTTAAGATCACATCACCTCGGTCCTACACAACCTCCACTGGCTTCCGATCAAGTACAGGATAGACTTCAAACTACTACTCATCACCTACAAAGCCCTAAACAACCTGGCCCCTCCCTACCTTTCAGACCTCCTCCCCCTCCACGCCCCAACCCGTTGCCTCAGGTCCGCTGGTACAAACTCTCTGAAGACCATCAGGACCAAGCGCCGGACCTGGGGGGACAGGGCCTTCTCTGCAGCTGCACCCCCCCTCTGGAACGCTCTCCCCATCCACATCCGTCAGGCTCCCTCACTAGCTTCATTCAAGCCCTCAAAACGCATCTCTTCCAACTCACTTTCACCTGCTAAAACCTGCACCTATCCTCCACTACGACCCTCAGCTTCTCCAGTTTTCTTTCCTTTCTTTCTTTGTTACAAAAAATGTCCTGTTTGTTTGTTTGTTTTGTTTACTTTGTCTTTCATTTTTGTTCCGCTTGTCATTGTCTACTGTCCATATTGTAAAGCGTCTTTGTGTATCTTTAAAAGCGCTATATAAATTGAAATTATTATTATTATTATTATTAAATTGGCGTTCCCTGTCTCCTTAGTTCTTTTATCATCAGCGTCATCAGCTATGCTGACCATTGATCCTTTGTGATCTAAAAACCTTTCAGATGTTGCCTCTACAAACACGTTCACGATCTCATCCTTAGTTTATTAGTGATGTCTTGAGGTCGGGATCGGCTTGTGAGGAGTGGGTGCATAAATCAAGAAGACGAGCAGTAGTTTCTACCTCAAAATTCTGTGTTCAAATTCTTTTAACAAAAGGTAAACTAAATTCCAACAAAAAAGTCGCGACACAAAACAAACACGAGTATCATCAATTTACTTCTGGTTCATTGTCTTTAACGTAACTTAAAAACTCCCTTTCTTCTCCTCCGCTCCTGTCCTTTGTTCTCCCCTCACACCTAGTGATGCAGCTCGCTATTTGAATACTTTTGGTGTTATAATAAAGCATAATGTGAGATTGTGTTCAGATGTGTAAATATCAGTCTATATGTTACTGGTTAAGAGTAAATGACACAGCAAAAATTAAAAGTTTTCAGGTCCGCCTAGAAAAAATAGCACTTTCAGGATGATTATTTCTTTGAAATGAGGCATTTGTAAGGTCTAAACTTCTCTGAGATAATAGCACAATATGTGAACATTATCTCTGCAAAGTTTGACTTTGAAAAAGTGAAGCAGAACAAAGTTAGAGAGGGTTTAATACAGAGAAAATTCAGGCGAGGACTATGGTGATTAATACATCCAAATACAGCATTTTTTTTTATGAATAATGTTTTTTTTTTTTATGAATTATGAATTTTTTTATTCATAAAACCTATATTTTCCCCTTAAAATAAAACAAGCACACAAATGTAATTGTTATCAAACTGTAAAAACACAGTAAAAAACAAAGTGTTACAACACAGCAAACAACAAACTGTAAAAACACAGTAAAAACTATTTACATTATGTACAGTGATGCTCTGGTGCCGGTGTAGTTGAGAGCTTTGTCTGGATTAGGGTGTCATGAGAGTCACCTCACTGTGCCTTGTGCCACAGCCAGAAGCAGTTCTTTTTGCTGCTGTAGCAGAGAGGAACCGCACACTTTGCACAGTAAGCTGGCGTTGTCACCCTTTGGATGCCTTTTTGCTGGCACCTTTTGCAAAACCTGCGGGTCCTGGAATCCTTACGATAGAATAAAGTCAAGCAAACGGTGGAGGGGTGTCGTGGGGTGGCTGACAAGGTGGCTGCTGAGCCTTCAGCAAACGCAATCATCTCCGTGCCCAACTGCTCCCTGAAGGCCTTGTGGGTGAAGGGCTTTCTCCGGGTGGGGTCCTGCCTCCGCGGGAACAGGTCCTTGTGTAAGAGGTAGCTGTTCACTACAGCAATGTCCAAAAAGTGGTAAAACAAAGTTTTATACCACTTCATAGTTTTGTGGCGCACGCTGTATGTTCCAATATGTGCATCAGACAAATCAACCCCACCCATACTGTGGTTGTAGTCCACAATGGTGTCCGGAAACTTGTATGATCTTATTTTGCCACACCCCAGCAGTTTTCACCTTCCTCTTGACCGTCTGACCAGTGTAGGCCTGATGCATGGTGGAGCACATGGAGACCTCTTTTGTGTCCATCCATTTCACAAAGAGCAGGTTCCCACTCTGGATCCACCGCATGTCCCCCCTCGCAGACTTGTTGGTCAGGTCATTTCCCTCAGCTTTAGGGAGCCAATTCGAGTTTTACGAATCATACCACAGCAGCGTATGTTGTGTTTGGCCAGATCTGTGAACAGCGTTGGGCTTGAGTAGAAGTTGTCAGTGAACAACAAGTACCTGGTGCCGAGGAGACGAAAAGGCAAAAGGTCCAAACATCTTAACTGTACCAGTACGTTGTGTTTGATTGACATATTACAACATTTATGTATGACCAGTACAGTTAAGATGTTTGGATGTCAAAAATGTTCTGAACACATCCATATCAGTTAGTATTTTGAAAACCGGATGTTGTGTCCCATGGCTGTTTCCGGTGGTTTGATGCTGTAGCTAATCAGACACTCAGATCCACAGAGATCTGAGTGTCTGCTGATGATTGCAGTGGTTTACTGCACTAGATGGAGTTTATCACACACTTTGGGCTGCATTCCCAAACAACCCGACTCAGAGAAGACCGGAGCCGGCGCGACAGAGGCTGTTACCGGTCTCACACCGGTGGGCAAGCGGTCTTCAGACCGGACCCCGGTGCGACCGGGGATCGTTAACACCTCACCCCACCCCTCTTCGCTTGCCTCGCTTAAAAAAAAAAAAATGCTTAAATTCAGCAGGAAAGCAAGAAAACAATAACAAACACACGATTATAAACGTATTTGTAAAAGGTCAAACATAAAAACAATAAAACAAATACGTGTATAATCAACTTATATGTGTATAATCAACATATTTGTAATACGTCAAACACAAACGTAATCAGGGAGGAGATACGTTTCTGGTCAAACGTAATTGAAATGCTTGTTCTGGGGGAACGTAATTTTTAGGACACTGTAGTAAAGCGCGTCCTCGCCATAATCTCTCTCTTCTTTAGGACTGAAAACGCCAGCGTGTTTACAGAGCTCAGGTGTGTAGTTCCTAGTAGGTTCTTTGTGATTTTCTTGTCAGTTTTCACAAAATGTTGACAGACGTACGAATTGACAAATCACGGTGAAGGATTCCGTGTGACGAGTACTTTAGCACCGAGTCACTGACACATCCCTGCCCCCTCTCTGTGGGAATCGCCTTAGAGCTCACGAGAGGAAGGAAGGGGAAAGCCTACGGATTCCTCTAGAATTTTAAACGTATTTCTGCGCCGTATTATCACGGAGATATGAATATTAGCAAAACGTAAACATTGTAAAACGTGTATCTGCGTCGCGAGTTTCGGAAGTGTTAACAGATTATTGAAAGTATTTCCAAGTTATAGCAAAGGTTATTTACATGATCTGCGTTTGTCTTCATGATCGTTTGTTCTCGTGAACGGCCGAATGATGCGTCCCTTTAAATGTTGCCACCGCAAGGAATTGTGGGTCGGCATTATCTCCTTTCCTTTCGTAAAGTAAGGTCCAGTGGTTCCTATTCTAAAGGAGACAAGTTAGGAAGCATGAAGCTCCTTTCCTTTGCGTTTAGAGAATTTGACCGGCACTTATCATGGCGGTCCCTTCGGTACTTCAGGTCATTTCACTCAGTTAGGAAGGTTCCTAACCAAAAAGGACTATTCCACTGCAGCCTGAGTTAATTTAGTTACCCTTTTTAATTATGGATCTGTATCTCCAAGAGACGTCCTGTATTTTAATACCCTGTCAAAGTGCTTCTTGTAATAAATGTTGTAATCTTGGGGTAATCCTCAGTCTCATTAAGTCATCCACTGCCACATGTGTCCTTGCAAACTGAGAGCTATTTAGTAGTTTTGAGCTGCTGTTAAAGTGCAGTACAACCCATGATTTCCCCGGGCACTTCAGAAATCAGAATCAGAATCAGAAACCGTTTATTTGCCAGGAATGTTTTCACACAAACGAGGAATTTTTTGAGGCGGAAGGTGCATACATTGGACATGGACATGGGACGTAAGACGAGACAATCAACAATCAACGAAAACAACAGTGCAATTGGTATTAAAATATGTGTAAGATAAGCAAGTGCTCAGTCAACAGATACGTTAATGTGAATGTACGTTAAAGTGACATGTGTATTTAAGTTAAAGTGTATGTTAAAGTGACGAGTGTTTAAGTATGCGGTGTGCAGAGGAGTGAATGGTAAAGAGAAATAAAAAATAAAGAAGAGAAAATGTAAAAAAAATTTAAAAAAAAAGAGTTAAAATTAAAAATTAAAATAGCTGGGGGGTGACACGGCTGCCCACTGCTCCTTAATTACTAAGGATGGGTTAAAATGCAGAGAATACATTTCCCCTTGTGAGAGTAATTAATGGATTTAAAATAAATGTATTAAAACATTTCAGAAGTGCTGCTATAGGCCTAGACTGCTGGCGGACATCTTAGGATACACTGAGCTCCTCTCTCCTCTTCTCTCTCTCCTTCTGGATGGATTCATGTCTCTTCAATGCACATTACTAACTCCACTTCTTCCAGGAGCCTCTGTGCTTCCTCGCCTCAAGTTTCCATTGATCGTGCTGTCTGGAGCTTTTCCTGATCTGATGTGAGGCCCTGGGACAGGGATGTCGTATGTCTACAGATTGTAAAGCCCTCCGAGAAAAATGTGTGATTTTGGGCTATACAAAATAAACTGAATTGAACTTGCGCACTGGAACCCAAAAGTTCAACACAGAGACATAATTACAAGGATAGTTAGATTTCCTTAGTGTTCAGACGGGGTCAACACCGGGAGATACGTCAATCAAATCCCAAAAGGGGCAGGCAGAGAATCCAAGGAAAACAGGCAGGCTGAGTCAGAACAGGCAGATCAGATATAGCGACGAGGATCACGCTGGTGGTCATTCATAGTAAACTGGCATAAATTGACGTAAAAAACACAGATGGGTATGTATTTAAAATTGATTATTGAAACGGATTCATTCACATTTTAGTTTGACCATTTGGCCGTCTGTAAATTCAGCTAAAATGTAGGTGGAAACCTGGCTGGGCTTCAATTAGGTTACACTGGATATACAATCAGAAGTGTGATTTTTACAAAAAATTTAGCTACATGCTTTTGACAACACATTTGAAAATTGAAGCCACTGGACGGAGGATTTAGTTCACACTGAGACCTCTCTTGAATAAAGTACATTTTTATTCTACAGCAAACTGTCAAATACTTTCTGTCTGAACTATTCTCATTGGCAATATTCTTTTCTATGCAGGGCGTGTTACATTCTTGTGATTTGTGCTTAACATTACTGTGACTTTTTAAAGTGATTTAACCAAGACTAAGTTGTCAGACCAGTCTTTTAGCTAATACATTTTATATTTTATCAGTGTCACTCAAGTCAAACAAGTTATATTGAAACAATATTATACAGATTATAAATTGAAGGGAGAAGATATTGAAGCTCAATGCTGACGGCCTGTGACTGAAGTAAAGTTGACAGAGAGCAGGCTGGCTGTCTGACGGCGGACAACACGGATAGAGAACAGGCTGCTGGGAATCTGTCCAAAGCCTCAGGGAGAGAACACTCTACCATATGCAAATGCTCATTCTGTGTTCATGCTGACTTCCTCACAGACATTAGATCAGCAGAGAGCTGTTCCTATACACCAGCGGTTCTCAAACTGGGGCGCCAATCTCTGTGAGATCTCCGTGAGGTCGGCTTTTCTGCTGTTGCGTCTCTCAAAACAGAATACAGATCTAAACTCAACATTGAGCATGAATTGAGAGCGGCCGTATCAAATCTACAACCCCGTTTAAAAAAAAAGATTTGTAGAGGAAAGCCGCTCACATATATTTCCACTAATTCTGTTTCGTTTGGCACAGGTTGCACTTTATTGTCATCATCTTGAAAAGATATTCAGTGCAAAACAGGTTTATTGCAGCCACAATAAGCAATTTCTTTTACAAACACATAAAGTGATTGCACACTTTATGTGTTTGTCTGATGGAGCAATCTTGTTTACTTGAAAGTGATTGCATTTTCTTTATTCTCTTATTTGAAAAAGCACGGATGGAGGAGTCACAAAAAGTTATTTCAATAAAAATTCAGCATGGACCATTTTTTTCTTCTTTCAAAGTGAGTCGTGATAAAAAAGGTCTGAGAAGCACCGCTATACAGAGGTGAGCGTGTCCAGACACATGGATGTTGTGTGGGTGGTGAACAATCTGTGACCACAGAGTTAACACGTTCATGCAGCGGCACAGATGAAGCAGAGCTGAGTAGTCTACTAGACTAGATCAGGGACATTTTCTCGATTTTACATCATTTCTTAAATTCACTTTTTAAAGGCACTTGCATATGATAGATACCCATGTGTTTTACATCTCAGCTCTCTATATAATGAGGCACCATTGTCCTAAGGCAAACGTGTAAAGAGAAAATATGACTAAAGCTGAAAAATGTAATCTCGATTTTGGAAATTCTTCATATCTCTTGTGAAAACATAACTTTACTCATGTGGAAGAAACGTTTTGGTGCTTGCAATTAGACAAAGGTCTTAGGTTCACAAAAGCAGTGAAATATATGAATAAAATGGTAGATGCATGTAAATAAATGTTTTATTTTGAAAGATGACCGGATACATCAGTCTGTGCGTAGCCTCAAACGGAACCTCTTGACACATGTCAAGAGGTTCCGTGATACGTTACCCCAAAAATGAAACTTAAAAGTCTGTTTCAACTCGGTGTTCTGGATTAAAATCAAGGCAGAGTATACTGAGATCGCCTAAAGAGCTCTGAAACCCTGCCTCCATTTCAACGTCCTGTCTTTGTGAAGTGTAATGGGAATTTTCTAGCCTTAAGTTGTATTTTGTCTAGGAACCTTTTAAGTGGCTTAAAAACCTGTTAATGCAAATATCCGTCTGTCTAATGTTAATTGCATGTCAATCCCGTAGCTGTTATCAAGTATCACTCACGTCTGCCGATAGGTCATGAATTGGGGAAAGGAAGAAGACCAGGGGGTCTGGCCTCAACCTGAAACCCCAGACTTCTTTGTTCTAACCTAGCTTTGTTCTCTGTATATAAATGACCATGTAAGAGGTGAATCTTCAGTGCATCCTGGAGCGGAGTCCAGAGTGACTCTGCTTAGGGATGCTCTCTTCTCTGCGCAGGGAATAAATGATTTCATAGACAAGTTCTGGATTCTCGATGTTCATCATTTCAGCTTAGAAAGACTCAACACCGGGTAGGGTGAAATTTTACCGTTACAGAAGCGGGTTTTAATGAAGTTACAGAGTGCACATAAAGGTTTAAGTTACGGAGTAGTCAGTAGACTGGACATAAACACACGTCGGGGGTTGGTCTTTTTCTCCCGTCACCCCGAGATGAGACCGGCTCGTAGAGACGTCCTGTATTTTAATACCCTGTCAAAGTGCTTCTTGTAATAAATGTTGTAATCTTGGGGTAATCCTCAGTCTCATTAAGTCATCCACTGCCACATGTGTCCTTGCAAACTGAGAGCTATTTAGTAGTTTTGAGCTGCTGTTAAAGTGCAGTACAACCCATGATTTCCCCGGGCACTTCAGAAATCAGAATCAGAATCAGAAACCGTTTATTTGCCAGGAATGTTTTCACACAAACGAGGAATTTTTTGAGGCGGAAGGTGCATACATTGGACATGGACATGGGACGTAAGACGAGACAATCAACAATCAACGAAAACAACAGTGCAATTGGTATTAAAATATGTGTAAGATAAGCAAGTGCTCAGTCAACAGATACGTTAATGTGAATGTACGTTAAAGTGACATGTGTATTTAAGTTAAAGTGTATGTTAAAGTGACGAGTGTTTAAGTATGCGGTGTGCAGAGGAGTGAATGGTAAAGAGAAATAAAAAATAAAGAAGAGAAAATGATTTTTTTTTTTAAAAAAAAGAGTTAAAATTAAAGATGAGACCGGCTCGTAGCAGAGAAACAAGCTCAGGGCTCCACTAATTCGGCGTAATGGTGAGTTGTATCTTTATGCACTTTTTAATTGTCTTTATGCCGGTCGTATCATTTACGTCATATTTATGACGTCATATTTTTCGCCCACACTGAGCCGGTCCGTGAAAATATTGTCTGACACAAAACCGGTCCGTGGCTCAAAAAAGGCTGGGGACCGCTGCTCTAGACCCTGGCAGCTGTGAATCCTCTGTGGATCCTCTGTAAACTACTACTAGTCAGTATAAGTTCACTGAAAGAAAGTAATGATTACACACCGACACCTAAGGGAGATCCAACACTATGCTCAAGACACTGCATGAGCTATGTTAGCTCGCTCCCGCTAGCTCCGTGTTAGCAGCAGCTAACATAAACACTACGGTAGTAACTTGAATCTGTTTTGGGATCGCTCTTGGGTAGCCGCCTGCTCGCGGTTAACTTGTAGCACTTGTAGCATGTACAATCCTGTCCACGCACCTGACTAATTACTTTTCACACACACACACACCCTCCTCTTCTTCTATGCTGCTCCCCCACAGAAGTTTCCCACGGCAGCTCCCACTTCTGGCCCGACCTGTTATTGACCCCCTCATCTGCAGCTCTCCCCATTCAGACTAGTGTGACAGACTGGCTGCCACTCCAACACTGCATTCACAAAGCAATATACAGAAACAACCTCTCCTACATCCGTCCCAGTGATGTCCACATCGGCTCCCAGTGCAAGTTCATCGTCTGCAAACCCACTTCGGTCAACTCCATCCCGTCTCTGTGGAATCAGCACCAGCACAAGCCCACTCCCTTTTTACATCATCAACATCAAACGACACGTGAATTCAGCCAACCTCAGGACCCAACCCAAATCCTCTCAACCAATCACAAAACACTCCTTGAAACGTGCTCTGTTCAACATCCGGTCACAAAGCAACAAAGGCCGAATCATCAATGAATTCATTACAGACAACAACCTTAACACTCTGGGGTCTGTGGTCATTTTGTGGACACATGTAAATAAATGTCTAAAATCTGTTGGCAGGCAGACGGACAGGGAGACTGCTGCAGCGATGCTGCATGTTGTCCTCTGGACCCTCACAGCTCTGAATCCACTCTGTAAAATACATTAATACTAGTCAGTATGAGTTCACTGATAGAAAGTAATGATTAGACACCGACAAGTAAGGAAGATCCAACACTGACTATGCTCAGACACTGCATCATAAGCTAGCTACGTGCAAACATTGCTAAAGCTAATAGATCCAACTGTGCTCAGGCCATGAGCTAAAAATGCACAACGTTAGTTACAGCCTCACAAACACATAACTGAGATCCAACACTACTAATCGTACTAAGTTCACTAATAAAGTTAACGTGATAGGGACAACAGTTGATTACCCACCGTTCATAGCTGTAATCAGCTATCTCCGTTAGCGCGCTACCGCTAGCTCCGTTTTAGCATCAGCTACCGTGACATAAACAGTACTGTAGTAACGATTAATACAGGTCCAACTCTACTGGTCGTACTATGTTCACTGTAAGAAAGTTAACGGTGATAGGTACAACAGTTGATTATGCACCGTTCAGTCGTAGACACGGAAGATAACATCCAACATGGCACTATGTAGTGACGTGCTAACGCTAAGCTATTGTCAACAAACAAACGTTATTTACGGTCTTACAAACACATAATGGAGGTCCAACACTACTGGTCGTACTATGTTCACTGTAAGAAAGTTAACGGTGATAGAGACAACAATTGATTACACACCGTTCAGTCTCACAGAAACGCTGTAGCCAGCTATCTGGCCCGTTAGCTCCGGCTAGCTCCTTGTTAGTGAATCCTTCAGGCACTGAAGCGAAGCTGCGCCGTCTGTCCATCGTCTCCAAGATAGCTTTGCTCAGGACTCTTTGCTTGGCATCTTCTGACTCATACTGAAGCTTTGCACGCGTCATACGACATGTCCATGTTTAGATGCTCAGACGCGGAAGTGGAAACCATATCCGCCAGATTTGAAACCATATCTCTGTGACGTATTATTGTGATGATAGGATTTTATTAAAAACGTAAACATCTGCCCCCGCTTCGAAGTGGGCCCCGCCCCCAAAGGGTTAATACCCTGTCTCACTGAAACTTGGCAAAAAACCCTGGTCTACTATGCACTAAACCAATCCACCCCTACTGGATATCATTACCTGGACAAACCATGCCCTGATGGCAGCGGAGGAGTAATCGCCACTGTCTACCGCCAACACATAAAAAACAGCCTGACTACCATCCAAACTCCATCCTCATTTGAACACCTGACATTCAAGCTCTCTGGTCATCTCAATTATCTACCGACTTCAACTTCACTCAGCACATCAATTTCCCCACCCACAAACGCGGTCACATCCTGGACCTGGTCTGCTCTACAGGACTTATCATCAATCACCTCTCTGGCTCTGACCTCACCATCTCCAACCACCTAGCCATCATCATTGCCATCCCAGAACCAAAATTGAGACTATCTACAATCAACTGGCCACCCTCCCCAACCCTGAATCTGCAAATCCCTCACTAACCGACCGGTCACTCTCCCATTCTCCCTAATCTCCCTCTCGGTTTCAATCCGGATTCAAATCTCATCACAGCACAGAAACCGCCCGAATCAACGACCTCCTTCTCTCCTCTGATGACCACTCCCTCAACATCCTCATCCTATGCCTTTGACACATCAACCACTCCATCCTCCTCTCCCGTCTTGAGTCCTCCTTCCACCTTACTGGCTCAGCCCTCTCCTGGTTCAAGTCATACCTCTCTGTCCACCAACAGTTCATTATCATCAATAAATCCAAGTCACCGCCCCAGTCCCTCAAGGTGTACCCCAAGGTTCGGTACTCGGCCCCCTCCTCTTCATTCTCTCCTTGGCAACATCATGTGCCACCACGGTCTCCATTGCCACTGATACGTCGACGACACACAGCTCTACATCTCCACCAAATCCATCACACCCAGCACGTACTGGATGCAAGCTAACTTCCGCAAACTCAACAGTGATAAATCTGAAATCCTCATCATCGGCCCCAAATCACTAATCAAATCTCACCACAACTTCTCCCTCTGCACCGATGACCTCTCTTCCTGCTTTCCCACACATCTGTAACCTTGGGGACATCTTTGATCCAACTCTCTAATTTGAACGCCACGTCAAGCACATAAAAAAAAAAAAACATCGCCCGTCTATGTCCCTCTCCTCCTCAGCCGCTGAAACACTCATCCTCGTCTTCATCACCTCTCGAATGGACCACTGCAGCAGCCATCTGTACGGTACATCCACCAAATCAACACACTACAAAACATCCAGAACTCAGCTGCCCGTCTGCTCTCACTCCCTCCAGAGACCACATCACCCCAGTCCTCCAGAGACCACATCACCCCAGTCCTCCAGAGACCACATCACCCCAGTCCTCCAGAGACCACATCACCCCAGTCCTCCAGAGACCACATCACCCCAGTCCTCCAGAGACCACATCACCCCAGTCCTCCAGAGACCACATCACCCCGGTCCTTTAAAACCTCCACTGGCTCCTCCTACAGCAAATAATCCAGTTCAAGATCCTCCTCATCACCTCCAAAGCCCATCACAACCCTGAACCCCTTCCTCTCTGACTTCCTGCACCGACACGCTCCCACCGGCACCAACCTCCTCACCCCCCCAGACTCTGTCCAGGCCTCAGACCTGGGGGGTCAGGGCCTTCTCCATTGCTGCCCCCTCCTCTCCCCATCACCTCAGACATTCTCCATCACTCACCACTTTCAAAACAGCACCTCAAACTCATCTATTTAAATCTGCTTTCAACCTGTGATGCCAGTTAACTATGTTTTTGTTACTTACTGTTATGTAATCTCTTTCGTTTATATTGTTGTTGCTTCTATTGTTTGTTTTTGCCATGCAAAGTGCCTTGAGTCCCTTGTAAAGCGCTATACAAATAAAATGTATTATTATCGGCTTGTTTACAAGCCTGATCGGCAACCTTCGGACATTGTATGTTCTTTATGAAACCATAAAAATATATGAGGATAAATTAGGTTGGTCTATTTCTACATGGTGCACCAGAATCAAAAGCAAAGGTTATTCCAGTGACTGGTTAGCGCCGAGATGTGGAAGATATACACTGATTAGTAGTCACCCTAAACATGCCTGGAGGCCAGTTCAGATCCATATAAAGCTGTCAAGAGTGGTAAGCTGCCCAGTTAATGGGCTCTATGCAGCAATCCAAAATGGACTCATCAGCCCCCTGCTAAGACTGGCCAAGGGAGACTTAGGGCTCCATTACCCTTTCAATCCTTCCGCTGGGATTCCTCCACCTGTCTAAGTGCAGCCAGGCTCCAGGGGAGCGAGGGCACAAACACAGTTGAATAGCTCTGATTATATGCCTCTGCACAAGCATTACACTGCTCTCGTTATAGCTAAGCACGCAGAGCAGAACATGCATTCACATTCAGTTGATTTCATTCAAATCATTGATCGGAGGTGGTGGAGCTCTGTGGCCTCTAATCAAAAGACTCTGGACTCTCAAAGAAGGGGAAGGACACTGGGAGGTCACTGCAATTTTTTTACATTGCTGCATCTATTGCCATATCATACATAATTCATAAGCAGGCTTCTTAAATCAGGGATAGTGCACCATCGACCACAAACAGACCCAGAAAACCGGGTTTAGAAGTAATCTGACGCAAAGGTTTAAAACACCTGACTTCCATCCTGCTGCCCATTGCAGAGGAATTAAAGCTCCCACTAATCTGTCACATGGCTGCTCTAATGAGAACTATGATGACCCACAATGGCTTCTGGGATGGAGAGCAGTCCCTTTGTGATGGATTACATTGTTTTAATGGACTCATTCCTCATGGAATGGAACACAGCAGTAAGTCTGTGTCCATGGTTCCCAAGTGCAACTCCAGAGATGAGAGGTTACTAGAAAACTGCCACTGAAGTCAGAGCTTTTGAATAACTATAGTATGCAGCGGTACATAATACAAAAGGGCAATCTTAATGAAATGGTTAACAACACAATACATCATTGATAGAAAGGAAAGAGGGTTACAAACTCTTATATTTGCTCTGTTTGTGGTACCCTGCAGACTGAAGTTTCTACTAACGGTAACAGACAGGGTGAGCTGACTCATATGAATGGTCTAGTGCAGGGGTGTCCAAACTACGGCCCACGGGCCAACTGTGGGCCGTAGTTGGTCCGCAGTTGGAGAGAAAGTCAAGCAAACAGCAGCTAGCCTGCTAGCTCAACAATCGTATTTTTGCCGTCCGAACAAAACACGAGAAAATGCCTCATAACAGCTACGAGGTCGCTCAGCTCACAGCGACACTGAAACCTCTCAGACGAGACTTCATAACAAGAGCATGAAGACTTGTCAGCTAACTTAAAGCGAAGCACCTCTCACAGTCTGAGGGGCGCAGCTCGGCGCAAGCTCGGCAGAACACACTATGGTTGGCAGACCTGGCCTCTAGTTGATCTTATCATCATCTCACACTGAACAAGAGCCTGCAAGGCAAAGATCAGGTAACACAACCTCACCCCCACATGAACCCGTTCTGTGTGAAGCTTCGTCTCTTTGAGACACAACTACCGTAAACGTCGGGTTACGAGCCGCTACTACCTTTGGTCAGTGTCCCCGACAGCTCCCCGCTGTAGCCAGCTGGGGCTCCTGCTAGCGCTCCGTCACTTCCCCGCTAACCTCCGCTAGCTCCCCGAAAACCACCGAAGGTAGCGGAGCCAGGCTCGACACCCGACTTGGTCAGAGGGGACGCGGGCAGTAGCAGCAGCAGCGGGCAGTAACAGCAGCAGTGGGCAGTAGCAGCAGCAGTGGCCGGTAGCAGCAGAAGCGATAGCTAGCAGTGCTAGCTACCTTTCTGCTAAAATGAGGAAATATGTATGTCATGACATAATTCAGTCAGCGCTTCCAAGATCTTTCTGCATTGAGAAAGAATTCAAGCTGTTCTCGACTCTCTTCCTGATGATGCAGAAGAAGTGAAGAGAGTCTGAACTGATGGAGATGCAGTGATGATTCTCTGAAGAACCAGCTTCAGTTTCTCTCCCTACCGACTTCCACTGGAGCTTGGAAAAGGCCAAGTTTCCTCTGATGCCATTTTTTAAATATTAAATATAAAAAAAAGAATATATATATATATATATATATATATATATATATATATATATATATATATATATATATATATATATATAAGCATAATTGACCTCATTTGATTCATTTTGTGATATACCTCACCTGAGTGGCCCAAACTTTCGTAAATTTTTCTGTTTGTGGCCCTCGGTGAAAAAGGTTTGGACACCCGTGGTCTAGTGTGAATGTGCAACAGCAGCTCCACGTTATATACAACATTTGGTAACTGGACTATCTGTATCAACACAGTGCTGCCTTTTTATAAACTATGATCATCTGGTCATAGCTCTCGTCCAGGTGCCGTCTCAATCCCTCTTCCTCTCACTGCATTTCTAGCACTCAGAGGTGGAGTTAGATTCAGTAACTCCTACTTTTCTTCTTTGGCGGGCTAAGACCAGAATGAGTCTGCTCAGTGGTCTGCACACCTGGGAAAGGGACACACACAAGCAGCCCCATGAAAGATTGTGAGTCACCTCAAACGTTTCACTCTGTGTAGAACTCCCTCAGGACTGCTCTTTCTGGTCCCAACCCGGCCCAAGTGTGTCACCTGGCCAAGGAAGCCTGCCGCAAAATTACCAACACTTCTCGACACACAAAAATAGAGCCTGCAGTGTCCTCTAACCATCGACTGATGGAGGCAAAGAGACGCAAACAAACAGTACTGACAGTTGATGATCTCAGGACAGACAGGATGTGAAACATGAAGCATCATTTATGTTGAGTAAAACACCACAAAGTAAGAGGTTATCAGCCTGTATGTCTGTATGTTTAGGATTTTTTTTTTTTTTTCAGTTTTGAGAAGCAGCAGCTGAGCTTGTTACATGTTGTGTATTATACTGCTGACCAGTGGCGGGCCGTGAATTTTCTACCTGCGCCTTCAGTGCCGTCTGAGTCATAGTCCAAATAAAAATAAATGTTTTTAATTATAAAATAGCGATAACTTTGTGATTATTAGGCCAGCAGAGAAGGCTTAGCAGGCCCTGACGGCCACCACTGCTGCTTCAGATTTTTCAGCTATATATTCTATGTGCACCATAGTTGTTCCATTTATCTATCCAGAGCAACCACCCTACTGGGACAAAACCAATTAAAAAAATGTATTTCATGCATTAGGTGCTTTTTTGCATGAAAAATTATCTGTGTGAGAACGTGTGAAAAGTGACAATTGCAGGAGTCTCATAGTCAATGCGTGAGAGTTGGTAGCCCTGGTGGAGGGTTGTTATTTATGATCATGTGACTGAGATACAACACAAGTTAGACACAGTTATTGAGGAAAGCTTGAATAAGTTCAATCAGGTGCAAACAGATGGTGAGAGGAACAGTGAGTGTCATGACGCAGTTTGAGCTGAGTTTGGCGAAAAGCTGCCGTGACGCTGTGGTCGGTAGTAATGGCTTTCAGAGCAGTGGGGCCGTTGTCGCTTTGTGTCTGAAAGGCCCATTAGTGCTGCCTTTGGACGCTGTACCTTGAAATAGCTAAATTTCCGAATACTGCTATAAAAACACATTGCTCCATTATTCTTTCAAGGTGAACCTCACTGAGTATTTATAGATGTGCTGTGACTCTGATAGCTGATCATTCCCAAAGTGGAAAGATCTTCAGTTTCACTCTATTTGCCACCTTAATGTGACCAAGTGATACTCAAATTCACAAGACCTAAAATAAAGTGGAAGCTCATTGCTATAACAAAAACAAATATGTTGTTTACAATGCATTAATCAATTGATTAGTCTGCTGTATTTAAAAATCAGCAACATGGCTTCATAGAAGGCTTCAGTCCAGACCACAAATGGAATTCAATACACACTTACAAGGTCACAAGGTCACAAGGTGTGTTTATTTTCATTCTAAACACAGGATCGCGTAATGAAATGCAAGTTGTACTCCTTTTATGCTACACAGGGAAAAAATTAAAGTTAATATTTTTTGAGATGGATACGGAAGATGAAAGAAGCTGGTCTGTAGTCTGGTGGTGCGACAGCAGATACTTCTATACGGCAGCAGATACTTCTATACGAGAGCAGATACTTCTATACGAGAGCAGATACTTCTATACGGCAGCAGATACTTCTATACGACAGCAGATACTTCTATATCATCATATCTTAAAGAGCTCATAGTGCCATATTACCCCACTAGAGCGTTACGCTCACTGAATGCAGGGTTACTTGTGGTTCCCAGAGTCTTAAAAAGTAGGTTGGGGGCTAGAGCTTTCAGTTATCGGGCTCCTCTTCTGTGGAATCAGCTTCCACTTTCAGTCCGGGGGGCAGACAGTCACCTCATTTAAGAGTAGACTTAAGACTTTCCTCTTTGATAGCGCTTATAGTTAGGGCTGTTTCAGGCTTATAGTTAGGGCTGTTTCAGGCTTATAGTTAGGGCTGTTTCAGGCTTATAGTTAGGGCTGGCTCAGGTTTGCCCTGGCCCAGCCCCTAGATATGCTGCTATAGGCTTAGACTGCTTGGGGACATTTTAGGATACACTGAGCTCCTCTTCTCTTCCTCTTTCGCTTCTCTTCCTCTTTCACTCCTCCTCTCCTCTTCTTTCTCTCCTTCTGGATAAACTATTGTCTCTTCAATGCACATTACTAACTCTACTTTCTTTCTTTTTCCATGGATTCATGGCTGCCTGGAACCGGTCCTGCCCCGGGTCCTGCCCCCGGTCCTGCCCCCTGCCATGGATTCATGGCTGCCTGGAACCGGTCCTGCCTGCTGCCATGGCCCTGCTGATGGAGCCGGCCTGGAACCGGTCCTGCCTGCTTCCATGGCCCTGCTGATGGAACCGGCCTGGAACCGGTCCTGCCTGCTGCCATGGCCCTGCTGATGCCCCCCCCCCCCCCCTCTCTACCGCCTTCTGCTTCATGGATCGTGGATTATCTGGATCATGGACCATGCCTACTACTCATTATATGAATAATTTCTGTCATATTCATTGAATGTGCTGTAACTACGCTATTCATTCTGGTCACATGACATCTATTGCTTCTGTCTATCCGGGGAGAGGGATCCTCCTCTGTTGCTGTCCCTCAGGTTTCTTCCCTTTTTTCCCTGTGAAAGGGTTTTTACTATCTTTTTAGGGGAGTTTTTCCTGATCCGATGTGAGGTCCCGGGACAGGATGTTATGTGTATAGATTGTAAAGCCCTCCGAGGCTGAGTATTTGTGATGTTGGGCTATATAAAATAAACTGAATTGAATTGAATTGAATATGGCAGCAGATACTTCTATACGGCAGCAGATACTTCTATACAGCAGCAGATACTTCTATACAACAGCAGATACTTCTATACAACAGCAGATACTTCTATTCGGCAGCAGATACTTCTATACTGCAGCAGATACTTCTATACGGTCGCAGATACTTCTATACAGCAGCAGATACTTCTATACAGCAGCAGATACTTCTAGACAGCAGCAGATACGTCTATACGGCAGCAGATACTTCTATACAGCAGCAGATACTTCTAGACAGCAGCAGATACGTCTATACGGCAGCAGATACTTCTATACAGCAGCAGATACTTCTATACAACAGCAGATACTTCTATACAACAGCAGATACTTCTATTCGGCAGCAGATACTTCTATACTGCAGCAGATACTTCTATACGGTCGCAGAGTCTTCTATTCAGCAGTATACTTCTATTCGGCAGCAGATACTTCTATACTGCAGCAGATACTTCTATACAGCAGCAGATACTTCTAGACAGCAGCAGATACGTCTATACGGCAGCAGATACTTCTATACAGCAGCAGATACTTCTAGACGGCAGCAGATACTTCTAGACGGCAGCAGATACTTCTAGACGGCAGCAGATACTTCTAGACAGCAGCAGATACTTCTAGACGGCAGCAGATACTTCTAGACGGCAGCAGATACTTCTATACGAAAGCAGATACTTCTATACCGCAGCAGATACTTCTATACGAAAGCAGATACTTCTATACCGCAGCAGATACTTCTATACGGTCGCAGAGTCTTCTATTCAGCAGTATACTTCTATTCGGCAGCAGATACTTCTGTACTGCAGCAGATACTTCTATACTGCAGCAGATACTTCTAGACAGCAGCAGATACTTCTAGACAGCAGCAGATACGTCTATACGATAGCAGATACGTCTATACGACAGCAGATACTTCTATACGGCAGCAGATACTTCTAGACGGCAGCACAGATACATCTAGACGGCAGCACAGATACTTCTATACAGCAGCAGGGTTGGGGTTGTGTTGTATTCTTGTAATGAGCGTGTAGGCTTTGTTATTATGATCACTCCTTAATTTATTAGCATAGAGAATCAGCATTACAGTGTATCTCAATGTAATATAAACACAGAGAATGAAAGCTTTCCTTTAAAGTGTCTCTATGTGATATTCAGAGCATTAATTTAGCACTGAGGTCTACCTGAGCAGAGCATAAAGCCTCTCTCCCTCTGCGTGGTGTTATCTAACCTGCATGTGCTTTGTTCACTTAGCTGGGCCTGCTGGGCCTTTAGTGCACGTGAGCGTGCCACTGGTTAGTGCACATGAGCGTGCCACTGGTTCGCTCACGGCAGCTCGGCACGGCTCTCACCCAGTGGTTACAGCTGATAACGCCTCCCCGTCTGACAGGTAGCACTCAACCTCCGCTTCCCTAAACACTGTAGCTCCGTCAGCACAAGAAGCCGTGAGCCTGCTCTGAATTCCATATTTAGCTCCTTTAATGCTTCTATCTGTATTGTGCCATGTCACATGAACAGTAACATGAACATACAGCTAGACTATAGAACCTCAGGGTTAGAAAATAAGTTCTGAATATAGAGGGGATGGCTAACATGGTTAGAGATGATCAGTCCTATTTTTCTGTTATTCTGAGTAACATTATTAGGCATGAATTAATAATAGTACAACATAATAATGTATAATAAACGTGGTCTCCAACCAATTTAACCTGCAATCTGCCTGTAGTCAACATTAATAATTAGCATGGTACATTTCTCACTTTAATGTTATTAAGTTAACCAGTATGATGGCAAAACAGCTTACTTTATGAGCAAGTGTGGAAAGCAAACAAATATACACTCATCTTTTTTTAAATATAAAAAAAAACACCAATCAAACTATAATATTGTTTATTATAGTACTTTATTATACTATAATATATGATATATGATTCAATAACACATTCACCAATCAGAGGGTGGAACATTAGCACCTCTGTCCAGCCTCGCACTGCTTGTAAAGAATAATAATATTTTTATATAATTTTATATTGTATTGCTTACCTGTATGTATATATGCTGCTGTAGCTGATGTACCTTGCAGGATTAATAAAGTATCTATCTATATCTATCTTTATATCTATCTAAGGAAGGGTCATGTTGCTGCTCATATACCTGATGAAGGTCAAAGATACCGTAACGTGTAAATAAATATTTCAGCAGTAAGCAGTAGGGCTGGGACAGGAATTACTTATTTAATGTCCCAAACTCTCCCCGTTGGCTCTGTTCACTTTTCTATGATCAGCTCAATATGAACACTCTGAATGTGTTGAAAATAAATGTCAGTATATGGGTGCAATAAATTTGTAGCGTGGGCTGATTTGAAAACAGAGAAGCTTGTGACCGGCACGTTACCGCAGTACAATAAGGCCACCGGTCCATGACAGTTTGCATTCAGATCTCTGTTTCCTGTGAAACCCAAAGGTTTCCATACTTTACTGTATGTGTCGTGTTTACCATACTTTAGATTTAATATGTGAGGGTGCAAGTTGCATTCAAATGGACCTGATGTGGATTAAAACGTTTATTCTCTCTCCTGACCGCCAGGGGGCGACTCATCTGCTTGTATAGAAGTCTATGCTTCATGTGTTAAAGCTGCATTCTCTCTCCTGACCGCCAGGGGGCGACTCATCTGCTTGTATAGAAGTCTATGCTTCATGTGTTAAAGCTGCATTCTCTCTCCTGACCACCAGGGGGCGACTCCTCTGGTTGTATAGAAGTCTGTTTTTCATGTTTTAAAGCTGCATTCTCTTTACTGACCAACACAGGGTGATTCCTCTGGTTGTATAGAAGTATATGCTTCATGTGTTAAAGCTGCATTCTCTCTCCTGACCACCAGGAGGCGACTCCTCTGGTTGTATAGAAGTATATGCTTCATGTGTTAAAGCTGCATTCTCTCTCCTGACCACCAGGGGTGACTCCTCTGTTTCATAGAAGTCTATGCTTCATGTGTTAAAGCTGCATTCTCTCTCCTGACCACCAGGGGGTGACTCCTCTGGTTGTATAGAAGTCTATGCTTCATGTGTTAAAGCTGCATTCTCTCTCCTGACCACCAGGGGGTGACTCCTCTGGTTGTATAGAAGTCTATGCTTCATGTGTTAAAGCTGCATTCTCTCTCTTGACCACCAGGGGGCGACTCCTCTGGTTGTATAGAAGTATATGCTTCATGTGTTAAAGCTGCATTCTCTCTCCTGACCACCAGGGGGTGACTCCTCTGGTTGTATAGAAGTCTATGCTTCATGTGTTAAAGCTGCATTCTCTCTCCTGACCACCAGGGGGTGACTCCTCTGGTTGTATAGAAGTCTATATAAATGACTCTACTTCTCTCTTGATGTATTCCCTCAGTAAACATTGTAAACATGAGTTTATGTCTCAATCTCTAGTTTCAAGTCTTCTTCAATACAGCATGATGTTCATTCAGTAAATGATGGTCATTTAGAGTGACAGGTGACCTTGTGATTGACAGGTTGCTATCGCTACCAGAGCTGTATGCATCGTCTGTCACTCCTCCGCTGTCTAAATATGGTAACTTCTGTTAACGTTTTGCACAAAAAAAACAAGATGGCGACGGCCAAAATGCTGAACTCGAGGCCTCAAAGCGGTAGTTCACAAACCAATGGGTGACGTCACGATAACTGACCATTTGCAGACTGGTCATACTCGTGAATATACGGCACTTTCTTGTTTTTAGTTTTTTCTTGAAACCTACAGTATATGATGTTTCATTATTCAGACAATAACAATAAAAGCTTGCATCTACTTCTGTATTAACTCGAATGAAGCAATTATATGGATTCCGGCATTACAAATGTATTAAAAATGAGTGGGGGGGGGGTGGTGTATAAGACATATTGGCAATGTTATGCCGGAATAATGTCACATCAAATCAAATTGATATGACAACAGAAATCAAAGCTCAAGCACATGTACAATAGATGTCCTGTACATTTTGATGGGACGAGCACCAGCAGGACAGGGAGCCTTTTGGAGCTCGACGGCATTAAAAAGAATGGAAGTCAGAAAGGAGAATACGACACGTGAAAGGGTTGATACTGTAGGAGAGATGACACGAGATGTCAGATGGGAAGAAACATCCCAGAGAAGAAAGGCCATTCAGCTCCGCCCTGGAGGGAAGCTGTCACTGTGGATTCAGGTGAGGAGCCTCTCTGCTCCGTCCTCTGAGCGCTCACCCCGCTCCCCTCCAGACAGCTGCTCCACGGCGAGCCAGCAAAGGCCACACAGATGGTGCACACCAACGCAACACAATTAAAGGTCAGTGTTATCCCAGGGAGAGTGCACCTACAAGCTGTTACCCGGCTGGTGTGAATTCAGTGCAAAACAGCGACTTTTCTGCAGGATTACGTGACACGCAGCCGACCTTTCACCTCCTGCAGCACGGTTCCCACTCAGGTTTTTGGTTGATTGTCAGGACTTTTCTGGTTCACGATTAGCTGGCCTTGAATGTCTGAGAGGCTAAATAAGAAGTCTGTATCACACTCTAATTTAAGGATAATTTGCATGTTTGCCTTCATTTGACAAAACAGAAGCACCTGAAGGGAGACGAGCACGCCTCTTTCATGACGCTACTCTGAAGAACTGAACTGGTTCACACAACGGAGACAATGGCCTCTCATTGTTCTTTTGAACATCTACACATACAGATGTCTTCGTCACATCGAGGCATTTATAGGCGCAAAGGTGTCAAGTAACGAAGTACAAATACTTCGTTACTTTACTTAAGTAGAAATTTTGGGTATCTATACTTTACTGGAGTATTTATTTTTCAGACGACTTTTTACTTCACCCTATATTTTCCGACACCCTATTGCAGACCTGGGCATCTTACGGCCCGCGGGCCAGATGTGGCTCTCCCAGTCTGGCCCGCGTGAGGTCAATCAAAAATGAAAAATAAATAAATAAGGTGCATGCCATGAATGCAATACAAACGGCACTGCTTTTACTTTGAAGGCGATTTATTTATGTGTGCGCGCACACGCGCGCTTACGCAGCCTCACATCTCCACCTCATTCAACCAGACTTCATGCTCTTGTTCAAGCCAACACAGACTGGACTTTTCTCACCGAGTAAGAACAACTGAACTGGAAAACATCAAAAGCACTTATTGCTTTTGTTTAAAGTTAATAAATTGCTGGTCTTTAACATACATATTTACGGTAAGGTTTAAAAAAATCTTTAAAAATTAAATTGTTTTTTTTTGCTTATTTTCATAGCCTTATTGTAACATGTATTCTTACCAGTAGCAGCTCAAAACCATATAATTTACAGTTTTTTTATAAAGTAATAACATTAATATTGAGTTAATTGAATTAAGTTCAGACTATTGGTTCGGCCCTCCACAACGGTCCTTGGGAAAATTAATTGCCCACCCCTGCCCTATTGGTTTTCTACGCGATGCACCTGCAGATGACACAAACCAACCGTTACAAAGCACGTCACTCTCCAGCAAGGACAGCAGATAGGCAACTAGTTATCATGTCTTCCGCTCCATGAAACGCATGTTAATGCTCAGTAGTACACATATGCTACTTTAATGTATTTGCATTGTAATAAAATGTGATCATTTTCAATGGGCATATATGCAGAGAAAAAAAAAATCCCCTTACATTACTTTTACTTTTATACTTTTAAGTAGTTTTGAAACCAGTACTTTTACACTTTTACTGAAGTAAAAAGCTTGAGTTGATACTTCAACTTTTACAGAAGTATTTTTAAACCCTAGCATCTATACTTCTACTTGAGTAATGAATGTGAATACTTTTGACACCTCTGTATAGGCGGCACGAGAAATAGCACCCTTGCATTGGTCATGTTTGAGAAGAGATTTTAATGATTAGTTTTATGAGGTGGTCCGTTGAGACTTGTTTAGAGTTCAACAATAATTGAATAATTACATATATTTTAATAGTCTTTGGTGATTGGACTCCATCCTAAAACAGGATATTGATGCTGAGTTCTGGTAAGGCAGAATCACCTGGAGTCCAGACACTGCTGGTGATGAAGAAGAAGGAAGTTGCTGTAACCAGATGAAGAATGAGGAGCAGGACTGATGCTGATTGGAGGAGACTGGGGTGGAGGAGGGTCACATCTGTTTTGAGCTGAAATGACAACTGACAGCAGCAGAGAGGAGAACCCGTTTAAAGGTTTGACAGCAACGATGTGATTGGCTTACGGAGACTGCAGGTTGGTTCATTTAAAGTGAAAGTCCCCCAATCAGATGATGGAGTAATAGAGACTGAGATTATGAATGAACAGGAGTGTAAAGCGTCTTCCTGACTGAACGTATGCTGGAGCTTCCTTTAGGGTAACTGGAGCCGGTCCCAGCTGACATTGGGTGAAGGCAGGGTTCACCTGAACAGGTCAGTTTATCTCAGGGCTCATAGAGACAGACAACCATTCACGCTCACACTCACAGGGTCCAATGAACCAGAGCTGCATGTCTTTGGACTGTGGGAGGAATTGGAGAATCCGGAGGGAACCCACATTGCCACGGGAGAACATTCAAACCCCACACAGAAGGACCGCCCGAGATCGGGGATTGAACCCGGGCCCCTCTTGCTGTGAGCCACTAGCATTATTAGGGCCCGAGCACTGACGTAGTCAGAGCGAAGACCTATTGTTATTCAAATATTTATTATTAGGGCCCGAGCACTGACATAGTCAGAGCAGAGGACCCTATTGTTATTCAAATGTTTATGTTTTTTTGTTCGTCATTGCGCAGGGAAAAGTGGTGCTTGGGATAAACCTACATTCTTCAAAATGTGCACACCCATCCGACTCGGCGAAAATGCCAATCTGATTTGGGTGTCGGACAAAAGTCGAAAAAAATAGCTCAATAGCGCCCCCTTTGGATGTAAAAGCTATCCATTTTTGCCACCTAAGACCCATTGACCTGAGATTTGGCACACATCTCCGAGTGGGACTGCTCTACAAAAAACAAATTGAAACCCTTAAGCTCCGCCTACTTAGATTTTCCGCCATTTTGAATTTTATGCTCTAAACCGCACCGGAAGTTGGCCAATTTCATTTTCTTTGTTCATTTCTAGTTCAAATTGCCATAGTTTCCCAGTAGGTGGCGCTTTGACTTTGAGTTAATATTGACATGAAGAAGTCTTCGAGCCAGACTCTCATAAAGCATGTTAACTTTGGAACAGTTTTGACAAAGTACAGTTGAGTTACAACAGCTTGCTGTATGATCAAGAACCATTTGAAATAGTCGCCACAAGCGGTGACGACATGACCAGCTGAGTTGTAGCAGAGCTCCGTCGGACAAAAACAAGAAATGTGACAACTAAACCTAAAGTATACGTTAAATGGTAAAGAAGAGATTGCCTCTAGATAATGAGTTTGAGTACTAGACAAAAGAATTACCATAGGCAAGACACCTCGAAGCAAAAGGAGGATAAACAGAAGCCTTCAAACCAGACTAACGCTAGCTCGGGTTCGGCTATCAGAGGAGCCGAATCGGAAATGGACGTACTGGAAGAACTGAAGAAACTTCGTAAAGAAAATCAAGATGGACATAATAACACTAAGATGTCTCTTGAACGACTAGAACAAGCGGTTACTGACATTAAAGACAAAGTGAAGGAGCACGAAGAAAGACTCAGCACGGCCGAAGATACAGCAACGCAACACCGCAGAGCGTTACGGTACCTGCTCCACCGCGACATGGATCTGACAGCGAAATGTGACGACCTCCAGAATAAACTGAGACGGAACAACATAAGAATCTTTAAAATTCAAGAAGGAAGTGAAGGAAAAGATACTGCGATATTCGTGAAACAGCTGCTACAAAAGGTACTTAAACTACCACCAGAAATTGACATTAACATTGAAAGAGCGCACCGCTCATTTGTCTCCAAACCTAAAGACGAAACGGCTCCTCCAAGATCGATAATAGTAAGATTTGTTGACCCAGCGGTGAAAGAAACGATCATACGGCAAGCATGGAGCCAGGGACAGGTGTTTTTCCAAGACACACGGATCTTCTTCGACCAAGACCAGATTTACAAAAGAGACGGGTGAAAGTCCACGAAGTTATCAAACAGCTTAAAAAGAAGGACATACAAGCGAAATGCCTGTACCCGGCACAACTGAAACTTAAACTGAGTACCGGAGAGAAGACCTTCACAACACTAGCTAACGCAGCGACGATGCTAGCGGAGCTCGGGGTCCAGGTGAGCTGTGGAGAACGGGAGAGCATCGAGGAGCAGATCCATGACGGCTGGAGGAGCAACACCAAGGAAAAGAGAGACACAGTACTGCCGTCATCAGACCTCAAAGCTCTTCTGCAAGGAGACAACTAACCAACTACAAGAATAAAGGTAGCTTGACAATGTGCCAAAGAAACTGAAAAACACTTAACACTATGTGATTGAATCACACATACATGTTACAAGTTTATATAAAGCTCTATGATATAAAGTCCAGACGGATGTTCTGCTTTGACGTTCTATGAGTGGTCCACACTCACTTAGACCTTTCTTACAAGCTATTGTAATATCGGTCATACTTGCACTAGGTGCATTTTTTCCCACAGAGAGTGTAGGTCACGCCTCTCTGCCCCAATACCAAGGGGGAATGGGCACAGTTGGAGTTCAAACACTGTGTCTGAATGGAAATGTGGAAGTTCAGTTCTATATGATGTGTTATTCTAATATCTCTCTTGACAGACGTTATCAAGTTTATTTTTAGTTTATTTTTTATTTTTTACTTTTTTACTTTTATTATTTCTATGTTTATTATTTGTTTTTCTCCTGACATTCATACCGAGCCTCTTAAGAGACCATGTTACAACAATAGGTAGAGACTATGGCTAACCTGAATTTCATCAGCTACAATATAAAAGGAATTAACAACCCAATTAAAAGAAAAAAAATTCTAGGGCAACTAAAACAAATGAAATGTTCGGTAGCTCTAATCCAGGAAACGCACTTATCTGAAGTAGAACACCTAAAATTAAAAAGAGAGTGGGTTGACCAGGTCTATAGCGCATCGTGTAAGAAGGGGAAGAAAAGAGGGGTAGCTATCCTGTTTAGTAAATCAGTGTACTACAGTAATGAGAAAACCTTTCAAGATGTGGAGGGCCGCTATGTAATGGTGAGTGGAACTATTGGAGGCATAAAGATAACTGTATTAAATATTTATGCCCCAAATGAAGACTGTCCATTTTTCTTTAAAAAGATTGCGGCCCTAGTGGCTGATAAAGGTGAAGGGACTTTACTTATAGGAGGAGACTTTAATTGTACACTGAATGCCAATTTAGACCGATTACCAGCAATAATAAGACCCCAGTCTAGAATGTCTAAGGACTTATCAGATATGTTGAAGGAGCTAGGCCTAGTGGATGTCTGGCGACATCTCCATCCGGGGGAGAAAGATTTCACATTCATGTCCCATGTACATGGGAGCTATTCAAGGATAGACTATTTCTGCATGTCAAAGAGAGACATACATCGAGTAAAAGAAAGTACAATCGAACCAATTACAATTTCCGACCACGGTCCGGTCGTTATGAAAATAAATTTAGGACTAGAGAATCCCTTTAGATACTGGAGGATCAATGTCTCATTGTTGGCAGATACTCAAACCAAACAAGAAATACAATCCGGTCTATCTGAATACTTTGCCATAAACGATGATGGTAATGTTTCTCCCTCAATACTATGGGACGCAGGAAAGGCCACAATGAGGGGGGAAATTATTTCTATAGGTTCAAGAACAAAGAAACAAAGACTCGTGAAACAACAAGAACTGGAATTTGAACTAAAAATACTAGAGAGAGAACACAAGATACATAGAAAAGATGATACATTTAAAAAGCTCAAGGAAGTTAGGCTACGGTTGGAGGAGGTACTATCATATAAGGCAGAAGGTGCTCTCAGGTATATCAACAGAAAACACTATGAAATGGGAAATAAAGCTAGCAGGTTGCTGGCTTTTCAACTCCAGAAAGCCCAATCTAACCGTGCAATTCCTAAAATGAAAAACCCTGAATCTAACTGTCTGGAGACTGCACCTCAGGAAATAGCAGATGCTTTTGCAAAATATTATAAACAATTATATAAGAGTCAAGAACAAGAATCAAAGAAAGAGAAAATAGAGGAGTTTTTGAAACCCCTTAAAATGACCAAAATGTCGAATGAGGAAGCAACCAAATTAGTAGATCCCATCACACAAGATGAAATTAAAGAAACCATCGCTAAATTAAAAAACAACAAATCGCCAGGAACAGATGGATTTGCTGGAGAATATTACAAAGCCTTTGTGAATGACCTCACCCCTATACTATGCAAAGTATATAATTATGTACTAAAAACGGGAGATCCACCGAAATCATGGTCTGAAGCCATCATTACGGTCATACATAAAGAGGGAAAAGATCCCCTACAATGTACCAGCTACCGTCCAATAAGCCTCTTATGCGTAGACTACAAAATCCTGACCTCCATCCTGGCTACCAGAACCCAAAAATATATAAAAAAATTAATAAAACCAGACCAAACAGGATTTATCTTAGGCCGCCAAGGAACAAACAACATAAGAAAAGCCCTAAATTTACAATCAATAGCGTTAAGAAACAGACAACATTCATTACTTCTAGGTTTAGATGCTGAAAAGGCTTTTGACAGAGTGGACTGGCTATTCCTGGAACAAACACTGATAGAGATGGGCTTTGGAGAAACATTTGTTACTTGGATCAACATGCTCTACAGAGACCCAAGATCAAAAGTCTGAGTGAATGGGTACTGCTCAGAATTTTTCAAAGTGGAGAGGGGCGTGAGACAGGGGGATTCACTGTCACCCATCCTCTTTGTACTTAGTATTGAACCTCTAGCAGAAGCTATATGCCAAAATATACAAATTCAAGGAATAGCGGATGACAGTGGAATAGATCATAAAATAGCTCTGTTTGCAGACGACATTTTGCTTTTTATAAAAAACCCTCTTCTCTCCATTCCTGCACTTATGCAGTGTCTGCACAAATACGGCTCAGTATCAGGGTATAAAATTAATGAAAACAAATCAGAGGCGATGATGATATGTGGAATCTGGCCCACCCAGTTGAATGAGGATGTTTCCTTTCACTGGTCTAAACAAGGATTCCGATATTTGGGAATTAATATTACACCTAGCCCCACACAGCTGTTTGAGGCCAATTATAATAAGATAATCAAACAAATAAAAAATGATATGTCACGTTGGGAAATCCTTCCCCTCTCATTGTTTGGTAGAGCAGAGACAGTGAAAATGAATGTGTTACCCAGACTCCTCTTTTTGTTTCAGTCCTTACCTGTGGCAGTACCGGTTTCTACCTTCAACATGCTAAATAAAATAATCTCAAAATTCATCTGGCAGAATAAGAGACCCAGGATAAGGCTTAAAAAATTGTTTCTGCCCAAAGATAAAGGAGGCCTGGGCCTACCAAATTTTAAATTATATTATTGGGCAGCACAACTAACAGCTATAGTGGCATGGATTGAAAACGACCAGGAGACAGGATGGACCCAGATAGAACAAAGCACAGCTAAAGGTATATCTATATCAACATTGCCTTTTATTGACACAAAATCCCTTAACAAAATTAAAATTGAAAACGAATGGATAAAACACACACTGAAGATTAGGACAATAATAAAAAAAACATTTGAAGGTCCAAGCACACTCTCAAGGGCTATGCCAATTGTAGGCAACATAGAATTCCCTCCCTCTATATGGGATAGTGGTTTTAGAAGATGGGCTGATAGAGGTCTTAAAACCATCAATCAACTATTTGACAAAACAGAACTCAAATCCTTCTCTCAGCTGCAAGAGCAATATTCACTTCCATCAAAGGACTTGTATAAGTACCTTCAAATGAGACACTATATTACAAACCATAAAGACCGACAGTCAGTCTGAAGAAATCCTAATGTAATGGAAGACTATTTTATTAGTATAACAGAAAAATGCTTTCCAACTAAAAAACATGTCTCCCACATATATAGAAGGCTTATTATAGCTGACAAAACACAAAATACATTGAACATTAAAGAAAAGTGGGAATTGGAACTAAATGTTATAATTGAGGACAACACATGGGAAGACCTGTGCAGCACATGCCATAAAGGAATCAACAGCCCATTATGGAAGGAATTCGACTGGAAATTAAAAATGAGATATTTCTACACACCTCTTGTAACCTCCTCATTTGGGACTGATCCACTGGCTTCACTATGTTGGATAAATTGTGGAAAAATAGGAGATCATACGCATATCTTTTGGGACTGTCCACTAGTTAGAGGGTTCTGGAAAAATATTAAAACAGAAATCAATAAAATTATAGAAGTGGAGGTACCCTTAGAGCCACTAATATTTCTGCTGGGGTCCATACCGAAAGATTTAGGGGACACTGATAGGAGGTATATTTTGCGTATTCTTTTAATTATTGCCAGGAAAATGATAACTGTGAACTGGAAGACTGTAAACACATCATCGATAACTCAATGGAGACAGAGATTAAAACAGGTCCACACAATGGAAAAAATGACTGCAAAATTACAAATGAAAACAGATACCTTCACAAGACGATGGACTTTGGTTACACTATACCTAGATACAATGGAGTAACAAAACCAAGCTCTACCACCAGAATATCACTGCTGTGTCAATTTGTAAACCCTGCCCGAATATGAATGTCAGCTCCCTTTCATTTCAGTATCTTTTATTTTACTTTATATATATATTTGTTTTGTTTTGTTTGTTTGTTTATTATTTTATTTTACTTTATTTTCTTCTATTTTGTATTATTCTTTTTTCTTCATTGGTTATTTACTTCATTTTTGGTACTCACTGCATGTATTACTTAATTGCATTTAACTGTACTTGGTGGGGCGTTTCGGTCCTTCCCTTCCTCCTTGCTGAGCCCTCCTGGTGGAGTGTGTATGTTGAAGTGTGTACATGGAGGAGGGAGCATACGGGTATGCTGTACGGGTATGTGTGTAGACTGCTGCGTAAGTGTATGGGCATCTGTCAGTATGGATGTTCATGTATGTAAGAGTTAGAATTTATACTCGCATTTAGACTACCGACACTAAACGCCACCTTTTTGACTATTTGGTACCTGCTTTATCATGTTTGTTTATTTTGATGTCAAGGAGGACTCTGATGTGATGAAAACACAAAATAAAAAGTTCAAAAAAAAAAAGAAATAGTCGCCACACCACTTCCACGCCGTTCCATGAAACCTCAAGCTTTTGATCACTTTTAATACATATTTTCATCTGTATATATATTTATATACATATTTACATGTATAAAATATATATACATATAATATATATATATATATGTAAATATATTATATATATATATATATATATATATATATATATATATATATATATATATATATATATATATGTGTCTGTATATATATGTGTCTGTGTGTATATATATATATCCCTCTGTCTCTAAATTAAAGCTGCTCGCAGCTGTGACTGGGCCCTCGCTCCAGCACGTCGGGGTAAGCCAAAGGGTCGCCGGCTCGTCCGGCCGAGAACGTTCGCCTGCCAGGCGGAGGTTCTCGACCGGGAGAGCCGACGACCCGCAGGCGTCCCCGGCGTGCTGGAGGCCCCTGGTCTTGGCAACTACAATCTACAACCAGCTGTACAGAAGACAGTGCAGTAATAATGTTGATTATTGGTGAATTTCAGATCACAGGTGCTCCACCAATAGAATCCAGACATTTACTCATTCATAATGTAAACACCAGTCCATATGAGTCCTACACTGAGAAGTGTGTGTTTGACAGTGCAGCTCTGGAGAGTTGTGAGTTTGAGGACGTGCTGTGCGGCTGATATTTCCATGAGGGATGATGGTGTTTCTGCGGAGTCATAGAGCGTCCACAGCTTCTCTTATTCTGCAAACAAAAAACTGGACAAAACAGAGTGTGTCTGTGTGTGTGTGTGTGTGTGTGTGTGTGTGTGTGTGTGTGTGTGTGTGTGTGTGTGTGTGTGTGCGTGCGTGTGTGTGTGTGCGTGTGTGCGTGTACACAGCAGGTAGGCGGGAGCATTTTCCTTTTGGCTGGCGCTGAGTACCTTGTACCCTCAGGTGACAGACTCACACCTGCCCTAAAAGCTTTCTGAAATAGATTTCCAGCATTGAGGTGAAACCTTCACCTCATCTGGCCGGCTTGAGCACAGACACAAGGCTGAGGTGGAGGCGAGTAATGAGAGAGATGCTTCAGCCTGTGTGTGTCTCTCTGCTCCTGAATGCGCTGCTCTATACAGCTACTGCCATGTGGTGTTTTTGTTGTTCTGAGTAACAAGGATGCATAATGCCGTGTTCACACCAAAAGAGTTGCGGATTTTCGCAACGCTTTTTCGCCTGAGTTTTGTCGCTCGACTTTATGTGGTTAATTTGTTTTTCATTTTTTCGCAACCATTCGCTGGGGAAAGGGGGCGGGGCTTATCTCTGTGTCTGTGAAAACATTTACTATTTCCGCCATTCACCATGTAAATAACCACTAGTTCTGCTTTATACTTGTTGAGGAACATCAAACACCCCGTGTCTGGGTTCATAATATTACCCGTAGTCGCACACAGCTCCAACTCCTCCAGGACGAGTGTCTGAATGAAGCCGCTTCCAGCGCTCCTTCAGCGGACCAGCAGTTTGATTCAGTAACGGCAGAACGGCGGTGATGCCGGGCGGAGCTTCTCAACGCTGATTGGCTTTCGCAACTCCGCGTCGGGTGAATTATTCGCGCAAATATTCGCGCAAATATTTCGCAACTCTTTTGGTGTGAACACGGCATAAGAGTATAATGAACTGAATCTGAGCCAATACATTACGCTCCAGAGAGACACAAAGGTGTGACAACAAACTAGAGAGCATCTTGCGATGGGATTACAACAGCGCAGTGCCACACCGGGCCAGGGTCATAAAGTCAGGAGACCAAGGGCCCCTTCCCTACTCCCCAACATCCGGACCACAACCATCTTCAAACCCTGCCTTCATTTGGAGCTCAACTTACACACCTAAGGTAGTGCGTCTGCATCTAACCCAGTTGTGACGCTATTGCACTGACTAAATCTATCCACAGACAGACAGAAATATAAACACCTGGCAAAGTACTCAACACCTCTTCTGCTGTAGCCCCCGATACTACGGGTGTCTCCATGACCACAATGTGCTCTGGAGAGTCCAAGCTAGGAAAAGTTGCACTACACTTTCATATTCAATTGTTAGGAGATCGCCACAGAGACAGAAGGCCTTTCTCTTCTCTCGCATTCCATCTAAAAATGCATGGCTTAAACGAGAAGTCTTTTCAGCACCCGTTATGGATAACGTCTCGAAACATGGCAGGACTCGACAAATGGATCAATAACATCTTTCTGCACTCATTTGCTGAATTTGTTGTCTTGTAGAGGTGTGTTTGTCTGTGAATTGTATATATATATACTTTTTGTACTTCATTTTTGAAATTCTTCATATCTCTTATGAAAACATAACTTTACTCGAGTGGACGAACTGTTTTGGTGGTTGAAATTGGTTTACCAAAGGTCTTAGGTTCACAAAAGCAGTGGAATATATGAATAAAATGGTGGACACATGTAAATAAATGTCCAATACCACATTTTGTATTATTGTTTTTTGAGTAGAAGTGTTGTCTGTCACTACTTTCATCAACATGAGAGGCACTGAGATACAATGGGACTGAGGAATGACTTCATACTACAGACCAAGCTTCATGAGGTGTGTGCAAATGAAAAAATTATATTACAATGGTTTTTGTTTTCAAACAAAATATTTACTCTATATATTTACTTTAGTCAAAATATGTTCTATAGAAAAACAAACTATTTACAATGTTTACACAATGTGCATGTTTCAGTTTCAGTTTCGTCAAAACAAGAACAACATATGTACTCTGTATGTATGTATGTACTCTGTATGTATGTGTGTACTATGTACTCTTTACCAGCGCATGGTCGTGAGTAAAACTGAACATCTGATCAGAGCTGAGCTGCCGTCTCTCTGTGGCCAGTGTTTTAGTACACTGCAACACACAGATTTTTAGCTGGATAGTCTGTTGTCTAAGTGAAAACCAGTGTCTTTTTTTGCAGCGTAGGTGGGTGGGTAGGTCCTTAGGGATTTCCTGAGTGTTCATTGGTTTGTTTCACACAAAATGTCGATGGACACCTGAATCGACAAATCACGGTAAAAGGCGGAGCTCGACACAAAGTCCACAGGCTGTGAGCTCCTGTGAGAGGCACGTGGAAGCACACAGAGCAAGGGGCGGGAACTCCATATTCTGGTGCATCTAACAACAGCTGAATCTCATTTCTGCTCAGTTTTTTCACGGAGCTATTAATAGAAACATCCCGTAAACATTATATTCCGGGTCCGCGTCTAAGCGGACCCCAGAGGGTTAGAACATTGAGCTCCAGGTTGTTCTGGCTGCACCAGGTCACCAGGTGGTCAGTCTCCCACCTGTAGGCGGACTCGTCCCCTCCAGAGTTGAGTCCAATGAGGGTGGTGTCATCCGATAACTTCAGGGAATTGACGGACTGGTGACTGGAGGTGCAGCTGTTGGTGTACAAGGAGAAGAGCAGAGGGGAAAGAACGACATCCGTACATTTTTTGTCACATTATGCCGCCTTGTGAATTTAATAAATAGTAAAGATATTGTCAGGAAGGATTAGACCCAAAACGAAGAACAGAATGGGAGGAGGAAGAAGGCATTGTTCAAAGATGTTTTGCCCAAAAGACTTACAGCAGAGTACAAAAAAAGGCCGGTAATATTTTATATAACACAAACAAACGGAGTTGAGTTATTATAAACAGGAGCAAGGAATGACCACAATGAAACTGGGGAGACACGGACAAAATATTCAAGGAACTAATTGGAACACAAGTGTAAAACAGGTGAGGGAACAAACAAAGACAGGAAGTCTACACACAGGGAGAGGAAACAGGAAACACTGAACAAAAACCCCAGACCATGACATATACAACTTGTCATGAGCAGTTATGCTTATCTGACAGGGATAATAAAATATGGATGTATTACAAAAACAACGGACAGATGCTGCTGCTGTGCCACATCAAATGTAATTGATGTTGCTTTAAAATGTCGGCTCCAGGGCAAAGATGTCTCTTTGTGAAATGTCGGTTCCCTGACCCGTCTCTCTCGGGGCTCTCCCTCATCTCCTCTGCTCGCATCTCCCATAACTGGGACCAGGACTAGGAGGGGAGGAAAATAATCAAGGATGTAGAACAGGCCTAGGAGTAGATCATGAACATATTTACTTTTTAGTCTTCCGGCCACTTAAAGTGCTGTATTCACACACGCTCATACACTGAGGCTGCCGGACAAGGTGCCACAACCCATTAGGCTCATTCACACTTATTCACACATCGGGAGCTATTTGATGTTCAGTATTCAATAGATTTGTGAACATTTGCTTTCCTCATTCAGACAGCTGTAAACAGCAACGAAGTTTTGGACAGTTTTCACAACCTGTAAGTTTCTTACCGAGTCCTGCGGTGCAGCAATTGTTTTTAGTTTATTCACAACACAGTTGAAATGAAGGGTATCTAAGTACAATCACAAGACATAATACATATATGTGAAAGGGTCCAACACATTTAGAATATATGTTACTAACCTGTGTGTGTGTGTGTGTGTGTGTGTGTGTGTGTGTGTGTGTGTGTGTGTGTGTGTGTGTGTGTGTGTGTGTGTTTCCGTGCTATGTGCACTGAACTAGTACAAGTCAACCTGTAGATATAACGGGACTGGGTGTGAAAGAAAACGATAAAGGACCGTGATTGCGTACTCAGAGCCATGGTGCTTCTGTCATGTTTGCTCGTTTGCGGCCTTCAGATTGAGAGAGGGTGGATCTCTGCGTTGTGCTGATCATGACTGGCAGCATTACTGAGACTACTTAATATCACATCAGTGGCTGCTTGTGTCGAGTATGAAAAGGGTCCCGCTGCAGAGAAAGGCAGGGAAAAAATAAACTTCTATTAGGCTTTATTGTGCTGTCATGGAGTATCTGTTCCCAACTCAAAGCCATGCAGGCTCTTGTAACTGAGCTCCTATTTTCATCTCAATGTGCAACACACAGCAGGAGGCACGAGGACTCGCTTCATCAAAACTCCAGCTGTCGCCTTGAAAAGGACGGCTTCCATTTTCTATTTCAATTTGATGTTTCTAATCTGAGCCCTTTCACATTACAGACATGAACGGCTCAATGAGCTGTATGCTTCCAGAGCAAAGAAGGCTTGCACACACGCACGCACGCACACGCACGCACGCACGCACGCACGCACGCACACACACACACAGATGGGGACATGGTCAGATGTCAAAATAAAACAAGGTTTATCAGAAGGACAGACTCATTTATCAGTCCATATTTTTCATGTGACAATAAAGGGCCACTTCACAGATTTACTATATTGCATGTGGTTTGAGAGAAATATATTTGCAAAAGAGAATGGTCCAAATGAAAGCAGCAGAAGACAACATATATTCATGACTGAAACCTGAAGTGGCGACAGTGGCTCAGTGGTGAGCTGGGTCGTCTTTCGATCCCCGGCTCCGCTAGCCCATGTTGATGTGTCCCTGGGCAAGATACTTAACCCAAAATTGCTCCCGTAGCTGTGTGTGAATGTTAGCTACTCCTGATGGCCAGGTGGAACCTTAGCCCCTCCCATCAGTGAATGAATGGGTGAATGATGAAGTAGTGTGAAAAGCGCTTTGAGTGTACAGGTACACTCAAAGCGCTATACAAGTACAGGTACATTTGAGGGGGGATATCCCAGGTGAATTGGGTAAAGAATGTAAGTTAGTATCACTAAGGTTCAGGAACAAGACCACTCTTCTACCATCCACCAATCTAATTACCGTACATTTCGGGTTACAAGCCGCTCCTACGGCTGATCAGTGTCCCCGCTGTAGCAAGCTAGTAGCAATGCTAGCTAGCTAGCGCTGCTAGCTAGCACCTCTGCTGCTACTGCCCGCGTCCCCTCTGCCCAAGTCGGGTGTCGAGCCTGGTCCCGCTACCTTCGGTGGTTTTCAGGAAGCTAGCGGAAGTTAGCTGGGAAGTGACGGAGCGATAGCAGGAGCCCCAGCTGGCTACAGCGGGGAGCTGTCGGGGACACTGACCGAAGGTAGTAGCGGCTTGTAACCCGACATTTACGGTACCTGTGACTTGTTAATTCCTCATCAACTCAATTCCCTGTGCAGACCGATATACGTGTGCCTCACCCCTTTCTCTCCAACTTGTCTCAGTTTTCACAGCCATTCGTTCAGACTGACACGTTAAAACCCTTTTTGATTTTGCATGCATTACGTCATCATCTCACACGCCATCAACCTCAATCATCTTCCATTTGTCATTCACCTTCAGGACGACTCACTGTCACACCATCTTCCTCTCCTCCACCCTCAAGTCCACTTTCCTTCAGCTTGGCAATCCCTTTTGCCCCCCCTTTTAACAGTAGGAGTTAGCACATCCCTCGGGTTCCTCGGCTTCTCCCTAGATTGTTTCTCCTTCCAAGCCTCCCTCCCAGTTGAGAAACTCCAACGTATCTCCTTGAGCATTTACATTACATTACATTTCATTTAGCTGACGCTTTTATCCAAAGCGACTTACAATAAGTGCATTCAACCATGAGTATGAACTCAGAACAACAAGAATCAAGAAAGTACAATTTCTTCAATAAAGTTAAACTACAAAGTGCCATCAGTAAGAGACATTTAAGTGCTACTAAAGTGCTACTTTCCTTATTCAAGGTGTAGTTGAAAAAGATGTGTTTTTAGTTTGCGACGGAAGATGTAGAGACTTCCTGCTGTCCTGATGTCAATGGGGAGCTCATTCCACCATTGAGGAGCCAGGACACAAACAGTCGTGACTTTGAGTGTTTAGCATGCAGTGACGGAGCTACAAGCCGATTGGCAGAAGCAGTGATGGAGCTACAAGTCGAAGCCGAAGAGAGGGTGGGAGAGCCTTTTCCTTGAAGGAAAAGTAGTTCAGTCTTGTCAGGGTTAATTTTCAGGTGGTGTGCGGACATCCACTGAGAGATGTCAGTCAGACAGGCAGAGATTTGTGCTACTACCTGTGTTTCAGATTGGGGAAACGAGAGGATCAGTTGGGTGTCATCGGCATAGCTACAGTCAGGTCCATAAATATTTGGACATTGACATCTTTTTCATTATTTTGGTTCTGTACACCACAACAATGGAGTTGAAATGCATACACCGTTCACCTGATTTGGATGTAAATACCCTCAAATTAAAGCTGAAAGTCTGCACTTAAAGCACATCTTGATTTTTTCATTTCAACTCCATTGTTTGTTCCTTTTGCATTTTGGAAAAAAAGAAAATGTAAAGCTTTAGAGTTCTTTGAATGAAAAATTTGTCAATGTCCAAATATTTATGGACCTGACTGCATGGTAGGAAAAGTCATGCGAGCGGATGACAGAGCCGAGAGAGTTGGTGTACAGAGAGAAGAGGAGAGGACCCAGGACGGAGCCTTGAGGGACTCCAGTAGTGAGAGGACAAGGTTCAGACACAGATCCTCTCCAAGTTACCCGGTAGGTGCGGTCGTTGAGGTAGGATGAGAAGAGGGAGAGCAGAGTGCCTGAGATACCAAGGTCCTGGAGGGAGGATATAAGGATCTGGTGGTTCACTGTGTCAAAGGCAGCAGAAATGTCTAGAAGGATAAGGACAGAGGAGAGAGAGGCTGCTCTAGCAGTGTGAAGCTGCTCAGAGACAGCAAGGAGGGCAGTCTCTGTTGAGTGGCCTGCCTTGAATCCAGACTGGTGAGGGTCCAGAAGGTTGTTCTGGTCTCTGTTGAGGCCTTGAATCCAGACTGGTGAGGGTCCAGAAGGTTGTTCTGGTCTCTGTCGAGGCCTTGAATCCAGACTGGTGAGGGTCCAGAAGGTTGTTCTGGTGGAGAAAGGAGGAGACTTGGTTAAAGATAGCTCGCTCCAGAGTTTTGTAAAGAAAGGGAAGGAGAGAGACAGGTCTGTAGTTGTTGACTTCCGACGGGTTGAGAGTGGGTTTCTTCAGGAGAGGGTTAACTCTTCCTCCTTCAGAGAGTTAGGATCAGTGTTCCCTCTAAGCTGCGCGCGTGCGCGGCCGCGCAGGCCAGTCGAAGTGGCCGCGCAATAGATTTTTCAGACCGCGCAAACGATTTTTTTTCAGGGGTTAAAAATCTTTTTTGCGCCAGTGTTTCTGAGATAGGAGTGAGCCATCTCCACAATAGAAGATCTTTGATGTGACGTGTCGAGTCTTCTTGGCCAATCAGCGTCCCGTTTCTCGACATGCGCTCTCTGTACATCCGCTAGCGCTCTGCCTCCGTAGGCACCCCCCACCCCCGCTGTCCTCCTCCGGGCGCCAGGAGTGAAGCTCGCCTGGAGCGCCACATGAGCTAGGGCCGGCGCTGTTTAGGCTACTCTTGGTGGGCCCTGCTCCAGCAGTTATAGGCTACCATGGTGAAAAGAAAGGCAGAGCAGGTGCCCCAGAAAAAGGTCTGCCTAACGTTTAAACATGAGTGGCTAGATGAAATAGTCCAAACTGACACAGGTAGGATGAAACTTTCAGACATATTTAAATATGAAGAAAGCAAATTCTGCTCGGAGGCAAAAGCGAAAGGAGAGTTCGCTCGTGGGAAAACGTGTTTCTCTTTTGGTTAACCTGTTTTTCAGATGCTGTTCTTCAGAGACATGTGTCTTCCATAGGCCTGCAGACAAGATGAGCCACATAGCCAGATAGGCCTATCTCCCTCAATGACATTCAAATGACATGTTTTGTAGCCTAGTTTGTTGCAAACCACTCCAGTTATTAAATTGTGTATATAGGCTACCTTTAGGAAAAATGACACCATGTCAATTTAATAGGCCTATAATTATTGTTAAGCACTGCATTAGCATTTTTCTTTCAATGAAGTTCCACTTAAATGTTGTACCTGCTGAGAAATGACTAAACACCTTTGATACTTTTATTTTTTATATATATCATTATCAGTCATAACCAGTGAACCAGTCATAACCTCCCCTTATTGAAGTTCAACAAAGATCCTTTAAGTTCAACTGAACTGACTGGTAAAACACCATCATTAAAATGTTCCCAAAGTCCAGCCATTATAAAGGATATTGAATAAATATCAACCTTGTATACATATTGATGCATTTGCTGTCATCTCTTTGAATCCCCTATGGCTAACGCAGGCTTGTGGTCATTTTCGGCAGGTCGCGTGGTTGCGAATTGCTCACAGTGCTGAAATGTGCGCTCAGAAATAAAAGAAATTGCTCAGTGCCGGAAAAAATTAGAGGGAACATTGCTCACATGCCCTGCAGAGCACCATGCAGAGCACGAGTCCACATGAGATGAGCTTTTAACATAAGTAAAGATCTTCACACCTTCACATGACTTTTGCACTGCACATTTTTTTCTGAATTGTTGTCCCTGATATCATTTCATTTTTATTTTCTGTTTTGGCTGATGATCAACAAATGGCTGATGATCAACAAATGGGAACAGTAAATACAAATTTGAGGTAAATCAGAATATCACAGGCAACATTGCGGCTAAAAATGTGTGTAAAAGACCAGCCCTGCCGCTTTCACCCTTTCATAGCAAGTACTGGGAGGTTGCGCTCCTAAAGTCCTGCTGTTACTAAGCAACCAACCTGTGCACCGCAATGAAGTTGCTGTAAATCAGCAGAAAGCTTCACTGACTTAACAAAGTCTGTGGATCGTAAAGCTTTAGGCAGCCCTGCACTTCATTATTAACATTTCAATAAAGTTATTGATAATGATATTTACAAAGGAAAGAAAAGACATCAGCCAGCTGTTATTGTTGCTCATCACATGAGAATACATGCATTAACCATCATGGTGAGCAGAACGGTTGAGTTGGCCTTCATGTATAAGGAACAACAAACCCACCATATACTATAGAAACAGTCAGGTCTTCTACTTAGTGGTACTCTTGAAGGATTTGATTGAAACAAACATCTGTTCAGTCACTATCTATCGCAGAATGAAGTCACAATGATGAAAGTGTTGCAACATTTATAAATGTGAAGGAATAAAAACAGACTGGTGTCATTCCTGGAAACAAAGACGCTGATATTCATCTTTTCATTGAAAGGAACTGAAGACGGAGCAGCCGTCTCGTACAAAGCAACCAGAACCCGAGCGCTGCGTTGCCGATGAAGTTGCTGTAATTTAGCAGCAACCCTCAGTGAGAAAGTCAAAACCAAGATGAACTGACTTCCAGCCCCGTAGAGCCCTCGCAGCAGCTTCACTGCTCCGTGTGGCTGACCTTCAAGACGTTGAGGTCCTTGAACAGGAAGTGATAATAATAGTAAAACAAACTGAATTGAACAGGAAGTGAAGCAGTGGAACAAAGACTGACTCCTCCTCCATATTCAGCATCAGCACATGGTCAGCTGTAATAGTTGTTCCTCGTCACACGTTCTGGCGTCTACGTGGATCTGAGGGCGCAACAAACATTATGTTTGTCTATACAATATAGCAGTTGTTCTATATTGTATAGACAAGTGATAAAACGGCACACAATTATGAAAAATTGCATTGTACGACTAAAATCGTACATATTGTCACTTAAAGTGAAAGTAGTAAAAAAATGTAAAGTTTATTTTTAGGTTATAATTATAACCTAAAAATAAACTTTACTTTTTTCGGAAATGAGTACTTTGATACTTAAAGTAAAAGTTGGTTCTTTTACTTTGACTCTACTATTTTGAATGCAAAACGTTTATTTGTAATGTAATGTTTATTTGTAATGCATTCATGTGATAATTACTTCAATGTTAGCATCTTGTAAATGTGGAACTCATTTTATTAACTGCATATATGTCTGGATAGCTTAGCCTACAACATTATTAATTTATTTATTTCCATTTTGTAGTAATAATCAGATTCTGCAAAGTAACTAAATGTATGTACCCGTACAAAATGTGCCTAGGATATTTAGTTGAGTATAAAGTTGAAAAACCTCATAATTGCACTTTAGTCCTTAACTAAATACTTCACCTGGGGAGGGTGTGATGCGATCAGCTGACGGGCTGTCAGTGGGCTTCACTGCTTTGAACAATGACATTATTTAAGCAAAGAAAGGCTCAACACTGAATAAAGGTTGTCAAATAAAATATAAATCTTTATTTACCAGACCTGAACACGACATTTGTTCTTTGCAAATTAAATGAACTATAACTTAAGAGTAGCAGGTGTTTATTTCATGTGGACATGACCTTCAGCGGCGGGAAAAGAAGAAGATGGTTCACCCATTTAACTCAGACGCCATATTCTAGATGATTAGCATTTAAAAACAGCATTAGGTAAAGTGATCAGAGGACCAACCGCTGTCATCTCTGTGGCACCGAGTGAAAGACCTCCACATGAACCAACAAAAATGAAGCATTATGACAGCTGAAGTTTTCTCCAAAGAATCACTATATTGAGAAGATGTCGACCATACAGAAGCTGCGACAAAGGGAGAGCTCAGTCTGAGGAGCGGCATTTATCCCACGATGACGGTGTCGTCGTCTGGGAACTCGTAGAAGGGAACCTCCAGGTTGAGGGGGGCGGGGCCTTTCCGGATGCGGCCGGAGGCGTCGTAGTGAGAGCCGTGGCAGGGGCAGTAGTAGCCTCCGAAGTCGCCGGCGTTGGCGATGGGCACGCAGCCCAGATGAGTGCACACCCCGAGGACGATGACCCACTTGGGGTTTTGGACCCTGTCTTTGTCGTGCTCGGGGTCGCGCAGCTCTGCCAGGTTCACGCCGGCTTCCGTGGCGATCTCCTTCTCTGTGCGATGGCGGACGAACAGCGGCTTGCCTCTCCACTTGAAGGTCATGTTCTTGCCTTCGGGGATGTCGCTCAGCTTGATCTCGATCTGGGACAGGGCCAGGACGTCGGCCGAGGCGCTCATGGAGGAGACGAACTGAGTGACCACCGTCTTGGCGGCGTAGACGCCCACCACGGTGGAGGCGCCGGTGACCAGGTACGAGAAGGTCCTTCTGGACTCACTGCTGTCCTGGGACGACTTGTTGGGGTCGAGCACATCTGGACGCCTGTAGTCAGAGAAGTCCGGTACCCTGATGTCTGTGTGGGCAAATCGGACTCCTGCACAGCCTGCAGACAAGAAGCAGACGTGTCGGTTAGACAAAGATCCAGTAGAGGGAACACCAACAAAGAGCTGCCAGTGGAGTCGGGGGTCCATTGGTGCTGAGCAAAGCAGATTTAACTCGTCAATGTATAGAAATGTCTGCCTTTATTGGCAATTGACTTCAAATTAATTATGAATTATTCAATTCAGTTTATTTTGTGGTTAATCTTTTATCCATTTTATGATCACCACATAGTCCTACCAAATCAATTTAAATCCAGGTTATGAAATCAGCTGTGCTGATTACACTGTAAATAAACTGTAAACACTCAAGATCAGACTGGAGACTTAAACAGAAGAAACACTATATATAATATATAATAATATATATGTAATATTTCCTAGAGATTACATACATTAAATAGCCAAAAAAAAAACCTGTAGGCGGTCTGCCTCCAGCGAGCTGTCACCTTACTTGTGATTTTGTACTCAAACTTTGGATCTCAAGTGAACTTGTTGTGACCTTCATAAAAACACCAGAGATCGATAGTTCTTCTTAATGCTTGTCTTCTGTGCCACCGGGTCGGATTCCACACAAAATCCCCCAGATCATGCCGGTTCACCAGAAAGTCCTTCAGCTCAAACTAACATCAAGAGGAACGGACTGGAAGCTAAATGATATCATCCATGTGTCTGCACCAGACATCTCATACTGAAACTATTACAGAGCCTCAGCGAAAACAAGTGTCAGTTGCAGCCGTATAAATTATTATGTAGTGGACAAAATCAATCAAATAATATTATGACAATTGACTTGACATGTTGTGGATGTCATGATTGTCTGAACTGCAGCTAGAGCCTGTAGTCACCAATGTCTCTCATCAGCACAATGCTCCATTAGTCAACTACATCTGTATTAGACACACCGTTACACACCTGTGAGTAAGCTGTAGTTGTTTCTCATAAAAGCCTGACCACGGATGCTTTAATTCTCATGCAGTGAAACATGGTGTTTAAGTGACGCTGTGGGCCGAGTGGATGAGACTAGATCATCAAACTAGACTTAGATTGATGCAACTTAGGATACATGCAGTTTAAATAATTAGCTTGAACCACATCATTCTATTCAACACAACAGACTACACAATGCGAGTAGAGACCAGGGTGCTGAATACGGAACTACATGCAGGACATAAGGGTGCTGAAGGGCACCACACACACTGCTGCATGCTGGGATACGTAACGTTAACCCACAGTACCATGTGATCTGGTTACAGTATTATGAAACTATGATCCACCTGTTACCACTTCAACGACACAATGTGGAAGTCACAGGGTGACGTGGGGACATGGACCCGGAACAGCAGCTAACATGCTAACGCTACGGTCCTTGATGAAGGGAAGACTGTCCAGGCTCCGTAGCTTAAGTTCTGAACCACACCGCTGCTGTCAGTCCCACAAGCACGGAACAGGAGCCACGAAGTCCCTCTTTAATGTTGACCTCAGGTGTAGGCTAACAGGATGCTAGCTAACACCCTGGAAAAGGCTGCAGCTAACGCTAGCTAAGCTAACGCTAGCTAAGCTAACGCTAGCTAAGCTACGGTTCTAACAGTGATACACGTTACTGGGTGTCATATTTCAGCACACACGCAGATGATGACCTGCACTGCACATGTTAGAACAGACAGTGGTAGCCCGTTAACGTCAGCTCGTGAAGCGACAGACTTACCGTTAATGCTAACAGTCACAGCGGGCCCTGTCTTCGGGCTTTGACCGCTGAGTGATTCGCGGCAGAGGAACTTCTTCTTCGGGTCCAGCAGGATCTTCTCTCCCTTCACCACCACCCCGGGGACCAGCGGCTTCAGGGGACCCGCCACCGCGGTGGCGGTAGCCTGCAAGTACGGGGAGAAAGCCCCGGACCGGGCGGCGAGAGACATCATGTTTGCGGCGACCTGCTGCTACGACGACCTTGCGTTCTCTTGACTGGTGCCGGTAACGGCTTGACGTCATCAAGTGCGTCATCACGCAATCACGTAATGTACGTAATAGCGACAACAACTTTCATGGACTTTGTCTTTCTGCCTCACTGTATTGCACACATACACTGTATGACTGCACACATACAAAACAAAAAGTTGCATAAGGAGGAATGTAAACACCAAGAAAATCACCGGGGAATAAAACAAAACAAATGAATATCATGTATTTGCAACACCCCCTGCAGGTTTATATTAAAAAAATTATGTTCCGGTCAATTTGACCCGGCAGTGAGAGTGGGGTCAGAAGGGTCAAGTTCACAGCCCCATATATAAAGTTGTACACATTTCAAACTTCAAACAATAAATCAGGTGTTTGTTATGGGAACCATCTCTGTCCTGCTTCATGTGCCCGTCCCCCCACGTGAACCACGCCTTCCATAAACAATGCTTATCTTCTCACCTTCACCCTAAATACACCTCTATTGGCCCGGGAACACTAAAGTAAGGGTTTCTTTCATGTCTCTCCTCATAAATATGGAACTATAGGATTTCTAACTGTGACACACACATTTCATCCCAATCTCAAACGCACACACACACACACACACACACACACACACTCTAACTACCCCACCTGTGTGAGAAATACAGATATTATTTTGACAGGAACCTTTCTATTCCCGCGGGAAAACCTTGCACACGTATCAGGGGAGGTGAAACATAAAGGGGTTTCTTAGGAGTCCTCCCAACTTTACAGTGCAGATACAACTCAGCAGCTTCCTGCAGGCAACAGGAGCAACAGGAACAAAGGGAGGACGGCCCTGGAGGCTCTGGAGCACATCCTGGATCACGACACTGAAGTAGAGGAGGATAAAGATGAAGACCATCTTGAGGTCAATTTAGATTTCTTAACACTATAAATAAACATGAATAAAGTTTACTTTCAATATAAATCCTTATGACTCATTTGGTGATTTTGAGTGAGCGGGTCAATATGACCCTGAACAGCAGAGGTGTCTCATCTCTATTTATCTTCATAACATTTAAGAAAGAATATATATGTTATGGTAGTCCAGCGGTTCTCAAACTTTGTTTGTTATGCCCCACTTTGGAGGAAGACAAATGCTCACGCCCCACTGCCCCAACAAAAAGCTGATCTCTGTCAGACAGGCTTTTCTGCTGTTTTGGCAAAATGCCAAGAATCAGCGAGTTGCCAAGAGTCTTGGCCATCGAGCATGAGCAATATAACCTGTTAACGGCGTAATGTACACATTTACATGAAAGTACAGGCATTTCTCCATGTATTTATTAATGACGTTTTATGTCCGTGTACTTTGTTCTTTTGTACTATGTAAAGTTATCATGTTCATGGAGAGTGGTCATCCTGAAACCACAAGGTCGCCGGTTCATCCCTGGTCTCTATAGTTTCATGTTGAAGTGTCCTTGAGCAAGACACTGAAGCCCCAGAGCTTCACAGCAGCTCACTGCTCCTTCATTACTAAGGATGGTAAAATGCAGAGAATAATTTCCCCACTGTGGGATTAAGAAAGGATTATAGAAATAATTAAAAAATATATATAATAATAAGACGGACCCACAGTTTGAGAACCACTGTGGTAGACTAATGTAAATTATATCTAGGTTTTTCCAATGTACCTAAATAATAGTTTGAACATGTTTCTACTTCTAAATCTTCTACCTGTCTCCTAGACCCTGTTCCGACTAAGCTGTTTAAGGAAGTGTTACCTTTAATTAGCACCTCTCTACTAGATATTTTAAATGGGTCTTTACTAATGGGTCATGTACCACAGTCTTTTAAAGTAGCTGTAATTAAACCTCTTCTTAAAAAGCCCACCCTGGATCCAGAGGTGTTGGCTAACTACAGACCTATCTCTAACCTTCCCTTCCTCTCTAAGATACTGGAGAAGGTAGTCGCAAATCAGTTGTGTGACTTTTTACATAACAATAGTTTATTTGAGGAATTTCAGTCAGGATTTAGAAAGCATCATAGCACAGAGACAGCACTAGTGACAATTACTAATGACCTTCTAGTTGCATCAGATAGGGGACTTGTCTCTGTACTTGTCCTGTTAGACCTTAGTGCAGCATTCGACACCATTGACCATGACATCTTATTACAGAGACTAGACCAGTCGATTGGTATTAAAGGTACAGCATTAAGCTGGTTTAAGTCGTATTTATCAGATAGATCTCAGTTTGTATTTGTAAACGATGAGGCCTTGACGACCACCGGTGTTCGTCATGGAGTTCCACAAGGTTCTGTGCTTGGACCAATTTTATTCACCTTATATATGCTTCCTTTAGGCAATATTATCAGAAAACACTCCATAAACTTTCACTGTTATGCCGATGATACTCAACTATATTTGTCAATCAAGCCAGATGAAATCCACCAGGTCGCTAAGCTTCAAGCGTGTCTTAAAGACATCAAGACCTGGATGACCTGCAACTTCCTGCTGCTGAACTCGGACAAGACTGAAGTTATTCTACTCGGCCCAGAACATCATAGAAATCAATTATTTAAGCAATAAGGTACGAGAGGCAGTACTGTGTCGTGCAATAATGTACTGTTCAAGGGAGTTGTTAGGCCCGACACGCAGCGGAGGGCCGGCAAACCCTTGAACTGTACATTATTGTAGACACAGTACTGCCTCTCGTACCTTATTGCTTTTATAATACGGGTACCTGCGACTTTATAAATAGTAATAGTAAGCTCCCTTTCAGCACAAAATAGTTGTAGCCGGAAAAACGTTGTGTATCGCATTTCAGCGACAGAGAAAATAGTCCCGGGATGCACGGGACGCACGGGATGCACGTACGGGACTATAAAACGGACAGTCTGGTCCAGGCCGGTTGAAAGCAGGGTGGAGGATGACGCTCAGCCACCGATGTAAAGAAGTGCTCTCGCTGCTTCTGTCCGTCTTTTCTCCGTCATGCCCATGCTCATTTTATAAAAGTTGCCATTAAAATAAAAAAAATGACAATGGGACACTTTCAATAAAATAATATTTAATTCAAACATTAGGCCTAATCATTCTAAATCAATCATAAACGCTTCGTAGGCACTGGGTATGTATATGTAGTGTCCGACAGCGGACCGCGGACCGAACAGTATATATGCTGTTTAAACTTAATAAACTAAAGTAACAGGTGACTTGGGACTCGATAGACTAACATTAGGCTGTTGTTAACATTTGTTTATGTTGATTTGGATATCTCCATTAATTGTGCGACCGTGGAAAACGTTTCTCATGTCCCCTTCCTCTCTGATATCGCTTCCGACCACTCTTGCTCTCTTTGCCGGTGGCTCGGTGTTGGAAGTGCCTTCTCCAGCCAGGATATTACTCCAACGCTGTCTTTCGTTGAGATTTGGTGCCCAGTAGCTTTGAAGGGAGCTTTCGGATTTATGTCCACTCACGGACATGATTTCTCTTGCTTCCAACCCAGCATTAGAGAGAGTTTGCACCAAGGTGCTGCGCAGGCAGTGATTTGTGTAGATTGTTATGCTACCTTCCATATCCTGGGCAACATTGTTGCGAGATAATTTACGCCCATTGGCTCCATTCTGTACCTGCGACAGAGAACATCTGAATTATTATTAACTGGCTAAAGCACGTAAAGATTAGCCTACTAAAGCCAAGACTTACCAAATGTCATCCGAAGCGGCCGCGCTCTTCTTTGGGTGCAGGTAAAATGCAGGTGCGTTCGGGGGTAGGAGTGACAGATACTTTTCCAAGGAGGTGACAGGACAGCGGGGGTTTCCTGGAAGAGAATACATGTAGCCACGCCGACTATCCTTCTTGCGGTCCTGCGGATCTTTATGATTCTTTGTCTCCTCATTGAATGTCATGCTGGCATACTTCTGTCCATTCTCATCAGTGAAAACAGTGAACGACCCTGTGGTTAGCTGGCGGTTACCCTCCTTCCCTCGTCGTCCAAAGTGGAGTTGGATATCGAACCAGACTTTTCTAACTAGACCCTCTGCTGTGGTCGGATCCAGTGAGGCCTTTATTGTGGCTATATCGCAGGCTGGTATGGATCCATGATGTTTTGTTTTGTCGTGTCCCTGTCGTCTACGGGTTTTTACAACGCCGACGAAAACATTGTTTGCGGACGTGAACTCGCTGTCCTTCATTAAACACCAGCACCGACTCAACAGTGGATCATTTAGGTATCTGTTCAGTCCCGAACGCAGGCAGACGTAGCTGCTGATCCCGTAGTGGTCACCCTTACCATTGCGCACCGTGCCATAGAAATGTCGCAGTATTTCGTTCATATCTTCTCTTTTGATGGTCTTCAGGTCTACCGTTTTCCCCATCTCTTCGCACCAGTTCGTGAAGCAGTTAATTGCCCACTTCGTTTGACTGACGGTGTTTTTTTCGTTGCGCAACATTTCATACGTCTCAATTTCTTGCATATCTATGGTAGCATGACGTCCACCTGAATTGTCCTCTTCGGCTAACCACTCATCTAAAGTCATTCCCCCCAAAAGATCAAAGTTGACACGAAACATGTTTGCCAACTGTCGAGCTTGAAATGACAACTAACGGTCGCACAATTCAAATCTACCCGTTATTTTAAGTGCGCACTGATATGGAACGCTCTAAATGTAAACAGGCTGTACAGTACTTTATGGCTGAATCAGAATGCTTGATTTGATCTACCCGTATTATAACTGACAATATGGTTTCTCTGGATGGCATCGCTCTGGCATCCACCACCACCGTAAGGAATCTCTGAGTTATTTTTGACCAGGACCTGTCCTTTGGCTCCCACGTGAAACAGATCTCAAGGACTGCCTTTTTTCACCTACGGAACATCTCAAAGATCCGGCACATCCTGTCTCAAAGCGATGCAGAAACATTGATCCACGCATTTGTTACTTCAAGACTGGATTACTGTAACTCCGTATTATCAGGCTGCTCCGGAAAGTCCCTTGGGTCTCTCCAGCTGATCCAGAATGCTGCAGCTCGTGTACTAACAAGGACGCGGAAGTGAGATCACATTACTCCTGTACTAGCTGCTCTCCACTGGCTTCCTGTGAGATCGAGAATCATATTTAAAAATCCTTCTCCTCACCTATAAAGCCTTAACTGGTGATGCACCATCATATCTTAAAGAGCTTATAGTGCCATATTACCCCACTAGAGCATTACGCTCACTGAATGCAGGGTTACTTGTGGTTCCCAGAGTCTTAAAAAGTAGGTTGGGGGCTAGAGCTTTCAGTTATCGGGCTCCTCTTCTGTGGAATCAGCTTCCACTTTCAGTCCGGGGGGCAGACACAGTCACCTCATTTAAGAGTAGACTTAAGACTTTCCTCTTTGTTAGCGCTTATACTTAGGGCTGTTTCAGGCTTATAGTTAGGGCTGTTTCAGGCTTATAGTTAGGGCTGGCTCAGGTTTGCCCTGGTCCAGCCCCTAGACTGCTGGGGGACATCTTAGGATACGCTGAGCTCCTCTTCTCTTCCTCTTTCACTCCTCCTCTCCTCTTCTTTCACTCCTCCTCTCCTCTTCTTTCACTCCTCCTCTCCTCTTCTTTCTCTCCTTCTGGATAAACTATTGTCTCTTCAATGCACATTACTAACTCTACTTTCTTTTTCCATGGATTCATGGCTGCCTGGAACCGGTCCTGCCTGCTGCCATGGCCCTGCTGATGGAACCGGCATGGAACCGGTCCTGCCTGCTGCCATGGCCCTGCTGATGGAACCGGCCTGGAACCGGTCCTGCCTGCTGCTGAGATGGAAAACTGAGTTTTCGGTTCGAGAACAGCTGATCGGAGTTTGTTCACTTAACTCTGAGTTTGTCAGAGTCGAGGACCTATTGAAATTCAAATGTTTATTTATTAGGGCCCGAGCACTGACGTAGTCAGAGCGGAGGACCTATTGTTATTCTAATGTTTATTTATTATTATTATTAGGGCCCGAGCACTGACGTAGTCAGAGCGTAGGACCCTATTGAAATGCTAAGGTTTATTTATTAGGGCCCGAGCACTGACGTAGTCAGAGCGGAGGACCTATTGTTATTCGATTTATTATTAGGGCCCGAGCACTGACGTAGTCAGAGCGAAGGACCTATTGTTATTCGAATGTTTATTTATTATTCTTATTATTAGGGCTCGAGCACTGACGTAGTCAGAGTCGAGGACCTATTGAAATTCAAATGTTTATTATTGTTCACATGTTTGATGAGACTCCAGGCCTGAAGACCTGTGATGTCTAATTTTTAATTAGAGTCATAGCGCCACCTAATGGCAACAGGAAGTAAAAGCTTCTATACTTTGGATAGTTTCTCTCAGTAGGTTGATTAGATCGACAAATTTCCGCACCCATCCGACTCGGCGAAAATTTTAATCTGATTTGGGTGTCGGACAAAAGTCTGAGAAAATGTCTCAGACTTTTGACCCACCCTTTTTGCGAACTTTGACCGATTGACTTGAAATTTTGCACACATGTCCGGGTGGGACTGCTCTACAAAAAACTCATCCGTGAAAATAAAATGCGCCTAATTAGATTTTCCGCCATTTTGAATTTTGTAAAAAACACATTCTGGTCAACTCCTAAACTCTGGCTTCATTTCGTACGAAACTTTCTGTGGATCATCATTGGCTCAATGTGATCAAACGATATTTTCAACTTTGTTAATATCTCATTGCGTTTAGAAGTTATTAACCAATTAACCTCTTAGGGGCGTGGCTCAATGTGTCAATACACATAACTTCGGAATTACTTGGCCTATCTTCACAAACTTTGTAGCATATGTCAACATTGTGTCCCTTAACATACCCAATTTTTTTCAAATTTTCAAACACTAGAGGGCGCTGCAGTGAATCGCTAATTTTTTGCATTTTCCTTGTTTTCAGGCGTTGTATTCTGACGAACTCCTCCTAGAGATTAAACACGATTGATTTCACATTCGGGTAATATGATGTTGAGACCTTTGCAGGAAAAAGTTATCAAAGGATTTTAAAAATATCGAACTATGTGAGCGCAGAGCAGCGCCAAAGAGACACCATTTTCCATGAAAATGGAAGTTGCTTTAACACGGCCTTACATGATGGAATCTGCTCCATATTTCTCATATGTCATGACCTCCTGACCCTGAAGACATCCATGTGATCATTTTGAATCCTAGTCACACATGTCCGGTTGTGTCTGCTCTACAAATAAGTAACCGGGCGCATTAAGCTTCGCCAACTTAGAATTTCTTCCATTTTAAATTTTGTGAAAAACTATTTTTTCCTCAAATCTTCCTAAATGCTGTGTTCGATTTTTACAAAATTCTCTGTGGATCATTAAAGGTTCAATTTCATCACAATATATCAAAAGCTTGTTTATATCTCATTGTGTTCAGAAGAAAAAGACCAATGAACTTCTAAGGAGAAAATTCAACTAAATTCAACAAAGCAGCCCTCGCAGTACGTTCAACATAGATATACAACATTTGATGGGCGTATGTACCACATATAAACTTAAAAAGAACTCTCTTGTGGCCATGCTCTAAACCGTCCCGTAAGTCGGACAATTTAATTGTCTTCGTTCATTTCTAGTCAAATTGCCATAGTTTTCCAGTAGGCGGCGCTCTGACTATGAGCCAAACCTCACGCACACATGAACCTGTTCTGTGTGAAGCTTTGTCTCTTTGAGACACAACTACTAACGTCACCGCTGCTCTTCCCCCAAGTCTGAAATCAAAGCAGCTTTTTTCAGAGGTCAACCTTTCTGCGAAAAAGAGTATATATATGTGTCTGTCATGAACTCAGTAAGCGCTTCCCAGATCTTTCTGCCATTGAGAAATAATTCAAGCTGTTCTCGACTCCCTTCCTAATGATGCAGAAGAAGTGAAGAGAGTCTGAACTGATGGAGATGCAGTGATGATTCTCTAAAGAACCAGCTTCAGTTTCTCTCCCTACCGACTTCTACTGGAGCGTGGAAATGTGTATATATATATATATATATATATATATATATATATATATATATATATATATATATATATATACACACATATATATATATATATATATATATATATATATATATATATACACACACACATATATATATATACATATATATATATATATATATATATATATATATATATATATATATACACACACATATACATATATATATATATACACACACATATATATATATATATATATATATATATATATATATATATATACACATATGGCAACTTTCCTCAGACCTGGAAAAGCTGTCTCAGGGACCATTTGGAGCCAGAAAGTGGAAGGGTCAGTTCTTAGAAACTGCTCTTTCAGGGACACATCTGCTTGGAGATCAACCAGTTGCATCTGGAGAGGCCCAGCATTTACCCATTTAAAGTGCTGTGTGACTTCCTTTGAGAACCCCCTGACATCAGTGATGATAAATGGGTTCTGAATGAACATGGTGAGCTGCTGTCCAAAGCTGAAGCTGTCAAAACGGTTGCTGAAGTTTACGATCAGCTTATCAATGAAGTCAACAAAAGAAGACACGTCTCTCTCTCCCTGAACCTGTTCCTGCACTGCTGGGAAGTGTGCACAGTCTCCCTGCAGGTCTTCCTTGAACAACTCAAGTTTCTTTTGAAAGGAGCGGACAGCGGTCATCAGTTCACAAATTGAATTGTCCTTGCCCTGTAGCCTCAAATTCAATTCATTCAGATGTGAAGTGATATAGAAAACTGTGTTGCCTTCTGATGTCTTAGCTCTGCCAAAAAAGATGCTACTTCCCTCCTGATGGACCAAAAGCGCGCTAAGACCCTCCCTTTGCTGAGCCATCTCACATTGTTGTGCAGCAAAAGATCATCAGCATTGGCATCAACTTCTCTGAGGAATTCCCTCAGCATGCGATGTTGGGTGGAAGAAGATGCCCTGAGAAAATGGATCATTTTCATCATTGTATTCCTCACGCCAGCATGCTCATCTGACAGGGAGGCACAGAGGACAGATTGATGATTGATGCAATGGTAAGCTATGAGCTCTGGATTGTCCTCTTTCAGTCTTGCTACAGCTCCTTTCTCTCTCCCTATCATAGCAGGGGCTCCATCTGTGGCTATTGAAACCACTTGTGTTGGCTCTATTCCTCTCTTCGTTAACATCTCCTTAATGGCCAGGTAGATATCTTCTCCTCTTGTGCTGGTCTGAAGGGGAGTGACACCTAACAGGTCTTCACAGAATGCTTTCTGGTCTGTGTTGAAAAACCTGACGTACACTAACAGCAGAGGCCTGTCTCACAAAGCTGGATTAACATACCCGGGGTTTCCCTCAGGTATCCAGCTGCACTTAACCAGATGTCCGGTCTCGTTTATTGGTCTCACGAAGCCGGTTATCAACTCGTTAAGTGAACCCAGGAGCGTCTCATCTAGATCTGTGCTCGTGCACATAAAAGGGGCGGAGTTAACTCCGTTACACCAATTGTGCACCATGGAGAAGCCGCCGAGAGCAACGCATTTTACAACGGAGGAGCAACCCATAATCTTAAGAATGTACGAAAAATAGAGAAAGAATACAAGCAAAAAGCAACACTGCTGCAGCAGCCAGAAGCCGCAAGGAATCGTGGGAAAAAAATCGCCGACTCCGCCAATGCATAAATTACTGGGATTGTAATATTAAATCACTGTCTCAAATGTATGTGCCTATTTTGATTATCTTTTCGTTTTAACAATTTAATCTCATTTCAGTTGCAACCTCAGTGGAGCTAAAAGAACATGGGCGCAAGTTAAAAGGTAACAGTAAATTCAAACTGCCATACACTTACAAGCAATCTGTTGGTGCTGATCGTGCATTAAAGAGGAAGACATCTTTTGCCACTTCTCATGTCGGCCACTGAGGAGGCAACAGATGAAGAGACGCTCTCTGCGGAGCGCTGCTCTTACTATCCGTGCGCCTTCCTCAACGGGATTCTGTAGAAATGGGCAGGCCGTTTTTCCAAGACAATGATTGGCCAGTAGGCGGTCTTATAGACGCTGAGATCTTATCCGGGAACTTAACCTGCTCCGGAGCAGGTTAGGCGTTCAGCGTAAGTTACCGGGGCAACGTACCCCGATAAGAAGTGAACCAGTTTCGTGAGACGGAAAACCCAGAGTTAATCCAGAAGTTACCTCGCTAAACCGAAATCCAGCTTCGTGAGACAGGCCTCAGAGCATTGTCACAGATGTCAGTGGACTCATCCACAGCTAAGCCTACACATGGTGCCTTAAGGATGGCTTCATTTAGCTGGGTTAGCACGTCCTGAGTTAATAATTCACTCTTCTTTGTGGCAGATGATGCTGACATGGGTATTTGCTTTATCTTATCACAAAGCTCTTGTTTTGGTTTTCCGTCAAGTAGTGTTTCAGCGACGACACTCACGCATTCTTTGACAAGCCCTCCATGAGTAAATGGCTTTTTGTGTTGCCCCAAAATCCAAGCAACTCTGAGGGAACACTCATGAGCACGTTGTTGGGCAGTGAACGTGGGGCTCAGGATCCTGGTGGACTGTTCAGTTGTTTATTTTCTGTGATCTCACTTCGGATTTGAGTGGGTATGTTTGTTCAAAACCTTTATGTTTTGTCTCATAATGGCGTTTCACATTGCCACTTTTAATAAGTGCCACGGTTTCTGAACATATAAGACACACTGGTGTTGTGCTCCCTGTGGGAAGTATGAACAGAAATGAGTCTGTCCATTCCGGATTAAATGCTCTATTTTCGCTGTCAACTTTTCTTTTTTTGGAAAGCGACATTTGTGCCTTATGTTTCTCTCCCTTTCTCACCTTTCTCCAGCGCAGTCGTCCGTTTCTCTCCCTTTGTTTTCTACATGTACGCTATCTTTCTTTTTCTTTCTACCGTCTTTTCAAGTGTAACCTGCCTCTAACTTTCTCATCTGTCTGCGCTGTCTGTCGAGACGTAATGTTTACCGCCGAGAATGCATAGATTTGATTGGCTAAGTGGTATCACGTGGGATGGCTTAACTCGCATGCAATTGGTCTGTGCGTTTCCTCATCCGCTAAACCACTACCGTAAAGACTGCAAAAGCTGCGCCGCGCCGCCGGGTAAAAAAATAAAAGCGCCCCGTCAGGTTTTAAATCATAACCTTCTGTTTTGGCTGGCGGTCCGGGTGGGACGGCCTCTGGGTCCGGACCGCGGTCCGCCCAGTTAGTGACCTATGGCCTAGGGGTACACAGGCCTAACACAACACACAAAAGGTGGAACCAGAAAAGGAAACAGGAAGACAGGTGGGGTAAGCGGCAATAAATATAATTTATTGGCTGCTAACAAAAAGGTATAAGAACTAAAATGGAAGCAAATAGGCCTCAGGGTCTCCAAGGCCAAAACAACAAACAAAACCCCCCATACTAACTAGAAAACAAAGTATCTCTTGCCTACCATGGTACCACAATACTAACCTCCCTGGCTAGCCACAAAACAGGAGAACAGACAACAAAAATGGCGGAGAACCCCTACATAGCTTCACCAAAATGTCATAAATGGTCGCCTGCACGCCGGCACCATCCAAGCTCCAGTCCGACCGCTCGCAGCTCAGAGAGGAAGAGATGGCTCACTGGATCTGGGTCTCCCTTTATCTCCAGCCCACTGATTGCTCTCAGGTGGTCTCCTGCTGCTTCAGGTGCACCAGATCTGCAATAATTACACACAAGGGCGGAGTTAACTCAGGGGGCGTAACACCGCCCCCTGCTGCTCCCGCCTGCTCTCGTCTGGATTCCAGGCGAGGCGCAGCTCTTTCGAACGAGCCTGTTAATTTGCTGGGAGCTGCGTTTTGTCAATAAAGTTTTTGAAAGAGTAAAAAAAAGAAAAGTCAACTTTTTTTTTTTAATGGCATGCGATCGATCTACCCGCGATTTACCCGCACTACTATAATGGAGCACAATTAAGTTTGATTCTGTATTGTCGAATAATTCACAATTTATCAGACTGATGAAGTGGTGGAATCTGACTGTGTGTTAGTCTGGAGTCTGCATTTTAAATATATATACTAGCTTTAATCTGACAGGTAAATATCACAGTGGCCGACTGAAGATGAAAAATATAGTTGAAAAAAAAATATGTAGATCAATAGACATAGGAGACATGACTATAAGATCACTATCTGGCCCATAATAATGTTTTGGGTGATTAAAATGTTATAATACAGTGGATTTTAAATGTTATATATATATATATATATATATATATATATATATATATATATATATATATATATATATATATATATATATATATATATACATGCCCCTCCTCTCTACCTCCTTCTGCTTCATGGATCGTGGTTATCTGGATCATGGACCATGCCTACTACTCATTATATGAATAATTTCTGTCATATTCATGTAATGTGCTGTAACTCTGTTATGCTATTCATTCTGGTCACATCAGATGTCATGTGACCAGAATGACATGGAGGGTCCTGAAGGGTTCTTCCTGTTTTCCCTGTGAAAGGGTTTTTACTATCTTTATTTGGGGAGTTTATCCTGATCCGATGTGAATAAACTGAATTGAACAACAACTCAATAAAAAAAAAATATATATATATATATATATATATATATATATATATATATATATATATATATATATATTATGAATGGCTTCAACCTGAGCAGTCATCTATCGTTAAGTTCTCATGATTGTAAAGTGAAGAGGAGAATGAACACCAAGCTTACATTTGTGTCCGTGTCCATACATTGGTGGGACATCTAATCTCTTGTATTTGCCACTAATGATATTGTCACGACATATGCAAAGTATTGTTTTGCTTTGGAGAAGAGATTGTATTCCTCTTCAGCCGTGAGAGAAACATTTCAAGCGGTGGCAGACTCATGTCAATAACTGGGAACATGCACATAGCCAGTGTAAGTGCAGTTGGATGCTCAGAGCTTAATGGTTATCTTTATGCATGATCTTTACACCTTCCGTTGAGGTCAAGGAGAAGTGGTTAGGGAAAGATACCAGATCTAAAGGCAAGGCATTCCCTTCTGCAGGTGAGCAGCCTGTGTGGCTGTGCTGGGTGTCGACATGATGGAGTCTTTCATGATGATGGGAGCCCAATGGATTCTGGGTATATCCATTGTATTTCGGGCCACTGGGAGTCAAAGTAATGCTCTGATGAACCCTCCTGATATGTTTGTTTCTTAGGTAATGATGTTCCAGGGTCAATGCGACCCGGTGTGCGTTGAATCATCTAAAAGTTGTCAGAAACCAAAAATCCTAATAAATATAGTTTGCACTTTATCACCAACACCATTACTAACAATTCAATCAGCTTTTAGTGGAATGGAGTTATTCATCCCTCCATAGGTCAGAGTTCAATCAGGATAACTCACTCCTTTTAATGAATGTTCAAACAATGTTTAGGTACATTGGAAAAACCTAGATATAAATTTCATTTGTCTACCATAACATATATCTTTTCCTAAATGTTATTTGCATTTAGAATTTTTTTTTTTTTTTACTGGAAAGTTGGTAGGACTCCTAAAAAAAACCTTTATGTTTCACCTCCCCTGATAAGTGGGGGCGGAGTTTTCCCGCGGGAATAGAAAGGTTCCCATCAAAATAGTATCTGTATTTCTCTCACAGGTGGGGTAGTTAGAAAGAGAGTGTGCGTCTGAGATTGGGATGAAATGTGTGTGTCACTCTCAGTCAGTGTCTCAGTTGGTCTATTAGAAATCCTATAGTTCCATATGTATTAGGAGAGACATGAAATAAACCCTTACTTTGCATAATAAGCATTGTTTAGTCTGGAAGGTGTGGTTCACGTGGGGGGACGGGCACATGAAGCAGGACAGAGATGGTTCCCATAACAAACACCTGATTTGTTGTTTGAAATGTGTACAACTTTATATATGGGGCTGTGAACAGGTGTGTGTGTGTGTGTGTGTGTGTGTGTGTGTGTGTGTGTGTGTGTGTGTGTGTGTGTGTGTGTGTGTGTGTGTGTGTGTGTGTGTGTGTGCGTGTGTGATGTGGTGAAACATGGTAGGAGGGAGTAAGAAAGACTGTCTCTCACATTTTCAAAGAATGAAATTATCTAAACTTGACCCTTCTGACCCTTTACAGCCTCCACTTTCACTGCCGGGTCAAATTGACCCGAACATCATCTCTGTAATATAAACCTGCATGATATTTTTTGTGTATATATATTGTTACGTTGATTACACCAATTAAGGCAAGCAGAAGAGTTTCATACAGAAAAAGTACTTTAAAATATTTTTCCTAGATGTTCAAACTTTGAAACGGGTCAATTTGACCCGGAACATAACAGGAGGATTAAACTGTCTCTTTTTGTACTTATTTAAATATCTTTCTATGAATGTTATGTTCCTACTCCCTGTTGGAGAGAACATTTCATATCCTGCATGCTGTGGTTGATTAAACATGTTGTAACTGGGGACCTGCATTTTCTAGAAAGATTATTGTCACTCATATTGTCATACACAGAATATGATATGATCAGTCTTTGTATTCAATACGTCATCCAGAGTAGGCTTTCATCCCCCCGCCTGTGTACAGTGTTGAACAAAGGCAGTTCAAAACGTCTCCAAACCTCTACTTTACACAGACTGGTGTGAATGAAAAACACTGACAAAGAGTTGCTGTGTGGTTACAATAAGTCTGCTCACTCTGATCTCCGATATATTCACCTGCCTCGTCCTGAAGAGAGAGAGAGGGGCTTCATGGCTCCAGCTATGCGTCATCGCCATGGCTGGGCTCCCTTTTGGGGTAAAGAAATAGAAACGACACAACAGACAATTGAGCAAACAAGGCTGCTTGTTTCCAAATACCATGTTCCTTTCTACCTACTTGCATGTAGCATTAAGTAATGTACTGTAATTAGTACTTCTACAAATCATTGCATTGCAAACTGTAAAGAATGATAAAGGCTGTGAGCCGTAGTCTTAAACTGTTGTCGTCTGCCTTGTGCTTCAGCTGCAGAACCTTGACTGCTGTTTTCACTGGTCTCACTGGGAGCTGTGGTCCTGAATGCTGAATCTGTCCTCTGCCGCTCTAAATGCATTACTGGTTATCCTGAAGCATTCTGATGTTTGCGTATCTTTATATATTTTCTCTGAGCATCTATGTGCAGCGGGTCGGGAACAGTCCGTCGCTGGCTGGGTCATGACGTTACAGGATCAAGGATTGGCTGGGAGACAGAGGTATGGGAGATGATAGGCGCTGGGCTGCTTTGCTCACTGGACCAGGCCGACCAGTCCGGGTCTGGGTCATCTTGTTCCTTTGCATCAGCAGCAGCCCCTTGTACTCCAGCTGACAGTTTAACAAAACAATTTCACCAAAAATAAAAAACAGGCATTTATTTATGTCTTTGCATAGCATGTTTAAAGTGCATGCACATTATATTCCACTTTTTCTGAACATTTTGTCCTATTCTTTTTGTGTGTATGTTGGCTCCTTGTGTGTGGAGCGTTTACTGACACATCTGCTATAGGAAGCCTCCCCGGAGCCTCAGGGAGCTGCTGTATCCTGTCCTCTCTCCTCTGATGTGGTAGCCAGTGGAATCTAATCCTGTAAAGAGGTAATCCCGCAGGGTTTTAAGAAGACGTGCTAAATCCTTGTAGCCCCACGAGCTGCCCCATACAATTCATAACACATTAAAAAGCTGACGGCTTCACCTCTGATCCTCCGGCTTCAGTTGTGCGACTGACTGCAGAAGTATTATTCTGGCACAGCTGGACTCCCAGAGCACAGGGATTACATCACCACTGCTTTGCCACAACTGTCGTCTTTTCAAATCCCCAAAGAGGCTGATGTCCATGTACAAGTTCACATTTACATTCACATGCATGCTACACACACAGACACACTAAATATGACCAATTACATGTGTCACACTCCATAAAGGAACACACTCTATAAAGGAACACACTCCATAAAGGAACACACTCCATAAAAGAACACACTCCATAAAGGAACACACTCTATAAGGGAACACACTCCATAAGGGAACACACTCCATAAAGGAACACACTCTATAAGGGAACACACTCTATAACGGAACACACTCTATAAGGGAACACACTCCATAAAGGAACACACTCTATAAGGGAACACACTCCATAAGGGAACACACTCCATAAAGGAACACACTCTATAAGGGAACACACTCTATAACGGAACACACTCTATAAGGGAACACACTCTATAAAGGAACACACTCTATAAAGGAACACACTCCATAAAGGAACACACTCCATAAAGGAACACACTCTATAAGGGAACACACTCTATAACGGAACACACTCTATAAGGGAACACACTCCATAAAGGAACACACTCTATAAGGGAACACACTCCATAAAGGAACACACTCTATAAAGGAACACACTCCATAAAGGAACACACTCCATAAAAGAACACACTCCATAAAGGAACACACTCCATAAAGGAACACACTCTATAAGGGAACACACTCCATAAAGGAACACACTCCATAAGGGAACACACTCCATAACGGAACACACTCTATAAGGGAACACACTCTCCCCAGGGAGATGAACATGGGCTTGATTTGATTTCTTTCTTTCTTAGAGCTCTGAATTGCAAAGGGGAAACAGCCAAAGGGAAAAAACAAATGTTTAGTGTAACGTTTACATAAATCATTTAGACCTATATGGTCTAAATCTTAAAGCCATAAAAGAAACATTTATTTTCGTCATGTTTTCAGGAATGCAATGTTCTATAAATCAGGCTGCGAATGTTATATGAACAATATGAGGGGCCGTTTAGGCCATAACTATTGAGACACTCTCACACATACTAATGAAACACTCGTACATTCACTATTGAAACGCTCTCACACTCACTACTGAAACACTCTCACACATACTAATGAAACACTCATACATTCACTATTGAAACGCTCTCACACATACTAATGAAACACTCGTACATTCACTACTGAAACGCTCTTACACTCACTACTGAAACACTTACACATACATACATACTCTGTAAACCTATTCACGCTCATATATAAATGTAAATAATAAATGTGTATGTATACGTTTTTCAGTTATATGTATGTATGCTCTTACATGAGGATGTGCAAGCGTCTCACATGTATTCATACAAGTCATTTCAGTAGTGACCGTGAGAGTGTTTCAATAGTGAATGTACGAGCGTTTCAGTAGTATGTATGAAAGACATCTCACTAGCATACGGAAGGTACTTCGGTTAAACCGGAAGGCGGAAGCAAAGAGTGCATGTTTTGAACTGCGACAACGCGCCAATCTTACCAGCTTGGCAGCGGGTAAGAGCGTGACATTTCAGGGTTATTTCAATTAATATTTTTTTTTGTGATTGAATATGAAGGTGCAACTTCTATATATTTTGATCAGTCTACAGGCCTTATTCGTAATTGGCAATCGCGATGACATCGTTGATTTTTTCAATAGGGTGCTGCACTGCGTTCAATGCCTACAGCAAGACCCAGGAGAAGAGAGATGTTTTAGAGAGCCGGAAGTGGAATTAGTTCATAACAAGAGTCATTTCCTTTCATATCTAATCTGAAAGTAGACATAAATTGCCTCATAAATTGATAGTCAGCTAAAGGAGGGGATTTTGAAGGGCTTTTATTTTGTAATTAAATATCAACATGCCTTGATTGTCTCTGGGTTACATCTTGAGGTAGTCTACTATCACTATGAAGTGGAATTAGTTCATAACAAGAGTCATTTCCTTTCATATCTAATCTGAAAGTAGACATAAATTAACTCATAAATTGATAGTCCGCTCAAGGAGGGGATTTTGAAGGGCTTTTATTTTGTAATTAAACATCAACATGCCTTGATTGTCTCTGGGTGACATCTTGAGGTAGTCTACTATTAACATGAAGTGGAATTAGTGTAATTTCCTTTCAAAGAGCTTTTATTTTGAAATTGCCTTTATCGGAAGAGTCCTCTTATTTTGAAGTCAGTTTGTACACACTCGTACCGTAATGCCTAGTATAAACGCGTCCCGACAATCTATGTGCGGGCTGCCCGACTGTGTTTTTCGAAGTGGAGGCTGGCCTGACCGCAGTGACACCAAGACGTTGCCTATGTCTGAACACAGTCCGACGGCTAATTCCAAAAAAAGAAGCAATTCCCTGCCAGTTAAAACCGAGTCCCATGCACTGGTTAAATTGCTCAATTGTTAAATCATATCGTGGGCGACATGGAAGGCCATTTCTGGCTGTAGGTGGAATCGGAGGAAGACAGCTTTCTTGATCTCTTCTTCTAGTTCTAAAGTCACCAAACCTATTAAAACAAAAACATATTGACTCCAAAAAAACAACCGTCTCTCCATCAGGTCCTTCCCTAGAGCGAACCATAGACAACATAGAATTTAGGGTAATGGTGTGGTCATCAAGCTCTCGAAAACATCTCTCTTCTCCTGGGTCTTGCTGTAGGCATTGAACGCAGCGCAGCACCCTATTGAAAAAATCAACGATGTCATCCCGATTGCCAATTACGAATAAGGCCTGCAGACTGATCAAAATATATAGAAGTTGCACCTTCATATTCAATCACAAAAAAATATATTAATTGAAATAACCCTGAAATGTCACGCTCTTATCCGCTGCCAAGCGGATAAGAGCGTGTGAAACCGGAGTGAAACCGGAGTCAGTGAAACCGGAGTCAAACCGGAGTGAAACCGGAGTCAAATTCCATGTATGTGCAAATTTACATGGCCATTAAAGCTGATTCTGATAATGTAATCAGCACCGAATGAAGGAAAACCATGAGCACATAACAACATAACAGTTTAGTGCAAACAATTACAATATTATGGGGAAGAAATTCATTTTTATGAACTAAGAACATTTCAATAAATATAACACATAGGTGTGGCACCCTGGACATTTTAAGGGCTAATGAATGAATGAATGAATGAAGTGTTATTGTATTATATTGTGTTAGTACTTTGCCCCCTGACAGCATTAATTTCTGGTTATTATAATTTAAAATAGTTTGTGTGACTGCTATCACCTGGAGTGGCTGCAGGACGATACTCGTTTTCACCAATAGGTGGCAGTAGCGGGTGTTTGTCACGACTGCGCTGTAACTCTTGTCTCTAAAACCAACAAGTTAGAGCAGCGAAAGATTGTCCAGATACTTGTAGGTATTGATTCGAACTGTATTGCTGTCTGTTTACAGGTGAGACAAGGTCCACAAGCGCCATGTATATGCGCGTTGAGTTCGGTCACTTTTGCAGTGCCATGGTTTGATGTTTAGTAATTGTTTTAGTGGTTTAGTAAGTGTTTTAGTATTGAAACGGGAGAAAGCTAACTACTATTAGCCACGGATGCTAATCGCGCGCTAGTAGTTTTCGCGCCAGTGTAGCGTCAGTTCAGCGTCAGTCCCGTGACAGATATACCACAGTACTTTGTTAGGCTATATATATATATATATATATATATATATATATATATATATATATATATATATATTGTAGGTTATGTGTTCACAGTTAATGTAACTCTTGTGTCAAAACTAGGGTGACCAGACGTCCTCTTTTTCCCGGACATGTCCTCTTTTCGAGACCTAAAAAAAGCGTCCGGCAGGGATTCCAAAAACGTCCGGGATTTTGCTACGTTCGGGAAAATAGTTATTACCCCCTTACAAGTTTTGGAAATGGTACGTCCGGGATTTTGCTACGTTCGGGAAAATAGTTATTACCCCCTTACAAGTTTTGGAAATGGTATCTCCCTCACATTCCACCTTCTTGCGCAAGCTCTGACTGTAGAGAGAACTGTCATTGGTCGACCGATCTCAACGTAAATGTAAGTTCACAGCATGCTACACACTACTGCTACCCCCCCCCCCCCCCGCGACGAAGTGTCCTCTTTTTCACAAACTCAAATCTGGTCACCCTAGTCAAAACCCAACAAGTTAGAGCAGTGAAAGATCATCCAGATACTTGTAGATATTGATTTAGACTTTATTGTTGTGTGTTTACAGAGGAGAATTGAGCACAATAAATAAATATGGAACACACTAAATGAAGACTCTGGTGCCGTGTGTAACATAGGGTAATACTTTTTAAAACAGAGTACTCTTCTTGTCGCATAGGATTCCTTGTAGTTTTACACCATCAATCAGATCCAAATCACTCACAATCCAGGACTGCAACATATCCAGTGACCTAGAATGCTGCAGAAAATGTACTGAATTTGAGTGTTCAGTATTAGATATTATTTCATCCGTTGTGTTCTAGGTTTCTAGATTGAACCCGTGGCCTTGCGTTCTGTGTGAAGCAGAGCTTTTGGATGAGATGCCAGTTGGATGAGGACTGTGCTGTGAGGCACAGGGATACATGGGAAAACAATGTACTATAATCCTAATCTTCATTCATTATTATTATTATTACTCGATTGAGTGTTCATTTAGCGTTGTTTCTGTTGTGTTTCCGGTTGTACAATTTTGTTAAAACACCTCGTTTACCTAGCAAAATATGTCTCCTGCATCGTGTATTTAAAGTAATGCTATAAGAGTTACCATACAAAAAATGCTATTTTAAAGGTGGTACATTTGATATTTATATTTGATATGAATACTAGTAGAGCAGCAAACAACTATTGTCTAAGTAAAGAAGATATAGTGGTGTAATGTCTCCCTGAGCAGAGAATAAAGTTATATATATGGCAATTGTAGCGTGAACGGTGGTCTTGCCAGGGGAAGAGGAGGGGAAGGGAGGAGGGGGGGTTAGTTAGGAAAGGCAAGACCTCGCACCTAACTCGGTGGCACTCCGTCGGCTAATTATCCTAGTGATCCCGGAGGAAATAATAATCCTCATCCGATATTGGAATAACGCCTTCGGTCTTTTATCTCACCCCGTGCTAAATCGTTAGGTTTTTGTGTTATTTTCAAAATAAGTTATAGGTTTTGTCGAGGGTGTTTTACAGCTTGCGCTCGAGGTCCCATGCGGTGGGCTGTAACTCCTCTCAACCCTTATCAAGCGAGTACGTATATCGTCTATACCTTCTCTCTACCTATTTTGACACCATCTCATCATTATGACAAACACTGCAAAAGTCTTCACCCAAAGATACTTACCTTAAGTTTCTTTGGTAGATTCAGTCGTCACTTCTGTATCTCACGGTGGATGGACAGGGAAAGAGGGTTTAACCCTTGTATGGTGTTCGGGTCTGTGGGACCCGTTTTCATTTTTCATCAAAACAAAAATAATATGATTCATTATTTTTTCAAACTCAGACTTATTGGCCTTGGCTCATTTTCTGCAAAGAACATATATCAGACAAAATTTTCATCGACCGCACACCGTAACCCCCCCTACACATTTATATTACATACAGGGTGTTCGGGTCCACTGGACCCGGGCTGATAACAGTGTGGAAATTGTAGGTCCTGTGTACCTTCAGTCTGTCCTCCTCATGTCTGGGCCTGCTGTAAGTGTGTGTGTGTGTGTGTGTGTGTGTGTGTGTGTGTGTGTGTGTGTGTGTGTGTGTGCCTGCTGTAAATCTGTGTGTGTGTGTGTGTGTGTGTGTGCGCGCGCGCCGTTCCCACACAAGTTTGCAACATTGATGCAAAATTCAAGCACTTACACCTGCCTGCTCTCACATTCCCACACTTTTTACCCTCTGTGTGTGTGTGTTCATGCGCCCGTGCGTGTGTGTGTGTGTGTGTGTGTGTGTTTGTGGGCCTGCTGTAAATCAGTGTGTGTGTATGCACGCGTGCGTGCCGTTCCCACACAAGTTTGCAATATTGATGCAAAATTCAAACACCTGCACCTGCCTGCTCTCACATTCCCCCTCTGTCTCACGGGAACCAATCCTTATTTTCTAACCCAGCTGAACGTTTGGGGTGCGACACTATAAATATAGTGTTGCCAGTGTGGTTCCTTATCACAACTGATCAAGATGGCCAAAAGATTCTCTGCTGAGAGGGCCTTGGAATTGATTTTTGAAGAGAGAGAAGATGGTGATGAGGTAGATGAAGAAGTGTCAGAATATGAAGACCATATTTCTGAAAATTCAGAGTCTGAATGAGATTGAGCATCAGCCAAAAAGAAGACGAGCCACAGGACCAGCCCATCAGCAGCCAGCCACAGCCCTATGTTGTGCTATGTAAAATTACCTCATTACTAATGAAATTCAATGAAATTCAAATAAATCAAAGTCAATAGTTATGAACAACCTTGCTTCATTTGTAAATTTGTTGAATTTTGTCCACTCATCTTCATTATAATTGATTTTATTGATTTTATCAACAAAAAAACAAAAAAAACGAGTAGCACTTTAATTCTTAAATGTGTTATAACAAAGTTAAAGGGCAAATATTAACCATATTTGCTGTTTATATTGCTTCTAATTGGGATGAAGAAAACATCTGTTGAGTATTTTAACATAAAATTGTTTGATTGTGTTGAATAAAAACCCCCAAAATACAGCGGGTCCAACAGACCCACAACACCTGCTGAGTAACACAAAAATGAACACCATACAAAGGTTAAATTGTTTTAAAGAACCAGAATCCTTGGTTTGGTTTCAGTCCCTTACGAATGGTAAGGCCGAGTTTTATTTTAAGACTACCTTACATACAAAAAATTAAATTCAATCAAACAGTTTAAAAGTCACAAGTAACTAAGAGAAAGGGTTAAGTTCAGAGCTGGTGAATAAACACCTCTTCTCTCTTCTATCCTCCTGCACAGAAAATACCAGGCACCCCCCTCCTGATACTAGAAGTTTCTTCCAGACTCTAAAGCTGGAGACCTGTCCCAACCCTTAAGGGCTGGGACAGGTCCAATCAGATTTTTCTCCTTAACTAGTAAAGATGCATATTAAGTCCAGTTTTCTCAGAATCTGGTGCAATCCCTTTTAAGCCTGAGATCTGGTGAAAAACTAGCTCTTCTCTCCTCCTGCACAGAAAATGCCTGGCACCCAAAAAAACATACATCCTACCCCCTCTTTTAAACACAAGAGTACATCAGTCATGCTGTCACCAGAGTTGGACAGAGGAGGTTTTCACTACCTTATTTGGTGATACTGCCAACGCATGCTTTTTAACAAAGGAAAGAACATTTAACACATCTCATTCAAAAAGAGTATATAACATAGCAACTTATAGCGTCCTATGGATTTTATGTGGTCTAATCACAAACTATAATGGAAATAAAAACCAAACATTATATATATGTCCAAATGGTTACATAGAAAAAGAAAATGATTATATGTTTATAATAGTTAGACTTTTTTACTTTCATATTTTTCCTCGATCACTCAACGCAATCTATATATATATATGTAGTTTTTAGTAATCTTGATACCATTACTCACAAAGCATGGGAAGAGATTTGAGAGACGCAGTATAAATAATCTTAAATGATTTAATATCCCACTAACAGCCGTCACCTCTTGCTGAAATGAACCACAGGCAGACTTCCCCTCTTCCATCCTCTTGGTCTTTATAGATTTACCTCTTAATACATTTCTCCCTAGAGAGCTGAGGACACCTTCAAAAGCACTTCCTGTCTGAGACGTGGAACGCCTCGGGATGTAGAATTGAGTTAGTAGTCGGACGGGGAACCACAGCAGGGATCGCTAACTATGTGCCGAGTGCCCAAGGGAAGGAGGTGGAGTGGGTCAGGAAAATGGCTGCAAAGAGGAGGAAAAGTCCATGATTCATGGATTATGAGTTTTTAATGGTTTTCTGTGTACGCCTGCAGATTTTCTTGGAGGAAAATAAGTTGTATCTTACTGCATGGCTAAGGACATGCAAAGAAATATGACGCCTTTATTTCCCTTCTCATGAGGAAGTCAACCCCGCTGTCCCCCAGTTTCTCTTATTTGCATTGAGAAGAGCTTATGACACAGTCTTGATCGATTTCAAAATAACAGATTATGCAATATTTATGATCAGTGTGATGAAATATGTTGGCTTTGCTGTACACCAGGGGTCTGTATTTTATAGTCCTATGGGCCAGCTTTTCAGCATTGTTCATCTTACAGATGTGGTGTAAATTCCAACCCTGTCGTCAGAATTTTTTTGTCATTGTACATTTCTGAAAGTCACGGAATACGATGAATGACGACCACAAATACATATCATGAATATGTTTCATATCAGCCTTGTATCACGCATTCATTTGTTTATTTCCCTTTAAACGCAGGGGTCTCTCTCCCTGTCAGGGCGACTGGATGTCAGGAAATCCTGTTGAACGAGATGTGAAGAACCTCATCTGCAGACTCAACTGATGATCCAATCAATACAATGATGAACGTCTTCAGAGTTACAATCAAATACAGTTTCTGAGAGAATTACAGTATTACATTAGTTTACATTGGAGTCAGTTGAAGTCAGGTGCGACTCTTACAGATGCTTAAGGGGACCTCAGTGCGTCAGACTTTGGGGGCATTGACCAAGTGATGGTATTTGGGTCTGAACAGGTTGTCAGGAGAATTCATTAATTGTTACATATTTATCAATGTGTCTTTACTAACAGGCCATTTACCACAGTCTTTCATTGCATTACCTTTACTTAATACCTCTACTAGATATTATCAAAGGGTGTTTACTAACAGGCCATGTACCACAGTCCTTCAAAGTATTACCTGTAGCTAGTACCTCTACTAGATATTATCAATGGGTCTTTACTAACATGTACCACAGTCCTTCAAAGTTTTACCTTTAATTAGGGCCTCTCTACTAGATATTATAAATGGGTCTTTACTAATGGGTCATGTACCACAGTCTTTTAAAGTAGCTGTAATTAAACCTCTTCTTCAGAAGCCCACCCTGGATCCAGAGGTGTTGGCTAACTACAGACCTATCTCTAACCTTCCCTTCCTCTCTAAGATACTGGAGAAGTTGTCACAAATCAGTTGTGTGACTTTTTACAAAACAATAGTTTATTTGAGGAATTTCAGTCAGGATTTAGAAAGCATCATAGCACAGAGACAGCACTAGTGACAATTACTAATGACCTTCTAGTTGCATCAGATAGGGGACTTGTCTCTGTACTGGGCCCTATTTTTCGTACCTGGCTTACTGCGTTAGCGGGCTAATTGTCAGGATAAGATGACGTAGGTCAGGCTTATTCAGTTTCTCGAAGCAAGCTTAGATAAATCACCATAGCAACACAGCCAAAAATGTAAACCTGCTCCCGGGCAGGCTTACTGAAATTCACTGGATAAGCTGGCCACTCCCACCGGACAAAAAGGCAGCTCACTTCCTCATTGATGAAGGAGCGATATTAGTTATATTAGTTTTATTGGGAGAGAGTTCTTTGAGATCGCCAAGATCCGTCCTCACATCATCATGACTTCCTGTACGCGGCGCAATAGATTCTGCCGTCAAGGAATCATTTATTTACGAGAGCTTCTCGAGCCGCGGACACTGATCACCACAGGAGCAGCCGATCGCCCGTCTCACAGACAGAGACTCTCAGCCGCTGCATGCCGCGCTGTTCTTACGTTTATTTAGCGCTTAAGAAACTTATGGATGTGTTGAAAGCTCTCATAATTATATGACAGTGTTATTAGTACACCATACATATCATTATTGTAAAACATGATTAAGGTGGACTCATGATAAGAATACAGAGAATCACACACTGCTTCAATTGATTGAATTTCTGATTATGAATAATACATATATACTGATCCGCCCATACACATATTCAAACTCCTAGTTATATAGAAATATACACATACATGTATATACATATAGTACATGATTCATACGCGCATACAGTACATATATCCTCATAAGTATATATTTATTCGTAAATATAATCTGATTGATTTGAGTGATGAAGCACTTAAAATTTGCGGATACATTTTCCCAACACTGACACATTTAACTTGTCTGATATATTTGCGGCGCTTATGTCTCGCAGCGGGGCGGAGTTAAGCTGCGTTCACGGCAACAATGTTACAAAAACGTTGGAATATTCACAACGCGTTTGCTGTGAATGATTAAGGTATTGACTTCCTCATATGTCTTCATGATCATCTCCTGCTTCTCATCGGAGAAATAAAAAGAGGTTCCTCTGAGTTTATTTGCTATTGTACTGTTAGAAGATCGTGGTGTCAGTGCTCGATTATTATCCCTTCTGAAGAGGAGCGGGCACGCGCATTTATCCAGAGGATTGACGTCTGGTTAGAATTAACGAGACCGTTTCAGCACGGATCTGCCGTGAAGAAACCCAGATAGCCTGATGTCAATCATCTCGCTAATTTAAGATGGAGATTAGGACATTTGCCTGACTTTGTTTAGCCAGGTACGAAAAATAGGGCCCTGGTCTTGTTAGACCTTAGTGCTGATAAAGGACTTGTCTCTGTTCTGGTCTTGTTAGACCTTAGTGCAGCATTCAACACCATTGACCATGACATCTTATTACAGAGACTAGACCAGTCGATTGGTATTAAAAGGTACAGCACTAAGCTGGTTTAAGTCGTATTTATCAGATAGATCTCAGTTTGTATTTGTAAACGATGAGGCATCGATGACCACCAACGTTAGTCATGGAGTTCCACAAGGTTCTGTGCTTGGACCAATTATAATAACAACTAAGGAAAGAGATCACATTACTCCTGTATTAGCCGCTCTGCACTGGCTTCCTGTAAAAATCAAGATTTTGTTTTAAAACTCTTTTAAACAAAGGTTTTTCATTTGCAAACTAGACAAGTGTTTGGTTGGCAGATTTTTGACAATACCTGACTCAAACCTGGACAAACTTGTGCACACTTCCTGGGCTGTTCTGACTAACCTACACTGCAGCAAACACACATCTTTTGGCCACCTTAAAGTTGGAGCAGTGCTCTCAAAAGTAATGAAGTAGGAATCCACTAGACTCTACCTGAAAAGAGCAACTAAGGCGATGTGCCTGCCAACATCAAATTGATCAGAAGAAGCAGTGCATCATAATCAGAAACTGTTTATCTCCAAGTATGTTACACAGACTAGGAATTTGGCGAGGTGAATACTACTAACAGGAGTAGAGATTGTAGGATTTTTCAAGCTTAAGTGCACTTATTCTGAGGAGCATGAGCTCAGCTTCACAGGTCTTGGTTTCCCCAGACGTTAACAGACATGCTGGGTCTAAGGATCAGAGCCTGAGTGACAGTGGGAGTCTCCTCTTCCGTGTACCATGCTGCTGACAGCCTGGTGTCATCCGCTGTTTCTACCTCCACATGTTATCCCTCAGGGACACGGGCAGTCTGAGGCTGACTTTAGTACCTACTTCCTTTTCCCACCAACTACTATAACAGCATAAATATAATATCTGCCTTGTGCAGTGGCGGCTGGTGGATTTTTTTAGGGTGGGGCCATCCAATCAATTTCAGAAAACATCCTAGTATGATTCAATGCAAACAAAAGGTATCAAACACACATTACTACTTTGCAGTTAAATATTTAACATTTATTCCAACACTGACATAATATATATAATGCAGTATATTAATATATATATATATATATATATATATATATATGTATTAGTGCTGTCATATTAGCACGTTATTAACGCCGTCAATTTTATTAACGGCGTTAACGCATTTTCATTTTTCAATGTTTTTCTCGCGAGCACCACGCCAGATGTAGCTCAACCGGAAGCAAAACAATAGGCACGCCGTTTGGGCTTGGAAGCTAGGCTAACGTTACGGTTTGAAATGAATGAATGGTGAGCTCGATACGGCAAAATGAATGATAAGACTCTAATGAATGGAAAGTTCACTTTCAACAAGTTGTCAGATGGTTCCCTTGACAAGACCAAAGTGGTATGTGCCATTAGTCATTGTGAACTGAGCTATCATCGTAGCCTCTCCAGTCTGAAACACCACTTGATGGCCAAGCACACAGCTGATGCTAACTCTGCGCCCCCTCGTCATAGCAGACAAGAATAGATGACTTCGGACAGAAACACATGGACACCACAACGAAGAACAAACTTATTGCAGCCATAGCTAAATGTGTGGCTACTGCATGTAGGCCTGTTAACGTTGTGGAGGACGAGGGTCTAGCTGATATAATACGCATCGCATCCAACGACAGGACCTACGAATTGCCTTCGAGAGCCACCATTACCTGAAATGTGCACTTTATAATTTTATTTTGTAAACCCTTGTTTACCTGAAATGTGCACTTTATCATTTTATACCGCCCTGTTTGGCAGTTGTTTTTCAATAAAATAAAACATTTGCATAAAGCAAGCCAATCCACTTTTTCATGTTAAGAGCATTAAAATGGAAAAAAATAAAAATTGCGATTAATCGCGAGTTAACTATGACATAAATGCGATTAAATATTTTAATCGTTTGACAGCATATATATATATATATATATATATATAAATAATATACTACTATTCAGTAGAATATGATGTATAAATACCATATAATATAATCATAAATATACAATATAAATATGCCATACTAATATATATACAGGACTGTCTCAGAAAATTAGAATATTGTGATAAAGTTCTTTATTTTCTGTAATGCAATTAAAAAAACAAAAATGTCATGCATTCTGGATTCATTACAAAGCAACTGAAATATTGCAAGCCTTTTATTCTATTAATATTGCTGATTATGGCTTACAGCTTAAGAAAACTCAAATATCCTATCTCTAAATATTAGAATATTTCCTCAGACCAAGTAAAAAAAAAGATTGATAACAGCAAAACAAAATCAAACATTAGAAAATGTCCATTAATGCACTCAGTACTTGGTTGGGAATCCTTTTGCACGGATTACAGCATCAATGCGGCGTGGCATGGAGGCAATCAGCCTGTGGCATTGCTGAGGTGTTATGGATGCCCAGGATGCTTCAATAGCGGCCTTTAGCTCATTTGCATTGTTGGGTCTGGTGTCTTTCAGCTTCCTCTTCACAATACCCCACAAATTCTCTATGGGGTTCAGGTCAGGGGAATTGGCAGGCCAATCGAGGACAGTAATGCCATGGGCAGTACACCAGTTACTGGTGGTTCTGGCACTGTGGGCAGGTGCCAGATCATGCTGGAAAATGAAATCCTCATCTCCATAGAGCTTTTCAGCAGACGGAAGCATGTAGTGCTCTAAAATCTCTTGGTACACAGCTGCATTTACTGCCGTATTCCCATGGTCAACCACTTCTGAACTCAAGACAACGGAAGAAGCGTCTGACTTGGGCTATGGAAAAGAAGCACCGGACAGTTGCAGAGTGGTCCAAAGTCCTCTTTCAGACGAAAGCAAGTGTTGTATTTCATTTGGAAGTCAAGGCGCCAGAGTCTGGAGAAAGGCTGGAGAGGAGCAAAATCCAAGTTGCTTGAAATCCAGTGTGAAGTTCCCACAGTCAGTGATGGTTTGGGGAGCCATGTCAGCTGCTGGTGTTGGTCCACTGTGTTTCATCAAGTCCAGAGTAAATGCAGCTGTGTATCAAGAGATTTTAGAGCACTACATGCTTCCGTCTGCTGAAATGTCCATCGTCTCGTCCACGTGAATGCCGATAAAATCAGCGTCCTTTACTTCCTTCAGAATGTATTCCCTTATAACAGACACCGTGCAGTCCAACATGTCCGCGTGTGCTGCTTCCCTTTCACACCAGTCTGTTGTCTTGTGCTGAGTTCAGGAGGCTGATCTGGGCCCAGTGGTTTCACCAGGAGTTTCTCCGCCAAAGTTCTTCTCAAGCGGGTCTTGGAGGAGAGATTTTATCTAGTTAGGGTTGAGTCTTCTTGCAAGAGTAGCGCTAGTGCTGGGATGTTCCATTGTCATGTCGTTAAAATGGCCCTGCAAGAGACGCCCAACACGAGAACACAAGAGACGGGAACACAAGAACACGCGATATGAGAACGAGAGACGGGGACGAGCACCGTGGGGCCAAATGAGAATGGCCCCACATGGATGTTTTTTAGGCCGCTGATTGGATGTTACTAATGTGTATGTCACTCATTTATATATTTAATCAGTGATTGGCTAAACTGCGTATTAGACCCGTCTTTCTTGGGCCAAATGGATCTAGCCCCAGCACGTGCACTATTATTAGAGACGTGCACTAGCAGCAGAGACGTGCACTAGCAGAGAGGACAAGCAGGAAAAGCATATATTTTGAGCAGATATCAAAGTCTGAACCCGAAACAAAATAAACAAAGAAGACATTTACTGGTCTGACTGCCCCATACAGCAGAAACAGGAGAAAAGAGTATAAAACAGCTTCAGTTTATTTCAAACAATGTATGAAGTTAAACAGATTCTCACAAGGTCATAGACACCAGGACTAAGCAAAGTTTCACAAGTTGTCACACACAGAACAACCAGTTATGTGTGTGACCAGAGTGATGTTGCTGTTTGGTGAAAACAGCTGGAAACAGTTTTTTTGAAAAGGCAAGAGGTGATGGATGGACCAGTCAGCAGCAGACACACTGCAGGCCGAACACACGACTCCAGCCAATCAGACTGAGGCACCTCCATCAAGACGGCCCCCCATTGTCATACAAAACACAGCCACACAAAACATAGAAAACTAGACACACTTCACAATATGGACGTAACCGTGCTGTAAGCAGACAGTGTGTATCAGAGGCGGTTGCATCTCAGGAGGTAGATAGAGTAGGTTGTCCTCATCAGCCCGAGGGTCCCCCACTCTAGGGCTTCTTCAGGTGTTCTACAGCTCATATGACCTTGATATGAATACCAGCCCCTATTGTCCTTGATATCTAAAGAATCAGCAACTCCTTGCCTTTAATATATATTATTTATTTTCTGCATAAATATGATCAAAAGTCAAGAGTCTGATAAAAAAATGAGTCCTCGGTCGCTAGTTTTTTTAATTGTATTTTTGGTGCCTTCCCATCATGTCCCAGAGTAATACTGCACCTCTTTAGAAAGATTAAGACCTAAATCATCCAAATATGCAATAATAATCACAATAAACACAAGCAATGACATGTTGTCAAGCCTTTCCAGTCCAAAAAGCATGTTTTTCGGTTCAGAAATAAGGAAATTAGCCATTTCTACCTAAATCTTCATCGCACCATGAACAAAGACCATTCAAAATGACCGTCCGCTTCAGTGTGTCATCTGACGCGCTTTCAGATGCGTTTAGGGAACGATGAAACCGTAGGACCTCAAAACACGGAGGAAAAAATCCGATGAAAAATAGCCGTTGCTTTCTCGCAGCTCGCGACGTCAATACTTTACACACAGTGATCCCACTACTACTGGAAGTCGTAGTTACATACAGTCTCTACGGTTACATACGTGGTACTTTGAGCGAAATCCGTCGTTGTTAGGAGTACTAAATTAGCTAAATAGTGAAACGTTATAATCCCTCAGTCATGTTGAGGAGCTTACCTAATTACGTAATTATACAAATATAACGATATTTTTTGCTAAATGTAGTGCATCGTTTCTCTTCTCCCAAGGGTTTAGAGTACTTTAGCCATTTAAATTTATTAAATCGGACCTGTGGTTGATGATTTAGAAGCGTTTCAGTATTTTAAAACCACTTCCTCATTATCGAAAACTCGGGCGGATGGGGTTAATCACGAGATTGGCGCTTTGATTCCTGGCTCCTGTCCTCATGTCGAAGTGTCGTTGAGCCAACGAGAAGGGAGCATCACCATGGACCACCATGGTGTCATCCATCATCAAGCCACACCTACACATTGCCCATCTCCTCAAATTCCTGCACACACTGCACATGTCTATTGCACCAGACCAGATAGATCTATCTGGTCTGGTGCAATACCAGGTATTCTGGTGTTTCACCTGGTTGAAACTGGTTTAGTGACTGCCCACACTTTACGGGAGTTTGTCTCCCACCATCAAAACTCTTTTAGGGCCAATGCTATCAAAAATAGGAGTGCACATGTTGGCAATGAAAGGGGCATTTTACCACAGCCATCAAGCTTTAAACATTGAATTAAACTGTCAAAAGCATCAACATTTCTGGTTGTTGCATGTTCAGGTGTCAGCAGTGGCGGGCCAAGGATTTTCTACCTGTGCCTTCAGTGGATCAGCTGTTTAACAGCTGGGCGCAAGACACCATTGTTTTGAATGCAGAGTTTAAGTTTTCAGGACATTTGTGGAGTTTTGCCTTTTGCACGTGTGTTTTTGGATTTGTGAGTATAGAGTTCTGGGAATATAACATATGCTTTAAGAAAACATCTTTTAAACAATGGAGAAACACTATAATACATACACCCCTCGCCTACTCAATAGCTGTTTAACTATCAACATGGAGCACGACCTTTAGAAGATACAACCTCCACACCAGCATGAAGCAGCCGCCCAGGAGCAACCTCTTTCCCAGGCCGTCTATCGCACGGTTTCAAGGATCATTTATTGTCATTATGCAACACAGGGTTGTATAACTAAATTCCTCTCGAACGTTTTTTGATGTAGCTGGTCTACTTTCTTCAAACCATCCCTGTCAATACTTTCTCCCTCCACCCTCCCCTCAGCACTGCCCTGCGTCACCCTCACTGCCCGTTATTGGTCGGACTACGTGAGCTGAATGTCCACGGAGGAGAGTAACCAGTCCAGAGACTCAAAGCTCTTTCTCTGCCCTGACAGGTTAAGTTTACCTCTGGGCCCAGTCGGTGCTCTGCATTCTTCTCACAGCCCAGTAACAGCTTATGGGACGACAAACTCCACAATGTACACATGGCAGATAGGGTGGGTCAGAAAGCCAGTTTGTCAGAGAAGATATATTCATTAACTTTAGTTAATGAATATATCTTCCCCAGAGTTTGGGCTGAACGAGGGGGGTTAGATACAGGCCAGTAGTCTATCATGGGCTCCTTTCCTGGGCCACTGTCAGGAACCTTGAGGCAGGTATCTTGCCCCTCGGGCTACGGTCGGGAACCCCTCCATGGGTCATGCTCAGGGTCCATCACGTGGTCAAAGGGTCCATTCTGGTGACCCCGGGGACCACCCAAAGCCTGGCGGGGCTCATAAAAGGTGTCAGACTCTGGGTCCATAACCTGGTCGTAATAGCCCAGGCTATGGCCACGAGAGTCCCAAAAAAGTGAAAAATAAGTGTGTGAAAAATAAAAAAGGTTGCAGGCTGGTCCAGGTAATGGTGGGATCGTTCTGTCAGGGGTGGGGTAAGGAGGACCCAAATGCCAAAGCAAGAGTTCAAAAGAATATTTATTTCCAATATCTCAAGACAAGCCTCCAACAGGCCGAGGGAAAAAAGATAGAACAAAAGCAGGAATCAAAAACCGGACAGGGACAAGAATCAAAAAACAGGGATCAGACAGGACACACACGGTCTACTCACAGTTAATACGCAGTACGATCCCACACTGGGGAAGAAGACAGACAGGGTTTAAATACACAGGGGAGGGGCAGGTGATTGGACACAGCAGGAAACAATTAGCAGACAATCAGACAATCACAGGGGCAGGAAGTGCAGGGAACAGAGGACACAAGAGGCAAGGACCTTCAAAATAAAACAGGAACACAAAACACACCAACATCATAACCTGACTATCGTTAATTATGCTAACACGCTATTAGTAACCTATGAAATGCTAAATATTCCATATTCCATAACAAGAAAAACATACATTTAAATTATTCGGGAAAATTGTCAAAACAAGGAGCCACCACATTATGTGGTGACCCCCTGGACTAGACTCTTGTATGGACACATACAACACACTAACAGGAAACAATAACTTGCATGTATTTTGAAGTTTATCAGACATTTCAAATAAGTGATGGAACTGCCTTTTTTGTTTTTACATTTGGAACGTTTGTAATTTGAAATAAGCACCTGATCATGAAGCCTACACATGTATACAAACCTTTAACTGAGTCTTTTGGTGACGTGGTGTGCTGCCAATCGGAAACAGTTGCCAAACATCTAATGTTTATTAAGGTTAAAGAAAAAAGAAAAGAAAAGATTTTGTGTGCAATAAATAATATGCATTCTTTGTTTTTTTCAATGACTAAATATGCATTCAAGACTCAAGTATCTGACCTTAACCAATCATGGTGTCACAGCCCATCATCTTGCCGTAAACGCCCACAAGTACCAACTCGTTTTGGAGCGGCAGAAAGTAAGCGGAGCAGTCATGCGAGTAACAAGTCAAAATGGAGTTTACCACGAGTGGTTGTGAGTGTGCAGTTTATTTAGTTTGAGCCAAACCCGCTCAGAGTGCTTCCTTTTATGGATGAGGATTTAGTTCTCAACATCTGAAATCTGAATTTTTAAAATGCAGGAGGTCTTTACTGGATCCCAAAACAGGAGCACACAGAGCCTGCTGCCCTCTGCGGAGCTCAGCGGTCCTGGGTTTGAACAGGTGTGTACGTGCACACACACACACACACACACACACACACACACACACACACACCCCCACACACACACACACACACACACACACACACACACACTCTTCGGGGGAATGTTTTGACACAAGTATTGCTGCAAATCTTTGGGGAGATGGAGGCTTTTTCTCCAGTGTTGCTCGTGCTTTTAAAGGCACTCACCACATGTGTCAGCATTTTAAAAACATCTTCAAGGAAACCCAGTGGGGGAGAGTAAAACGATGCCCTAAAAGCTAAAGCTTACAGCACATGCACACCTTGTCAGACGTGTAGCCCTATAGAGTGTTAGTGACATGCACCACAGAGTGCTGCTGCAGCATGTCTGTTCTTCAGCAATGAGACTAATCAGGAATACTTTGTTCTGATACAGGCTTGATAAATATTTAGTTTCAGTACTAGTTTTAGAATTAGCATGGAAATAGTTGTATCCCACATCTGATTAGTAGTCAGTCAGTAGTTGTTTATTTACACCCAGCAGACTGACTGGACACAGTATCTGTCAGATTGTTAGATGTTAGATTATGTCATTTTTACTGGAATGAACACATCATCATTTCATATTGCATATAAATAGTTAAATCTACAGCTGGTCCTTTGTTCTCCTGCCAACTAACGGACTGCGTGAGGACAGATTCCACTTGATTGTGGTAAATGTCTAGTCAGGTGGCAGAACAAGTGTGTGTGTGTGTGTGTGTGTGTGTGTGTGTGCGTGCGTGCGTGCGTGTGTGTGTGGTGTGTGTGTGTGTGTGTGTGTGTGTGTGTGTGTGTGTGTGTGTGTGTGTGTGTGTGTGCGTGCGTGCGTGCGTGCGTGTGTGTGTGTGGTGTGTGTGTGTGTGTGTGTGTGTGTGTGTGTGTGTGTGTGTGTGTGTGTGCGTGCGTGTGTGTGTGTGTGTGTGTGTGTGTGTGTGGTTAAAGCAGTCTGAGGTAGAAGGCAGAGCTGCATCAATCATCAGAGGTCACAGGTCAGACCGAACTGAGCCCTTTGTGTGACTGCCCCTTTAAGAACGCTCATCAATGATTCAGTGAAGAACAGTGACATCAGCAGCTGAGAGCTCATGAAGATTGTCGCTGCTAGACTTCCCGCCCGCTAAGTGTATTTCAAAATGTATTTTGCTATCTCAGTGGAAAGGTGTAATTCTTTTTCAGGTTCTCCATGTTTTCCTGCAGTTAACAAGAGATCAGAGACACATCACCACCTGCAGCGGCTGTTTGCTGCAGAATGACAGCTGTTAGACACAGAGCTGAGAGACCTGAGCCTCAGAATATATAAAGGACACCTTCAGTTTCAGTTACTGGTTTACTCATGTTTATTTCACTGCTGAGTTTCACCAGTCAACACTGAAGTATTTTATTCATGTTCTGCTTGATCCTCCATCCTGTCCAGACCTTCTATGCACACACGGACATCTATAGACACAGAGAAGACTACAGGACACAAAATACATTAGGAAACAACATGTTATATTTGCCTAAATACAGCTGTAAAGTTGTATCACAAAGGTAAAACAGATCCATTTCAAATGAATGTGTAAATACGGGAGAAAAATCTACAAGCTTTCAGCTGTTTTCAATAAAATCAGCACCAAGCTGATTTTGATATCATTATATATGTGTATATATATATATATATATATATATATATATATCTGTTTATACTGTTTATACCGTCTATACTGTCTATACTGTTTATATTGTCATCTTCATATTATCCATGACATTACACTGCACCTTAACTGCTTCTTTTGCACTCTGGATAGATGCTAACTACATTTCGTTGTCACAGTACTTGTACTATGTGCAATGACAATAAAGTTGAATCTGAATCTGAATCTGAATTATATTATATTATTATTATTTTAATAAGCCCGTTGGCCTCTTTTCCCATGAAAAAGAAGTCTGTTTTAAAAACGGCACATTGCATTTCTCTGCAACCACAAAGTCGATTAAATTCATTTAAATTGCTAAAATACCGTAATCCTTGTGAAATGAGGCCTGTTTAAAAAAAAAAAATCGTTATACTGTCAGTAACCCTTACAGCGTGGGGTTCAGTCAAAGACACATCCCGTACCCATACGGGGAGTCTCACAAAGCATATGGATACAAATCCATAGCCGACCCCTATTAGTATCTCTACATTTACAAACATGGCCTGAGCTTTTTTTTCTCTCTCAGCGGGTGATTTAAAATCCTACGTTCTCATTGGGCCGTTACCGCTGCTTATAGAGCGTCATAATGCACATGAGGAAACAGCTGATCCGTTTGATATGACGGTCGGCTGGATCAGACGCTGTCTTGGTACAAAGTAGGTCATTTTTCCATTTTTGAACCGAAAAACAGCGATTATCGCGACTTTCGACTGTGTGTTTGGGCTCCTCTTGTGAAAAATGCATAAGAAATAAAAGAAAATCAATGTTTTCTTTGCAAAGATGAGGTTCCATTGTCCTTGTTTGAGTTGCTGATTGAAAATAACTAAAAAGGTTTGTACATTTTGCCAACAATATAATTTGCAATCGGGGTTGAATAATTTTGAGGGCAACTGTCGATAACTAGCCTTGTAAATGACCCAAATATATTCTTTAAATGTATCCTAACCACCACTAGATGGACCTCTGGGTCCCAGCAGGGCAGCCGGCCAGGTGATCTCTCATTGCAGGTTACCAGCTCCACTGCAACGCACAGTCAACATCAGGTGTGTTTCCTTTTGAAATATGCAGTAGCCGTGACTAATTAGACGAGATGGTGGGACAGAGAAGAAGAGGAAGAGGAGGAAGAGGAGGAAGCGATCTGTCTGAAAGCCGCTGCTCTCTTATTGTCCTGATCTTCATCACAGACTCAGAAATGCTGATACACTCAGCTTGGGATTTAAAAGAGGCAGAGCAAGAGGAGATCATTCAGCTCACACACACACACACACACACACACACACACACACACACACACACACACACACACACTCCTGTGATCAGTGGAGAGGAGGAGGGAACAAATGTGCTGGTTGGGATGCTGTTGGTAACGAGGTGAATCATTTCCTCACTACCTTGTATTATGTGTCCATGAATCATCCCATTAAATGGACTTGGTCTTGCATATGTTTATGTTTTTATCCCTAAATCAATGCATTATTGCCCCCTGGCCAGCTGTTTGTGAAATGACTGCATGTGTGTGTGGTGAAGCCTGAACGGAGTGGCTTAAAAAGTGGGAGGAGGCAGACATGAGATGCTTTGTTGCAAAACCAAAAGGTGTTTATTTATCTAAATGACTCTGCTGCCCGTGAACTCAACATGATATACAAACAATGTAAATGAACAAATCAAACAAAAAGTAAATGTACTGCATACAAATAGCCTAACTTCACCGACACACAGTTACACCATGATGGTCTCCCCCTCTTCCCCCAACAGCCACAGGCAGAAGGTTTAAATACCGCCTCCAATCAGAAGGAGGAATCTACCTTGCACCCAGTGTAGGTGAAACTGTTAACTTCCTGACACATGCTACGGCCCAAAAGCTCCCCCTTCAACCTTAACTTCAGGTAGCACACGTTTACACAGTTACTCAACATATTGCCATTGCACACATGCCTACCATCACATTAAACCTAAATACATACTTTCCCTAATCTACTTCCCCCCCTCGACTTGGTCTAACCCCATGATGTCACAGCTGTAATCAGTCAGTGTATAAATAGAGGCCGTGGCTGGGCGCCTCCTTCTTTGGCCTCTGGAACAGATGGTATGGTAAGTACCAACACAAGACATGGCTAATGGAAGGCCGCACTGACTCGGCACAAACATGGGCACAAGTGGGTGTGTTCTCACCCACTCTGTCACAGTGTGACATGAAGCCGTGTTCTGTATCTGAGCGGTGAGGACATCTGGAGTAGAGAACCATCAGAACGTATTGTTTGGTCTGTTCATGGTCTGACCTCTTGCCCTCTGACATGTTTGACTTCCTCATGTTTCCAGCTGGGCTTAGACATTGTTCACGTCAATAACAAACAATAATAAGAATGTTTTTCTGATATCTATCTTCAGAGAGAATTGAGTCCAATGAGTGCCAGCCTGGCAGTTTGTAGGTTCAGAGCCACTTTAGTGTTTTTATTTTATGAGGAACTCAGGATTAAAACACAATTACTTAACAACAGAGTTGTAACAAGACTGACTGATGTCTTCTGCAGTAACACGCAGCTCTTTTAAAGCCCGACAACGCATTGTTATTCTAATTCACACCATTAAAATGTTCTGGCCAGTAATCAAAGTCCCTGTGGGGAAATGGATGTGAGATGTGTAACTATTGTCTCTTCAATGCACATTACTAACTCTACTTTCTTTTTCCATGGATTCATGGCTGCCTGGAACCGGTCCTGCCTGCTGCCATGGCCCTGCTGATGGAACCGGCCTGGAACCGGTCCTGCCTGCTGCCATGGCCCTGCTGATGGAACCGGCCTGGAACCGGTCCTGCCTGCTGCCATGGCCCTGCTGATGGAACCGGCCTGGAACCGGTCCTGCCTGCTGCCATGGCCCTGCTCATGGAACTGGCCTGGAACCGGTCCTGCCTGCTGCCATGGCCCCGCTGATGCACCCCCTCCTCTCTACCTCCTTCTGCTTCATGGATCGTGGTTATCTGGATCATGGACCATGCCTACTCCTCATTATATGAATAATTTCTGTCATATTCATGTAATGTGCTGTAACTCCACTACGTTATTCATTCTGGCCACATGACATCTATTGCTTCTGTCCATCCGGGGAGAGGGATCCTCCTCTGTGCTCTACCTCAGGTTTCTTCCTTTTTTCCCTGTGAAAGGGTTTTTACTATCTTTTTAGGGGAGTTGTTCCTGATCCGATGTGAGGTCCCGGGACAGGATGTTATGTGTACAGATTGTAAAGCCCTCCGAGGCAAACTTGTATTTGTGATGTTGGGCTATATAAAATAAACTGAATTGAATGTATGCTCTCTGTACGTTGCATCATTACTGCATTGAGGATTTAGAGTCCAGCTGCCTCAGGATTTAATGCTCACTCATATCTTTTCTGCAAGAATAAGTGTCAGTGACCCCTTTTTGCTAATTAGGATTACATAATTACACAAGACCTTGTTCCACATCTCCAGTCAGGGTCCAATCCCTCTTTAAGAGGCTCAACTGAGTAAATGAATTAGTGTTCAGCGCTGCTGTCCTCCGGCTCTATCTGCTGCATGTTGTGAAGAGATCAATGGACGGTTACATGTTTGTATTAATAGAAATCAAGAAATGGATCGGGCATAACTGTAATGCACTCTCAGTAATAAATACTTTCCCCCAAGGAGGAGTACTTTGTGGGTGCTATTGACTTCCCTGATCGCCCCCTTCGGACCGCGGAGTAAAAGAAGAAGAGGAGAGTGAGATGAGAGTGAACGGTCCTGATGAGAGTGCTGCCTCTCAGACAGGCCCTCCACTTCCATCAGTGCCAATTCATCTGCTGCTGTTCCATCATTGACTAATGCAGGGAGTTCAATCTCTGCGCCGACATTCTTAACCTCAACTAACACTCATTTAAGATCATACATCTTTTCAAGGGAACACAATTAGTTCTAAATCATTTTGAAAAGGATCAGCTGCTGTCCGGAAACAATGGTGGTTTTAAAATAAGGAATCTCCCGGCTTCGCACTTCAACCATAAGGCAGAATTACTCTGGACATTAGTCCATTGTAGATGCGCACCATCGGACCTTTTTGCTCACGGTTCAGCGAAAGATCTGACAAGCTGCCCGAGGATAGTAAACACACGAAATGCAAAAGCTTCAAATAAAACTTAGGAGTCAAAGCCCTTCAGTGGCACTGTCGGTCTGCTCAGCGCTTTGAATCCAGGAAGACATTGAGAGAACTCCTGGCCAGATCAACATTGTATAATGTTGGTGATGCACTTCCCTGTGAGCGGTTCTGCTGACCGGCACCCCTCGTACAGGGAAGTCTTCGCTGCTACGTTCTCCACCAGCCTCAACCTGGTCATCATGTGTTCACAGATTACATTTTTATTACACATTACATTTAGCTGACACTTTTATCCAGACATGTTCAGATGTTTGCTCTATACACCGTAGTCACAGCAACGGGGGTTAAGTGTCTCAAGGACACATGGACATGGACTAGTGGAGCTGGGGTTTGAACCATCAATCTCTCTGATTGAAAGACAGGCATGCTAACCACTGAGCCACAGATTGTCATCAAACACATTTTGCTAAAACCCTGATGTGCGTTTCTCGCTATCTGCTGCTAGCATAGCCTGCTTTGTCTGGAGCACTGGGAATCTGAACCGGTTGAATGAGTCAGCAGCTGGACCGTGTTCAGACACCGGTCGGTCTGGACGAGGCGATGCTAGGATGCCTGGTCTGCGATCACATGCAATTAGGAAAAATCCTTTCCCGTTTCGACCAGTCTCGGATTTCCAGTTGGGAAACTAATGAATCACAGAGAGCGGGATTTCTGGATAACTTCAAGAAACCCGGCTCACTGCCTGCTGTCACCACGCGCTGCCGTTTCAATAAGAAAGTATTATATTAATCTGGTATGTTTTGGGCCTTATCTAAAACACTGCCATTTGAAATCACTGCCAAAGGCTGACGGGCAGACATGAGAAACATCAGTTATTCTCTTCCTCTGCTCTGGAGTACACAGCTATGATCATCATGTGACTCTTAATGACCTCATCCAGCTGAGGGATCCGTACTAAAGGACAGTGAATCAATAAAGGACCACACGCAATTATAAACCTATTGAAGTAGCTTCAATAACCACGGCTCTTGCTAATGAAATAATGCATTAGCTTTGAAGAGCTGAATTAACTTCTTAAAGGCAATGGTCTGACTGGGAATGAAATAGTCCTCATCTGAGCTCTGACACAAAGTAGACGACCTGCAGCCTCACAGGTGGAGCTGCAGCTGCTCACAGCACAGGAACGCTGCATATGCATGTCTAGTGTTTATGGAAACGAGTTTAGATCATCCGTTCATAGCACTCTTCTGAAGTCATTACATTTAGGCTAGTTGGCAGCCAAAAACATTCCTACTAAACTATTTCTAAACCCCAAAGCAGTTGGTTGTAATTCAGTTATTTGGTTATGAGTAAAGCTTCATTCATGCTCTCACACAGACAGTATGATAACGTGTACAGTCAGAGTTTACTTTCATTCTACACGGTTATACTCACTCTACTCAGCTTTACCTCTAATATGCAGCATCACACTCACACACATAGCACTGTTCTCTACTCTGACACACGTTATGCTCTACATGGTAGTTTATGGAAGAGGGAATCATATCATATGTAAAAAGGTCTGGCAGCATATGGAAGTAACAATAACAGTGTAAGCATGAACAGAATCTACAAAAGGGACTTCTGGAGTGCCTCGTGTTTATTATCATTATCAATATTTCCATTTCTTCGAATAGTGAATGGTATAATTATTTTCACATTCAAAGCTTCTGTCGTCATATTTTACGACTTCATTGCATCAAGAAATGAGAATATGATGTTGTGTATTATGAATGTAGTATGAAGGTGTGTAGTGCTGTTTGACCGCCCATTAATACATGCAACACTGTGTGTGTGCAGCGAGCCACACACACACACACACACACACACACACACACACACACACACACACACACACACACACACACACACACACACACACACACCACACACACACACACACAGACACACACTTATGAGACCACCGAGACAAAAGCTCTTCATGAAACAAATATACCTTCAGAAAAATACGGAAGCAGAATGTTTCATTCCATAAAAACATGAATTAATTTTCTGAGCAACCCAGCACTAGCTGTGTGTGTGTGTGTGTGTGTGTGTGTGAGAGAGAGAGAGAGAGAGAGAGAGAGAGAGAGAGAGAGAGAGAGAGAGAGAGAGAGAGAGAGAGAGAGAGAGAGAGAGGGGAAGGTGGACCACTGCATGTTTCTGTAAGTTATTAATAAAATAGTTTGAATGAAGCATCAGAGTATTCATGGGTCTATGAAGTAGAAACGTTAAACGGTTTAAGTCTCAATAATCCAGAATAGCTGACTTTATTGATACCATGAGATTGATATTGATCTTTTCCTGTAACTCTTGGAATCCAAATAGAAACACATTCAAGGTTCTCTTTGACTTCTCTATTTTGAGCTTCTTCAACCAGAGTCCGTCTCCTCCTCTTCCTCCTCCTCTTCCTCAGCTCGCCTATCAGCTGATGTCTGTGTCGTAACTCAGGTGGAAACACGTTCAGGAGAATGGGATGTGGAAGTGTTTGATGTGGCAGTGAATTAAATGTAATTGAATATATTATTATAGAAATATAATTTTCTTAGTTAGGAACGGGACGTAAAACTTTAGTTTATTTTAAGTATTTTTCTAATACTAGTAAGTCTTCTAGCATATGGAAGGCATAGCATGCCTTACTTGAGGGTCCTCATTACTCTTGAAGCAGCTCCCCTGCATGATGGCTGTCTGTCTCCTCTGGTCTGACTGGAGGTCATGATCTGTGACCTCAACCTGATGAAAAGTTAATCTGACTCCTCCATCTGCACTACTTTGCACTTCTTTGACTACTGTTGTCTTTAATATCTTTTGTCTTTTGTCTTTTTAATGTCTTTTTTATATTTATCTTGTTTATTGTAACTGCTGGTGGAGTTTGGGCTTGCTGCTCACTGTTCCCTCCAATAACCAGTGTTTCTGGTCATAGCTGACCTCAAGGTTACATTCATCATATTCTGGGCACATTTATTTAAACAATTTGAATATTATATTAATATTTTGGCTACTCATTACCAGCCAAATTAGTTGGTGGCCGGTGTTTTTTTTTTACATTGTGTGTCATCACGACAAATGCCGTCCTGGTCAGGTTTTTGTGATTGTGTACCTGCTAATTAAGATGCTGTCATGAAACAAATTAAGGTATCGGTGCCCAGATATGATTAGAAGACTTTATTAATACCCAGTGGGTAAACTCATGTACCAAGGCAGAATCCTTACTGCAGGGGCTCCGATTCAAATGTGACCTGGGGCCTTTTTCTGCGCGGCATACCCTCTAACACTGATGGGAGGAGCTACCATGAAGGTACCACCTGTCCATCAGGACTAACTAACATTCACACTGATTTTCAATTCAATTCAGTTTATTTTATATAGCCCAACATCACAAATACAAGTTTGCCTCGGAGGGCTTTACAATCTGTACACATTGTTATGTGTACACATTGTGTACACATTGTGTACACATTGATCCAATGTGAGGTCCCTGTCCCGGGACCTCACATCGGATCAGGAAAAACTCCCCTAAAAAGATAGTAAAAACCCTTTCACAGGGAAAAAAGGGAAGAAACCTGAGGGAGAGCAACAGAGGAGGATCCCTCTCCCCGGATGGACAGAAGCAATAGATGTCATGCGGCAGGACCCGGGGCAGGACCCGGGGCAGGACCGGTTCCAGGCAGCCATGAATCCATGGAAAAAGAAAGTAGAGTTAGTAATGTGCATTGAAGAGACAATAGTTTATCCAGATGGAGAGAAAGAAGAGGAGAGGAGGAGTGAAAGAGGAAGAGAAGAGGAGCGAAAGAGGAAGAGAAGAGGAGCTCAGTGTATCCTAAGATGTCCCCCAGCAGTCTAGGCCTATAGCAGCATATCTAGGGGCTGGACCAGGGCAAACCTGAGCCAGCCCTAACTATAAGCCTGAAACAGCCCTAAGTATAAGCGCTATAAAGAGGAAAGTCTTAAGTCTACTCTTAAATGAGGTGACTGTGTCTGCCCCCCCGGACTGAAAGTGGAAGCTGATTCCACAGAAGAGGAGCCCGATAACTGAAAGCTCTAGCCCCCAACCTACTTTTTAAGACTCTGGGAACCACAAGTAACCCTGCATTCAGTGAGCGTAACGCTCTAGTGGGGTAATATGGCACTATAAGCTCTTTAAGATATGATGGTGCATCACCAGCTAAGGCTTTATAGGTGAGGAGGAGGATTTTAAATATGATTCTCGATCTTACAGGAAGCCAGTGGAGAGCAGCTAGTACAGGAGTAATGTGATCTCTCTTCCGAGTCCTTGTTAGTACACGAGCTGCAGCATTCTGGATCAGCTGGAGAGACCCAAGGGACTTTCCGGAGCAGCCTGATAATACGGAGTTACAGTAATCCAGTCTTGAAGTAACAAATGCGTGGATCAATGTTTCTGCATCACTTTGAGACAGGATGTGCCGGATCTTTGAGATGTTCCGTAGGTGAAAAAAGGCAGTCCTTGAGATCTGTTTCACGTGGGAGCCAAAGGATAGGTCCTGGTCAAAAATAACTCCGAGATTCCTTACGGTGGTGATGGATGCCAGAGCGATGCCATCCAGGGAAACCATATCATCAGATAGTTGATTTCTGAGGTGTTCTGGGCCGAGTAGAATAACTTCAGTCTTGTCAGAGTTCAGCAACAGGAAGTTGCAGGTCATCCAGGTCTTGATGTCTTTAAGACACGCTTGAAGTTTAGCGACCTGGTGGATTTCATCTGGCTTGATTGACAGATATAGTTGAGTATCATCGGCATAACAGTGAAAGTTTATGGAGTGTTTTCTGATAATATTGCCTAAGGGAAGCATATATAAGGTGAATAAAATTGGTCCAAGCACAGAACCTTGTGGAACTCCATGACGAACGGCGGTGGTCATCGAGGCCTCATCGTTTACAAATACAAACTGAGATCTATCTGATAAATACGACTTAAACCAGCTTAATGCTGTACCTTTAATACCAATCGACTGGTCTAGTCTCTGTAATAAGATGTCATGGTCAATGGTGTCGAATGCTGCACTAAGGTCTAACAGGACAAGTACAGAGACAAGTCCCCTATCTGATGCAACTAGAAGGTCATTAGTAATTGTCACTAGCGCTGTCTCTGTGCTATGATGCTTTCTAAATCCTGACTGAAATTCCTCAAATAAACTATTGTTATGTAAAAAGTCACACAACTGATTTGCGACTACCTTCTCCAGTATCTTAGAGAGGAAGGGAAGGTTAGAGATAGGTCTGTAGTTAGCCAACACCTCTGGATCCAGGGTGGGCTTTTTAAGAAGAGGTTTAATTACAGCTACTTTAAAAGACTGTGGTACATGACCCATTAGTAAAGACCCATTGATAAGATCTAGTACAGAGGCACAAATTAAGGGTAAAACTTCTTTAAACAGCTTAGTCGGAACAGGGTCTAGGAGACAGGTAGAAGATTTAGAAGTAGAAACCATTGAAGACAGTTGGTCGAGGTTGATGGTAAAAAATCCATCCAGACGCACAACAGGGCCCACAGCCGCCTCCATGGCCATCCCACCTGAGGATGGACCGGCAGTAGTCGAGGGCAGGAGATCACCGATCCTGTCTCTAATAGCCATAATCTTATCATTGAAGAAGTTCATAAAGTCATTACTACTGAGGTCTATAGGAATACACGGATCCACCGAGCTATGACTCTCAGCCAGCCTGGCCACAGTGCTAAAGAGAAACCTAGGGTTGCTCTTGTTTTTCTCTATGAGTGATGAGTAGTAGGCTCCTCTGGCATTACGGAGGGCCTTCTTATATGTTCTCAGACTATCCGGGACTCCTCCAGACCGTTGGAGCGCCATATGCCCTCAAGCTTCCGTGATGCTTGCTTCAATATGCGGGTCTGAGGGTTGTACCATGGAGCGAGCCTCCTTTGCTTAATGATCCTCTTTTTTAGAGGGGCTATCGAGTCCAGTGTCACTCTCAGTGAGCCAGTAGCACCATCGACGAGCTGATCAATCTGGGAGGGAGTAAAGTTAGCACAGGAGTCATCTGTTATATTGAGACATGGTAATGAATTAAATACAGAAGGAATCGCTTCCTTAAATCTAGCAACAGCACCGTCAGTTAGACATCTGGTGTAAAAACTCTTGCCTAACGCTGTACAATCTGGTAGCATAAACTCAAAAGTTATAAGGCAATGGTCAGATAAAAGAGGGTTCTGTGGAAACACTACTAAATGCTCCACATCAATGCCATATGTAAGAACAAGGTCGAGGGTGTGGTTAAAGCAGTGAGTCGGTTCCTGTACTCTCTGACAGAAGCCAATTGAATCCAACAATAAGCTAAATGCAACACTAAGGCTATCATTGCTAACATCCACATGAATATTGAAATCCCCTACAATAATAACCTTATCAGTCTTAAGGACCAAACTTGACAAAAACTCAGAAAATTCAGATATAAATTCGGAGTACAAACCTGGTCCCCGGTATACCACCACAAACACAATCGGCTGTACTGTTTTCCACGTTGGATGTGAAAGACTAAGAACGAGGCTTTCAAATGAGTTGCAGTTCAATCCAGGTTTAGGACCCATCAGCAGACCCGAGTCAAAGATGGCAGCTACTCCACCTCCTTGGCTGGTGTCTCGAGGAATGTGAGTATTAACATGACTTGGAGGAGTAGATTCATTTAGGCTGACATATTCCTCATGTCTCAGCCAGGTTTCAGTAAGACAGAACACATCAATATGGTTGTCTGATATTAATTCATTTACTAATACAGCTTTAGAAGACAAAGATCTAATATTTAGGAGTCCACATTTAATCATCCTATCGTGTTGCACTATTGCAGTAGTGGTGTTAACCTTTATGAGGTTGTTTTCTATAACTCCTCTTTTGGTTACTTTTGATTTAATTAATTTAAGTGGCCGTGGGACAGACACAGTCTCTATAGAGTTAAAGGTGGGCAGCTGCCCTAAAGAAAATGCAGGAAGTGCAGAGAAGGGTGTAAGACTACAACTCTGCTTCTGCTTCCTGGTCTGTCATGTACGAGGTCGACCAATAAGCTTGGTCATATTTGCAGAAAGGAGATCCGCTCCATCCGAAGTGGGATGGATGCCGGCACCCCTAATAAGACCTGGGTTTCCCCGGAAAGACCGCCAGTTATCTACGAAGCCCACATTGTTTGCTGGACACCACCGTGACAACCAACGGTGGAAAGTTGACATGCGGCTATACATCTCATCAGTCACCGTGTTTGGGAGCGGGCCAGAGAAGACTACCGAGTCCGCCATTGTTTTGGCGTAAGCACACACCGACTCCACGCCGATTTTAGTGACTTCCGAGTGGCGAAGTCGGGAGTCATTAAAGCCGACGTATATTACAATCTTACTGTATTTACGTTTGTCTTTAGCCAACAGTTTTAAATAGGACTCAACGTCGCCCGCCCTGGCCCCAGAAATACATTTGACTGTGGTCCCTGGTTTCGCGATCTTCACGTTTCTAACAATTGAGCTCCCGACAACCAAGGTTGGTTTCCCAGTGCCGCTGAGTGGCGAGAGGCTAGAAACAGGAAGAGGCTAGAAACGGGAAGATCTAAGCAGTCCAGAGGACTGCTTAGATCCCGGCTTCTGCCTCCCTCGTACAGTCACCCAGTCCCTCGGCTGGTTGGGGGCTGCCGGGGAACAGTTAACGTTATCAGAAGCTAAAGCTAGTTGGTCCGCACCGACTATGGGAGTTGGGATGGCTAACGTAGCTAACGTCTGAGCTTCAATGGTGCGGAGCCGTGCATCTAACCCACTGAGACCTGCCTCCAACCTAGCAAATAAACTACACTTCTTACATGTACCGTTATCATTAAAGAAGGCAGGGGAATAGCTAAACATGTGACACGCTGAGCAGGAGAGAGCAGAAGAGGGAGAGGAGGAAGACATCGCTAACTGCTAAGTGAGGTAGCTAACGATCAGCAGAACAAACAAAGTGAAAACAGGACAGTTAGATGCAGGCGGTGAGCCGCTAAAAGAAGAAGAGAGTTGAGTGTTTAGATGTGAAAGATGTACAACAGGTGATCAGGCGCTTGTACTGGAGAATATCACACAATTAGCTCGGTTTAGCTGGAGCTGAGACAAGTACGTTATCAACACACACGGTGGAACCGGAAGTGACGCAATACGCTTACCGTCGGAAGTGACGTGAAGAGGACTTCAAATCAGGACTAACCATCAGGACTAACTAACATTCACACTGATGGGAGGAGCTACCATGAAGGTACCACCTGTCCATCAGGACTAACTAACATTCACACACTGATGGGAGGAGCTACCATGAAGGTACCACCTGTCCATCAGGACTAACTAACATTCACACTGATGGGAGGAGCTACCAAGAAGGTACCACCTGTCCATCAGGACTAACTAACATTCACACACTGATGGGAGGAGCTACCATGAGGGTACCACCTGTCCATCAGGACTAACTAACATTCACACACTGATGGGAGGAGCTACCATGAAGGTACCACCTGTCCATCAGGACTAACTAACATTCACACTGATGGGAGGAGCTACCAAGAAGGTACCACCTGTCCATCAGGACTAACTAACATTCACACACTGATGGGAGGAGCTACCATGAAGGTACCACCTGTCCATCCCGATTGAAGGACGACCACTGAGCCACAGTCTCCCCATGAAGGAAGAAATTGCCCAAAAATAGCATTCCTCTAAATTACTACTATGCATAGCTTTCTGCCAATTACTCCTATCCCTTATTGTCTGGTAAGTGGGTCATTGTTATTGCATCATGGTTCAAAGCGACCTCATACACTGCATCATGGTCTGTCCTGTCCTGTGTGGATGTTGCTATATGATCCGTCTTGGCTGCTAATGTGTATTCTGTGCTGTCACATTAATTGCTCCGGCAGCAGCACTGAGGGATCTGTTAAATATCACATTGGTTGCAGTAGCAGCATGAGGGAGGGGTCATATAGAGTTCGGTCTTGACCTGCTCTATATAAACAAATGTCAAGATTATTTCCGTTATATACTGTAAAATAAATCCCTTGCATCACTGGGAAATCATGTTGGCATTCACAACATCTTAATTCATCAGATTATTGCTGTCAATATTTATTAAGTAAATGATATGATTCCACTAATTGCTCTTGCTCATGTTTTCTGTTAATTCATCACATTCATGTATTCTAATGTTACTACATATACATGCATTCTTCTAACTACTTATTAGAGATTGTATTTCGCTAATTACCACATATTTGTTTGTTTTGCTATTTTCATTTCCATCGTATTCTACCAATTGTCCATATTGACGGTGTTCTGGTATACAGAGTTATATCCATCATATTGGGTAAGTGATGTATATATAGTATCTGGTATACAGAGTTATGTCCATCATATTGGGTAAGTGATGTATATATAGTATCTGGTATACAGAGTTATATCCATCATATCGGGTAAGTGATGTATATATAGTATCTGGTATACAGAGTTATATCCATCATATCGGGTAAGTGATGTATATATAGTATCTGGTATACAGAGTTATATCCATCATATCGGGTAAGTGATGTATATATAGTATCTGGTATACAGAGTTATATCCATCATATCGGGTAAGTGATGTATATATAGTATCTGGTAGGTCGAGTCATTCTATATTGGTAAGTGGTTCATATTGGTGTATTCTCATGAATGTTGTTATATGCCATTTGCTACATGTTCATTGCTTCTGTGATCGTTCACAATCATTGTAAACAGATAATATAAATATATATATATGTATATATACATATATATATATATATATATATATTTGCATGTTTTTGGGCAAGTATATTGACTGCTGTATTTCAGGTCTTCAACATCAATTTCTGATGAATAATTGGTTGAAGGTGTTGATGGAGACGTACTGCTTCAGCCTAATCTCTTTTATGTTTGTAATTCCAGTCCATGAGCCGAGTTGGAGAAACTATAGGATATAACTGTTTCCTATTCAGGTCACTGCTCACCATTAGCATTGCTGGATGAACCTTTGCATTGCAAGCAGGGCATTGGTGTCCTCCAGCCTGTGCTGCCTAAAGAAAAATAAATCTACACTACATTATTGATTCAAATCTATTAAACTCAAACTTCTGTCCCGTTCATTAGTATGCTTCATCATCGCAGATTATCTTCATTTGATTAGTTGTGACCTGTTTCATGTCTACTTGGTAAGTAAGTACATTTTATTGTTTTCCATAGGTCTGGGCTGTTTTCCTTAGCAAAGTGTGAGCTCAGCAGAAGACAGACAAATGGTTCAGTGCTAATCAGGCCAGACACCACCTGACCTCCCCTTTCTCTGCCAGCACACCTGCTTTCCATCCACGGCAGAGAACACAGCACTATTCCAGTATATTACACACGAGCCTCCGGCATCGCTTCCCTAGAGGCCTTGTGTTTGAAACTCCATCAGAAGACCAGAGGAGCGTTCTCCTGATCAGTGAATCAGGACATTAAGGTTGAAATGCAAGCAGAGGTGTCTGTCACTTGACATGGAAGATGTCCTCATCCTTCTTCAGGCCAGGGGTCAAGGACCCCAACACATATAGAGTACTACTATATACACAGTGTAACATTGTGTTTTATATTAAAATGGACCAAGTGCCATGTATAGGCATACCTTGTTATTGTGCATTCAATACTAAGCTATTCAAATAATACACAGGTTCATATATTCATATTTATTTTAAGCATACGGTGGCCGTGCCCCTGCCATTCATACACACACCTTGTCAAGTGATACAATGCCAATATCAACGTTGTCTGTCAATTGCATGATCATTTATGTTTTTATTTTAAACATAAATGTGGAAACAAAAATTAGTGATGGCCTATTAGTGCCACTGCCAGGCATAAACATTCCAGTTATCTTGCATACAATACTCTTAAAATAATGGACAGATTCAACTTTTGTTTAAACAACATGAGGGGACAGTGAATCCTCACTAAAGTGGATGCTCACATAGTCCTGTTCCCACATGAGTGAGAGGTGTGGCCCTGAAGAGGAGCTCACAGGCGGATGGAGGTTCCCTGCAGAGTGTCCTATCCATGCTGAGGGACCCGGAGCCCAGAGAGCTGCTGTGAGTCTGCCTCCAGTTCTCCATTCACTGCAAAATGTTGGATGTATGTTAATGCGTATTTAAAGACATTTCATTTTGTTTAGAGAGACTGGACAGTGAAAACAAACTAAGATGAAATACATTTTTTATTGCAAATCGTGTCCAAACCACATTTGAAGGTGGTTTGACATGCAATTCCAATCTTATTTCAACAGACATGTCTCTGGCTGCTTAAATCAAATGTCAAAGTGTCTTTTGTGTCACAATGTGACTCACAGCGACAACATCCGATCCAAAGGTCCATGCTACCAGCGTGACTGCACACTAACCTCCTTCGGGACTGCAGGTTTGCAGGCAGAAATGCGTTTGTGCCTTCAGTCGGAATGTGGACTTATTTAAATGAGTTTCTTAATTTTTTTACTCTGATTTTAAAATAGGAGGATCTTTATTCGTTACTACTTGTGTGCGTGTGTGAGGGTAGTTTGTGATTCATTCCATTTAAAAATTCTGCCAACATCAGTGCGTATATGAGGATATCATGTTCTGTAGTTACTACATTTAGATGTTAAAACATTTAGAATGAATACCAGAAGAAGCTGTTTCCTCTTGACCACGGGTGTCCAAACTTTTTTCACCGAGGGCCACAAACTGTCACGGTTTGTCTTGTCTTGGGGTTTTGTCTCGTAACTTCCTGTTTTATTTTGAAGTCTAACTCTCCTCTCGTTTCAGGTCACTTGCCCTTCCTCATGTGTCACCGGTCTGATTGTCTCCCCTGATCCCTGATTGGTTCCACCTGTTCCCTATTACCCTCATGTGCTTATAGTCTGCGTCTTCCCTTTGTCCTGTGCCAAAGTGTTTTGTCTCATGTCCGATCACCTAAGCCAGCCTTGTTCACAGCTACCAAGTCCTTGTTCGTAAGTTTTGTTCTACCTCGAAAGAGTGAATTTTTGTTGTAACTTTCTTAGTCACGCTTTTGTTTCTTAGTACTTAGTTTAGTCAAATCTTTGTCGGCCTCCCTTGGAGAGATTTTCAGTTCTTTATCATAGTGCGTTAGTTTTGTTTAGCCTCCACCTCTTAGGAGGGTTTTTGTTATCTCTAATAAAGTCTGCTCACTGACACCTCAGCTTTTGAGTCCTGATTGGAATCCCGGCCTGACACAAACAGAAAAATATACGAACGTCTGGGCCGCTCAGGTGAGGTATATCGCAAAATGAATCAAATGAGGTAAACTATGCATGTGTATGTATGTATATTTAAAAAATGGCATCAGAGGAAACTTGGCCTTTTCCAAGCTCCAGTAGAAGTCGGTAGGGAGAGAAGCTGAAGCTGGTTCTTCAGAGAATCATCACTGCATCTTCATCAGTTCTAGTTCAGACTCTCTTCACTTCTTCTGCATCATCAGGAAGGGATTCGAGAACAGCTTGATGTATTTCTCAATACAGAAAGATCTTGGAAGCGCTGACTGAATTATGTCATGAGATGTGATGACAGACACACATTTCCCCTTTTTAGCAGAAAGGTTGACCTCTGGAAAAGCTACTTTGATGTCAAACAGCGTGAGGAAGAGAGCAGCGTTGATGTTAAGTAGTTGTGTCTCAAAGAGACAAAGCTTCACACAGAACGGGTTCATGTGTGCGTGAGATTTGGTACTACCTGCTCTTTGAGGTCAGACTCAGGGAATAAAACGCTGCGGCGCTGCTGCTCACCTCAGAGAGAGAGAGGAGGTCTGTGTTCAGCTCCGCTTTAAGTTAGCTGACAAGTCTTCATGCTCTGTGTTATGAAGTCTCGTCTGAGAGGTTTCTGTGTCGCTGTGAGCTGAGCGACCTCGTAGCTGTTATGAGGCATTTTCTCGTGTTTTATTCGGACGGCAAATTTTTTATTGTTGAGCTAGCAGGTTAGCTGCTGTTTGCTTGACTTTCTCTCCATTATATTTTTAGAATCTGCCGCGGGTCAATAAAAAAGGGGCCGCGGGCCGTAGTTTGGACACCCCTGCTCTTGACTGTAAGGTCCATCCAACCAGGACTACAGAACACAATGATGAGTTTAAAATGTGCCATTTGTAATAAAGCGTAATGCATTGTGGTTCACAGGGTTCAACTGCTGAAGCCCTTTGCTTTTCGGTTGTACATGATCTCAGAATGTTTCCCCAGCTGTTTAACGTTGAATTCAGAATCACCAAGCTATAAATATTACCACTAATTAACTTATAAAGTATGAAATCAACCACAAGAATGAGTCTATTTCATAGTATTTCCTTGTGGACGCCATCCAGCAGCAACAAACTAAAGACAGTGGGAGAAAGATAATCCACTCAAAGAGATTCACGAGTGATTGCTGAGCAACCAAAGAGAGGTTTTCCCTATTTGTATTTCTATCGATACAGTAACTGTATCATTATTGTATTGATATATTTATATATATTTTTGTCAGAGGCAGAGATTTTCAGCTTCTTTAAAAAACGAAGGTATTTAATTAACTTTGATATTTTTCTTATCAATACAAAGACTGCGTGGTTCAATTTCTTCCTGTTTTACAGCTGTAGTGTAAAAGCATTGAGGACAAATCTCCATTATCACAATGTTAGCCGAACTACAACATATTGTCATTACTGTAGCTATCACAGACACATAAAGCAGACTGACCATTTTCATTATGTTTATGAGAAACGTAGGATGTTGAATTTAAAGGTTTAAAATGAAATATGGTTTTAGGTTTGATTAGCTTTTAAAGGATCAGTAGTGTGTAGCATGCCGTGAACTTGCATTTACGTTGAGATCAGTCGACCAATGACAGTTCTCTCTACAGTCAGAGCTTGCGCAAGAAGGTGGAACGTGAGGGAGATACCATTTCCAAAACTTGTAAGGGGGTAATAACTATTTTCCCGGACGTAGCCAAATCCCGGACGTTTTTGGAATCCCTGCCGGACGCTTTTTTTAGGTCTCGAAAAGAGGACATGTCTGGTAACCCTAGCTAATAGTAGTTAGCTTTCTCCCATTTCATTACTAAAACACTTACTAAACAACTACTAAACATCAAACCATGGCACTGCAAAAGTGACCGAACTCAACACACATATACATGGCGCTTGTGGACCTTGTCTCACCTGTAAACACACAGCAATACAGTTCAAATCAATACCTACAAGTATCTGGACAATCTTTCACTGCTCTAACTTGTTGGTTTTAGAGACGAGAGTTACAGCGCAGTCGTGACAAACACCCGCTACTGCCACCTATTGGTGAAAACAAGTATCGTCCTGCAGCCACTGCAGGTGAGAGCAGGCGAGTCCACAAGTCACACAAACCATTTTAAATTATAATAACCAGAAATGAATGCTGTCAGGGGGCAAGGTACTAACACAATATAATACAATAACACTTCTGAAACAATGTTAGCCCTTACAATATCCAGGGTGCCACATCCTCCCCTACTTAATAAAAAGAAAAAAAATGCAGTTACTTTTTTTCCCATAACTCCATAAACACATATTACTGTACTGATGGTGTCTGTACTTGAATAACCGACACGGTTACTAACACTAATGGCATTCACTTGTTCAATAAAAGCATTCATTACACGATGGTAGGTTATATATGTTCAAACCCATAGTATAAGTTAGTACTGCTCAATTGATACCCAATATCAAGTCGGTAACCATTGTTTCTCCTTCAAGATCCATAAACCTGTTCACCCCACTAGGATGAATTCACTACTTTAACTAGACTCAATAATCAGCCAACACTTTAGTCTGTTACCACTGTTCCCTTGTTTACACATTAAGACACCATAGCATGTGTTTGTCACACTCCAATTTCAATTTGTGACACTAAAGTATGTTCTTTAAGTAACTGTTCAGTCACAAATACAAATGTTTTCCTTTTTTTTTTCTTCTTTTTTCTAACCTCTCTGTTCGTTACAGTCTCTAGCAGAGTGTCTGTACCTCTGTGGACGCCCAAGGTCTCCACAGTCTCTGAATGCAAAGTGCTGTGTTGCACACCTCGATATTGTCCATATCAACTTGTCTGACAGTAGATTGTCCCAGTGTGTCATACATCAGCCTCAATGGCTGTCGCCGTTCTCTCTGAGGGTGATTATTCCGAGCCAGAGATGATGACCCTTGTTCTGTGTCAGAGTCTGTGTCTCCTTGTTCCTGTTGTTCTTCTTCATCAGACGTTTGCTCATTCTGTTGCTCTTGTGTGTCGTGATGATCCTGTGTTGTCTGCAGCTCCAGTTCTTTCTCAGCGCCCACATCCTGTAGATCTGGTTGACAGTCTGTTGCTTGACGTTCCCACACCTGTTGTTCACAGGTCTCAGCTTCAGGAGTAGTAACCCTGTTGTCAAGGTTATCTCAGTGTGAAAACCTCCACACCAGTTCACCTTCATCCTCACTCTCCAAATCCGAGTCCTGAGGTAGTAGCAGCTGTTGTTGGGATTTTCCTCTGTCTTGTCTCAAGCTTCTCTTTCTTTTGTCCTGCTCTTTTCTTTCTGGTTTTTCCACAGGCAGACCGTCACATGGAAGCAACAGATTTCTGTGCACTGTGCGGCTTTTGCCTCCTCTTTCTGGTTTGACCTCAAAAACAGGAATGTTAGGGCTCTTTTGACTCACCACAACATACACTGAATCCTCCCAGTATGAACGAAGCTTGCCAGGCCCTCCTCTTTCTTTGAGATTGCGGAGCAGGACTCTGCTGCCAAGGTGAAGTTGAGCTCCGTAGCTCTTTTGATCGTAATATCGTTTGCCTCTCAAGGCTTCTTTCTGAGCTGTTGTTGAAGCAATCTCATAAGCCTCTTTTATTCTTGATTATCATTTTTCCACATACTCCTCATAGCTCACTTGCTGCTCCTGTAATGGTAAGTTGAACAAAACATTGTTTACGTGCAGTTTTTTTCCATTGAGCAAGATTTTGACATCAGATGGTTCTGTTTTCAGGGCGCGACCTTTTGGCAGATAGTCTCTGGTTTTGTATTCGAGGAAGCGACCAATCACAGCATCTTGCTCCTGACTCAATCTGATGTCCTCTTGTGAGAGAACCTTTCCAACTGACAGTGCTGTGGTGTCTTGCACTAGCCTAATAGCATTTTGGCTGACTACAGTTGTCTCATGAAAAGTGCTCCCCGTCTGTAGCACTGTACTCTACAGCAGCACTGATAACATCCTGCTTTACTTCTGCTGTGCACTGGGCCATGTACTGGTTTATGTCGAGTGGTAACCTGGATAGCCCATCAGCATCTGCATTACTCTTGCCTGGACGGTATCTGATTGTGAAGTTAAAGTCAGATAGTTCACCCACCCACCCACCAATGACCTATTGCATTCAGTTTTGCTGTTGTGAGGACATAGGTTAGGGGGTTATTGTCTGTGTAGACAACAAAATGTGAGGCATAATAAAGAGAGTCCCGAAAGCGCTCACAAATTGACCACTTTAAGGCCAAAAATTCCCATTTTCTAGAATGCATATGATTTTTCTCAGGGGATGTCCGTGAACGATATGCAATCACTTTCATCTTTCCTGCTTGTTTCTGGTACAAGGCAGCTCCCAGGCCCTCTTGTGAGGCGTCACAGTGGAGTATAAATGGCTCTGCAAAATCAGGATAGCCTAAAATAGGTGGCTCTGTTAGACAGTCAGTCAACATATTTAAAGCATTCTGGTGACTCTGAGTCCAACTAATAGGTGTGTTGGGTGGTGGTCGGCCCTTCTGCTTTGTACTAACCCTTTTTCCTCTTGTTCTGGAAACAGGTGGTGGTGCTCTGTCTGGAGGCAGGGTCAGTAGCTGGTACAGTGGTTTTGCAACTTTTGAAAAGTTTGGGATATAGGTCCTATAGTAGGAGAGGAAACCAAGAACTCGGCTCAACTCCCCTACAGTAGACGGTGGTTGCTCTTTGAGTGCTTGAACCGGAGCTACTTCAGCTGGAGCCATGGTGTACCCCATTTCTGACACCATCCGCCCGAGGAAGCGAACTTTCCGCTTGAAGACATCACATTTCCGTGGACTGAGTTTAACACCATGCTTTTGGTATCTCTGCAGGACAGCCCGAATGTGGTCCACATGACTGTCAAATGGAGAGTGGACAAGGTTGTCATCCAAATATGGCTGGCGGGTGACATCGCGAAGGCCCCTTCAACAGTCCTCCATACTCCTTTGAAACTCTGCCGGTGCTGAACTGAGGCCAAATGGTATCCAGTTCCACTGGTAGAAGCCCCACGGTGTTATAAAGGCTGTGAGGGGGTGACTTTCAGGGTCCAGAAACCCTTGGTGATATGCTTTGCCTTGATCAAGCACTGAAAACCAGGCGCTGCCATTCAGGGAGTCTAGCATATTCTGGGAATTGGGTGCCGGTCTGGTACAGATTTTCTGTTGAGTTCTCTGTAGGTTTTTCCTGATCCGATGTGAGGTCCCGGGACAGGATGTTATGTGTACAGATTGTAAAGCCCTCCGAGGCAAACTTGTATTTGTGATGTTGGGCTATGAATTGAATTGTAGTCGCAGCACAGCCTCAATTCACCAGGCTTTTTCGAACGCAGACAATCGGTGAGGAGTAAGGTGACATTGACTCTGAAATCCACCCACGATTTAACAGATCTTGGAGGTAATCCTTCACCTCTTGGTGCAAAGGTTTTGGTACTGATATGTAGGTCTTTTGAACTAGTGTGGTATCATGCAGTGTGATGGGCATGCTTAAAGTGGGAATGCATCCAATGTCCCTGTCATCATAAGAAAAAACATGACATTCCTCTCTTAACAGCCGTGTTACAGTTTTCTGTTGGTCTTTGCTGAGATGGTCGAGGTTAACAGGAGGATCCCACTGAGATGGCTTCTGGCTGTGTTGTGGTTTGTTGGTGACCTCATTTAGATGGATTGGAGGCTGCGAGGTGTTTTGCCCAGCTGGGCCTGGTGTCTTGTCAGAGGAATCCACGGTGATGGGATACACTGCTTTTATTTCTTCCAAGTGTCCCAGAATGGTGCGAGGGATCAAAGTGACATTACTTTTGTTGGTGTTTGCAACTGAGACGGGTATGTACACTGACCTTTCCTCACTGACAGTAACCAGTCCCTCTTGGATGACCAGACCTTCTGGTAGCTGTGAGAGTTTATCTGGAACAAACGGCAAGCTTTGTGCTGCAAACTGGTCTCCAACATGTGCATGGACATATGCAGTGGTTATCTGTTCAGCAGCCAAGCGTATCCCCCGCTTTCCTGTCCGCACTGTCCCCACACTTTGGCTTGGGTCTGCTGTTTGCAATAACGTTAGCATCGATTTGGCTGTTTTCACTGACACAGAAGATTCTGCTGATTTTCTGTATGTGGTGTGATTTTAGCTGTCGTTTGGTCCACTTACCCACTACTTGTTCAATGACATTGAATCCAATAATGGGTTGTTCTGCAACGTTAGGATCACTGGATACTAACATGGGGACTAGGAGTGTCCTTTCTGGGTGAGTGTCACAGTCCAAATAAAACTCTGTCTCTACTCATCCATCATAAGGAATTTCACTCTCATTCACAGCTAGTGATACCAGTGGTTCTTCTCCCAAGAGCTCAGAAAGTGGCCTGATAGAGCTGTGTGGAAGATGTTGTTTCCGCCAGTCATTATTGATGAGACTCGCTTGAGCTCCTGTCCCACAGAGCCTCAACTGGAACATTGTCTATGTGGCATTGGACCATACATATTCTCCCGATGAGACTGATGAGCTTGGTTTGGCGTTGTGAGGGCACATAGCCAGTAGATGTGTCACTTCTGGATTTGCTGCTCTCTGGCTGTGGGGTGGCATAGAGTGTTTGTGTGATCACTTGGTTGGTTTTGTGAAGGGGAATTTTGCAGAGAAACTGAATTTACTTGGGGCCTAGAGAGTGGGTGGGCTACTGTGGGTCCTGGCTCAGCAGCCCCCTCCCGTTTCCCTGCGTGACTCTGTTTTGTCTACAGCCACGAGAAAGATGGCCTTCCTGCCCACAGCGATAGCAGTGTCTACATGTGTCACCGATGTGAGCCTTTCTGCATACCTGGCATCCTCTAGCCATTCTTGTTGCTGGTGATGGCCCGGGGATCTGTGCTGGGCCTTGACTTGATTGCTTCTAATGTTCTATCGAACATTTTCTTTACTTCAAGAACATCAGCCTTGATGCCTTCAATAAGTTTCAGGATCAGGTACTTGTTTTTTCTTTGTGAAGACTGCCACACCCCCTTTTACCTGTGTTTCATCCTTTATTTATCTTTCACTAGTCAGAGGCACCTGACTGGTGTTGCATTGCAGCTCCATGTGTATCTCATTTACTCCTGGCTGGCTCGCCAAATTATGTTACACACGGCACCAGAGTCTTTTAGTGTATTCCATATTTATTTATTGTGCTCAATCCTCATTGTCTCCTCTGTAAACACACAACAATAGAGTCCAAATCAATATCTACAAGTATCTGGACGATCTTTCACTGCTCTATACTGGCGCGAAAACTATTGGTGAAAACTAGTATCGTCCTGCAGCCACTCCAGGTGAGTCCACAAGTCACACAAACCGTTGTAAATTGTAATAACCAGAAATTAATGCTGTCAGGGGCAAGGCACTAACACAATATAATACAATAACACTTCTGAAACAATGTTAGCCCTTAAAATATCCAGGGTGCCACACCTATCCTAACAGATCATTACATATTCTAACAGATACTAAATCTGGACTCTGTTTCTAATACAATACAACACTTATCATCACAAAGGTATTCTGAAACCAGATTGCCACAAGTCTTGCAAATCAAACAGATGACACTGACATATTTTATCTTTACTATATGTATGTATGTATGTATGTATGTGTGTGTGTGTATTATTACTTGTGCAATTAATCTGTCATCACTTGCAGTCACAGCATTTCTAACTTGTTCAGTATGAACACACCTGAACATTTTCATTAATATTGAGATCTGAGGATTGTGAAGTTCATAACAGATGATTTTCAGCATTTTCATTCTCATCAAACATTCAATCAATGCGCCCGATTCCAGGATACCTGTATGTGTTTGGGAATTTCCTGTTTTATATTAAAAGACTAACCATTGTGTGTGTTTCCTGCCTCCTTGATTAGTTTCCTCCAGGGGCGTTTCTAGGATTGAAAGAAAGGGGCTTAGCCCCAAGGGAACTGGTATGTGTGCGTGCAGCAATTCTTTTTGGGGCCACGGATATCCATTGTTTCAAACAGTTCATAGATTGGTTCAATCAGAACGAGTGTGATTTTGCTCTGTAGTTTTGCTTGCATTAATTCAGTATATGATAACACAAGAGACAGAATTTCAGGGTCATAGTGAACACAAATATGAACTTTTCTCAAATAACGAGAGAGAAATACTTTTCCTGCTTGTAAAGGAAAGACGGATAAACTAGCTTTCATATCCGCGTCACTCCCAAATCCAAAGGATGGAGAATGGACCGACAGTTTCAACGTTTGAGTTGTTTACTTGTTTAATTATGAGCAGAAGGGAATATGATTTTGATCAACATTTACATCTATTTTGTTGTCCGTGTAGTTTTTAGTGATGGCGAGATGAAGCTTCCTGAAGCATTGAAGCTTTCCATCCAATTGGTTCGCTCATGGGCCGAAGCTTCATGGGGCTTCATTTGCTCTACTGCGCCACCAAGTGGACATACATGTAAAACAGGCAGAGTGATCAGAAGGACACCATGGCTTTGGTGTGTGAAGCTTTGAATTTAATAAATTATGTTTGTGACGCCAATACATCAGTTATTAACTTATTAATATTGTGTCTATCTTTATGATATAATGGCGGGGTCAAAATCAAAGGTGGAAACAAATTGGGAAGAGAGTTGTGATGTGACTGTGGGTCAGTGGTTAGATTATCCGTCTGTCAGTCAGAGGATCGGTGTTTCGAGGCTCGGTTTAGACACATGTTGATGTGTCTATTTTTTTTTTTTTAAATAAGAACTTTTCCACAGTGCTGGGCTTTTTGAGACTATTTTGCCTGCTTTATAAAATACCCTTTCACAGGCACAGATGACGCTGGGGTACAGAGAGGAAGGGGGAAATCCATTGAGTTTCGCTGCCCCTCATATTTCAAATCGCACGGCAAACCCACGAACCATTTTCTGAATCAGTCACGTGGTACGGCCGCCTCGCGAAGCTTCGAACGTCGCCACATACGTCAGCGACACAAGCCTCGATACGCGCTTCACCAAAATCTACCTGGATTACTCGACACGCGCATCGAAGCCTCGACACGAAAGGACACATCACTAGTAGTTTTTACGAACCAGCGATATTTTATGCTCATTTGGACACTATCACTGAGATAAAGATGAACTAGTTCAGTGTCAAATATACCATTCAATGGGAGAAAAAAAGTACATCTTGATTATGGAATGATAAATATTGTATGATGGGCTGAAATGGAAGGCACCCAATGCATTCACTATAATCAAGTCAAACTAGGATTGCAATGTACAGAGAAAAACACTATAGGACTAGATCCAGGAAGCATTAGAGGCAGATAAAAACAATAGCTAGCTTATGTTAACATAGCCCACTACAGTATGCCCTTTCATTTGCCTCAAGTAAACCTAAATGTAAGCAGATAACCATCGTTAACAACTACAGATAGCCACATTCTGTAACTACCTGTACTTACATCATTACGTGCGTAGTTTACTGTGAGAGAAACTCCTTGGTGTAGTTTACTGTGAGAGAAACTCCTTGGTATAATACTGCTGTGGTTGATGAGAGACGTTACTTGGCAGAGTGAGAAAGCCAGCGCAGCAGCCTCCCCAAGGTCCCAGTGCCCAAAATTAAGTAGGCTATTGGATTGTAATTTGAAGGGGAGAAAACATACAAACCAGACATATGTAGCATGTTAGAGTTATAAATAACGTGTCCATGTGAGAAACAATAGTTTAATTTAATGACCTGTCCATCATCAGCTCTGCTCTCGCCAGACTGTTCATCTGTTCTGGTCCAGCTCCTTACAACCGTTGTGTGTGTGTTGCTATGATTTTTTATTTTTTTTTATCAGTTACCTGTTTGCTTGTTACTTGTTACTATGTAGACTATTGTCTATTGTAAGCTGCATTTGGGTCCATTTACTTTCCACTGCACCATGACACCACTCATGTCACCCATCTGAACACAGACGGTTTAGCTCAGCCAATTTTTCTTATTAGCGATGATTATTATAAAATTCCTATATAATCATCCCTTCAATGACAGGCTGCCTGGTGTTATCTTACACAAGAAAGCAGACGTGCTGGATCCATGTACCGTCTGTCTGTGTACCCAGCTGCCTCCAGCCAGCTCACTGCCCAGTGTTCTTAAATCAAATATGACTGTCAATGGTTTTAATGGTACCAGCGCTCATCCTTAGGAGATGATCAGTCACTTTGGAGAATGTTGAATAATACATTCCTCGTGGCTCTGGTTCAGGCCATTAGAGTAATTACAAAGTCAGCTTGCATTAAATTGATATGGATTGCCTGGAGATGTAGGAGGGAAGAGCACGAGTGTGTCATCAAGTGAACAGGAGTGAGGAGGAAATCTAGGGTAAAATTCAGCAAGCAGATGAGTAATTAATCAACACAAAACAACAGCACTGGGACAAGGCACGGGGGAGGGGCAAGAAATGAGCCGCATATGAAAAATATAACAATTTTATATGAACACTAGTACTTCCTGAAAGTACTAATGTTAAATACAAGAATATTTTGAACAACATATGAATGTGGTTCAACATGTGATGTATCAACTAACTTCCTAACAATTATTTTTTGGGGGATAAATATCCATCTATATCTAATCAAATGTGTCCGGTGACTCTGGAGTTATTCCAAACAGGAATGGAGTCGCCTGTCAAGAAGTGTGTGAGGGCGTGATGTCACGGCCTCATCGCTGGGACGGATCTCCACGACGCCCGGACCAATGAGGGAAGCGGTTTACAGCAACCACCAGCCTGTGGACCAGTGTACAGCAGGGTCGGTGGTTCAATCCCCAGCTCCTCTAGTCCATGTCGACGTGTCCTTGGACAAGACTCTGAACCCCAATGTGTGTGTGAGTATGAATGGTTAAATAGTCCTGATGGGCAGGTGGTGCCCATGCTCTGATGTGATGCTTCACTGCGATGAGATCATCAAAGTCCAGCCGGAAACGGTCCGCCACTGCATCCGGTCGTCCCGTGCCAGCTTTGTTCATGCAGGCTCAGCCAGTACACACAATGGCTTCCGATGTGAGACATTGTGGGAAAAACAGCAACTCAGAAGGGACAGAAAACTCCTCTTTTCCATCCCTCCTTTGTGACAATCTTTAGTTATTTCTTCGCCAGCTAGAAGTTCCCCTCCCCGCCTGCCAGACAACTTATATCACTTATACTGTGCCCCTCCAGGTCTAGCTTCCACTGTGAACATACCTGTGCATTCAATTGTGTCATCGCGGTTTGTACTGAATGTTTTCCAGACTCGACTTGTTTCTGGAAGCTCAATATGTTTTAATTGAACAGTTATTATTCTGACATTTTTAATGCATGCACCCTGATTCTCTGTTGTTGAATGTACATTACTGATGATATGAATATAAAATATAATAATGTAAATATGATACATTTCCTTGCTTTAGTTACTAGTTACTTAGTTTATTTGTATTATAATTAAAGCCACAGAACATTATCACGGTTTAACGTAGTTACTCCGTCTTTACCAGCTGTAATATTAAAGAGATGAACACATATAAATGCTTCAATATTTATTATTCAATATATATATATATATATATATATATATATGTATATATATATATATATATGATTCTGAAATGGGCCATTCTACAATTACTATTGCTAATTTAAATATATTTGACACTAATAAATGTGTACTTTTACTTTAGTACGATTTTGAATGCAGTACTTTTACTTGTAACAGAGTATTTTTACACAGTAGCATGGCTAGGCCTTCTTTGAAGTTCTGAATACTTCTTCCACCACTGCTGAATTCAAATTGACTCTTAATGACTTTAGAGCACAGAAACAACACTGCATGTCAGTAACTGTTATGGGGTACATTGTGTCGGCTCGTCTTCTCAGGATGAAGAAGCAGCCGCTCTGCCACGGTCCTCTGTTCCTCATGGCATCACCGGCATCCCCCTCACACACATACCGTGTCACTGTCTTCGTCCCATGTCTTATTATGTTGCTGCTGGCAGGTCACTGTCACATCCATGAAGCAAAGCAATGTGACTTTCTGAGTCCGTACTGAGCTGTTCCACCCGACCGGGCCACAGTCACCCTTTCATCAGGCAACTGTTGGTATGACACGTGGACTCCCATTCGGTTCACAGCAGTGAGAGGTAGTACGCATGTGTACAGTCTATGGCATCCAGAACCCTTGGAGGTCCTGCTCAGTTGGCCTTGGGTTGCCTTGGGAAAAGACAATGTACTCGTTGGCGTGTCAGACTAGACTAGAGATCACAGAGTATTGGGGTGCGTTGAAGACACCGGGTGGAAAGAGAGTCGAGAGTGGCTTTTACTTTCACTCAGACCAGAAGAGTGCAAGGACCTGATGGGTAGCCTTCCAATCTGCCTCACTCATTAAGTGTGAAACACCAAACCCCTATCCACCAGTCAAATGAATTAGAATGCATCACACATGTAATACAAATGTCATAAAAATGACAATAGATATAAATACATACATTATATTTATCTTATTGTCCTAATAGTTGTTTTTATATCAAAGAAAACACAATACTTGGGCTGAAATGTCCATATAAATGTAAAGAGGTAAGAATGGCACTGGTTCACTCGCGGTACTGAGGTCTCAGTATGTTGAGACCAGACCCTTATCACTCTCTGGGTGAGTCACCTGGATACAGAACCCGCTCAGTCAAGAAAACAACGCATCACAGGACGACAGCAGCTCAGCGGTGCGACACTGCAGAGTGAGCACTGGGAGCACTGGGAGCAGGATGATGTCCACAGACTGTGTGGCTCCAGACGATGCATCGAGTGTCATCTCTGATAAGCGTTTGAGTTTTGAATCACGTGAAGCCCAGAGGCTTATTCATGTTTAGCCACTCCTCCTCCAGCAGCTAATCCTGTATCTTCCATTCTACACAATCTGACATATAACTGACATATATATATATATATATATATATATATATATATATATATATATATATATATATATATATATATATATATATATATATATACATACAGTCAGATCCATAAATATTTGGACATTTTTCATTATTTTGGCTCTGTACACCACAACAATGAACATGCATTTCACTTGCTAAAGACCAAACTGAAGGGAAAATGCCCCAAGAAGCAGCAGGAACTGAAGACGGTTGCAGTAGAGGCCTGGCAGAGCATCACCAGGGATGAAACCCAGCGTCTGGTGATGTCTATGGAATCCAGACTTCAGGCTGTCATTGACTGCAAAGGATTTTCAACAAAGTATTAAAAGTGACAATTAGATTTATGATTATATTAATTTGTCCAATTACTTTTGGTCCCTTAAAAACGGGGTGGCCACATTTGAATTTGTTGTAGTTCCTACACCGTTCACCTGATTTGGATGGTATTACCCTCAAATTAAAGCTAAAAGTCATTTTTTCATTTCAACTCCATTGTTGTGGTGTACAGAGCCAATATAATGAAAAATGTGCCAATGTCCAAATATTTATGGACCTGACTATATATATATATATCCCCACACTTCTTACCGCTCTCTCTGCTCTTCTGCTTCTGACGGTAAGCGTATTGCATCACTTCCGGTTCCACCGTGTGTGTATGTGTTGATAACGTACTTGTCTCAGCGCCAGCTAAAGCGAGCTAATTGTGTGATATTCTCCAGTACAAGCGCCTGATCACCTGCTGTACATCTTTCACATCTATACACTGACTCTCTTCTTCTTTTAGCGGCTCACCGCTTAAATTTAACTGTCCTATTTTCACTTTGTTTGTTCTGCTAATCGTTAGCTACCTCACTTAGCCTAGCAGCTAGCGATGTCTTCCTCCTCTCCCTCTTCTGCTCTCTCCTGCTCAGCGTGTCACATGTATAGCTATTCCCCTGCCTTCTTTAATGATAACGGTACATGTAAGAAGTGTAGTTTATTTGCTAGGTTGGAGGCAGGTCTCAGTGGGTTAGATGCACGGCTCCGCACCATTGAAGCTCAGACGTTAGCTAAGTTAGTCAGCCCAACTCCCATAGTCGGTGCGGACCAACTAGCTTTAGCTTCTGATAACGTTAACTGTTCCCCGGCAGCCCCCGAGCAGCCGAGGGACTGGGTGACTGTACGAGGGAGACAGAAGCCGGGATCTAAGCAGTCCTCTGGACGCCGCCAGCCTCTTCCCGTTTCTAGCCTCTCGCCACTCAGCGGCACTGAGAAACCAACCTTGGTTGTCAGGAGCTCAATTGTTAGAAACGTGAAGATCGCGAAACCAGGGACCACAGTCAAATGTATTTCTGGGGCCAGAGCGGGCGACGTTGAGTCCTATTTAAAACTGTTGGCTAAAGACAAACGTAAATACAGTGAGATTGTAATACACGTCGGCTTTAATGACTCCCGACTTCGCCAGTCGGAGGTCACTAAAATCGGCGAGGAGTCGGTGTGTGCTTACGCCAAAACAATGGCCAAAACCCAGGTCTGATTAGGGGTGATGGCATCCATCCCACTTTGGATCGAGCGGATCTTCTTTTTCCATGGATTCATGGCTGCCTGGAACCGGTCCTGCCTGCTGCCATGGCCCTGCTGATGGAACCGGCCTGGAACCGGTCCTGCCTGCTGCCATGGCCCTGCTGATGGAGCCGGCCTGGAACCGGTCCTGCCTGCTGCCATGGCCCTGCTGATGCCCCCTCTCCTCTCTACCGCCTTCTGCTTCATGGATCATGGTTATCTGGATCATGGACCATGCCTACTACTCATTATATGAATAATTTCTGTCATATTCATTGAATGTGCTGTAACTACGCTATTCATTCTGGCCACATGACATCTATTGCTTCTGTCCATCCGGGGAGAGGGATCCTCCTCTGTTGCTCTCCCTCAGGTTTCTTCCCTTTTTTCCCTGTGAAAGGGTTTTTACTATCTTTATTTGGGGGAGTTTTTCCTGATCCGATGTGAGGTCCCGGGACAGGGATGTTATGTGTACAGATTGTAAAGCCCTCCGAGGCAAACTTGTATTTGTGATGTTGGGCTATATAAAATAAAATAAACTGAATTGAATATATATATATATATATATATATATATATATATATATATATATATATATGTTCCAGACCCAGAAGAGTCTGGATCACAGATACAGAGCCCACTGCACATGTAGAGGATTAAATGATGACTGAGAAATATATTTTTTCCATTAGTCAATACGTTATTTTCTGAAATTGTTGCATATTATACATTTAAAGTATCTGTGGGTTGAATCCCTATTTTGACTTGGAGATAGAGGAAAATGTGTTTATGGAAAAATATGACTTGACTAACCATCGCTTTAGTGCAGGGGTGCCCACAAAGTCAAAAAGATCTACCTACATTAATAATGGTAAATACCTATTTATATTTATATATATATATATATATATATATATATATATATATATATACTGTATGTATACTCTGTATATATATATACCGAGTATACTTTATATTTACAATATTGGCGTACCTTGCATAACTGCATGAACCCTTATGACACAATACAATTCTGTACATTTTGGGTCATTACATTTTACTCTGATGACTTCACTGAATGGAACCAGCAGGGCTGCATAGTCCGGACAGTAGCTGCTGGTAGTCAGCCTCAGGCAGACTTCCAAATGGTCATCAGTCATGGTGGAACGGTGTTTGGACTTAATATTTTTTTAAATATTATTATACAGTCGGCCTTCTCCAGATGCGCACGGAACAGCTGTCTTTGAAGAGCTCTTGCTCGAACAGAACAGGCGATCTTCGTTGCCACATCCATGATCTCTTTCACGTTTAGCATTGTAGCGCATAATGCTTGTTGGTGTATTATGCAGTGGTAATTAAGGAAGTCGGGGGAAACATCGTCCTCCCTGTACTTGGCAATAAATCCATTCAAGCTGCCAACCATTGCGGGCGCAGCGTCCGTGGTGATTGACAATAATAGGTTCGTTCGAGATGAGCCAGTTCTGCGCAGAATCGATCGCCGGCAATCGGCCTGCAATGCCGGTTGGATTTTAGTGGATTTTAGTCTTGACTCCGCCCCCTGCTGCTCCCGCCTGCTCTCGTCTGGATTCCAGGCTAGGCGCAGCTCTTTCGAACGAGCCTGTTCATTTGCTCACTGGGAGCTGCATTTTGTCAATAAAGTTTTTGAAAGAGTAAAAAAAAAGAGTCAGCTTTTTTTTTTTTAATGGCATGCGATCTACCCACACTACGACCGCGATCTACTGGTCGATCGCGATAGACCTATTGGGCACCCTGTTTTAGTGAGTACCAGTATTTACTCTCCTTTTGTTCAAAGAGCACATTGTTATATTTGGATAGAGGAAGAAGACACTTACTGATAATGCACATAGGACTCATCATCAGGGCCACATGTTGGCTGGTAACCGTGGTAACCGCTGTCAGCAGGTCAGAGTGACAGCGGGATAATCCGAGCGGACGGCGCAGCAGAGCAACCTGTTATGCAACACAGGGTCGCTCAGCACCAGCAGCTCCTTCATAGTGACATGATTACGCAACATCTGGATCACTGCACGGCCTCTCGCTCTCTGAGAGAGAGAGAGATTGATTGTCTAGTATATTTATTACTCAATCAATTTCATTTACAGTTTATCACAAACTTACAACAAAAAGAAAAAAAGAAAAATTGTAAAAAAGAAAGAACAAGAAGTACCAATCACAAGTTCAGAACCATAGCATTGTCTCTGCACACAGAATGTCCTTCAGAGCCCAAATGTCCACAAAGAAGTCTGCGTTTTTTGTCCGTCTCAAAAAAACAGCCTGCAACCTGAGCCAAGCAATCAGCATGGCCCCCATGTACAACCCTCCACTGGGGTCACCCGTCTTTTTGTCTACAGGGGGTTTGTCTACTGGGGGTCTGTACAGGGACCAACAGCCCCCTGGGGAGGATCCCCTGCCACAAACCACAGTCCACCTCGACACCCTCACCTCTGCCAGAGAACGCAAGGTAGAGGCCTTCCCAACCTGGTACGCTGCTTTCCTCCCCAGAACATTAGGGTCCCTCAACTGGGCTGTCCTTAGCGACAGCAGGATGTCCTCCTCAGCCTTCCACTGTCCCACAGCAGGACAGACAGCCAGGGGTCTGGCACAGACCTCCTCCAGCAGCCCGAGCAGCAGCCTGCTGGACCGGATGATGGTCAGCTCCGCTATGTGCAGGATGGAAGTCTTCATTATGTGACCCAGCTTCACACAGCCGGCCTCTTTCAGTGTGGATCTCCGGCTGATTGACAGCAGGACCTGGGACGTAGTGTAGCTGCTCCCAAAGCGTCCAGCCCTCCTCAGCAGACCAGCACTCCTCAGCAGACCACAGGCAGTATAAGTCCATGGCAGGCCCAAACCGTACAGCAGTCTTTGAGCCATCAGCAGTCTGAAGGCTTTGGTGTGTGATGCGATGGGACCAGGTCCTGCCCTCCCCCCGAACCGGCATGTGCAGCACCGCAGCTCTCAGCCAGTGAAGCCCGGACCAGAAGAAGTCTATTCTGCTTCATGATAACTGCAGTGACCACTCTCCTCTCCTGGTCACTCCCACCATTAATATTTAAAGAATTTACCCTCACCTTGTGCATTGGAAAATTGAAAAGAGCAGTGACGTAGACAACCAACAGTGACAGACAAACTAAGTGCAGCACATCCATCACAGACTCACTTGGGCCTTGACCTTTTGGAACCTTTGTTCCTCGGCATTGTCTTCCTAAGAGTCGTCAGATGTTTTCTCAGACGGTAACGTTTCTTCTCATCCAATTTCCCCACCCCAACCCCTTTCTGTATAGCTAAGACACTCTTTACAAATTTATCTGCATCAGGGAAATGGTCTAAAACTTTAACAGTTTTACCGAACGTTTCGTCCAGGAAGTCATTAATCTCCTCTAGCTTATACAAGTCTCCACTGCAGGCCTGGGAGCCTGCGAGGGAGACAGAGTCAGAGTCAGACAGCAGCCTGACTCTGGTCAGCTTCAGCAGTCGGCTCTTTACTGCTGCCTGCTGCACTTTCCCTCATCCCCTCCTCTGCTCCTGCAGTCAGTGCTTTCTCTACCTTCTTTCTACCTTTAGTTGGACTCAGAACAGCTGAGTTCCCCTCAATATTTTTCCTCCGGCCAACTCCGCTCTCCGTTTCACGCCCTGACCGTCTGCCTGTCTCTCTACCTGTCTGTCTGCCCGCTGGTCCCCTGCTCGGGGCCGGTGGGCGGGGCCTCGGGTGCCCTTCGGCCGGCCCGTGCTCCTCCGCCGGTGTGGCCCCCGGCTCGGGACGCCCTTCGGCTGGTCTGTGCGGACAAGCGGCCCGCTTGTGCCCCACACCCCCACACTCAAAACATTTCACGCTACCCGTGCTCGCATACACCACGTAGTGTCCCTCCCCGTGTTTCTTACAGCCCAGCCCAACAGTTCTGAGGCTACTCGCTAGCTTCCCGTAGCGCTGCAGCTCCCTCTCCAGCACGGTGACCCGGGTGGAGGGCACTGCCAGCGGGGAAACCTGCAGGTACACGCCGTTCAGCGAGACGCCTCTTGCTATTAACTGCACCACATAGCCAGTGGCGGCTGGTGACATTTTTTTGGGGGGGGGCGCAGTTGGGCGGCGCGGTTTAAATAGCACTCCACAATGAGAAGAAAAGAGGTTTGGAGTAGAATATTCTAAAAAACAAAGCTTTATTTCAAGAAAACACAGTGCTCAACACTGTCCAATAACAACTATCAACAAACTGTAACTTTGGGCATGAGAGGTTCAGAGCAGAATGGTTTAAGAAACATTCAATGTGGTGGCCAGAGCAACTTCAGGGAATACATTGACGTAGCATTCAAACTGGGGGCCCTGCAGTAAGGTGGCACTGGTGAGGTGGTCTCTGAAGGCAAAGCGTTCCCTGGTGTGTCCAAGTATGGTGTCACAAACCTACAGATAAATATATAGAGAGAGACAGAGACAGTAAGATAAGTTGTGGGGAAATATCTACTACAAACAGGCTTCATACTACAGACAAAAAACTATGTTTTGTGTGTCTTGATGGCTCAGCAACATAGACAAAAGGCCAGGAGCCACCTTGATGGCTGTAGCTATGACTGACACACACACACACACACACACACACACACACACACACACACACACACACACACACACACACACACACACACACACACACACGTTGGGGGTTGAATTTGTATTTTAGATAAAGTTATAGCCCGATATGACATCCACCCAAATCTAACAATGTCCAACATGTGTTCTGCTGTGGGAAAGATAAAACATTAAACTCTAACAGGCATCTGCTGATTTTGACACTCACTTCTGCAGCAATCCTTCAAGCTCATCTTCCTTCACAGCCCGGCGCTTCCTCGGCTGCTCAGAGCCACTGCACACGGAGCCTCCAGCTAGCAGCTCCGGTTAGCATGTAGCTTGGTGCATGTAGCTTCACTGCTTTGCTGCTGAATATTTAAATCCGGACGTTCGGGTCCCAACTCTTTCAGCCTCTTCTTGTCAACATCTGATCGTGGATTGAAAGGTGTTTCGCGTAGAGATACCGCAGAGTTTTCAGTCGCCATACTAACATAATCAAAGTCTCTGCTAGCTGTGTTGCTCGCGTAGCTACGTGGGAGCTATATGGGATGTGAGGGAATGATAAAGGTTTCTGATTGGACGAATAGTCCAACCACGTTGCAATAAGAAACGATGTCATTGGCTAGGGCGCAGATTCGTGCGCCCGAAGATTCACGTTTCATCCGCCAATGAGAAGCTGTCCTTGCCGTCACGAGGGTGAAATGTTTGTTAGCTTTCCATAGACACACATTGGGCCGGCGCCCCGAGAGGGGAGGGGCTTTTCTCAGTAATGATGAATGGCGATATATTATATTTAACTTAAGTGGTTGTTGACAGGGGCTTACGGTCTCCCACACACATTTAGCGCGTCAACACGGTATATTTCTTATTTAAATTATTTGATATATAATGTTTTTTGACAGTATATATTATATTTTTTTCTTCTTCTTTTTTTTTTTTCATCGCAAAACTTTAGGAGGGGCGGCGCCCTAGCGCCCTCTATTGACGCACCGCCACTGCACATAGCGCCCCTCTTTTACAAACACCACCACCCCTCGGTTCATCCTGGAGGCGTAGCTCAGGTTAGCGTGACCCACACGGTCTCCCACAGCCAGGAGAACCGCCTCCACCGGGACACACGGGTCGGGCTGAACCCGCACTCCATGCCTCAAAGACAGGGACGACGTCTCAGAGGACGCCTTCCTGACAAGAAACACGGTTTTCTATCCCCAAAAAAACAACAAACAACCCAAAAATTGCAACAACTCAATCACATAGTGAACTATGAATGAAAGGATAATAAAAAGTTTGAGAAAAATAACCAAACATTTAGCGCCGCTCACGACGCTCTCCACCACCACGCTCCACAACCTCCCTCAGAGAGAGAGAGAGAGAGAGAGAGAGAGAGATTCAGAAGAAGAACAAATCTAATTAGAATCTGCTTTGACATTATCATCTGATGTACTTCATCAAATATGTTTGTCTTTCATTCAGGAAGAGTCTCGGAGGAGAACCGGAGTAGTAACGACTTTAGATTCTAATCTCAGCTTCAAACGCTTCCAACATGGACCATCAGAGCTTCAAGTGTTCAAAGGAGAACAACTTTTCTTATCAACATCTTCTCTACTAAAATGAAGTGCAAAACAGAGTCCTTCACGATCTGCTGCAAACATGATGTCACGACAAAGAGAGGGAGATGCATTCTTGGGTTCTTGTTCTTGTTCTTGTAAGATGTGTTATCGCTTGGTTCAGGTTTTCTCCTGCCAGCGGTGGAGAGCGAAGATGTCCTTATTCGTCAGTCTGCTGTCTGATTGTTATGAAAGCTGGTGTGGATGTTTCTGATCCCCACAGGCGGCATTGCAGTGTTTTGTATTGACCTTTGATTCGTGTCACCATCAGACCACAGCATGCATTCATTAAGAAGTCACAACCTATTGGGCAGATTGTCACGGTAATTATCGTGAATTCAATAGAGCAGTTTAAAGATGGATGTTTCGTATTATTTCATCTTAAATTCACACACATATCTTGATGATGACAATCATCCGTCCACTTGGAGGCGGTAGGAACAAACTCCAAAGGATGGGCTCGTTTGCAGAGAGAAGAAACCCAACCAGCTCAACTCAAGCTGAAAGACACTGCAGCTCTAAAGGAGGGGAAACATAAATACATAGTTTAAGTTATTTTGACCAAACCAGAGTTGGTGATTGTGGAACAGTAGAACCACCAACCAACATAATAATGGTTCCGTAGAGTTTTGAATGAAATCTCTTATGATCAGTGAGGTAAACTCTTTCTGTCAATGGAGACCTGTGGCTTTGATGGCAGCCTTTTCAAAACCAACATATCACAGCCACTTTCTCTGTCATAAGTCTTTTCATAAATCATAGACTATTGACACACTCCTATTTTTACATTAACATGTAATTCAGGACAATAGTTTAATTCAACCGCAGAGTTGTGAATTGACTGTATTTTATAGGTTTATGCTTCTAATTTGGAAACAATGTTAACTATCTATTCATGTTAATATGCCTTTCTTTTCCAGTGAAGCATGTATGATCAGATGTTATCTAGATTATTAAAATGTGCAGTGCATTAGTTCCTTGAGTATTTTTACACTGGAGAAGAGTTATTCCATTCTATTTCCTTCTCTGGCAAGACATATTCAGAAACATGTCATTGTACAGTACTTGTATACCGTTTAGTTACTATGCTCTTATTCTTCCTCTGTGGTGTCTTTCCATCTGTGTTCCTGTCTGGTTTGAAAGACGTAGTCTTCTCAGCAGAAACAGCAGTAATGATACGGAGCTGTTGGGATTCCTTTGCGGTTCTGTGAGCAGAGGAAATGGAAGTGGTGTAGCAGGAAGTGGGCTGACTGAATGCAGCTCTGCTTCACAGACTCTAATCAGAAGTTCCCATATTCAGGTTGTCTCTGTGGACTTTGAGCTCGTCATGGTTGAACCTGCCTGGACAGTGATGCACATGATGCAGAGAGGCATCTGCTCTTTCAGGACTGTAACAGTGAATTAGACCTACCTGGCTTTATAATTGTCTCAATCACCAGGTGGTGGTGGTTCACTTCTTCAGTTTATATTTGTATCTTTAAATCGGTTTTGCTGCTGAATCAGTTTGACATCCAGTTTATGAATTATTACATCACATTTATATAGGGAGTGCTGTTAGTTACAGTGTTTGGATCTGGCAGGAGCGTGTTTGGTTATCAGCACATATGGAAACACAATTATTGACATTAATACAATTATTCATATCAATAAGATTATTAACGAATATTAATATTAATGCGGCACCACCCTGAGATTAGGGACCAATAACCAAACTATAAATGAAGTCTCAAGCTTGGTGTCAATAGTCAAAGTGCTGTTCCACATTCATAGGTAACAGCGAAGGTCTGAATTCAAGCACAGGCCACGATATCATGAAGTATAATTAATTTGCCATTGTTCTCATTATGTAATGAATAATGTGAGTTTATGGGTATTAATCTCTTTGATCTACTTGTGTTAATTGTAATGGAAATTAATTGACCTTATCAATCTCCTTTAGAGAAAACAAATGCGATGTGAAACACTCAAATGTCTTTAAGCATTTATTAAACAGAAACTTGGAATAATTCAATTGACTGGGCAGAGCTCGTCACCACAGATGGTTCGGAGGACTGACCCGGAAAAATTGTTCAACATGAGTTGTATACATCAACAATTATTATTGAAATGTTTGCAACAATTTAAACTAATCTATTCAATCACATAGTTATGTTATTATAACAATCATCAGGAACCAATTCTTGATTTAATTGATCCTTCTACCTGTAAACATTGATTGGATTATTTATTCTTTATTACACCACATCTAGGAAATCTGCAAAATCTGCAGCATTACCTGTTGAAAGGGATCAGAAGCGTTAGCGTGAGCATCACATTTCATACCACAGTCAGTTTTAGGCTTCTAGCTCAGCGCTCAGACCTGTTCAAAAGAAAACAACATAGTTATGCAGCTCTCCATCTGTTGGAGTAAGAAAACAAGTTTCAGGATTAAGGTAGAAAACAGTAGTGAAACAAACAACAGGTCTCTGTTTTCCCCCCACAGTCCTGAGTCAAAACTAATGTCATGTGACCGTCCCGTTGGTCAACGCACTGTGTGAACGGTGTGTCCAGTTAGCTAGTCCAAGTGTCGGAGCACACAGTAATGCACTCTTTAGGTCAAGGAAAGCCTCACTCGAGGAGTCAGTCCAGGTCAGTTTGTCATGCGCAGAAAAGCTGTTTACCATGAATCATGGAAGAGCCTCTCTTTCTGAATAATTCGGGATCCACTATCTATAATATGACGTCATTTCTAAGAAGCTCATTTGTTTCTCAGTTTGTGTTTCAGCCACAGATTGAATTGCCTGTATTCCTTTGGGAGAGAGGCTTTTGACCTCTGCTGTGATCACATGTCCCAGATATAAAACTTTAGACAGAGCGAATCGCAATTTTGTGTACGTCGCCTTCCTTACTGTACCGGTCCCCAGGAGCCCATGAAGGCCTGAGATCAGAGAGCAGAGTCTGCGTGCGCAGCCAGCCAGCCATGTTTTCTCCATTCCTGGGCCTCGTGCCAAGGAAACGTGTGGAATCTCCCCGCGAACAAATCAGCTTGCTTGGGAGACAGAAACAGCGGCAGTACTCTTGGTCCAATAAATGTCCCTCACAAACAAAACCTCTATCTCTTCCTCATTCACTCCAAACCCCACCTCCTCACAACTCATTTGTGTGCGGTGCAGTGTAGTGAATTAACTTGCATGTGACTTTCTACACGTGGTGAATGTTGTGAAGCAAAATCAGTCCGCTGTGTCATATGTCATTATTTGTTCGGTTTCTTGTCCGCTCACCATCAGGCCATCAGGGCCCGATGTGAGAATAATTCCAAATATGCACATTACATCTCTGCCCAGCTAAATTTATAGGGCAGCAATCATACTGCAGAAATGCATGTTTGACTGTGATGTCATCAAATGTACAAGACAATAGCGTTGGCTACGGCTCACTAATTGATACACCCACCGAGCCAACCGTTCTGCAATATCTGCTACTTTCTCAGGAGGGACAGGTAAGCAGAAGTCCTCAAAATTGAGAGTATGGCTCAATCAAATATGGAACATATTACCTTTAATAGTTAACATGACTTATGGTCATTTTCTAAAACCTTAATCTTCATTCCTAATTTCTAATGTGTGTATCGCATGCACAAGTTTGTCATAATCCAAATCAGAATTTGCTCACCCCTTGTGCTGAGGCGTGTGTGTCAAAAGGTCCTTCTCTAGGGTCCGTCCCATCGCCCCCCCCCCCCTGCGCCAGGGAGACCGGACAGTTGCGGATTATGCATTGGAGATTCGTACAAGAGCGCCTTAGCGACTGGAACGAGGCAGCACAGTGTGAGGTGTTCTTGACTGGACTAGCGGAGTATGTTAAAGATGAACTGATCTCTTTTGATTTGCCTGCCAACTTGGATGGCTTAGTAGAGCTAACTTCCCGAGTGGACAGACGCATCCAGGCAAGGCGACAGGAGCGACGCAAGGCAGATCGCCGCGTTTTCACCCAGCGTCGAGCTCCTCCGGCAGCCACCAGCATCGCCCCGGGCTCTCAACCAGTGGAGGTTGAACCCATGGAGGTAGGGCGCGACAGTCTCACCCGGGATCACTGACTACCTCACAGGTAGACCACAGTTTGTCAGAATGGGCCGTGTGCTGTCTGAAACGGTGGTCAGTGATGTTGGAGCCCCACAGGGAACTGTTCTGTCACCCTTCCTGTTCACCCTGTACACCACTGACTTCCAGTACAACACGGAGTCATGCCATCTGCAGAAGTACTCTGATGACTCTGCGGTGGTCGGGTGTATTAGGGATGAACGGGAGGAGGAGTACAGGGCAGTGGTGAGTGACTTTGTGGAGTGGGCCGGCGAGAATCACCTGCTGCTGAACGTGACCAAGACCAGAGAGATGGTGGTGGACTTCAGGAGGAAGGTGACTGCTCCTAGACCTCTGAGTGTTCTTGGAGAGGACGTGGACATGGTGGAGGAGTACAGGTACCTGGGTGTTTCCATCGACAGCCGACTGAACTGGAAGAACAACATCAACGCTGTGTACAAGAAGGGGATGAGTCGACTCTTTTTCCTGAGGAAGCTTCGATCCTTTAATGTGTGCAGCAAGATGCTGGAGATGTTCTACCAGTCGGTTGTGGCCAGCGCCCTGTACTTCTCCATCGTCTGCTGGGGGAGCAGCATTGGAGCCGGTGACACCAACAGACTTAACAAGATAGTTAAGAAAGCCGGCTCCATCATTGGCTGCAGGCAGGAGTGTCTGGAACAGGTGGTGGAGAGGAGGACGCTGAAGAAACTTTTGTCCATATTGGACAACCCGGACCACCCTCTCCACCACCTACTGCAGGGTCAGCGGAGCACTTTCTCCAGGAGATTCCTCACGCTCCGCTGCAACAAGGACAGATACAGGGGAACATTCCTGCCAACGGTATTACGGCTTTATAATAAATCACCGCTTGCCAGATCCTCTGACTAACAACATGTATACGTATGTATATATTTTTGCACAATCCCAGCTATTTCTATTTCTATTTTATTCTATTTTATTATTATTATTATTATTATTATTATTATTATTATTATTGTATATATCTTTTATCTTTCGTCCTGCTGTTTTTGTTTATTTTGTTGTAAGTTGCTGCTACCCCGACACCAAATTTCCCCTCGGGGATTAATAAAGTATATATTCATTCATTCATTCATTCAACCAAAGACCCCTTTTCCACGCTCAGCTGCTGCTCGCGAACGGATCACAGACCCTATCTACGTTCATTGATTCTGGTGCTGACGACAGCTTCATTGACGAGGACCTAGCCCGTCATCTGGGTATCGAGCGGGTACCGCTGCCAGGCCCTGTTCCTGCCAACGCTCTGGACGGCCACCTACTGGGGACAGTGACTCACCAGACCGCGCCAGTTCGTATGCTCCTGTCTGGTAACCACCAGGAGACCATTCGGTTTCTTATCCTGCGGTCACCCCAGCATCCACTAATCCTGGGGCACCCCTGGCTCCGTCGCCATAACCCCCACATCGACTGGGCCACAGGAGCCATCCTGGAGTGGAGTGCATCCTGTCATCTGATCTGCCTGAAACAAGCGGCTGCACCTCAGCAGTCAGCTTGCCCCAGCTCTGCATCGGACCTGTCAGGAGTGCCTACGGAGTACCAGGACTTTCGGGAGGTATTCAGTAAGGTCAAGGCCTCATACCTGGCCCCACATCGTCCCTACGACTGCGCCATTAACCTGCAACCAGGCACCACCCCACCCAGGGGCCGCCTCTACTCCTTATCGGCACCGGAGAGGGAGGCCATGGAGGCGTACATCAGTTCCTCCCTAGCGGCTGGGATCATCCGTCCCTCTTCTTCACCTGCAGGTGCGGGGTTCTTCTTCGTAGGGAAGAAGGACAAGTCACTTAGGCCGTGCATTGACTACAGGGGCCTAAATGACATTACCGTCAAGAACCGCTACCCACTCCCACTCATTTTTTCTGCCTTCGAGTTGCTGCGGGGGGCGACCATCTTCACCAAGTTAGACCTACGTAACGCCTATCATTTGGTCCGGATCCGAGAGGGGATGAGTGGAAGACGGCTTTCAACACCCCCACTGGACATTATGAGTACCTGGTGATGCCCTTCGGTCTGACTAATGCCCCAGCCGTCTTCCAGGCCATGGTGAACGATGTGCTGAGAGACATGCTAAACAAGCAGGTGTTTGTCTACTTGGACGACATCCTCATTTTCTCGAGATCCCGAGAGGAGCACATCCACCACGTTCAATCGGTCCTTCAACGCCTCCTGAAGAATTCCCTGTTCGTGAAGGCAGAGAAGTGCGAGTTTCACGCCTCTGTCTCCTTTTTGGGCTACATCGTGGGACAGGGGATCGTGCGGATGGACCCTGCCAAGGTGTCAGCGGTGACGTCCTGGCCCATCCCTGACTCACGTAAGCAGCTGCAACGATTCCTGGGGTTCGCCAATTTCTATCGGCGGTTTATCCGCGGCTACAGCACCGTGGCTGCCCCACTCACAGCCCTCACCTCATCTAGAGTGCAGTTTCGGTGGTCACCTTCGGCGGAGGAGGCCTTCCAGAGCCTGAAGGCCCGGTTTACTTCTGCCCCCATCCTCTAAGTCCCCGACCCAGAGAGACAGTTTGTGGTGGAGGTGGACGCCTCTGATGTGGGGGTGGGAGCCATCCTGTCCCAGTGGTCTGCCAGTGACCAGAAGCTCCACCCATGCGCCTTCTTTTCCAGGCGGCTCTCACCGGCAGAGAGGAACTATGATGTGGGTAACCGAGAGCTGCTTGCAGTTAAGCTGGCCCTTGAGGAGTGGCGTCACTGGCTTGAGGGGACCAGTCTGCCATTTTTGTGTTGGACTGATCACAAGAACCTCGAGTACATTCAGTCCGCTAAGAGACTGAACTCTCGGCAGGCCAGTCTCTGTTTTGTACCCGGTTTAACTTTTCCCTCTGTTACCGGCCCGGAACCCGTAATGCCAAGCCGGACGCCCTGTCACGCCAGTTTGTGGACAAGGGGGATTCCACCCCTTGCAATGACAAGATCCTTTCTGCCCCCGTCCTGGTTGCCTCAATCACCTGGGAGGTAGAGGAGAGAGTCAAGGCTGCCCTGGAGGCCCAGCCCGGTCCAAGCTCCTGTCCCCCTGACCGCCTGTTTGTTCCCCAGACCCTGAGGTCCGAGGTCCTCCAGTGGGCCCATAGCTCCAAGCTCACTTGCCATCCTGGGAGCCAGCGTACTAAGGATGCCTTGCAGCAGAGGTTCTGGTGGGCTACTCTGGAGAAGGACACCCGGGAATTCGTCAATGCCTGTCCAGTCTGCAACCAGCACAAGCCCTCCCACCAGGCTCCCGCTGGTTTCCTGCAACCTCTGTCTGTGCCCCGTCGGCCCTGGTCTCACATCTCCCTGGACTTTGTTACCGGTCTCCCGCTTTCCAACAAGCATACCACCATCCTAACGGTGGTAGATCGGTTCAGCAAGATGGCCCACTTTGTGCCCCTGCCCAAGCTCCCCTCGGCCAAGGAGACTGCTGAGCTGGTTCTGCTGCACGTCTTCCGGCTTCACGGTCTTCCCACAGATGTAGTCTCTGACCGGGGTCCTCAGTTCACGTCAGTCTTCTGGAGGGAGTTCTGCACACTCATCGGGGCCACAGCCAGCCTGTCATCTGGGTTCCACCCACAGTCTAATGGCCAGACTGAGCGCAAGAACCAGGAGATGGAGACAGCTCTACGGTGTTTGGTCTCCGAGAATCCAGCATCCTGGTCCCAGCAGCTCCTGTGGGTGGAGTATGCTCACAACACCCTGACCAGCTCCGCCACCGGAATGTCCCCGTTCCGGTGTGCCTACGGGTTTCAACCTCCATTGTTCTCGGCCCTGGAGAAGGAGGTTTCCTGCCCCTCGGTCCAGGCTTTCGTCCGCCGCTGCCACCGTACCTGGGCCAAGGCCAGAGTTGCGCTCCTCAGCTCAGCCAACCGTTACTCCGCAGCGGCCAACTGGCACCGCTCCAAGGCCCCCATCTACCAGGTTGGCCAGAAGGTGTTGCTGTCGACCAGGGACCTACCCTTGCAAGTGGAGGCGAAGAAATTGGCACCCAGGTTCATCGGACCATTCGAGGTCCTGAAGGTCATCAATCCTGCAGCGGTGAGGCTCAAGCTGCCCCGGGCCATGCGGGTCCATCCGTCATTCCACGTCTCCAGAGTGAAGCCGGTGCGGGAGTATCCACTGGTCCCTGCTGTACAGCCTCCTCCACCACCGCGGTTCATCGAGGGAGGTCTCACCTACACGGTTCGTCGCTTGCTTCGTTCCCGCCGTCGTGGGAGAGGGCTACAATACCTGGTTGACTGGGAGGGCTACGGCCCAGAGGAGAGATGCTGGGTCCCGGCCCGACACATTCTGGATGCCCCTCTCATGAGAGAGTTTCACCGCAGCCACCCTGACCAGCCCTCCAAGGGTCCTGTGCCCATGGGGGTAACCCAGCCGGACTCTGCTCCCACTCTTCCTTCGGCAGCATCAGACATCGAGGAGGAGCCGTCCTCCGATCAGGACAACTCACCCGCCGATGAGGAGAGGGCAGAGATGTCTGAGGAGTATTAGTCCTCCCCAGATCCCCTTCGCCTACCTGGCGATGGTTTTGGGACGTCAGGAGCCGTCCCTTAGAGGGGGGATTATGTCACGGTTCAGCTCCACACATTTCACTGCTCGTTGTTTTCGTCCTGTCTGTTTACTAACTGTCCTGTCATTTCAGATCTTGCTCCACGCCCCCCTCGTTCCGTCAGTCACTCCCTCCTCGTCAGCCCTCATTCCATTCACCTGTTCATGCCCGTCTCACCTGTAGCACATTCCCTCATTAGTCTTCACTACTTAGGTCCCCTCACTTGCACTTGTCCCCTGCCAGATTGTCTTGTGTGTTTCCGACCAAGCTCTCCAGCGTTGTTTTGTGTCTACCTGTTTCTGCCTGTTTCGTTCCTGCCAGTAAAAGACTCTTATTTGCTACCGCTGTGTCAAGAGTCGTGCTTCTGGGTCCTGGTCCACCGTACCGTTACACCATCTGATGCTATGCCGCCATACATCGTCAGCTGGGCATCCTCGAGCCTGCGCTGACGAGACTTGATCTTTTCCTCTTCCTTGCTCCGCATCAGCTCTTCAGCATGTTCAGCATATGTCAGTATGGTGCAGTATTAGACTGGGTTAAGATGAACTTACACATTTAAGAATAAAGCACTTATGATATATTTCCACCACATTAATGTGACTGTGTTCCTCTGTGTGTGAGTTGGTTGTTGGATACCGATGCTGCATAAACGTGGTTAACACTTTGTCTGCACTGGACTTATGTTCCACCTGTTCCTGCTGCCTTTCGGCTTCACAAAGACAATCAGCTCTTTCCATCTTCAGACTGGATTTCAGACGCTTTTGTCATCTATTATGAAGTAGTTATTATTATTGCAGCTTCCTTACTAAATTATATTACATTGATTCAGTGTAGGCCACACAGAGACACTGCAGACATGAAAAGCAAAGTTATTACAAAATTACATTTTACAGACTGTGAATGTGGTCTGATGTATATGCGACACGTTATCAGATCAGAAATGAACTGTGAATGTTTTGTCACCCGAGGAAGACCACCCATGGTTAATTATTCCAAATCAAATAAAAAAGTAGTGTGCCAGTGTTTTATTTGTTTTCTATTATATCATTAAGTGACTCACTACTCAGTTAATGATGTCATAATTTTAATAGAGTTGTGTCACTTCTTATTGTTCTCTTACACAAGTAGTTATTCTGATGGCGATGCTTACTTGCACTTCAGTGTTTTAGTTTTTTCAGAGTGGCGGTACTTTTACTTGAATAGAGTTTCTACGACCTCTGCAATGACCTTTAAACAATAACCAAGAGCTTTGAGAGTCTGAACTGGACCAGAAACAGTTGAATGTTGCTGCAGTGACTACCAGCTCATATAACATTGAAGATCATTTGCGTGGAAGTTTGAGGTTAGAAAAATAAAGACCAGAAAAGTTGATGTGAGCGTTTAACTTTGAGTTCTTAACATTTACAAAATAATATAGCAAAGCAGACACATACTAGCGACTCTTCTAGCTTCTAGCAGAGCAGTCTGACTGGATCTGTGAGGATAGAAGCATTGATGCTCGATGGGGTTGAGATCAGATGTGCATGCATGTGGACACTCACTTTTGTTCTGTGCCACTTCAATAATGCATAAGCAAACACCTGAGATGAACTAGCACACCTCAACCAGCAGTGTAAGTCCGTTTAGGAGCAGCATTTCTGCATGTGGCCCACGACTGCAACACATAACTGTCAACCCCTTGACTCTTTTTTTTAAACAGCCTGGATTCCCCCTGCCTTGGCAACGTGTTATAGGGATGGATCAGAGTCATAGAGGTCATGGCACTGGGTGCTGTCCTGAGATGACTGCTGTCCACTCCTTGATCAACACCCATGTTTTCATTGAAAGAAACACTATTCAATATTTGTACATGTACAAAACGTCAAATAACGAGGTCCAATGGGAAGGAGGTCGTTGATCGTAGTGAGTATCACCCCTCAGCTATCGGAGGTGTTGTAATGTCTCCCTCTCCCTCTGTTCACTAATGAGGGTATTAAAGATCATCTGATGCCATAATAATAATAACTACACATTGTGTTGGATGTATTGATTGATTGTATTCAAGTTGCATTCAGACTGAACTCCAAATTAGAAATGGCAATGCTGTATATCAGGTTGCACACATGTTTTAATGGCCGCTTCTCCTCAGTCCATTGAGTGACTAGTTGTATCCTTGTACCTAATGATGTAGTTCACCTCCCCAGCTCAGGCTCTTCAGTCGTTGTTGTGTCTGTTCGAGCACAACATCTCAATTATTGGGATAGACATGGACGTTAGTTTGGATGTTCACAGTCATCATAACATTATTCCTTGTGAGCTCAATGATGTTTGCTGTTTAAGGCCCTTTTGTTTGCACACTTTTTGAGAGACCAAATATAAAATATTTTTCCTGTCACCTGAACATTGTCTGCGAGCAACTGCTGGCACAATGTGCTCATTATGTACGAGAAGCGACCGACATAAATGACTGCAGCTTCTGCAAACCACATTGAATGTTGACGTACTACACCCTGAGGTAATAACCTACCATGTAAATGAGGTTTACATGCATTATAATAAGACAAAGGTTTAATATCCTGCAAACTTATTGGATTTGGCTGCAAAATATGTACTGGCCTTCTCTGTATAATCGTGTAAATAGTGATTTTCTTAGTTAATTATTTGTGATAGTCATGTGACGCGCCACGTTACAATGATTCAGAGATGCAGGACCAAGCCTGGCTAGTCCATGATTCCTAATTTGAACATCACTACGGAGAGCATGAGCTAAGCTTTACGCCCCTGGTCTGATTCTGAGTCACAGCTCGTGTGAGCCCATCCCAAGATGGCCTCTACATCTATATTGTGTGAATGACATTGTGTTTCTGAGTTTGAAAGTAATACAAATCTGTTACATTTCATTAGACAATGTGATCTCAGACCAAAATCCAGATAACCTCAAGAAGAGGCTATTGTACATCTGCTGCAATATAGTGGACGGATAATCTTTTTCATTTTTGTATTATATATATATTGAAGTGAGCAATGTATTAAATGTAAGATAAGCCTGATAGGTCTGATAAGCCAACATGTTCAGAGTTCTGTTGGGATCATTTCAATGATGCCAGATGACATTTGCTAACATACTAAAATAAGCAAAACCTGGGTAATTTTTCACTTTGGTACCCAATCTGGTCAACAAGTAGTCATACAGATGGTGACAGCCTGGTGGCTCCACCCTCCTCTGTAGTATGGAGCGGATCCAGAACCAGCGCTTACTGACAGAGGTAGCAACAGCAGTTATCCTCTGCTGGATAATCCATCAAGGCAGATGAATTTAATTAAATTGTGCCAGTGTATATATACATATATATATATATATATATATATATATATATATATATATATATATACACTCAAAGTATTCCTCTAAAATCCTCAATCCAGCGGGAATGCATTTCATATGACAGAATTCATTTGAACTAACCTGCTGGATATTCTACTGTCATGAACATCACACAGCTTGTTGTCTCGTAGCATGTCGGGACAAACACATTGTCTCTGAAGTCTCTGCAGGATGTATTCCTGGATCATTGAGATGAAGGACACAGTGCACATGTGCAGTCTTCTTCAGGGTGTTTGTAGTCACACAAAGAGATACAGAAGCAGCTCTGTGCCACTAATGAACATCCTCCTTCTTGGATTGAGACAATTGTGTTGATGATGCATCTTAAAATCTGTTCATTATATATTAGAAATTGTAATTAAACTTTCATAGGACATTGATAATCATCTTGTCTACAATGTTATTATTATTATTATTATTATTATTATTATTATTATTATTATTATTATTATTATTTATTATTAGTAAAGCTGTGCTGTTCCTCTTAAAAGCATAGAAATAAAAATATAAATATAAAAATACATATTGTTTAACAGATACCTGTGAAAAACTACCACATTACATTCTGAAGTCTGCGTGAAGAGAGGAACAGAAGGGACTGTTGATGTGAGCAGGGATCAATACCTCAATGTTGCTACGAGTTCTGCTCATCCAGCAAATCCAATTCAATTACCAGCAGCTGAGGAGAACACATCTGTCCAGGCCGTGGAGGACTGAGGGGTGCTTTGCTAAAACAGTTGAGAGTGAGAATTCTCCCACTGTGCCTCCAGAATTGATTTCAAGATGAATCTGCAGCTCCCAGAGCGATGTTTCACTTAGTGAGGCTGAGTACGGAGGGGAGTGTGATCTGGAAAGACTCGTTGTCTGATGGTTTCAGGAATAGAACCGCTCTGGAATTCTTTCGCTGTCACAGACTGGATAAAGAGTTATTTCTGCCAAATCAAGCATTCTTTTTACATTACGAACTAACACATCCAAAATATATGACTATAGAATCCTATAGTCATATATTTCGGATGTGTTAGTTCTGCTCACTGACAGTGTTCATGTTCAGTGAAGCCCTTACCAACGTTTTCAAACATACAAGATTAAAGGGATTCTTTCCAACTGTATTGTGTGGAGTCTTCCCATTCACATTATCTTGAAAGCAGATATTCCAGTTTTGCCTCTTTGAAACATTTAATACTTTTTTTTATGAAAATAATTAGGAAATGTTTTTTTAATCTGAACAAGTTGCACGATGTTCAAATTGAATGGATCAAGAAAATGTCTGACATCCTTTTTCGTGAGCTTTCCTACAATATGTGCTCAGCACCTGAAGCATGTTTATTGTTGCCACACTACATGGATTGCAGTGAACTGTTGTACAATAGTTGAATCATACTTCCATCAGGGCCACATAGAGGTTTGATATATTTGGTCTGGATTGCTATGTCATTTGGTAGGGATATCCAAGGTTCCACAAGGAAGCATTTTAATTACTTTAACTTAGTGTAGAGTCATGGGTTGTCCCTCTAGGGCCGGCTAGGGTGGGGCAGTGCAAAAGAGATCTGAACACTGGCACAATCAGACAGTATGAATGAAAATAAAGGTTTATTTTTCCGTCCCACCGGCAGTTCCTTTAAATTTAAAATTTAAAAAGTCCACGAATAAACATAAAGCGTCCCGGAGGAGAAAGTGGTTATGAAAACCAAACCAAAACTCAATGTAATCATAATTAGTGGAACACCGTGCCTGACGATGTGTGGCGCTGCAGCTCTGACGAACCTAGTCCATATAAATCTAGTCTTTTAGTTTCTGGTTAGTGAGGTCATTCATGTGTAGCCACATGGAGTAGTTGGTTGGTTTGAGTAAGCCTGCTGGAGAAAATAGCACCACTTTAATATTTTGTTCTGGTGAGTAAGGTCCTGCAGGTAGATAGTGAACTGGGTTAGTTCTAGGGTAGGAGGTCAGACATCCTGTCCTAAGAGGAGCATGTGACCTGTGTGCAGACCCGTGTGAAGTTTTTCCTGAACCGATGTAAGGGTCCAAAGAGAGAGGATGTCTTATGTGTACAGATTGTAAAGCCCTCTGAGGCAAGTTTGTGGATGGCTTACCTTTTTGTGTAGATGAGCTGTAGTTAAGTAGTTTAGTTTGAACATTCAAAGTCAATCTGATTCACCTGGCTTGTTAAAGGTTTAACCCAATGTTCAACAACTCTTAGGTTGCACAAAGTAAGATCTTCACTCAGTAGTAGACCACTATGGTATTGGTGTTCAAGGCAATTTAAGAAAAGAGGAATTGTGTCAAAAAATCATAAATGGTTTGGTTGAGCAGGGTGAACCGTGGGAAACATTCAAGAGGCCCAATGAACATTCTGATGCATCATCTGAGGACCAGGACCTCAATTCTGTACTACTTTAGGTTTGATGAAAGTCATTGAAACCAATTAAGGAGCAGCTTCACATCCAAGGTATTAAGCTGGGTGCAACAGGTTATAGCTGTGGTGCATTGGGTTTCTAGCCCATCCTGAGAGCCAAGAAGCCCTTGAGAAGTTCCATCACATCTTGAAGTATACGTTATGTACTTATTGCCTTGAACGTTCTCCAGAGTGGGATGAAGGCATACCTTGTGTTGTTGTTTGCAGTCCCTGCTACTGTACGAGAGCCACTGGAGTTCAGCCATGCCAAGTTGGTGTTTGGCCATACAGTCAGAGGCCCATTGAAAGTGCTACGGGAACAGCAATGGGCAGATTCCCCACCTAATGTCTATATGCTCAATTATGTGAGTTCCTTTCAAGAGCAAAGCAGCTAAACTGACCATCGCAAATTCTCAGTTTAAAATGGAAGAGCAATTTGATAAAAATACTGTGCAGGACACATCCAAGCAGTACTGGCTCTCCTGACCATGCTTGGCAGGTATGCTGGGCCTTATGTTGTTGAGAATAATCTTAGTCACACATATATCAATTGTACTCCAGACAGAAGTCTTGTGTTTGTCATGATTATATGTTGAAGTCCTACGCTGCCCGGTCCCAAATGAAGTAAATTGCTGCTGTCCGCCCGCCAAGTGCAGCTTAATCCGGGATGACCGATGGAGCCAGGTTTCTGTGAAGACAGTCACCGACCTCCCGCTGCTTTCATCCATCTTGTTTTTCAAGCAGTAGGCTGGGGAGTGGAGTAGCCGTAGGTGTTAGCTGAGGTGGTTTAGTTAGCCTTTAATGTACTGCAGCTTGACAATGATGCAGGTTATAATGCTCCTATAAGGCGGCACCCTTATTATGTGAACCATATCAAATGAGAATAAATGCAACAAGAGGTTGGGTAGTTTCTAAACAATAATCTTGCAGTTACCAGCACCAGCTCTTTTGAGTTGGGGGGTTAGCAGTGTAACTAGGCCTGACTCTTTTCCTCTTCTGTGTATTGAGGACTTCATTGGTGGGGTGGATTGTTACATGTGGTGTGGGGTTCTAGATGTGAGTGACCAGGCCTTCCAAGCTCTAAAAGCTCTCATGTGCAACTCTCCAGTTCTTGCTGCCACTGTTGCTGTTCAGGTCAAGCTTGAGGTTAATGCTAGCGGTAAAGGGGCTGAAGCGGTTCTGATCCTAGAAGACTCAGCAGGCATTGACCACCCTGTCTTTTTCCTTTTAACCCTTCGTCCACGGAGCCCGCGGTTTCGCGTGGTGACACTTGAAACTTTTCTCTAAGTTTCTAAAATATTCACAGCACCCCGATAATACATCGCAAAAATATAATTTTACGTCTGGCGGAAAGAGACGGCTTCCTGCTTCCGGGTGCCTGCCCAGGCAGAGCCCAGCATAATTTTAACATCATCAGGCAAGCGAAAGGGCAGCAGTGTGTCATCTGACGCTGGAAAAAAAAAAAAAAAAAATCCTTCTCTGTGATTAGTTGAGTCATATGTCCGTCGCCATTTCGTGAACTAAACAACCAATGTACACTCAGGAAAATCTCAAAAGGACAACCCACTTGTACAGCATGTACACATGCTACATTTTACAATCAACATGACGACAAAGAGATTCAACACGGAGGAAGCAAAGCGCATGATTCTGGAGAGCAGCGAGGAGGAGGACGACGCGTCGTCGTCAGAGCTCGAAGGCTTTAGTTCTTCTGAGGAAGATGGGTAAGTGTAGTTACTAAACTTTGTTACGTGTCTGTAAGGCTGCATGGTGCAAACTAGTAATGTGTACAAACTAGTAATGTGTACAAACTAGTAATGTGTACACTGTGCACGAGAGCCAGCCACGCGGTGCACACTGCTGTTCACGTTACTACGTCATGATCTAAGTAATGTTTATACACAGTCTGCTTTGTACAATACTCTGCTTCACGTTACTACCACTAATATTTATACATCCAATGCGGAGCACTATGCTAAAATTACTACCACAGTCATGATCTGAATAATATTTGCACATCCAATGTGGAGCATTCTGCTCAATCGTTACGTCATCTTTCTTTCAACTGACTAGTATTGATTTATTTTACAGAGAGGAGCACCAGCCGCCCCGACCAGCCTGGCCAGCAAAGAGGCAGCGTGTTGGACGGCAACTACCACGACCAGCAAAGAGGCAGCGCGTTGACCGACGACTAAAGACACCATCTCCAGCAAACAGGGCGCGTGCTGCCCGGCGACTGCTTTCACCTCAGGCCAGATCAAGAAAGACAGCAGCACGTGCACCACCTGCACCTACGCTGTCCTGGAGGACGGATGAAGACCCGGACACTGCTCCCCCCGTCATCAAGTTCCAGCCCGGACACCTGGTCCACATGTCAGTGCCACAGCAACACCCATTGAACTCTTCAAACTGTTCTTCCAACTAAGTCCACGGTGGGTCGCAGGGTTTGCGAGCTTTGCAGCATGAAGAAAGTGAGCAAAGACACGGCGTGGAAGTGCGAGGCGTGTAACGTTCCCCTCTGCCTGCAGCTGAACAGAAACTGTTTCCATGACTGGCATGCCATGGCATGAGGATATGCCATTGAAGCATATATACTTGTATATTGTAAATGGTCTAGTCTTTGTTCTGTTTTATATTTCTGAATATATATTCTGTACATATTTTCTTTTTTTTTTATAATACATATTTTTATTTAAAAAAAAAAAAAAATTGTTGTGATGGTCATTTTTCATTTGCACACACTCCCTGAAGCTTTATCTGCACTATGAAGTCATTTCTCAGTCCCATTTTTATCATTTTGGTGAAAGCTGTGAAAGACCATATTTCTACTCAAAAAACGATAATAAAAACTTTAGTTTTAGACATTTATTTACATGTATCTAACATTTTATTCATATATTTCACTGCTTTTGTGAACCTAAAACCTTTGGTAAACCAATTGCCATCACCTAAACAGAGTCACCACCTGAGTAAAGTTAGGTTTTTTCAAGCGATATGAAGAATTTCCAAAAATCGAGATTCCATTTTTCAGCTTTAGTGTCATATTATAAAGTTTTTTTCTTTACACTTTTGCCTTACGACAATGGTGCCTCATTATATAGATAGCTGAGATTGTTCTGCAATTTATGATGTAAAACATGGGTATATATCTTATATGCAAGTGCCTTAAAAGGTGAATCTAAGAAAATTATGTCAAATCGAGAAAATCGACTGAAAATGACCTCCAGTGTGCAGTGAGTTAAAGAAGTTCTCGCAAACCCAGCAGACCTACAGCACTATTGAGAAAGAAGCCCTGGCTACGCTGTTGGCTTCACAGCACTTTGAAGTATATGCCGGTTCTTCCTTGCAGCCTGTTGTTGTTTACAAATACCATAACTCTTTAAAATCTGGCTATCCACCATAAAAAAGGTCAGAATAATGTTTTAACCCTATAGGGTTTTAAGCCTTTTTCTCGATTTTACATAATTTCTTAAATTCTCCTTTTAAGGCACTTGCATATAAGATACATACCCATGTGTTACATCTACAATTGCAGAACAATCTCAGCTATCTATATAATGAGGCACAATTGTCATAAGGCAAAAGTGTAAAGTGATAATATGAATCTAAAGCTGAAAAATTAAAGTTCGATTTAAAAGAAATCTTCATATATCTTGTGAAAAGACACCTTTACTCATGTTGATGAAACGTTTTGGTGCTAGAAGTTGGTTTACCAAAATTAGGTTCACAAAAGCAGTGAAATATATAAATAAAATGTTAGTTATATGTAAATAAATGTCTGAAACCAAAAATAATATTATCGTTTTTTGAGCAGAAATGTGGCCTGTCACACCTTTCACCAAAATTATAGAAATGGGACTGAGAAATGACTTCATACTGCAGATAAAGCTTCATGGGGTGTGTGCAAATGAAAAATGACCATCACAACATGTTTTGTTTTCAAATAAAATATGTATTATTGATTATTGATGAATAAAAAAATATTTACACATATACATGTTCAGAAATAGAAAACAGACCGGGGCTGGTGGGGATGGCTGTGGTAGAGGGGCTGGTGGTGGTGCATCCTCTCTGTAAAATAAATGACTACTAGTTAGTAGTTTGAACAGTTCAACAGGTGTACATGTGTAGCTGAGCTGTGTACATACCTGGTAAACAGGGTCCAGGCCTTCAGTCTTCCACGTCGATAGCATAGGTGCATGTGGCTGTAGCAAAGCTGCATGTTGTCCACTGGACCCTGAGGGGCCGTTCACACCGGACGCGACTCTCAAAAACGCGTCGCTAGCAAAACCATTGTTTTCCTATGGTACGGCGCGCCTTTCATGCGCGCTTTTTAAATGCTGCGCAACGCGTTTTTCTAGCGTTTTTTCGGCGTGCTTAAAAGTTGAAATATTCTCAACTTTTAACGCCTTACGCGGAGTCGCACAGCTCATCAATGTCACACTCGGCCAAGGCAGCCAATCGGATCAAGCAAGAGGCGGGCTTTATTACTTTACCACTTCCTTCCTGTTTCCGTGTGGTATGAACAGCGGGAATTTCAAAAGAAAATGGCAACCGCCGACGAAGGATTCATTTTAGCGGTCTTCAACTACGAAGAACTTTATAATTCAAGATCAAAAAACTACTGCAATAGCATACGGCGGACACATGCGTGGACCTGTGTGAGCAGCCAGGTGAATCTCTCTGGTGAGTATAATGCCGTTTATTTATGTATTTTTAAAATAGGCTAGCTGGCTAGTTAGCTATGGGACAGTGCTGCGGGAAGTTCAGGAGATTAGATAGATGATAGTTCAGGAGATTACACCGCGTTCCACATTATTAGGCAAATTGTATTTAAGGGTCATAAACATTCATTTTTTGGTTTGTCAATGAAACTCATGGATGGTATTGTGTCTCAGGGCTATTTGGATGATTGAAATCATCCAAATAGTAATAATAATAATTAGTTTGCCAGGTGAGCCCAATCAAAGGAAAACTACTTAAGAAGGATGTTCCACATTATTAAGCAAGCTACATGTTTCAGGCAAAATGGGGAAGAAAAAGGATCTCTCTGCTGCTGAAAAGCGGCAAATAGTGCAATACCTTGGTCAAGGTATCACAACATTGGATATTTCCAAAAGAATTGCGCGTGATCATCGGACGGTGAAGAAATTTGTCACCGATTCACAGCACAAGCGGGTTCGTTCAGACAAAGGCAAAATAAGGAAGATTTCTGCCAAACAAATGCGTAGGGTTAAGAGAGCAGCCACTAAAATGCCATTGAATAGCAGCAAACAGGTGTTTGAAGCCGCTGGTGCCTCTGGAGTCTCGCGAACTTCAAGATGTAGGATGCTCAAGAGGTTTGCAAGTGTCCTTAAACCTGTTATTCGGCCACCCCTAAACCAAGCTCACAAGCAAAAAAGGTTGCAGTGGGCTCAGGACTACATGAAGACTAACTTTCAAACTGTTTTGTTTACGGATGAGTGCCGTGCAACCCTTGATGGTCCTGATGAATGGAGTAGTGGATGGTTGGTGAATGGCCACCATGTCCCAACAAGGCTGAGACGTCAACAAGGAGGTGGCGGAGTCATGTTTTGGGCCGGAATCATGGGGAGAGAGCTGGTAGGCCCCATCAGGGTCCCTGACGGTGTGAAAATGACCTCGGCAAAGTATGTAGAGTTTCTGACTGACCACTTTCTTCTGTGGTACAAAAAGAAGAACCGTGCCTTCCGTAGCAAAATCATATTCATTAAACGGTACGTTAGCAACGTTCGCATGTTAGCGCGTTAGCACGTTGCTAATGTAAACACATACCGATAGTTAGCATTACGTCTTACAAACACGTAACGAGTTCAGCACTAGTTGGTACTAAGTGATATTGACGATGCAGTCGGGTAATAAGCTGATACTACCTGCAGTGGTGTCCCCGCTGTAGCAAGCTATCTCCCGTTAGCTCGCAGAGCTAGTGCTAGCTCCCTGCTAGCTCCCCAACAGCCAGCCCCGTCTCAGAATCAGACTCGGGCACCGGGGAAAACCACCGAAGGGATCGGGACCAGCTAAATGTGCTCACTGTGCTAGCGTAAATATGCCAAAACAAAGTTGTGTTAGTAAATACACGTACCCATCTTCCAGTGGATCCCTTCTCTCAGCATATTCCTCTCCAGGAGTCGAAGCCTTCAGGGCCTGTCTGACGCGCCTCCGTCCTCATTGCTGCTGGCCAAAATCGCTGCAACGTCCTCCTCTGTTATGAACTGTGTTCTCTCACACTGAAAGGAGCAAGTCACGTTTCTGTTGGCGATACAACAGACTATTTAGATGCTACATTTCTGGTAGCATCGTACTGTTACCTTACTTCTGCAGATGTTAACATTGTATTGAGACTCTACACAGGACTGGGCCCCTACACCACCGTGCAGCCAAAGGTATCACCATGTATTTATTAAAGTTGATTTCCTATAAACTTTCATTATTTGACTGATAGTGGTTGATAAAGTCAAATAAAATGTCAGCACTGGTAAAGCATTGCGTCCCTGTAGTTACCGGTGCAGGTCCTTTTATGAAGTGGTCTCTCTGTGAAATGGAGACGAAGGGGACTAACACCAGCACACATGAACACAATTATTACTCATTGGATTCACATGAATCTCAGCTTTCCAGTCATACCGAAGTAATGCAATTCAAAGAATGTTAAGGGGATGTAGAAATATTCAATAGACCTTTTTTAGAATAGGAACAAATAGCAACTGCATGACATTTGTACCAACAAGCATGAGATTATGTCAAAGTGGGCGTGTCTCTAAATAGAGACTCATTGAACACCTTTTCATTCACATACCTTGAGGTGATAGGTCAGAGACCTCAGTTTTCCCACCAGAATGTAGTTCTGGAGTATTCTTCAGCCCCATTCCCTACAGGCGAGCGTTTCAATCAGGAGAGACTTGTTCCCAATTCAACAATACATGTATTACCTTGTATAACAATGAATAGTCTTCTTGGCGATCGGACTCTATCTGAACTAGGATACACCAGGGGCAGCGACTCTGAGTTCTGACCCGGCAAAACCGCCTGGAGTCCAGACCCTGGTGGTGCAGAAGGGAGTCGCTGTCATCCAGTGAAGACTGAGGAGTATGACCTGCTGCCTGGAGGTGACGGGTGGAGGAGGGTCGCCTTTGTTTGAGCTGGAAATGACAACTGACAGCAGAGCAGAGAACTCCTTTAACAGTTTGACAGCAACGATGTGATTGGCTTAGAGACACAGTGACGCCCCCAGATCAGCTGCTACCGTAATGAATCACTTAGATATATGAATGACCCATAGTGTTGGGTCTTAATCCTGAACTATGGTTTAAGCTCCATCACACTTCCACTGGTCACCAATGGATATGTTAGGGTGTCCATTTTCATATGATAACAGCGTCTTCCCTGTTAAACCATTTATTTTTCTTCTTTTGTAGATTACTTACCACCTCTGCTTTTTTTTTGGATAGTTTTCTTTCTTTCTATTGCTTTATTTTGTATAACTTGTTTTGATTCTTGTTTCTTTGTGGCAGATTATTTAACCTCATTTTGTATGTGTATATATGTTGCACTTTTATCATGGAATGAATTATAATATTTATTATTAATGATGACTGACTTTACATAATTGAAACAATTGTGCAGCACATGTTTAATTCTTGGTTGAAGACCTGGTCTCTTTTATTGACTGTGTTTGGTTATTGCATCTGTGGGTTTTAATAGATTCTAGTTCTGCTTTTTAATGTGAAGTTGCAGGACACACACACACACACACACACACACACACACACACACACACACACACACACACACACACACACACACACACACACACACAGTTAACAGGGATCTCTTCAGGTTAGCTGGGATCAATTAAAAGCCTCTTTCCCATTTACTCCCCTGACTGTGGCTATTGCTTACTACTGCTCTGTTACTACAATAATTATTGTATATATGGTGTACTGTATATTTTAAATTCCCTTTTGGATATTTCCAACATGACAGTTTGAGACAATCTGCTTAATGGGCGCACACAATGTGAGACGTAGGACAACACACAAGACAAAGTATTAACTTTATTGATATGTGATGGAGAACAAATGATTTCCTCTTAATACATGATGTTTCATGGCTGTGACGTATGAGTGAACTTTACCCTGAGAATGACTCCGGTGTGAGCTTCCCTTACACAAAGCTCAGTTTGGGAGTCGAGTGATCTGTTATATCTGTGTGTTCCTACTGAAGATAAAACACAACATTGTTGTTCTTATGGTTTAAAACACATCTATGGGACGACAGGAGGAAGGTTCAGGATCAGAGCAAGACGTCCTGAGGGCTTCTGTTGATTGTTCATGATAGTGTTTTAAGAGGTAACTCTCTGAGTGTTGGGAGATCAGACTTGGATACACAAACTGTTCATCACATTGTGTCACTGACTCTGTTCCCTCTTTGCAAAGAATAAATGTCCTGATTGAATGATTTTACGAACCGGTGTCGAGTAAAACATCTCTAACAATATGATATATGATCTAACTCAAAGCAATATCCAGGTAATCTCTAGCTCTAAAAACCCCACATGAGTAGAAAGGTAAACACGCAGCAGAAGAACATGACGCTCCAGGAGCACGACAGTTCACTGAACAATGTTCTGGGCCTGGGAGGTTATGAAATATTGATATCAGAGGCTGAATAAAACATCAAGCCACCGACGGAAGAGCATCGCTAGCCTGTATGCAGAGAGATGAGGAAACAGATCGGCCACTCCCCTGTCCTCCCCCATAATGCAATGCTCTCTTTGCCCCTCAGGCAGACACACATCACCTCGAGGTGCAGCACGACGTCACACAACCTGCACGCTGCAGCCAACCATGACATGCAGGTGAATACAATGTGAAGGTTTAATAACACATTTTACAAAAATACATATATCTAAATTAGCAAAATGGTACATGTGACTTGCAACAGGAAGTTATTGCATCAGGACTTCCTGTTTATAGACTTTTCTCTCAAGTACTCGTCACAGAGCTGAACATGAAGATGTTTATGGACCCGGACCATTTATTATCCTTGATCGTTGGTCTCACACCAACTTCTGTATCACATAAACGTTACAAGAATGTGTGTGTGTGTGTGTGTGTGTGTGTGTGTGTGTGTGTGTGTGTGTGTGTGTGTGTGTGTGTGTGTGTGTGTGTGTGTTAATGTAAACCACACATATGTTCCATCTGAAGTGAGAGCAAACAGGTGTATACACTACCATGTCTACAATGAAAGGGACCTTACAGAATGCAACAGAGTCAACTCAGCTGTGTCTGCTAACACTAAATACAATGACTCATTATAGGCTAATATCTCAATCCAAAACAAACATATTTAACATGTTAAACAGATAACTGTATGATCAAGTGAGACTCTCCACATTCTGAAATGAGATCCCTGTGTGTGTTCCACAGATCTGCATGACGTCATCTCATACCTGGACTTCATTCCGTCTGTCTGCAGATCCACAGAGACGACATGGAGCGGCTGCACACGCTGTTCTGGACACAGTGTGAAAATAAATCCCCTCAACACTGAGCAGAGACGCCAAGTGCTGGAAGCACTGAAATAAAAGTAACTTGAAGTGCAGCTCAATGTATTTATTCAGAAGAGTTGTCGTGGCTTTGGACATTTGGAAGAAGGTCAATATTTCTACTAGCTTGTGGAGCGCCCTGAGGCAGCTCTCCTCTTCGCCCGCTATAATCCATCAGAAATATAAAGCGCCTAACATTAGATCCACCTCAGCCGAGTGTGCATCAAAACCAATAACAATGATGTAGAAGGACTTTTGATACTTGAAGTACATTTTGCTAATAATACATCCAAGCAGGACTTTTACTTCTGTCAAAGCTTGTGTGTGATGTCACATTCACTTCAGATCGCTGTGGATAGATTGAGAAATATTACCACAAAGTGTTTGGCTATTTTCACTGCATGCAACCAGCATTGATTAGAACAAAAGGCCTGACTGAGGGGTTGGTACATTGAATGACTCGAGTCATGAGTCATGTTTGCTCTTTTGTATAATTCAGATATGATGGAGCGTCACAGAGCATGCAGTGCCCAATCAGATGAGCAGCTAGATGTGGCTGCTATCAGAAACAATCTTTATATAAACTAACAGTAAAACATGGGGTCGGCTCAGCCCTCCCACATGATGGAATAGGCAGTTTTGCTGAATAACAATAAGCAGATATAGAAAACAGATGGATGATTGCAGTGTCCTTTCACGGCATACACATACATAGAACCTTACTGTGGACTCATGGAGCCTGCAGAGTGTAGTTAACGTTTCCTGGGAGGCAGACCTGTATCCTCATGGAAACGGGTCATCAGACTCGACCCAACTCGGTTCTGCTCTGTTGAATCCAACATGCCACAACCCGGCCTGGAACACACACACACACACACACACACACACACACACACACACACACACACACACACACACACACACAGTAGAGGTGATCAATGAGAGCAAAGGGCTGACAGGTGTGGAGAGGAGACATGTAGCTCTTCTCTGTCTGCTGCTGAATAACCTGCACCTGGTCCATGTGGAGGGGAACTCTATCTGTGTGTGTGTGTGTGTGTGTGTGTGTGTGTGTGTGTGTGTGTGTGTGTGTGTGTGTGTGTGTGTGTGTGAGATAAAATATTTCTCTCTGTATGGACTCTCAATCTGATAGCGATGAACAGCCAAGTCTCACTCACACACACACACACACACACACACACACACACACACACACACACACACACACACACACACACACACACACACACACAAGGATATGAGGATATGTTGGGTGATTACAGACTGACTCAAAGCAGGATGAATATTAAACACATCTGTGGCACCACGGCTCTGAAACAGTTCAACAAGCACACTGAACGCTCTAATTCATATCAAGAGTCCATCGGATCCCGATAGTTTGTTCTCTGTCACAAATTTTCTGTATGAATAGTTTTTATTTAAAATATTCCCAAGCGACTACTTAGCGTGTCCACTCCCCTCAGGACTCCACTCTGAGGTCAGAGGCAAGGCTCACCTGGTTTGGCCGGGGAGCCGGGTGCAGAAACATTCTCATTCATCCACAGGATGTTATTGCTGAAGAATAACGTAACAACTAAAAAATTAATTAAAAAAAAGTAAAAAAAAAAAAATATATAAAAAAAAATTATCTTCCAGAAGGAAATGTTTATCTGTCAGCGCAGCTCCGTTAAAATAAAAAATATGAACGGAGGTTTTCCTCCGACTGTTCAAGACTCATTTAAAATATAAAATAAATCAACAAACAGACTTTTCTAAATTGACACAGTTCTTCTGATATATCATGTTTCACAAAGCAGAACTCTAATGATAACTTTAATGAAATGACATGTATTGTCACGTCTTAATTATGATTTATGAGTATCGTCTGTGTAACGGAACTCAGATCTGGTAAATTGTGCAACATGATAATGTATATATCTGTGTGTGTATGTGTGTGTGTGTGTGTGTGTGTCAGTGGCGGTGCGTCAATAGAGGGCGCTAGGGCGCCGCCCCTCCTAAAATTTTGCATGAAAAAAAAAAAAATAAAAAAAAATAATAATATATACTGTCAAAAAACATTATATATCAAATAATTTAAATAAGAAATATACCGTGTTGACGCGCTACATGTGTGTGGGAGACCGTAAGCCCCTGTCAACAACCACTTAAGTTAAATATAATATATCGCCATTCATCATTACTGAGAAAAGCCCCTCCCCTCTCGGGGCGCCGGCCCAATGTGTGTCTATGGAAAGCTAACAAACATTTCACCCTCGTGACGGCAAGGACAGCTTCTCATTGGCGGATGAAACGTGAATCTTCGGGCGCACGAATCTGCGCCCTAGCCAATGACATCGTTTCTTATTGCAACGTGGTTGGACTATTCGTCCAATCAGAGACCTTTATCATTCCCTCACATCCAATATAGCTCCCACGTAGCTACGCGAGCAACACAGCTAGCAGAGACTTTGATTATGTTAGTATGGCGACTGAAAACTCTGTGGTATCTCTACGCGAAACACCTTTCAATCCACGATCAGATGTTGACAAGAAGAGGCTGAAAGAGTTGGGACCCGAACGTCCGGATTTAAATATTCAGCAGCAAAGCAGTGAAGCTACATGCACCAAGCTACATGCTAACCGGAGCTGCTAGCTGGAGGCTCAGTGTGCAGTGGCTCTGAGCAGCCGAGGAAGCGCCGGGCTGTGAAGGAAGATGAGCTTGAAGGATTGCTGCAGAAGTGAGTGTCAAAATCAGCAGATGCCTGTTAGAGTTTAATGTTTTATCTTTCCCACAGCAGAACACATGTTGGACATTGTTAGATTTGGGTGGATATCATATCAGGCTATAACTTTATCTAAAATACCAATTCAACCCCCAACAAGTTAGTGTGTGTGTGTGTGTGTGTGTGTGTGTGTGTGTGTGTGTGTGTGTGTGTGTGTGTGTGTCATAGTCATAGCTACAGCCATCAAGGTGGCTCCTGGCCTTTTGTCTATGTTGCTGAGCCATCAAGACACACAAAACATAGTTTTTTGTCTGTAGTATGAAGCCTGTTTGTAGTAGACATTTCCCCACAACTTATCTTACTGTCTCTGTCTCTCTCTATATATTTATCTGTAGGTTTGTGACACCATACTTGGACACACCAGGGAACGCTTTGCCTTCAAAGACCACCTCACCAGTGCCACCTTACTGCAGGGCCCCCAGTTTGAATGCTACGTCAATGTATTCCCTGAAGTTGCTCTGGCCACCACATTGAATGTTTCTTAAACCATTCTGCTCTGAACCTCTCATGCCCAAAGTTACAGTTTGTTGATAGTTGTTATTGGACAGTGTTGAGCACTGTGTTTTCTTGAAGTAAAGCTTTGTTTTTTAGAATATTCTACTCCAAACCTCTTTTCTTCTCCTTGTGGAGTGCTATTTAAACCGCGCCGCCCAACTGCGCCCCCCCCCAAAAAAATGTCACCAGCCGCCACTGGTGTGTGTGTGTGTGTGTGTGTGTGTGTGTGTGTGTGTGTGTGTGTGTGTGCCCGGCCGACAGACAGCCGCTTGGCTTCTCATTGAGTTGTTTCTTCCTCACATATTGACCGGCGTCCCTCACTCTGTGTCTGTTTCATTGAGCGGCCGACCAGCTGTCAGCCCAGAAAAAGCCAATAAGGTCTTCATGATGAGACGAGGGAGTTGGGAAGGAAAGTACATCATCAGGCTCTCAGGTGGGGAATAAAGTGAGGCAGCAGCATTTTACCTTCAAGAGTCAGCTGCTCTTATTCTGTTGGTTCATGTTTGTTCGGGAACATTTTATGTTACGGGAGGGAAATGATGATTTAATTTGGCATGAATATGTTAGGCTTTAAGATCATCACATTTTAATGAATTAAGCTAATACCTCAAAGGTGTGCCCTCAGCATGTATATGTAATATGTGGAACAGCTCTGTTGGTGTCCATGGATGAATAACATCCTTAATAACTGCTAAAATGTTAATACCTTGATTGAGAAGAAATGAGCTGCAGCATTATAATCAAGGTGGCATATTATTAATCACAATTCAGGGTTATGTGTTATGCTGGGAGATGTATAAGAAGATTGTATTTTCATAAGGTAGAGAGAAAGCACAACATTAAACATTAATGTGGTGAGACGACTTTGATTTGGTCGCTTTTCTGTAATCGCATTAAATCTTTGGGGACTAGAAAAGACTAGAAATGAGGTGAGATCACTGCGAGATGTGTTTCATGATAGAGTGTAGATCGTGATCAGGCTGCAGGTTGACACTGGCCTATTGATTCAGCTGCTTAGAGGATGGAGGCCTGGTAATTATAAATAAATAAATGCAGGAATAAATACAGGAATAAATAAATAAATGCTTAAATAAATGTATAAATAAATAAATACAGGAATAAATAAATAAATACAGGAATAAATGTATAAATAAATAAATAAATACAGGAATGAAGAAATACAGAAATGTATAAATAGATTTATTTAATGATGTCCTGTTTAGGTATAAGTTATATTTATATATTCCTGTAATTATGTATTTATTTATACATTTATTTAAGCATTTATTTATCTATAAATTTATTTAAGCATTTATTTATTCATTCCTGTATTTTTTTATTTATTTATACATTTATTTAAGCATTTATTTATTTATTCCTGTATTTATTCATGCATTTATTTATTTATTTATACTTAAGTCATTTCCGGTCCTCCATACTTTACGACTTTATTTCTATTAATGTTCCTTCTGAATGTGAGCTGTATTACGTCCCAGAGGAGCGTGTACAGAAACACATGGTATAAATACTACAACTGTCACGTTTGTATCGTTTATTTACACATCAATAAACTATTAACTGATTTCATTAAGAATAATGATTGCCAATACAATTTAAACAGCCTCCGCATGCTATTGCACATTGTGTCCCAACAGGCCAGATTTAGCAGAAAATTAGATGGATAGTTTAACCTGTCGCTTAATCGGAGATTAATGAACCAGATTTGAACGTGCTGCCGAATACATCTGTTATACTGCGCGGCTCGAAGGACGGCAACGACTGATTGGTGCAGACTGGAGTTACGTGTCAGGCTGGAGCAAAGCGCCTGTGGACGTGTTATCCCCTCCCCCTTGTGTTTCTCTTCAGCTGCCAATCAGGTGATTGGTGGCCGCTGCTGCACCGGCGTTCCTCAGAACTCCAGCTGGCCATCAGCAGACTGGGGCCCAGTTTAAGAGGAGGAAGCCTGGAGAGTCCACTGGGGCTGGTGTTTGTTCCATGTGTAATGGTTTGTGGTGGGAGGTTGAGGACAGGAGGTGAGTTTAGTAGTTATTCTTTGTCTAGAAACATTAGCTTTATTGGTTTGGCAATGCCCGATGCTGTTTGGCCACTTCTCTGCACAGGCCTTCAACCCATACTGCAGCATCCAGAAACCGTTCCCCGGACCTCTGACCGCACTGACTTATGGAACGGATCGGGCAGGGTCACAACACATACCTTTGGGGTTCCATTGACTTTGTGTTTTCAGATTGTTCTCTGAAAGTTTTCTGACATTCAGTCCCAGTAAAGTTTGTTGTAGAAGATTTGGTGGCAGAGAGAGAAGATTCTTCTCAGCACAAAATCAAACGTACCCTGAATATGGAACAAGATGGCGCTGCGGAGGGCTGCCTTTGTGTGTTCATGGACCTCAGGGTAACAGCTGTAAGTAACAGCAACAGTGGATATAGTAGAATATTAATGACAGTAAATGCAGTAATGGTGTTGGCAATACTAATAGCAATGCAACTAATAATAATCATCATGATAATAGCAGTACCAGGGTCCAGATAAAACCAGGATGTAAAGCTGAGAGGAGGGAAAGCACGTAGCGTCAGTAATGTGCATTAATGGTGCTCTTTCCAGGGTATCACAATGAGTTTGAGTTGTGATGGAAGCAGACATGTTCATATGTAAATAGCCAACATTATAAAGTCCATTCAGACGTAAAAAGTAAATCCAAGAAGCTAATTTATATCTGGTGGTGACTGGAGGTCAATGCTTTGCTAACATTTAAAGAATACTATATTTCTTTTGTGTAAGATGATTTTTCATCTCTTCAGAAATAAGGTGTTTGATCGGCAAATAAAAGGTTTATGAAAAAGTAGGACAGTGCTTTCAACCTGAGCAGCCTATTAACGGAGACATCATTGGGCATTGAAGCCTGGTCCATTTCCTCTCATGGAGACGGCTACTGGATGAAATGTAAGCTTTCATTTTAATGACATATGGCACTTGAAGTCACAATATGAACGTGTTGGGGTGGAAATCAGCTGCTGCTGTAAAGCAAACTACACAAAGGGACACGGGCCTAAATCACAATGAAGCAGATGAAGTACCATTCCTGTATTACCTCAACATTTTTTATATATTGCCACTGTGGATTATTTATGATTCTTTTGTGTTTGTAATATTAAGATGAAACTATTTGAGACAATATTATATTCTGTCTTGTGTTGTCAGTCAACGGAATCCCGCCCGATTCACTACAATGTTACAAAAGTGTTTCTGATATTGAACATTTGTGTCAATTCAGTTTAATTTTTAAACTATTCAAAGAACTTTTTTGTACATATGCCGATGCACATTGGATGAGGCGATGAAAAGCGGCGAAGTAGAAAATCCAACTTTAGCAGTCAGTACACATACTGTATAGACGTAGTAATACTGAAGCAGGCATTTTGAATTGAAGGCTAGTTCATGCTTGTGATTTTGAGTTTATGAAATGTGTATCTGTGCATGTGTATGTTTCAATACTTTTATTTGTTTTTCAAGTTGCCATTAATTCCACAGTTTTCTCAACAGGAAAATGAACGGCAGTAGGTTTTGTTGACCTCTTTTTGGCCTGATGATTTCCAGGTACAGTACTTCTAAAGCACTGTATGAATTGTGACATTGATTCTCAGTGTATTCAGAACACTGAAAGGAGGAAACTAGAAACACAGTCTCATGGTTGTATGCCTCTGCCAACCAGTCATGGTGCAGTTCACACACCCATGGTCAAAATGTCATCACCTAGCATATCTATTAGACATTTATGAGAAATTGTCACAATTAGCATATACATTCTTGAATTATGGTCAACATGTTTTATGAGGTCACAGTAACTTTTCAATTTATTTTGTACAGCCCCAAATTGCAAATGCAAATACATGATATGATTTATCTTTTTTACGTTTATTACACTAAGGCAAGCAGAAGTACTTTAGAAGTTTGAAAACATATTTTAAACGGGTCACTTTGACCCACAACGAGAGAGTTAACACTCTCTAATTTGGCCCATTTACACTCACACACACAACATAAGACGTTGCAGGCCTGTGTAGGTCGGGTGCGGCGCTGCCTCCCGATCTCCTGATCCTCAGCAGAGCAACAGACATAGAAAGTCTAACTCGCAGCGTGGCAGTCTGAGAGAACCGGTGGTCCAAAGGAGGATCCCAGTAGACGACGATGGGGAACTCCTCATCAAACACCCACACTGGCAGTCCTGTCCGGTCAGCAATGGCATCCTCTGATCCAGCGACTCAGCACACTTTAGCTTTACAGTTACAATCGCACCAAACTCGGCAAAATCCCTCGAGATGAAGCTATACATGCAGTAATGTCCACCGCTACGGTTTCTTCCCTTTTACTTAACTCTTGGAACACTGAGGTCATTTTCAGTCGATTTTCTTGATTTGACATAGTTTCTTAACTTCGCCTTTTAAGGCACTTGCATATAAGATACATACCCATGTTTTACATCATAAATTACAGAACAATCTCAGCTATCTATATAATGAGGCACCATTGTCAAAAGGCAAAAGTGTAAAGAGAAAAACGTTACAATATGACACTAAAGCTGAAAAATGGAATCTTGATTTTTGGAAATTCTTCATATTTCTTGTGAAAACATAACTTTACTCAGGTGGTATAGGTTTAGGTGATGACATTGGTTTACCAAAGGTTTTAGGTTCACAAAAGCAGTGAAATATATGAATACAATGGTAGATACATGTAAATAAATGTCTAAAACTAAATTAAAACTAAACTGAACGCAGAAATGTGGTCTGTCACACCTTTCACCAAAATGATAGAAATGGGACTGAGAAATGACTTCATACTGCAGATAAAGCTTCATGGGGTGTGTGAAAATGAAAAATGACCATCACAACATAAAAAAAAAAAAAATTAAAAATATATATTTACACAATATACATAGAAAACAGAGCCGGGCTGGTGGGGATGGCTGTGATGAATCCTCTCTCTAAAATAAATGACTAGTCAATACTAACTTCATACAGTTTGAACAGTTCACAGGTGTACATGTGCAGCTGAGCTGTGTACCTGGTGAACAGTATCGTCAGTCTTCCACGACGTAGCTGCTGGTGGCTGGAGCGAAGCTGCATGTTGTCCACTGCTGCAGATGTGAATCCTCTGTAAAATAAATGACTACTGGTCACTACTAAGTTCACTGAAAGAAAGTTACGATTGCACACCAAAACCCGTAACAGATCCAGCAGGGACTATGATCAGAGCCTGAGCTAACTGTGCTAGCGGCTAATGTAAACAACCTACGTGCGTACCTGCGTTACGCCAGACTCCAGCAGCAACGGAGCAGCTAAATGTGCTCACTCTGCTACCGTAAATATGGTATTGCAACACAAAGTTTAGTATCTAAATTAGTGCTGTCAAACGATTAAAATATTTAATCGCGATTAATCGCATTTATGTCATAGTCAACTCGCGATTAATCGCAATTAATCGCAATTTTTGTTTTTTCATTTTAATGCTCTTATCAACATGAAAAAGTGGATTAGCTTGCTTTATGCAAATGTTTTATTTTATTGAAAAACAACTGCCAAACAGGGCGGTACAAAATAAAATTATAAAGTGCACATTTCAGGTAAACAAGAGTTTACAAAATAAAATTATAAAGTGCACATTTCAGGTAAACAAGAGTTTACAAAATAAAATTATAAAGTGCACATTTCAGGTAAACAAGGGCATACAAAGGGACGTCCAGTAATCACCAGTGAGCGCGACTGCTTTTGTCTTCTCCAATGCCTGCTGTACCTCAGCCTTCTCAGGTTCCTGCAGCTTCTGAACGTGGCTTGTAATGGTGGCTCTCGAAGGCAATTCGTAGGTCCTGTCGTTGGATGCGATGCGTATTCTATCAGCTAGACCCTCGTCCTCCACAACGTTAACAGGCTACACGCAGTAGCACCATTTAGCTATGGCTGCAATAAGTCTGTTCTTCGTTGTGGTGTCCATGCGTTTCTGTCCGAAGTCATCCATTCTTGTCTGCTATGACGAGGGGGCGCAGAGTTAGCATCAGCTGTGTGCTTGGCCATCAAGTGGTATTTCAGACTGGATAGGCTACGATGATAGCTCAGTTCACAATGGGTCAATCCTATCTCCCCCCTAAACCCTCAAGCCCTGAACCCTCAGGCACTCACTGACGTCAGCTGCTAAATGGCTGAGTGTGAGAGGCTGTGAGGGCTTGAACTGGTGTTAACATAAATGGGACAGCACTTTGCTGCAACATCACATGACCACATACACAAATATTGTGTACAATTGTGTATTTATTTTATACTTTTTATTCACTGATTTGAACGTCTTCCTCACGACATGAGAAGTCATTTTAAATGATCTATTTACTCGTTTTGTCAAAACAAAATGTTTGATGAATGTAAAAAAAAATATTTATATATATAGATATTTTCTGCTTGCTTTCCTCTGATTTCATGTGTTTTTATTTTCCATCTTTAATCCGTAATGTTATAGTGTATTTTATCGGGCTGAACGCCCACGTGTCTCTTTGTTTACCTTTTTTTTTTTTTACGTCTTCATGCTTCCATTGGGAACTGCGTGTTTAACGTCACATTGCTATGAACTGTGGGTAATTCCCTTAGGCAAAGTCAGCTGACTTACGGAAAGGGTTCATAAAGGGCTCAAAATGTCTGACAGAGAGCCCTCGAGCACTCAACGATGTGACAATGGGACACCCCTAAGCGCCTCAAAGTCCGTGAGTCCGTAAGGGTGGAGATTGGGACTGGCCCAATGACAAATGGCACATACCACTTTGGTCTTGTCAAGGGAACCATCTGACAACTTTTTGAAAGTAAACTTTCCATTCATTAACTTCTTATCATTCATTTTGCCGTATCGCGCTCACCATTCATTCATTTCAAACCGTAACGTTAGCCTAGCTTCCAAGCCCAAACGGCGTGCCTATTGTTTTGCTTCCGGTTGAGCTACATCCGGCGTGGTGCTCGCGAGAAAAAAATTAAAATGCGTTAACGCCGTTAATAAAATTGACGGCGATAAAATTGGTTCGCATTAACGCCGTTAAAAACGCGCTAATATGACAGCACTAATCTAAATACACTTACCCATTTTCAAATGGATCCCTTCTGTCTGCATATTCCTCTTGGTCGCAGGAGTCAAAGCCTTCCTCGATGCCGCTACAGCTTCCTCTACTCTCTCTCTTCTTTATGAGTGAAAACGCCAGCGCATTTTCAGAGCTCAGGTGTGTAGTTACATGCTGGTTATTTGTGAGTTTATTGACTGTGAGTGTGAGTTATGGGGGCAAATCAATGCCAAAAGTAGAGAGCGCAAATGAGCTCCACGAGAGAGCGCAAGAGCTCAACCAGAGCGCGCAAATCAAACAGCCGCACGTGTAATTTACTTTGACGAGTGCTTTTACATCACTACGCGAGCAAAAGTTGGAACCTGCTCGCTCTGGAAGCTTTAACCTGCTCGCTCGCGTGTCTGTTACCTGCTCGCGCTCGAGTAGATTTTCTTTTTGACAGTAAGTGGGCGGACCCAGTCCCTATCGTATCTCTACATCTAATTGGTTACAATCCTCGGCTTTGGATTGGCTGGAATGCATTTCTCGCCAACACACTGGGAACAACACAGTAACGTTACATCAGTTTGAATGAGGGAAAGGTTAAGATTTATAACTTAAGATTTTAATTTAACTTTTACTTTAAACTACAGTGGTGTCATTACTTTTGACCAAATTGTTTGCAATTATATGTGTATCTATATAAGTATATATAAACAGATATACATAATGTTATATATATATATATATATATATATACATTGTGTTTATTTATGTTACACCCGTCCCATGTAGCTATACTATTATATGAATCTGCTAGGTGTAGTAGTACTATGGGTGGGGGTCCTGGGTACAGTTTTAAAAGGGATGGCGCTATGATATAATTGAATCAATACACGGTAAACCTACACATACACACTCAAAATACCAGATACAGAAATACATATAATTGTATATATATTGTGTTTATAACTATGTTTTTTTTAATATATATATATATATATATATATATATATATATATATATATATATATATATATATATAATATATATATAATTGCAAACAATTTGGTCAAAAGTAATTGAGTAAAAGACACCGCTGTAGTTTAAAGTAAAAGTTAAATTAAAATCTTAAATTATAAATCTTAACCTTTCCCTCAGTCAAACTGATGTAACGTTACTGTGAATAAATAATAAACTAATAAAGATTGCTCGTTAGATCCTCAAAACCGAATTATATCTCATGTTTAACCGCTACGGAGAAATCAGAGCCGGCGGATCATTTCAAAAAGTCCTGCCGGGATCAGGCTGCTCTCGGCGGGCAGCAGAGCGCTGACGGCCCGGTGCTGCGGGGCTCACGGTCCCTCAGCAGGAACTCAACCCGTTTTTAATTAGGCTGATTCTTGACAAACCGACCACAGATTTGATGCTTGAATAACTAACTTCTCGCCTGAAAACATCCTAAAATTACATTTTGTGACTCAATAACAGTAGTATTCAGAGAACGTCAACTTTCAGTTGTGTTTTCTCATCCGCCATTGTTCCCAGTGTGCTGGTGAGAAATGCATTCCAGCCAATCTGAAGACGAGGATTGTAACCAATTAGATGTAGAGATCGATGGTGACTGGGTCCGCCCACTTACTGTCAAAAAGAAAATCTACTCGAGCGCGAGCAGATAACAGCCAATCGAGCCAGCAGGTTCCAACTTCAAGAGGGACTTTTGCTCGCGCGAGAGCAACTTTTGCGCGTAGTGATGTAAAAGCGTAAATTACGCGCGCAGCTGTTTGATTTGCGCGCTTTCGTGGAGCTCATTTGCGCTCTTTAGTTTTGGCAGGGGTTTGCCATCATAGTTTCTTTGACTTCACAAAATGTTGACGGACATATGATTCAACAAATCACGTTGAAGTATTTCATCTGACGAGACTTTCTTGTCACAGCGTCATATGACACGCTGCTGCACTTTTTGCTTGCCTGATGGTGTTAAAATGTTGCTGGGCTCAGGCTGGGCAGGCACCGGAAGCAGAAAATCTCCGCTTTCTGCCAGACGTAAAATCACATTTCTGTGATGTATTATCACGATGCTATGAATATTTTAGAAACGTAGAGAAACGTAGAGAAACGTAGAGAAACGTAGAGAAACGTAGAGAGTGTCATACCACGAAACCGCGGTCATAGTTAAAACATTCAAACTCTCATGTTTGTCTGTCTTTCTTCTCTGCCGTCGGCGCTCTCTCCTTCTGCGTTCTCCTTAACCCCGCCCCCTCCTTTTCCTTCAACCAATTACCACAGGTGAGACTGAAGGATATCTAAAGTAACCAATCAAACCTCAACGCACAATCAGTGTTTTTCCGTTTTGACTTTAATTTAATTCATTGTTTGCCTTCAACGTTGTTGAGGACTGTTTATTTACATAACTAACGATTTACCTCCTACCCTAAAGGATCTCACATTTAACAACTTGCTTTATTAAACTAAATTCATTTCAGTTTAATAAGCTTATGAAGTTATTTCATATAACTTATTAGGAACCAACTTGTTTTAATAGTCAAGCGTTTAGTTAATTCAAAGACTGAAACTAACAGATCTGAATCTCATGTCAACAAACACAGTATGAAACAGTCCAACATAATAGGAAACAGGCATGTTTGTTTTGTAGAGCTTCAGCGTGGCTGAAGGACTTGCTTCAGGTTTAGTTTGCTGATCTGAGCGGCACAACTTGTTTGTGGAGGAATGTTGAAAATAAGCTTGATTAAAGATGTTTTAATTACGTAGGCGGACAAAGTGCATATTTATGATAAAATGCCCTTTTCCACATTAGCAGTTCTACTGGCGTCTACATGTTGCATCGTATGTCTTCATCAAGCCAACAAACTCTTCAAAGAATAATTATCCTGAAACAAAATGAAATAGCAGGCCGCTGTGGAACTGACTGTTCTGATTGGATAGATTTACACGGCCTGGTAAATAATATGGTAAATATAAAAAAGGTACCTTTATGGCTCACTCAATACTATATTATTAACAATATATATATATATATATATATATATATATATATATATATATATATGGCATAACATAGCATCTAACGCTGGCAGCAGTAACACTGAATGAGCTACTGTATTCGTATAAGACTTTCATATCAAGGTTATAAAACATCACAAAGGTGACGAATTAGCGACTAAACCAGTGTTGGGCAAGATATTCAGCAAGTGAATTATAGTGTATGAAAAGCTTCTTCAATGCATAAAATCCCTGCAGCATCTGAAGGTAGCAGGTACCACTAGAATGCAGAGCCGTTACACACGGTGTTGCAGTGAAATGGGCCGTCCTGTTCAGTGAACCAGAAAGCAAATATGTTCCCCTTGTCCAAGTTAAAGATTCTAGTAGAAGGGGCTCTGGCCTTTTGGCAGTGGCGGGCCGTGGATGTTCCACCTGCGCAAAGTGTAACCGGCTTCTCTATCATAGAGAAAAACAGAGGTGAAATGTGATTGGACAAGAGCGTTAAGCAGAGCGTTAAGCAGAGCGCTTAAGCAGCGTCAAGCTGAACCAGACAAGACAGACAAGACAGGAGGAACAGACAAGACAGGAGCTGGTCAATGAGAAAATAAGCAAATAGGGAAAAATATTTATAATACATGTAGTGTATTTGTGAAAAACAATTAAATGATAAAATATATATATATAACTTTGTGGTTCTGTTTAGGCCAGCAGAGAAGGCTTAGCAGGCCCTGACGGTGCCATTCAGGGTTGACCCCTCGATAACCGGTCCGATTCTGTCTGCATAGAATGTGATAGGCCACCAGAGACCAAAGACAGCTGGCCACCTGGTGCACGGCCTGAGCGCCAACCCTGCCTGATGATTGATGGGCAGTTGTATCCGTTCAGTCACACAAGCAGTCATCATTGGAGTCATACCTGGTGGAGATCTGCTCTCTACTGAATGCACCTTTGGGCTTTCTTGCTCTTTGTATTATGTTTCCTCAGCTCATGTCCGAGCTGCTCAAAGAAAAGTACATATGCATTGTCAAGTTACTTCCTTTAAGTATGTGCAGTTTCCATCTAACATTTTTTTCTGGATTCCACTCGATAAACAAACTACTTGTTCCTTTTCTTCTTATTTTGTAGGTTCAGCTTATTATGCCATTGTTGCTATTCAAGCCATTTAAGTCCTTAGTCATTTAAGGTGAAAAACCATTCAATTGAAAACAAGCAAAGCACTCATGACAGTTTGAGTGATCAAGGTGCCAGTCTCTCTAATCTAAACATGTACCATATTTAAACCACATCCAGCTAAATCCCACTGCTGCCATAGCCACTAACTTAACACCAGGCAATCTATGTATTATTAATATTATCTATTTGCACTTAATTTTTAGCATAATTAGTGCCCAAAGACCAGGATGTGCTTACATCAAACAATCAGACCTCTCTTCCCGTCACCATTTACTGTGCTTCCACCAACATGTGATTAGCTAACAGAAACTATCACCGGACAATCAACCATGAACAAGAAATAATGTTTATATAAGACGGACAGAATTACAAGGATAGTTAGATTTCCTTAGTGTTCAGGCGGGGTCAAAACCGGGAGATACGTCAATCAAATCCCAAAAGGGGCAGGCAGAGAATCCAAGGACAACAGGCAGGCCGAGTCAGAACAGGCAGATCAGATACAGAGACGAGGTAACGCTGCAGCACTGACCAGTAACACACAAAATAATCTGCAGGGTTCAGATGCAATTGAAGGGACCTAAACAGTGAGGGCCTAATGAGGGAATGGGCTGCAGGTGAGATGGGCGGGAGGACCAGGTGAATGAGTGACAGGATGTGAGTGGCAGTGAGAGAATCAGGCAGGACCAAAATAATCTAAGATGGAGTGGAATGTGTGCCAGGTGGCTATTGAACATTCAAGATGCATGATATTTATCACTAATTGTACCCTCTGATTATCAGTAGCGGCTGGGTTGCATGTGGGTGAAATAATACATAATTAATGAGGAAAATATGAAATATACTTTCTAAAATGTGGACATAGCAGAGCTGCTATCCATTGCTTCATTTTCCACCTAACTAGTGTGTCCCCATGAAGCTGTGCACATTTATGTATGAGAAACAGCAGTTTCATAGAGTTATGAAACTCTTTCTCTGCTTCCATGTCCTCCACGGGTGGCTTGGTTCCTGTCTCCTCCAGTTCACGTCAATGTGTCCATGCACAAGACACTGAACCACAAATGCTCCTGAAGGCTGTGCTATTCGTTTGTGAATGAATTAATTCATATTTAGATCAGATATTGATGAATGGTTGGCACCTTGATATCAGCCTCTGTTGTCAATGTATGCATGTGTGCGTTGTTGACATACAGGGCTTTGAGGGGTCAGATGACTACAAATGAATCAGGGCTATGTTTGTTAACCACTTCTTTCTCTTTATAGGACTGTTCATATTTCATCTGTCAATATAGTTTAGCCACCAGATTACATGATGCTAGTCTAGTAAGGTATGTGCACACTTTCTGCAGAGCCATAAACATGCATCCAGAGAGAAGTGAGAAATAGGAATGTGACTATGTGGACAAACTATGGTAATTAGACTTTAATCAAAGTAACAGAACAAATGAAAGGTATAAGAGATAATGAAATTGAATGCAACAAAATATTAGAAATGACATTGTCCTTATTGTCGATACAGACATCTTTAGTAACTCATTTCATCAGCTTTACAGACAAAACAACAGATTTGATGAGATGTGTCAAAGAATACGGAGGTCATCTGTTATCTGTGGAACAATTCCAAACAAATAAGCATCCATGTTGTGTAGCAGGAGGGGGACAAAGCCGGCTGCATCACATTGAAAACAAAAGCTAGTGAAGCAAGACTCGTGCTTTGGTAAGATTGTCTTCGGCCATACAATCGGTGGTTCCTGTCAACTTAAATTCAAGCTTGTTGAAGGAGGGCTTTGACCTCGTGTCCGGAGTGATAAAGAATGATCGAATAAATGTGTAACTAAACTGGAAAACTCCAGCGTATTACTGGCCCAGAAGTAAACTGTATAGATCCTTAAAGTCATAAATCATCAGCCACAACATACCATGAATATAGTTCATTTGGTCCCTCCAGGTGGGGACAAACTGCCTACCCCAAGCGAAGGAGTTCAAGTATCTCGGGGTCTTGTTCACGAGTGAGGGTAAGGTGGAGCGTGAGATGGACAGGCGGATCGGTGCGGCTGCAGCAGTAAAACAGGCGCTGTACCGGTCCGTCTTGGTGAAGAGGGAGCTGAGCCGGAAGGCGAAGCTCTCCATTTACTGGTCGGTCTACGTTCCAACCCTCACCTATGGTCACGAACTCTGGGTCGTGACCGAAAGAACGAGGTCTCGGATACAAGCGGCCGAAATGAGCTTCCTCCGTAGGGTGGCCAGGCTCAGCCTTAGAGATAGGGTAAGGAGCTCGGACATCAGGGGGGAGCTTGGAGTCGAGTCGCTGCTCCTTCGTGTCGAAAGGAGTCAGCTGAGGTGGTTCGGGCATCTAGTCAGGATGCCTCCTGGACGCCTCCCATTAGAGGTTTTCCAGGCACGTCCAACTGGTAGGAGACCCCGGGGAAGACCGAGGACACGCTGGAGGGATTATATCTCCCGGCTGGCCTTGGAACGCCTCGGGGTCCCCCAGGATGAGCTGGAAAGTGTTGCGGGTGAGAGGGAAGCCTGGGTCGGCCTGCTGAACCTGCTGCCACCGCGACCCGACCCCGGATAAGCGGTCGAAAATGGATGGATGGATGGATGGTCCTGTGGGTTAATGAATAAATGCATTTGAATATATTTATTTATTTTCTTCTCTGATATTGTCCAAAAATCTAATTTGTTTAAAGGTGATTTTTTGGAAATGAGAAAAACCCATAAATATAACCAATATAAAGCTGCAAATATTGTTTATGAATATATGCTGTGAGCCATGAGGATCACTAAACTCATTAGTTGTTCTTGCCCATCTGTTATGTGTTTATTCTAAAGAAGATTGCAGGTGACATAACACGCCATCTGGCAGCATTAGTAGTTTGCAGCACTTTGGTCACAGCTTTTTTCCCCACAGTAAAAAAATAAAAGACAAAAAGCAGACAATTAAAATATAAGAAATGCAGCATAGACAGTAATAATCAAAAAGCTACAATAACAGGTACCTTAACATCCTCAATCCCCTTTCTGGAACACTATCCATGATCCAGAAGCAGAAGTATTACCTCCATAAAACACACGTGTAGGCTAGACTGGCACAAAGGTAATCAATATACAAAGTGCATCTGCGCTCGTAAATCTAGGCAATGACCGGATTGTATCCACAACCTCAAATGGATGTAGAAAAATAGCCAATTTGGCTCTGGGGGCAGAAAAGGAGACAGTATTGTAATAATCATATATATTTGATTTATTCTTGAAGGGAGGATAGTCTGACTGTCAGCCTTCCCATAAGTAAAGAAATCTAAATAATATGGCCTCCATGTTCTTCATGGATCATGACTGTGTTTGGTCTGATGAAGCTCAGCGATCCTTCATCATGATCATGTAGCTCATGGGTTAAGTCCGCTCTGGGAAACACAATGCTCGTGGATTATTATTATTATTATTATTAGTGATCACTGAGGATCTCTTAATAAGAGCACATCAACCAGCTGACAGTTGCTCAAACCTTTTGCTTTACCCTGCATCATGTTCAATATGTTGTTGTCTTATAACACTATTGATTATTGTCTACTTCTTGACCAATTAGAAAACTCATTTGGCATGTCTGGCCTGGTCCTCACATGCTTACCATATTATAAGAACACATTTGTTAGGCCAGCTGGCACTAGAAGCATTCATGTTATTCAAAACGTTGCAGCTAGAATCTTACTCAAAACTAGAACTGTCACACCGCGGTGAGGTTTGTTTTGTCTTGGGGTTTTGTCTCGTAACTTCCTGTTTTATTTTGAAGTCTAAACTCTCCTCTCGTTTCAGGTCACTTGCCCTTCCTCATGTGTCACCGGTCTGATTGTCTCCCCTGATCCCTGATTGGTTCCACCTGTTCCCCATTACCCTCATGTGCTTATAGTCTGCGTCTTCCCTTTGTCCTGTGCCGAAGTGTTTCGTCTCACGTCCGATCACCGAAGCCAGTCTTGATCACAGATACCAAGTCTTAGTTTGTAAGTTTTGTGCTACCTCGCTAGAGTGATTTTTTGTTGTAGCTTTCTTAGTCCCGCTTTTGTTTTCCTAGTTCTTAGGTTTATCTTTTTGTCGTCATAGTGCGTTTAGTTCTACTTAGCCTCCACCTCTTAGGAGGGTTTTGTTATCTCAAATAAAGTCTTCCCACTGACACCTCAGCATCTGAGTCCTGATTGGATTCCCGGCCTGACAGTACACTTCGGCCAGTATGGACTCAGCAGAGGCTGGCCAGTGGGCGGCCGCGCTACACGCTCAGGAAGCCCGCATCTCCCGTCAGGAGGAGTTTGAGGCGGCGATGGTGGCTCAGCTAGGCCAGCTTGCGTCCCAGGTGAGGGAGCTGGTGGACCGCCTGCAGCAGCCAGCCCAGCCACCCGCGGTGCCGGAGGCTCCAGCAGATGTCGTGGCTCCGTCCCCGGGCGCTCCCATGACTGGGATGGGAATCAAGTTGGCCCCCCCGGAGCGTTTCTCTGGGGAACCAGGACAATGCAGGGCTTTTCTTGTTGACTGTTCAATGCACTTTGAACAGCTCCCACAGGCCTTCATCACAGATCGGTCGAAAATAGCCTTCATGATTTCCCACCTGGCAGGGAGAGCCAGAGCTTGGGCCACCGCTGAGTGGGCGCGTGACTCTCCGCTTTGCTTCTCCTTCACAGACTTTAGAACTGCCCTCACGCGGACTTTTGACCCAGTGTCTTCAGACAGGGAAAAGGCCAGGGAGCTGAGCAGACTGACACAGGGCAGGGACTCTGTGTGCGACTACGCCATCCGCTTTCGCACCCTGGCGGTGGAGAGTGGGTGGGACAACACAGCCCTGTACGACATATTCTTGAAGGGGCTGGCGGCTCACATCCAGGAGCTGCTGCTGCCTGTGGATCTGCCTGCAGACCTGGATTCACTCATCTCGCTTGCTATCCGGACAGACAACCGGGTTCGTGAGCTCCGGCAACCGCGGAGCAGCGGGTCGACGACTGAGAGGTATCCACGTTCCCCTGCCCCGGGCGGGCAGGTTCCCCGTTATTCGCCACCTGAGCGCTGCCTCCCCGCCTCCACCGCTGGAGAAGAGGAGCCCATGCAGCTTGGCAGGATGCGGCTGACACCAGAGGAGCGACTACGACGCCAGCGGGAGGGCAGCTGCTTTTATTGCGGCAAGACCGATCACCTCGTCGCCGCCTGTCCGGCCAAGAAACCCCGGGAGGTGAGTCAAGCCACAGACCTCGCTCGGCGCAGCCTGACGCCGGTTAGGGTAACGCACCATGCCACCACTATTGACTTTAAGGCTCTCATAGACTCCGGGGCCGATGTGAGCCTAATGGACTGGGGTTTGGCGGGGACTTTGGGGTTAAAATCGGAACCCCTGGTCCGCCCCATCAAGGCCAGGGCCCTCAACGGCAAAGAACTATTCATGATCACTCACGCTACAGAACCACTGGAACTGCAGATCCAGGAGCATAGGGAACTCCTGAGCCTATATTTATTTGATTCACCCTCTCAGACTCTAGTCCTAGGGAATCATTGGTTATGTCAACACAACCCCCACGTAAACTGGAAAACAGGGGCAATCATGGGATGGGGGGAAGATTGTGCGGACCACTGCAAACCTGTTTCGGTCCAGGGCATTAACACGCCTTCCATTACTCGCGTTTCTGTCACTTCTGCCACAGACTCCGAGACGTCCGACCTGAGCTCCGTGCCTCCCTGTTACCACCACCTCCGAGAGGCTTTTAGCAAGACCAAGGCCATGTCCCTACCTCCACACCGACCTTATGATTGCGCCATAGACCTGGTTCCGGGCTCCCCCATTCCCAAGGGCCGGTTGTACTCCATCTCCGGGCCGGAGAGGGCAGCCATGAAGGAGTACATAGAGTCATCGCTGAGAACGGGGCTTATTCGTCCTTCCTCATCAATAGCGGGGGCCGGCTTCTTTTTTGTGGGTGTGGGGAAGAAGGACGGCTCCCTTAGGCCCTGCATCGATTACAGCCCCCTCAATGCCATCACCATTAAGAATCGTTACCCCCTGCTTCTCATGACATCAGTTTTTGACCAACTGCAACAGGCTAAGGTATTTACCAAGTTAGATTTACGCAATGCTTATCATTTAATCAGGATCAGAGAGGGAGATGAATGGAAAACAGGTTTTAATACCCCTAGCGGCCACTATGAGTACTTAGTCATGCCTTTCGGCCTCACCAATGCCCCCGATGTATTCCAGGCTATGATCAACGATGTTCTCCGGGACTTTTTAGAACCGGAAGTGTCGGTGCCCTCCGCCCACGCCATGATCCGCCGTTGCCGACGTATCTGGGCGGCCGCCCGGCAGCTCCTCATCCGCCAGGGAGACCGGGTCAAAAGGGCCGCGGTTCGGCGAAGACGGCCCGCCCCTGCGTACCAGCCGGGCCAGAGAGTGTGGCTCTCAGCCAAGAACCTCCACCTCAGAGCCCTCTCGAAGAAACTGGCACCACGCTTCGTGGGGCCGTACCCCATCACCAATATTATCGGGCCTGCAGCGGTGCGCCTTCGTCTGCCCCGGTCTCTCCGTGTCCACCCGACATTCCATGTAAGTCAGGTCAAACCGGTCAAGGAGAGCTCCATGGTCCCACCCCTCCCGCCCCCTCCTCCTCCTGAAATGGTAGACGGGGGTCCTGTCTACAAGGTCAAGAGGTTACTGGCTGTGCGCAACCGTGGTCGTGGCAAGCAGTACCTGGTGGACTGGGAGGGGTACGGCCCGGAGGAGCGTCAATGGGTCCCATCCCGGTTTATACTGGATCGGTCCCACATAGAAGACTTTGTGAAGGACCATCCTGAACTACCTGGGCCATCAGGGGTTGGCCCTTAGGGGGGGGGAGGGGGGGGGGGGGTACTGTCACACCGCGGTGAGGTTTGTTTTGTCTTGGGGTTTTGTCTCGTAACTTCCTGTTTTATTTTGAAGTCTAAACTCTCCTCTCGTTTCAGGTCACTTGCCCTTCATGTGTCACCGGTCTGATTGTCTCCCCTGATCCCTGATTGGTTCCACCTGTTCCCCATTACCCTCATGTGCTTATAGTCTGCGTCTTCCCTTTGTCCTGTGCCGAAGTGTTTCGTCTCACGTCCGATCACCGAAGCCAGTCTTGATCACAGATACCAAGTCTTAGTTTGTAAGTTTTGTGCTACCTCGCTAGAGTGATTTTTTTTTTTTTGTTGTAGCTTTCTTAGTCCCGCTTTTGTTTTCCTAGTTCTTAGGTTTATCTTTTTGTCGTGCTACCTCGCAAGAGTGATTTTTTTTGTTGTAGCTTTCTTAGTCCCGCTTTTGTTTTCCTAGTTCTTAGGTTTATCTTTTTGTCGTCATAGTGCGTTTAGTTCTACTTAGCCTCCACCTCTTAGGAGGGTTTTGTTATCTCAAATAAAGTCTTCCCACTGACACCTCAGCATCTGAGTCCTGATTGGATTCCCGGCCTGACAAGAACATGGTACCACATTACACATGTCTTAATGTCTCTTCATTGGCTCCAAATCCATGTAAGATCAGACTTACAAAACTTTGTAAAATTGTGCAAGACCCTTCATTCATTTAATTAAATTTCATTTAGCTGACTCTTTTATCCAAAGCGATTTACAATAAGTGCATTCAACCATGAGTACAAACTCGGAACAACAAGAAGCAAGAAAGTCAAACTACAAAGTGTTATAAGTAAGTAACATTCAAGTGCTTCTAAAATGCTACATTAAAACGTATTAAGACTTTCTGCCATCCTGATGTCATTGGAGAGCTCATTCCCATCTGATCTTCATAAACTCTCTTCAATCAGGATTGTTTGCTCTCAGGACACAGGGCCACTGTCGGCCCCTAGCGTTAACAGGCCACAGGGCAGTAACCTCCCTTTGGACATCAGACTGATTCTGTTGACGTCTTTAAATTAAACTCAACTTATTGAGCTGGCTTACTTAGCAACGCATCTCATAGCCATGCTCATCGTAGCCCTTCATTGTGCAAGTAACCATATATGGTCATGTTCCTCACAAAGTATTTCAATGAGTGGCCTATAAAGGGTTAAGCCAATGCACAGGGGCATACCTGTTATGTATTTTTTGTTCCTCCCAAGATGACATGATATTGTGCAGATTGTAAAACCATTTGTGGTAAATTTGTGATTTTGAGCATTACAAAATAAATTGAATTGAATGAAATGATGTTCATGATAACGATGGATAAGCTGTTGGTGGGGTGAAGAAGGAAGGTTGACCTGGTAAGGGCTTGAAGAGGTCCTGGCACAACTCTATACTTTGTCCTCCAAAACAATGAACTTGGGAATAGGATTTTCAATCACGTCTCCTGTTTCCATGATTTACAGGCACTAGATAACAGTATATGGGTATTAAGTAACACTTACACTTACTCCTGCTGTGATGATGTACCAGTATTAAAAAAATCCAGTTGCAGCGTTTGGCTTCTTCTCAATACAATTATCACATGCTGTATTATGGATTGGTTAGGAATAGCCAAACTGCAATACATCACCATTTGTCAAATAATGCAATCATGTTCTCAGTCATGATGAGCAAGTGACTGCGGTTTAGTGCTAGAGCGGGGCCGCCCTTCAATCCCCGGCTAGTCCAAGTCCATGTGTCCTTGGGAAAGACACCAAGGCTGTTCCAGTGGTGTATGAATGTTAGCTAGTCCTGATGCAGGTGGCACCTCCATGGTCGCTCCTCCCATCAGCGTGTGAATGGGTGAATGATGACAAGTAGTGTGGGTCGGCTCAGGTGGTATTTTTGGAGATCAGAGGTCTTTCCTTCCGTGCAATCTGTGAGTAAGTTTATAAGATAATGGAGAATTAAACTGACCTGCTGCAGCTTTTTCTGAAGGCAGCCATTTGAAAACTGTGTGCACAAAAAAAGTTATTCTCACACTTCAAATAACTTAAAATATTAAATAGTCTTCTTGCAAGGAACACATATTTGCCATCCTTTTTCACTCCTCTTTTCATGTCAAGAGGGGTTACAGGCCTTGTCTGTCAAATATGTCATTTCAACTGCACAACGTGATTGATGATAAGTCTGTCAATATATTGTTATGTCTGGCAAATTATATCATTCACTGCTAATACATGTGCATGCCCCTAACTCAGGTGATTTAAAAAAAAATTTGCTTTCACTGTCAGACCTCAACATGTACTCTCTCATACTTTTAGGTGATTTCCTTTGTTGTTTCATGTACAGTCGAATAATAGTAGACTCATAGTAGACTCATTGTAGACTCATAGTAGACTCATAGTAGACTCATTGTAGAGTAGACTCATAGTAGACTCATTGTAGACACATAGTAGATTCATTATAGACTCATTATAGACTCATAGTAGACTCATTGTAGACTCATTGTAGACACATAGTAGACTCATTGTAGACTCATTGTAGACACATAGTAGATTCATTATAGACTCATTATAGACTCATAGTAGACTCATTGTAGACTCATTGTAGACACATAGTAGACTCATAGTAGACACATAGTAGATTCATTATAGACTCATTATAGACTCATAGTAGACTCATTGTAGACTCATTGTAGACACATAGTACACTCATTGTAGACTCATTGTAGACTCATAGTAGACTCATTGTGGACTCATTATAAACTCATTATAGACTCATAGTAGACTCATTGTAGACTCATTGTAGACACATAGTAGACTCATTATAGACTCATTATAGACTCATAGTAGACTCATTGTAGACTCATTGTAGACACATAGTAGACTCATTGTAGATTCATTGTAGACTCATAGTAGACTCATAGTAGACTCATTGTAGAGTAGACTCATAGTAGACTCATTGTAGACTCATAGTAGACTCATAGTAGACTCATTGTAGAGTAGACTCATAGTAGACTCATTGTAGACTCATTGTAGACACATAGTAGACTCATTGTAGACTCATTGTAGACTCATAGTAGACTCATTGTAGACACATAGTAGACTCATTATAGACTCATTATAGACTCATAGTAGGCTCATTGTAGACTCATTGTAGACACATAGTAGACTCATTGTAGACTCATAGTAGACTCATTGTAGACTCATTATAAACTCATTATAGACTCATAGTAGACTCATTGTAGACTCATTGTAGACACATAGTAGACTCATTATAGACTCATAGTAGACTCATTGTAGACTCATTGTAGACACATAGTAGACTCATTGTAGATTCATTGTAGACACATAGTAGACTCATTGTAGATTCATTGTAGACTCATAGTAGACTCATAGTAGACTAATTGTAGAGTAGACTCATAGTAGACTCATTGTAGACACATAGTAGACTCATTATAGACTCATTATAGACTCATAGTAGACTCATTGTAGACTCATTGTAGACACATAGTAGACTCATTGTAGATTCATTGTAGACACATAGTAGACTCATTGTAGATTCATTGTAGACTCATTATAGACTCATAGTAGACTCATTGTAGACTCATTGTAGACACATAGTAGACTCATTGTAGACTCATTATAGACTCATTATAGACTCATAGTAGACTCATTATAGACTCATAGTAGACTCATTGTAGACTCAGTAGATTCATAGTAGACTCATAGTAGACTCATAGTAGACTCATTGTAGACTCATTATAGACTCATTGTAGACTCATTGTGACACATAGTAGACTCATTGTAGACTCATTATAGACTCCTAGTAGACTCATTATATAGACTCATAGTAGATTCATTGTAGACTCATAGTAGACTCATTGTAGACTCATTGTAGACTCATAGTAGATTCATTGTAGACTCATATTAGACTCATTGTAGACTCATTGTAGACTCATAGTAGACTCATAGTAGACTCATTGTAGACTCATAGTAGACTCATTGTAGACACATAGTAGACTCATTGTAGACTCATAGTAGACTCATTGTAGACTCAGTAGACTCATTGTAGACACATAGTAGACTCATTGTAGACACATAGTAGACTCATTGTAGACTCATTGTAGACACAAAGTAGACACCATTGTAGATTCATTGTAGACTCATTGTAGAGTAGACTCATTGTAGACACATAGTAGACTCATTATAGACTCATTATAGACTCATAGTAGACTCATTATAGACTCATAGTAGACTCATTGTAGACTCATAGTAGATTCATTGTAGACTCATAGTAGACTCATTGTAGACTCATTGTATACTCATTGTAGACTCATAGTAGACTCATTGTAGACTCATTGTAGACTCATAGTAGATTCATTGTAGACTCATAGTAGACTCATTGTAGACTCATAGTAGACTCATAGTAGATTCACTGTAGACTCACTGTAGACTAGACTCATTGTAGACCCATTATATGGGACGCTCTGTATAACAGTTGGAAGCAACTTTGTCCTGCTTACAACTCATTCAGCTGAACACTTGCCTTTGCTTGCAGACGTGAGAAAGTTGGGACTTTATTAAAGTGAGTACCTGCCCCTCCACAATCTATGTAAAACATATTTTCACTTGAATGGCCCCTTGTGCCAATATCAGGACTAACTTTACATTTTTAGATTCAATAATGTGTCTGTTGCTATTGCTGGCTACAGTAAATACAAGTATAACATCCTGGTTTAAAGAGCCTCCAGTGTGTTTCTTAAAGATGGAAACACACATCGACATTGCTGAAGAAGTCATGTGACCTGTCACCACATCCACTACAGATATCAGATTTAAAAGGCCTTCAGTGAACTATGGTGTTGACTAGTTTACAGCTGAACTATTTTCCATCTAACCTTGTGTGTTCGTTGTTTCTACGGTGATCATTTTCAAGAGCTCTGATGCTAACTTGTCAGTATGGTGATGCAGGTAATTAACATTATTTACATTCTTCCCAAACTGATGCAGATGTTTACGTGTAGGTATGCATTCTGATTAGTTGAGACTATCATAGTTTATTGACAATAATACACAATAATTGAATGTAGCTATACTGTACAGTGTAATTATGTAACTAGATGAGTCTCCACTGTGTCTGAAGAAATAATACATTAACACACTATGGACATCCACTCAGACAACTTGTGTGATGGTATTGTTATGAAAACATAATACAATGCAGACACATTGTGAGCAGTCCCCATGACTCCAATAACAGTAAGATTAGCTGACCCGTTAGCTTAGCCGATTGGAGCTAATGAGTGATGTTTGTCAGACTGCCGTGAATGAAAGTCTCCATGTTACTCCAGCTCTGTCAGTGCTTCACGCTGTACATTCCATTATAAAACTGCTCAGATAATTACTGAAATGTAGGCGCATAATAATAACAAGCAGTAGTTGTCAACGCAAACAATGCTACACATTCCCACATCCTGTGTGGACAGGAAGTTAATAGACAGACCAGTCGAGTAATCAGAACTTCCTAAACTCATGTTAGTAAGGAACTGCAGATGAAAATGTATCTGTCTGGCTGGAGAGTGGCATACTTACATTAATGTTGATTAATGTTCACTGTCCTCGACATTTAAAAACATAAACATATGCAACACTGTAACACTGGTGGCGACATAGCATTCTATCAGCAGGCCCAAATATATGCATGTACACACAGGTTGTTGAGACACTTCATACGTGACACTCTTTTTCAATTACTCTCATCACCTAAAGCAAACACACACACACACACACACACACACACACACACACACACACAGTGGCAGCCAAGCGTAGCCTGGCCGAGGCAGAGGAGATCATGATGGTGAATTGTATCTCAGACTTTTCTGTAAAGCAGAGCTGGAATGGAAACAGAATAGATAATAGAGACAGAAACCAAGGTGGACCAGAGGGAAAGGACAAACAAACTATAACAATTAAATATCCATCCATATGTGCCTGGTGGCAAATCTCAGTGAGAATAATACATCTTCTGTGTGTGTGTGTGTGTGTGTGTGTGTGTGTGTGTGTGTAAAGTACTATCAGTATAGTGATACAAACCTCAGTGTGTGTGTGTGGTACAGATATTAAAGGAGAGATGGAGCCCAGGCAGACAATCACTGATGAACTGTGAAATGTGACGATGAGCTCGAAGACGCTCCTCTGAATGAACACAAGAAAAGACAAGCAGGGAGAGAATGATGGAGAGAGGTGTTGAAGTGTTTGCAACAATGAAGAAATGAAAAGAAAACCAATGACAGTATCCTCTGGATTCAGCATTTCATCTATAATGTTTAGGACTCCTAGTTGTCCCAGCAGTGACGGGACATCCAGCGCTACGATGACCTGCTGCTGCACACAGCTTCATGCTGTTTGTGTAATACACTCAAATACAAACAGTATCTTCTCTCAGACTATGTAGATTATCCTTCCTACCAGTACATTTAATTCGTAATTTATTTGCATCTCTTTGGGAAATAACTTGATCATAGATTTGCACTCTGGTTTAACTGACACTTAAAGGGTCCACTATATTTACCAGCTAGTCTCTTAGGGATGACACTCAACAGTATTGTAGTTTATTCCATAGAATGCGCTGAAAACCCCCAAAAAGCTTTGCAGAGCCCAGGAAAATCAAGATGAAAACTGTACAAAATATCATACTTTAACTTGTAAGCTCTACATTTCTGTTTGCTGTGTATGGAGACATTAGCTCATGAGGAAGCTTGTCTCTCAGCCTCTGTCACTCTATTGGAGCTGTCTCCTGCAGTCTTCAACCAAGTGGAGAGACATGTATGACTGATGTCCAAATAAAAGGCTTCTTAGGAAAAACACCTTTTTTAAACTGTTGAAAGGAAGCCAGCTGGAGAGGAGTCAGTGTTGAGCTGCTGGAAGAGACCCATTCCTCCATTCTGGCAGTTTTACAGCTGGCTCACTCTCTTCTCATGCAGACATCACAAAGTGGAACGATAGCTCAGTGAAAACATGTATTTGTCTTGAGGAGATGACTGGAGAAGATTGTTTGCTATCTGAAACAACCATTCATCTGTTGTGTTTATTAATCCATCTGAAATAACTTGATAAGCAGGACAAACATCAGGATGTTATAGAAAGCTGGCTCACCCAATAGGGTGGAGGGGATTTGGAGGAGGAAACCAAAGAACTGATGACAGGCCTCACCTTGGAGGAGTGAACATTGGGGTGTACCTGCATGGCCCTGTGGGAGGCGCAGCCGGACCGCCACCAGGATTCATCACTTGATTCTAGATTAGGTTCTGAAGGGACAGCTAGACCTTCTGACCCGCCAGATGAAGCGAAGCTGGGAGGCGTTGCAGGTCAGCTGCTCTCCTATAACGCTCGTTAGTGCAGCCCGGACCCTCCTCCATGGCAGGGGACAGCAGTGCAGCAGTGAACACGCAGACCACATAGACCACTTAGAACACACAGACCACGCAGACCACACAGACCAGAACACACAGACCACACAGACCAGACTACACAGACCACACAGATCACGCAGACCACACAGACCACGCAGACCAGACCACACAGACCATGCAGACCACACAGACCAGAACACACAGACCACGCAGACCAGACCACACAGACCAGACCACACAGACCACGCAGACCAGACTACACAGACCACACAGATCACGCAGACCACACAGACCACGCAGACCAGACCACACAGACCATGCAGACCACACAGACCAGAACACACAGACCACGCAGACCAGACCACACAGACCAGACCACACAGACCACGCAGACCAGACTACACAGACCACACAGATCACGCAGACCACACAGACCACGCAGACCAGACCACACAGACCATGCAGACCACACAGACCAGAACACACAGACCACGCAGACCAGACCACACAGACCACGCAGACCAGACCACACAGACCATGCAGACCACACAGACCAGAACACACAGACCACGCAGACCAGACCACACAGACCACGCAGACCAGACTACACAGACCACACAGATCACGCAGACCACACAGACCACGCAGACCAGACCACACAGACCATGCAGACCACACAGACCAGACCACATAGACCACGCAGACCAGACCACACAGACCAGACCACGCAGACCACACAGACCAGACCATGCAGACCACGCAGACCACACAGACCACACAGACCAGACCATGCAGATCACGCAGTCCACACAGACCATGCAGACCAGACCACACAGACCACGCAGACCACGCAGACCACACAGACCAGACCACACAGACCAGACCACACAGACCGCACAGACCAGACCACACAGACCACGCAGACCAGACTACACAGACCACACAGATCACGCAGACCACGCAGACCACACAGACCATGCAGACCAGACTACACAGACCACACAGATCACGCAGACCACGCAGACCAGACCACATAGACCATGCAGACCACACAGACCAGACCACATAGACCATGCAGACCACACAGACCAGACCACATAGACCATGCAGACCACACAGACCAGACCACATAGACCATGCAGACCACACAGACCAGACCACATAGACCATGCAGACCACACAGACCAGACCACATAGACCACGCAGACCAGACCACACAGACCAGACCACAAAGACCACACAGACCACGCAGACCACACAGACCACGCAGACCAGACCACACAGACCACGCAGACCAGACCACACAGATCACGCAGACCACACAGACCAGACCACGCAGACCACACAGACTACGAAGACCAGACCACACAGACCACGCAGACAACAAAGACCACACAGACCAGACCACACAGACCACGCAGACCACACAGACCACGCAGACCACACAGACCACGCAGACCAGACCACACAGATCACGCAGACCACACAGACCAGACCACGCAGACCACACAGACTACGAAGACCAGACCACACAGACCACGCAGACAACAAAGACCACACAGACCAGACCACACAGACCACACAGACCAGACCACATAGACCACACAGACCAGACCACATAGACCACACAGACCACACAGACCATGCAGACCAGACCACACAGACCACGCAGAACACACAGACCACGCAGACCACACATACCATGCAGACCAGACCACACAGACCATGCAGAACACACAGACCACGCAGACCACACAGACCAGACCACACAGACCACACAGACCAGACCACACAGACAACACAGACCACGCAGAACAGACCACACAGACCACACAGACCACACAGACCAGACCACGCAGACCACTAGTGTTGTATAAAGTACCCAAAAGCCGTACTTGAGTAAAAGTAAAGATACCTTACTGGAAAATTACTCCAGTAAAAGTAAAAGTCACCTATTAAAATACTACTTGAGTAAAAGTCTTAAAGTATCTGATATTTTCTGTACTTAAGTATCAAAAGTATTTTTCTGATATAAAATGTACTTAAGTATTGAAAGTAAAAGTACAAGTACATGCTTTTAATAAAAAAGCAATGGGTCAGAATTTTGAGAATTATGAAGTTTATTCTTTTAAGTGCTGTGGCCACCGTGACCAAGGACAAGGAGTTGTGTTGATAAAATAACTGGGTTGGCTGGGATCCATCCATATATATTATGTTCAACATAATATATTGTACCTAAGTATACTTTTGCATCTACTATGAACTTATCATCATAATTCTCCAAAAAGCAATATGACACTATGAAGGAGTTGTAACAGTGTGGTTATAAGTATGCTCATTCCGCCCGGAACAGAAAGAATGAATGAACAATTTAAGTTAAATTAAAAAAATCAAGTCCGGAAAGATGTTTTATTGTGAAAAATGACCAGATACATCCGTCTGTGGTAACCTCAGACGGAACCTCTTGACACATGTCAATATGTTACATTACCCTAAAAATGAAACTTAAGTCTGTTTAAAAAAAAAAGGTTTGGGAGCGCTGGACTAGAGGATGCAGAGGGAAAATGCAGAATATTGTGATTCGCAAAACCTGCTTGGTGGAGTCTGTGTTCCACCACAGTCCCGGATGTGTTTTTTCTTTCTAGAGATAGATTTGATTTTGTAGCGAGTAACGAAGGTTTCAGGGGAAATGTATCGGAGTAAAAGTATCAGTTTTCTTTGCAAAATGTAGTGAAGTAAAAGTAAAAGTAAACCGAAATATAAATAGTAAAGTAGAGGACATATATCCCAAAAAACTACTTAAGTACAGTAACGAAGTATTTCTACTTCGTTACTATACACCACTGCAGACCACACAGACCAGACTACACAGACCACACAGACCACGGAGACCATGCAGACCACGGAGACCATGCAGACCACACAGACCACACAGACCAGACCACACAAACCATGCAGACCAGACCACACAGACTACGCAGACCAGACCACATAGACCAGACCACACAGACCACACAGACCAGACCACACAGACCACACAGACCACACAGACCAGACCACATAGACCAGACTACACAGACCACATAGACCAGACCACACAGACCACGCAGACCACACAGACCAGACCACACAGACCAGACCACACAGACCACGCAGACCACACAGACCAGACCACACAGACCAGACCACACAGACCACACAGACCACACAGACCACGCAGACCACACAGACCACACAGACCACGCAGACCACACAGACCACACAGACCACACAGGCCACGCAGACCACGCAGACCACACAGACCAGGCCACGCAGACCACACAGACCATGCAGACCAGACTACACAGACCACACAGACCACGGAGACCATGCAGACCACGGAGACCATGCAGACCACACAGACCACACAGACCAGACCACACAAACCATGCAGACCATGCAGACCAGACCACACAGACCACACAGACTACGCAGACCAGACCACATAGACCAGACCACACAGACCACGCAGACCAGACCACACAGACCACACAGACCACGCAGACCAGACCACATAGACCAGACCACACAGACCACGCAGACCAGACCACACAGACCAGACCACGCAGACCATGCAGACCACACAGACCAGGCCACGCAGACCACACAGACCACGCAGACCAGACCACACAGACCACGCAGACCTGGACCTCAGGCTCCAGAAACAATGGTGGCTGAAAGCTGTGTACACACTGATGTGGACAGACCTGTGCCTGAGACTGGAAGGGAGTTATGAACAATCTCAATATTGACGACTCCTCTTATTACGCATACAGCGCATTAAACATGTGGTGGAAATTAATGTATAATTTCCTTGTGAGAAATCAAAAGTATTCCAAGCTTGTCTGTCTTTAAGTATTTATTACAGGATAAGATATGGGAACACTCTCAAGAGGGTACAAGTCATCAAACATAAGTCATCAAACATAAGTCAAACAGTACTAACACACGGAAGGATAAAGTTTGGATCCAAAACCCTCTGACAAAACACATTAAACATTTTAGTCAGAGTTCGTAACAGGATACCGACACTTAACCAGAAAGAAGCTTTTTGGATCCATTGACTGAATGTGTTTATGTATCCTGGTCTTAATGAAGATATACTGGAGACCTCACTGGTTTTCTTGAATAGAGCTCTCTGTTTTTCCAACAGCACATGTTAAACATCGATGGATACCTATCTTCCATTCATGATGTGTATATAAAATACTTAATATTTCCTTGTTTTCATGATTTATAATTTGTTTCACCAGTAATGCCATAATGCAGGTAATTGCCTCCCATGATCCTCATGCCCCTTATGCTCCTCATCCTGGCAGCTGTGATTGCTTTTCATGTTGTATTGTATTATACAAACTGTGACAGTGAATCTGAACTGAAAGCATTAAACACTACGTCAATGTGGTCAATGTTTGACAGTAACCGGTTTATTTGGCTCCTTGAAGCTCTCCAGCGGTAAACTGAAGGACAAGGTGAGTGTGGAAGAAACAGAATCTGCCGACTTTCATCACAGAAACTCAGTGAAGAAAGTTTGGAGAGGTAGGAACCCGTGAGGTCAGTATTTCAGAGCTATCAAAGATTCATGGCATATTCAGACTGAAAGCATGAAGTCACCACTTTTAGCTCTCATGTGATCAAGTGTGTGCATGCATGGTACAACATGCACAACGTGTGAGAGGCTTTGATGGATGGATGTGTCGATAAGCCAAGTGGAATAGGGAACATACGTATCGATACCAATAATGTATCAGAGACAAGCTAGTAAATCATTTTGGGTTTTCACTTGTATCCAATCAGATTAATCATATTGCTGTGCTGCTCAAGATGCAAGCTCACTGGGGAAGGGACAGGAGATTACATTTAAAACGATTGAAATGAAACAGCTGACTCCTGGAAAGACTAAAGACATTCTCTATAGTGTTTGAAACCTACACAATACCTTATGGCTTGCGTGTGCGTGCGTGTGTGTGTGTGTGTGTGTGTGTGTGTGTGTGTGTGTGTGTGTGTGTGTGTGTGTGTGTGTGTGTGTGTGTGTGTGTGTGTGTGTGTGTGTGTGTGTGTGTGTGTGTGTGTGATGGAGCAGCTGGTGCAGAGTTTGGCCTGTACACATCCCCATGGGAGCTAGCCTGCAGCACTGCTGGCATTAAGCATCACACGATTTCCATAATGCAGGTATGAATTCAGACCAGGTAGACCACAGCCAATAAATCACCTGGGAAGAACTGAGGAGATACAGATTGAGTCAGAGACAGAGAAAGGGAGGTGGTGGAAGAAAACATTGGGGGACGAAAGAAAAGAGAGTGAGATAAACAGAGAGGAAATTGAGAGTGGGGAAGAGCGAGAGAAAGCCAGTGGATAGACGGGGGAGGGGGAGACAATAATGTGAAAGGCTATTGCGTGGCAGCCAGAAATAGCCTGCCATCAATTAAGATAAGCATAGCAAGCGCTCCCTAAGACAGATGAATGCTCCAGTGTATGTGAGGCCTGGGAAGCTCCTGTCACAGTGTCCCCCTTTACATCTCTCTCAGAAAGCCTATTGCATAAATAGAGGATTAAGCACATTGCTCACAGGCCCCATGCACCGTCTGCAAAATCAAATGTCCTTCAATGGAAAGAATACCCACACAGTGCCTGAAGTGGGGCATTTATCTTGTTAGGGTACAATGGAGGAAAGATAGCAGGAACTTAAAATATGCCCATTCTGCATGCTAGAGTCCATGTGAGGGTTTGCAGATGCAACCAGCTACGTTGAAACAGAAGGTCTTCTTCTAATATGATTTTTTTTTACCATTTAAGCACCTCATAGCCTTCATATATGATGCTATAGCTATATTAGACATCCCCTGGTTAGTCCCCTGATCATTAGATGTCCCCTGGTTATTAGACGTCCCCTGGTCATTAGACGTCCCCTGGTTATTAGACGTCCCCTGGTCATTAGACGTCCCCTGGTCATTAGACATCCCCTGGTTATTAGACGTCCCCTGGTTAGTCCCCTGGTTATTAGACGTCCCCTGGTTAGTCCCCTGATCATTAGATGTCCCCTGGTTATTAGACGTCCCCTGGTCATTAGACGTCCCCTGGTTATTAGACGTCCCCTGGTTATTAGACGTCCCCTGGTCATTAGACGTCCCCTGGTTATAAGACGTCCCCTGGTTAGTCCCCTGGTTATTAGACGTCCCCTGGTTAGTCCCCTGGTTATAAGACGTCCCCTGGTTAGTCCCCTGGTTATTAGACGTCCCCTGGTTAGTCCCCTGGTTATAAGACGTCCCCTGGTTAGTCCCCTGGTTATTAGACGTCCCCTGGTTAGTCCCCTGGTTATAAGACGTCCCCTGGTTAGTCCCCTGGTTATTAGACGTCCCCTGGTTATTAGACGTCCCCTGGTTAGTCCCCTGGTTATAAGACGTCCCCTGGTTAGTCCCCTGGTTATTAGACGTCCCCTGGTTAGTCCCCTGGTTATAAGACGTCCCCTGGTTAGTCCCCTGGTTATTAGACTTGTCTGTGCATAAGCACAAACAACAGTCAGAGTTTTGTAAAACTCCAACACGGCGGCGCCCGGCTGGGAAACTCTTGAGTTTCCCAACTTCAGCCTGGCAATACAATGTGTATTAAATAAACAAAATGAAACCATTTCTCTTCTATAAGAGCCACAATCCATATCTCGGGGACACAACATTCACTGCTCTGGTTATTGTGGCCCAAGCCACTATAAAAAAAAAAAAAACACTTTAGAGATGTTTGTGTGTTCGGACACCATTGTCCCAATTTCTTCTGGAGTTGTGTTTTTTGTATGAAGTGCTCAAGGACCATGACAAAGGCTTAATTCATCCAGATGTTGTTGCATGCTGGATCCTACTAGTGATGCCTTGATGACGTGGTCTTTGAAATACTGAAACACTGCAGTTTGATTTGTTATATGGTCTTAAGCTCTGTCACAATGTCTTCATCAAAGACTTGAAAGGCATTTCCTGTTCTCTTCAACCTTCTCCTTCTACTTCTCTGAGTTGTTCATATCAATGTATCTCACTCACCAAGTCGTCCTGTCAATCTTCATGTCCCTTGCCACCTGACGTAAAAAAGTAGACAAAGCCACATTTTGCACACACCAGATGATCATTCAAAATAACACACCTGTGAAGGTGAACATACAGCAGCTATAGAGGCTAAGTACAGAGCTACAGGAAAAGAAAGACAATAATCTGCCTCCAGTACGTTGATTATGTGCTTTATTGAACTCAGGCATGACCATTCATCCACATAGACAGCCAGAAGCATTCTATGTACACACTCCGATATGACAATATCAATGAGCTGAGAAGAGACCAATGGAGGCTGAAGGTCAGCTGCCATTATAATCAGGCTGCAGACTCAATGGCAGGAAGGAGATGTGCCGTAACATGCTGGTGAGGTGGAACTAAATGACTAGAATCATCACCACATCAGTGCTTTTACATAAACCATTGCACTATACTCTTGGATAAGCCCTTACCGACTTTGAGCATGTTACAATTAAAGTATATTGCATTTGTCTTTTTGTTCTTTATGGATAATTAGCTAAATCCAGATGATGAGCCACCGGATCAAAGGATGTTCCTATTTGCAGTAGTTTCTAGGAACTCTTAATTCAAGCTGGAACGGCAGCATGCCCCGTAACAAGCAGGATGTGTTGTGTTCTCGAGTGGGCTGCAGACGTGCTTATGGACTTTGGGCAGAGCCAGCGTAGCTGTTCTCCCTGCTTCCAGCGCTGCCTGACCCTCGCTCCATACTTAAAAAGCAGCGTGATGAGAGTGGTATCGATCTTTTTGTCTAATCTCAGAGAGAAAGCACAAGAGAATGTCAGCTCATGAGAAAACTATTCTACAACCTTGTGCTTTCAAGGATTCAAGGATCATTCATAGTCATTATTGCTGTTATAAATGAGTTTGGCGAAAATGTAAACAATTTGTAGTTGCAATGGCAGAGTGGCACTGGTCCTGTGTGGGCTTTCCACTGTGCTCATTGACTCCAGGGAACTGGAGAAGAGTTTGCTTGTAAAGACACCCATCATCCATGCAGCCTGCTGCAGAAGACCTGCTAGACTGCAGGACCCTGAAGCATTTCACAAAGAGCGCTTTGTGCTTACTTATTCATAGTTTATTAGTATTGAATGTGACGCAAATTTGACAAAGCACTCCCTTTGGTCTGGAGCAATAAACACGGCAAGTGTGAAGTCGATGTGATGAGCAGCTCTTGAGAGATGTGCAGAACACAGACATTGATTCCTTGCTTTATAGATACCTAACAGTCACCTTTAATATGCTTCTAATCCTCATCACTGCAGTATAAACTGACTTTGGCGGCCTTCTAGGAGCCATTGCATATGTGTTGAATCATAAGTTCCACAAACCTGCTGAACTGGTGAGAGTGTGCACTTCTTCTAACACAAGTGTTGAAATCCAAACAGTTTGTTTTTGTCACTCCTCCACTTTGGTGAAGCAAACATGATCTGTCCTTTGTGTGTCTACCAGTTCATTCATGTATCTGCATGTGTTTTTATGATTACACTGTGTTTACACAGGGAGCATGTGTGTTGTCTGTTGTGTACTGTATCAGTGATGCATGTTGTGTCTTTGTGCTCCAGCTATGCTCTTGACAGACAGCTCACCTGCTGCTGCTGAGGCCTCGTGTCACATATGGACATAGCCTCTCCTTTGAAAAAAGAAAAAGATCCAATTAATAATATCTTTTAAGGTTGTGCATTTTGCATGTTCCATTTTCTCATTATCATTTCATCTGGTTTGTTCGTTTCCCCTACTGATCCCACCTCACGAAACCCTCCAGGATCCTTCAGTGTTTTCACTCTTACCATGTAATAATGTTCTACAGGTGGTGAAGCCCATTGAGACTGCAGCTGTGATCCATCCAAAGGTAGTTGTCATGGTGACACTGCACATCTTCAGCTTCCTGGTACCAATCTATAGTAAGGAAACTTTCTTGACCCAGTCAGACCTCACTTCTACACTCACTTTGCTCCGCTGACTGTAGTTTGTTCTCCACCGTGTCTATACAGGCTGAGTAGTGGCTGTGACTACCCAGAATGCATTCAGGGACAGTACTAGTCAACTGTGTTTCTGTTCATAGCAACCCACTGCAGTTATGCATGAACAACCTGACATTAAGTGTAACAACACCCTTCGGATGATGTTTCCGTGCACAGCGCAAGAAGATTTGGTTTTGGGTTTCATAACCAAACTCTAGCATTCATATTGAGATTATCATCATCTGTTTGCTGAGGTGAAGAGACAGAGTGAAGGTTTAACTGTCAGCTAGAGTCCCAGCTGATATATGTTTAAATGTTTCAGTATTTCAAAGTAAGACCTGTTTCATTACAATTTGAAGTCTCCTTGAAATCTCAACTACAATAAAACACCTCTATTAGCCTCTCCTGTGAAAAAATAAAAAGATCCAATTAATAATAACTTTTAAGATTTTCAAATTACAATTCAAATTAATCGATTTTTCATTTTCAGCTCGGCTGCCCCTGCAACCCTGCAATTATCATCAATTAGAGGGTTCACTATAACACAAATAGCCTCTTCTCTGAGAGAGTCAGTGGCAGCATTGAACAAGCCTCGTTCAGCCAGTGAGCTGGACAGTGTCTGGATGCCTATGAGAAATGTATTTATCACATTAGACTGCTTGTTTTGACTGAATGCCCTGAAAGAAGGTCAGTGTGAAGTGCAGAAAACATCTTCACACATTAAAAACATCAGTTGAGGCGTGTCCTGAAAAGCTTCCCTGCCATGGACCAAGGACAGGTCAAATATTGCAGCGTAAGAGTCTCACTTTCCCTTTGCATTACCTCCTTGCACACTTACTAAAAAAACACATTTATTCAAATGCTCATAACAACCTGTGTGTTATCCTGACAAGCAGCTTCTTTCTGTCGTGTAAATAATGGCATTCTTCCCCCAGCGTAAAGGAGGAAAAGTAGTGTGATCATAGAGCACCTTTGAGAGGAGGAAATGTAAAAGATGTTGTCTTCAGTTCAGATTGTCTTCAGTTCAGATTGCCCGTTGCATTCGTTCTTGTCCTGTATGGTGGCTGATCCTAACTGGCCGTGACTGATAGAGAACAGGTGATGTTTGCAGTGTAGAACTGGGTCAGCATCTCCTGAGGCAGGTTGTACTTCCTGACACAGGAAGTACATCTTCTGCCGGGCCTGTTTCCTGATGGTGCCTGTGGTGGAAATCCTGGTGGACTTGTTTTTCAGCTCCAAGTGTTGCTCTACAGAAGTCTTTCCCCACTTCTGTAGACTTCCTCCTTAGCTGTCCTTGACCAAATACATTATTGGTAGACTAATACTCACTATATGATTTTGTAGACAAATGGATTAGTTGATTAAATCAACGGATCTTTAAAACTGCGTTTCTCCACAAAGAATACCACAAGTTTCTTGTAAAAGAGTCATTCAGCATGAAATCCTGAATCGTCTAAAACTAGTCGACTAAGGGGGCACTCGGATTTGCTGGTCTATGTGCAGGTTTTAATCGCCACATGTTCCAACTAAACACCATAAGAGTGGCCACTGCAGCGATAGAGGGTTCTTAGTGGAGATGTAGATGTGTGTTTTTGACAAGGAGATGATTACTGAGTTTTTATTCAACTTCCCAAATGTGTGTTCACCTTCACAAATATACATCAGCATTTAGAGAGTAGGAGGAAAAACCAGCAGCTCAAACTGACCAATCACAGCTCTTGTGGACCCCATGTGGTATTTCAGCAAGAGACAACATAACGAAGAAAAGAAAACTAGCTTGGCTCTGTTTGCCCTCAGATTGATGTTTGGGCCAGCAGGAGGCCGGGAGGTAATCTCTCCTCCTGTAATCTCCCAATGGAAAAAGAAAAGGAATCACATTCCTAAATAGATAATCTAAAGTGGAAGGCAGGAAAAGCACCAGAGAGAAAATGGACGGCTTCATCTGATGGATCATGGTCCTTTGGCCTCCCCAAATTGGCAAACTCTGCCCCGAGCAATAATCTACTCAGCACAACAGCCTTTTGCTCGCTGGTAAATTCCATTTATATGAATAGTAGCATTGGACGAAGACCGTGAGATAAAACAGTGAGAGAGAAAACAAAAAGGGAAGATGGCGCGGCCGATGGCTGCCTCGGTATGTAGGTGCTCATTGTTTCTTGTTGTTTTTGTGTTAAATGCTGCTTTCTGCTGCGATTCCCGGAGCTCTTTCACCAGAGATGAGCTCATGAACATCAGGGTAACAACCCCAGCGGACTTATTTCCAACTTTTTTTTACTTCTGTGGAATTGCTGGACATTCTTGTGAAAGGTGCGCTCACCTTGGCTCACGCAGTGAAACGCCGCAGGAGAGGTAAACGTGCTGGTGCGCTGGTGCGTCTCCGTAAACGGGGATCCCGTACAGCACTGCCGAGAATATTTCTCTCCAACGTCCGCTCATTGTGCAACAAACTGGATGAACTTCAGCTCCTTGTTGGGAGAGACAGAGACTTTTCTTCTTCCTCCGTTTTGTGCTTCACGGAGACCTGGCTCTGTGGCTCGATACCTGACTCCCCGTTCCAGCTGGCTGGCTTCCAGCTGTTCAGAGCGGACCGCGACACGGAGCTCTCCGGCAAAACGAAGGGTGGAGGAATCTGCTTCTACCTTATGACGGTAAACCCCTGCCAAAACTAAAGAGCGCAAATGAGCTCCACGAGAGCGCGCAAATCAAACAGCTGCGCGCGTAATTTACTTTGACGAGCGCTTTTACATCACTACGCGAGCAAAATCCCCGCTCACGAGAGCAAAAGTCCCTCTTGAAGTTGGAACCTGCTCGCTCTGGAAGCTTTAACCTGCTCGCTCGCCTGTCTGTTACCTGCTCGCGCTCAAGTAGATTTTCTTTTTGGCAGTAAGTGGGCGGATCCAGCACCATCGATCTCTACATCTAATTGGTTACAATCCTCGTCTTCGGATTGGCTGGAATGCATTTCTCACCAGCACACTGGGAACAATGGCGGATGAGAAAACACAACTGAAAGTTGACGTTCTCTGAATACTACTGTTATTGAGTCACAACATGTAATTTTAGGATGTTTTCAGGCGAGAAGTTAGTTGTTTAAGCATCAAATCTGTGGTCGGTTTGTCAAGAATCAGCCGACTTAAAAAGATACACCGACGGGTTGAGGTCCTGCTGAGGGACCGTGAGCCCCGCAGCACCGGGCCGTCAGCGCTCTGCTGCCTGCTGAGAGCAGCCTGATCCCGGCAGGACTTTTTGAAATGATCCGCTGGCTCCGATTTCTCCGTAGCGGTTAAACATGAGATACAATTCTGTTTTGAGGATCTAACGAGCAATCTTTATTAGTTTATTATTTATTCACAGTAACGTTACATCAGTTTGACTGCGGGAAAGGTTAAGATTTATAATTTAGGATTTTAGTTTAACTTTTATTTTAAACTACAGCGGTGTCTTATTACTTTTGACTAAATTGTTTGCAATTATATATTATATATATATATATATATATATATATATATATATATATATATATATATATATATATATATTAAAAAACATAGTTATAAACACAATATATATACAATTATATGTATTTCTGTATCTGGTATTTTGAGTGTGTATGTGTGAGTTTACCGTGTATTGATTCAAGATTCTTTTATTGTCATATGCACAGATAACAGGCAGTTATTCTGTACAATGAAAAGCTTATTTTGCTGGGTCTTCCTAACACACAGAATTACAATAAACTTAAGGCAAAAAATAAGACACAACATATAGTGACAGTATTGCACAAAAATATGTATAAAGTGCACTATGCATTGCTACAATATCCAAAGTATGGCCGTGACATGAAGTCACAGCAGCAGGAAGAAACTGTTTGTCAGTCTCGTAGTATCTCTATTGATATTGTCTTTAATAAGGGATCTGCATGTCATTTAGTTTGTTGCATACGCCTAATAAATACCAAACAGTGTTTCAAGGCAGTTAATGTATCTTGGGTGTGTCCAAGTTAAAGAACTATTCAAGAAAGGGTCAAATACAATTACAACACAAGATAAAAGGACTAAATAAGAGGCACAAACCTTTTATTCTATTGGAGGCACCGCCAGTTAATTCCGTTTTTAGAATAAGAGAGCAACGATTGTAGGAACCATTATATTATATCATAGCGCCATCACTTTTAAAACTGTACCCAGGACCCCACCCATAGTACTACTACACCTAGCAGATTCATATAATAGTATAGCTACATGGGACGGGTGTAACATAAATAAACACAATATATATATAACATTATGTGTATCTGTTTATATATACTTATATAGATACACATATAATTGCAAACAATTTGGTCAAAAGTAATAAGACACCACTGTAGTTTAAAGTAAAAGTTAAATTAAAATCTTAAATTATAAATCTTAACTTTCCCTCAGTCAAACTGATGTAACGTTACTGTGAATAAATAATAAACTAATAAAGATTGCTCGTTAGATCCTCAAAACCGAATTATATCTCATGTTTAACCGCTACAGAGAAGTCACAAAATGTTTTTAATTAGGCTGATTCTTGACAAACCGACCACAGATTTGATGCATAAATAACTAACTTCTCGCCTGAAAACATCCTAAAATTACATTTTGTGACTCAATAACAGAGAGAATTCAGAGAACGTCAACTTTCAGTTGTGTTTTCTCATCCGCCATTGTTCCCAGTGTGCTGGTGAGAAATGCATTCCAGCCAATCCGAAGACGAGGATTGTAACCAATTAGATGTAGAGATACGATAGTGACTGGGTCCGCCCACTTACTGTCAAAAAGAAAATCTACTCGAGCGCGAGCAGGTAACAGACACGCGAGCGAGCAGGTTAAAGCTTCCAGAGCGAGCAGGTTCAAACTTTGAGAGCAACTTTTGCTCGCGCGAGCGGGGATTTTGCTCGCGTAGTGATGTAAAAGCGCTCGTCAAAGTAAATTACACGCACGGCTGTTTGGTTTGCGCGCTCTCGTTGAGCTCTTGCGCGCCCTCGTGGAGCTCATTTGCGCTCCCTACTTTTGGCATTGATTTGCCCCCATACTACCTCAACAACGGCTGGTGTAACGACGTAACAGTGATTCTACAGTACTGTTCGCCGGACCTGGAATCCCTCATCATCCACTGCAAACCCTTCTACTCCCCACGTGAGTTCGCTTCATTCATCCTGGTCGGTGTTTACATGGCGCCGCAGGCCAACGCGCAGGACGCACAGCGGACGCTCGCCGAGCAGATGCGGTGTGTGGATCGGACCTACCCGGACTCTTTAGTTATTGTTCTTGGGGACTTTAACCTCTTAGTGTTCCTGTAAAATTTTACGAAAAACACCTATCCAGGTATACCCAAAGTAAATTGGAAGCTGAACTATTTGGAGTAAATGCATGGTCTTGGTCTCTTTTGAAAGGTAACACTGAAGCTTTTTTCCCTCAATAGTCAGAATCACTTTAAGTGCTGCTGACACTGAGTTATATAAGTTTGAACACACTAAAGTATAAGGTTTTTATTTCTGCCTGAACATTTCTTTGCAAATAGATGCCTGTGGATGACTATAAATGGAACTTATGGACTGGAAAACACAATGGGACAATAGCCTGAAGCCTTATCTAGTCTAAGTAAAAAGCAGATAGCAATATCACAGAAAATTTATATTTTATACATGTTTTTCTAATGAAATGTCTAGGCGTTTTTCCATTTTGAGACTGAAAATATTCATGATATATATATATATATATATATATATATATATATATATATATATATATATATATATATATATATACTATATACCTATTAAAAAGGCTATAGTCTTGCAAACTTATAGAGGTACTATTCATATTTACTACCAGTATTGCTGAAAATGAAGTATAAATGCATTTTCATGCTAATTCAATGCCAAACTGAGGCTCTGGTAGCAGCTGTCTCTTCTCATCAAGCTGAAGCCTGTTGGGATTATCTGCCCCCCACTTCCTGGTATTCGTTTTTTAGGCAATTTCATTGGCTGTACGAAACGCCTGTCATCTGAGCCGTATGACGTGACAGGCTGATCCACGTAAGGAGACAGAGGCTGACTCTGTTCTTCAACGTAGCTTCTGGTTGGGTAATGTAGCCTGTCAGTCAGGACATGAAGCTCCTATTGGTTGAAGTGATGTTTCATTGTAAAGGTTGGATTTCGGCGGTCATTTTGATACCGAGGGTACATCCCAAGTCTCTAAATTGCATCCCCGTTTCCCTCACTTGCGTCTTTTCCTTGCGTCTTAGTCCCTCCCACCAGGGATGCATAGAGAGACGCAAGGAAACCAAGCGAGGAGAGAAGACGCGAGAAATATGTTTTAAGAGACATGAGACGTCCTTTCCTCTGATGCGCTACCTGAAGCGACGTCGGTTTCTGATGACTGCGGCCGCCTGACAGCTGATCACATCTGATCAGCTGTCAGTCGCTTTAACAGCTGACGGAGTTTTGTCCAGAGAGTTTTTAGCGAACATTCCAATAAAAATGCACTTAAAATATTGATAAAAATAATCGTATGTTTTCAGTTGATTTAATGGTGTTAAACTACTACTTATATTAATAAAGACAAAGTTATCATGAGTGTCAGAGTGGAGATGTTTTCTCTGTCGTCTGTTACCGTTTAATAAACTGCATTGAGTATTTATATACTGTGATGTGTATTTATACACAGTGTGTGTATTTATACTGTGATGTGTCCTGCTTATACGAGCAGGATCCATTTCTACCAGCGTAATGCGTCTTATTTATTTATTTATTATTTACGTCGGTATGTTTTGAAATTCTGATTGTGACATCATTATAAAATAACGCACAATATAAATATAGTTTATCTTCATTACGTGTTGTAAAAAAGTGTTTCCTCTCTCCAGCTCGCTCTGATTTTAATTACATACATAATAAAAGTTATTGAGGGAAACAACAGATCAAATCTTTGAAGACAGTTGTTTGTGGTCCTTTTGTTGTTCAGACCTACAATGAACATATTTTAACCAGATTGTGAATAAGAAAACAGATATAATATATAGCTTGAGTTTAATCTGTGATCGTCTCTGGTATGAAACTTCAGCGATCAGTCCGCTCAGCTGCAGCGTCCAATCACATAACAGATGAGCAGTGAGGGGGCGTGTCCAGCGTTAAAACACTTCCTGGAAGCATGCTCTCGGGGCTCCTCGATCATGGCTCCTCCGATTGCCCTCCTCGCTCCTCGATCCTCGCTCCTTCGAACTGAATAAGAGCTTTGGGACGGCCGTCAAGATGGCGGCGCAGAACCACTTCCGGTTCAATCGAGGAGCGAGGAAACGACAATTTAGAGACTTGGGATGTACCCCGAGTTTTCATCTATTCAATTCAATTCAGTTTATTTTATATAGCCCAACATCACAAATACAAGTTTGCCTCGGAGGGCTTTACAATCTGTACACATAACATCCCTGTCCCGGGACCTCACATCGGATCAGGAAAAACTCCCCTAGAAAGATAGTAAAAACCCTTTCACAGGGAAAAAAGGGAAGAAACCTGAGGGAGAGCAACAGAGGAGGATCCCTCTCCCCGGATGGACAGAAGCAATAGATGTCATGTGGCCAGAATGAATAGCGTAGTTACAGCACATTCAATGAATATGACAGAAATTATTCATATAATGAGTATTAGGCATGGTCCATGATCCTGATAATCCATGAAGCAGAAGGCGGTAGAGAGGAGGGGGGCATCAGAAGGGCCATGGCAGCAGGCAGGACCAGTTCCAGGCCGGTTCCATCAGCAGGGCCATGGCAGCAGGCAGGACCGGTTCCAGGCAGCCATGGATCCATGGCAGGAGGGGTGGGTGGGGGTGCTAATGATAATCTGTGCTCTCATGCAAACTTGCTTTTCTTCTAAAAACAAAAATATATTCTTTCATATCTTCCAGCTGATATGAAATGATGCAACACCAGTTTGTGGATATTTATGGATGTAATCACGTGTTTTGGACTAAATCTTTTATGGGATTTTTTTTTATTGAACCTTTACGACGTAACAACGCCGTTGTTGTTGGAATGTTATGGATTTATGGATCAATATGAGGCGTCATCGGTGAGTTGCCTGGATTTTGCTATCGTTTGTTTGTTTGTTGTTGTCTGACAAAAGTCTTGTTTGTAGCTGCTGTGGTGGTCTGATCTTGAAACGGAGTGCACAGACTCACACCACACAAACAGTTTCTTCCCGTCGGCAGTCGGGCTCATCAACAGGGCTCGGGTCCCCCACTGAATGACTCTGTCACCCCCAGGACTATTTTTATTTTTATTTTCATTTTTATTTTTATTTTCATTTTCATTTTATTTTTATTTTCATTTTCTCTTCTTTCTTTGTCCTTACCGGTCACTCCTCTGCACACTTCATATTTAAACACTCATGCCACTTAACATACACTTTTAAGCACTTTATCTTATCTTACACTTATTTTAATACTGTCACACTGTGAGGTTTGTCTTGTCTTGGGGTTTTGTCTCATAACTTCCTGTTTTATTTTGAAGCCTAACCCTCCTCTCGTTTCAGGTCACTTGCCCTTCCTCATGTGTCACCTGTCTGATAGTTTCCACCTGTTCCCCATTACCCTCATAGTCCTCCCCTTGTGCCAAAGTGTTTCGTCCTTGTCCGTGCACCTAAGCCCTTATCCACAGTCATAGTCGATTTTGCCAAGAGTTTTTTGCTACGCCACTGTAGGGTTTTTTAAGCTTAGTTTGTCACAATTGGACTTGTACAGTGTAAGGTTTATTGTGTACATTACAATGCATGGAATATGATAATTAATAAGGGATATTATTATGAAGGATTTGTAATTGTATGCATATGAAGGTCACTTTTATTTACTGTGAAATGATTAATGTGTGAATGGATGTTAGATGCTGCATGCTGCATGTACTGCCGCTAGAAGGACTTGTAGTTCTCTTGTTCGCCTGAGGTGGCGGAGCTGAAGATTGACGTTTGAGACTTTACCGGTCAGCAGAAGAAGAAGAAGAAGTGGACGGGGCTCCGTCACTTTAGTTGCGGGCAAATAGCGAGTTAAGCAACAACCAGAGGTGTGCACACCGGACTGTTAATGAGAGGGAGGGCTCTAGGCTCCATGAATGATATAAAATTAACTGTATGAAGGAGGAGCGTTCTCTTCTTCCGGCTACTAGCAAGCGACTCGGACCTGCGTGCCCGTGGTGTTCGCTGGTGGAGTAAGAGGAGCTCGATCGAAAGCATAAGCTGTCTGTCTATCACTTTTTATTAAATATTCTTTTATTACAACTTTCTTGGACCCAGGACCTTATTTTCCTGCATCACCTCCCAGGATTTTTGAGCATTTCCACACCACGTAAGTTGTTTTCTGTTTCCTCCTTGGAGAGTGATTTTTCGTTTGTTAAAGTTTTCTAGTTTAGCTTCGATTTGTGTTTTTTGTAATCTGTTTTCTTTCCTCCCCTTTGGAGCGATTTTGTGTTTAATTAGTACTAGATAGCTGTAGAGCCTCCTGTTTAGGTGAACCTTTTCTTTTGTCCCGTTGATCAGTAGTTTTAGTTTTCCTCCTTCGGGAGCGATTTATGTTTTAGGATCTTCCCTGTTTCTAGTGTGTTTTTGTCTCTCCTTTTATTGGAGAATTTCCTTATTAGGAAGGTTATCTTCCGCGAGTTATTCTTGCCAGGACTTAGTTAGTAAGTGAGTTTTTCATAGCCCAATTGTTTGTCACTTTTCAAGGAGGATCTGAAATCAATAAAGTGTGCTTGTACGTGATATCCTCTGCATCTGAGTCCTCATTTTAGTCCAGGCCTGACAAATACCCATTGCACTGTTGTTGTCGTTGATTGTTGTTTGTCTCGTCTAACATCCAATGTATTCACCTTCCGCCTCGAAAAATTCCTCGTTTCTGAAAACATTCCTGGCAATAAACTGATTTCTGAAGTGGGCCCAAAAGACAAGAGAAATCAATAGCAACATGGAGCTCAAGTTTTGAAAGCATGTTTATAATATTGTCTGTCAGTCACTGGAGCAAACCGAGCAGACAGAGAGACAGAGAGCCGGGCTCTTCCCTGTGTCTCCGCCGGTGTAAGCAAGACTTCTTTCCGTGTCTCCGGCATCACACGTGACTGCACCGGTGCTCAGTCCGCGTGTCTTCTCGCAGCGTCGCGTGGGTCCGTGGTAGATGGTGTTCGGACGCCGTACGAGCGGCCTGGAAGGCATCCGGTACGGAGCGGACAGCGTGCCGTACCGGATGGTAGCAAATTGGTTGTCGTACGTATTTGTGTGCTGGGTTACGGGAGCTTCTGATGTGGGGGTCTTTTCCTGGTTGGCGGTTACAGGTTCTTAACCACGTAGTGTTCCGCTGCCCCGCCCGCGAGTCGTGCACTTTCATTGTACACTTTAGACCAGGGGTGTCCAAACTGCGGCCCGCGGCCCATGTGTTATTGGCCCGCAGCAAGTTCTAGAAATATAATTAAGTGAAAGTCAAGCAAATGGCAGCTAGCAGCTGCCATTTGCCGTCCAGACGAAACACAATAAAATGCCACACGAGCAGCTACGAGGTCGCTCCGCTCACAGCGCAACACGGAAACCTCTGAGACGAGATTTCATAACACAGAGCCTCTCTGAAGCCAGGAATAATGTGCCCGGAAAAGATGCCTGATGCTGAAGCTGAATACGGGACCTGCTCTCTCACCCTGAGGTGCGCTGCTCAGTCGCAGCTCCAGCTGCAGCGGATTTATTCCCAGAGGTTAGAATTGACCAGTTTTTGAAAGAGAAGGGCCTCTTCAGTAGCACCCAGCTAGTGCACACATTGTGTTCCCTTTTAGTGCAAATTTTTACAAAACATTGATCAATCTAGGCCCTTTGCGTCAACACGTTGGACAACGTGAGACTCTTAAAGTGGGGCGCGAACGAGCAGCGATATGAACATTTGCTTTTGCCACAATCAAATTGTGCCGCGATCTGGCTATCGGGGAACATCCGGTGAAATAGCAGGCATCTTAGGATGATCTAAAAGAAAAACATGAGTTGGCAACCTTCAGTGCCCACATTACCTCCGCAGTAAGGACTTCATTTTTTGTTACAGCGATCGGTTATCGCCACCTGCTTGTTAGCCGAAGCGAGCAGCACGCTCGGCGTAGCAGTTGGCCTCGCTGTGGCGAGAAAGCCGGTGATGGGGTCGCGCTAGCTCCGCTAGCAGCAGCGCTCTGATGCTATCATAGGAGCTCAGGGAAGCGGTCAGCATGTCACCTGTTAAGGTGCGTTCAAGAATGAAAGCGTATGCCTGCTTATATATTTCTTTTAAAAGCATATTAATTATTTCAAACTCAGCGTAAATGAACAACATGAACATATGAATACAACAAATTTCCATGACTTTTCCAAAACCTTTGGGATTTAATTTTTTTCCATGACTTTTCCAGGTATGAAAATGACCATTTTAAAATTCCATGACTTTTCCAGGTTTTTCATGACCGTACGAACCCTGTATTTTTGGAGACTTAATACTTACAATATGCAATACTGCTGTACTATACTGAATATTGTTTTGCTTCTACTACATTTCACTTAGTAATATTACTATATTCACGAGCCCCCGGCTGAGCGCCGCTATGTTGGAGTTTTCCCCGGAGAACGAGAGGGTCGCCTCCCTGCGCCTACGGGTTGCGGGGAGTAAGGCTCTGACTGTTGTTTGTGCTTATGCACCGAACAGCATTTCAGAATATCCAGCCTTCTTGGAGTCGGTGGGAGGGGTCCTGGAAAGGGCGCCGCCTGCCGACTCCATAGTTCTCCTGGGAGACTTCAACGCTCACGTGGGCAATGACAGAGAAACCTGGTGGGGCGTGATTGGGAGGAACGGCTTGCCCGAACGGTGTTTTGTTGTTGGACTTCTGTGCTAGCCACAGTTTGTCCATAACGAACACCATGTTCGAGCATAAGGCGGCTCATAAGTGTACTTGGTACCAGAACACCTTAGGCCGGAGATCAATGATCAACTTTGTAGTCGTATCATCTGATCTGCGGCCGTATGTCTTGGACACTCGGGTGAAGAGAGGAGCAGAGCTGTCAACTGATCACCACCTGGTGGTGAGCTGGATCAGATGGCGGGGGAGTCGGCTAGAAAGACCTGGCCCAAACGTGTAGTGATGGTGAACTGGGAACGTCTGGCAGAGGATCCTGTCCGGGAGGTCTTCAACTCCCACCTCCGGAAGAGCCTCTCACAGATCCCAAGGGAGGCTGGGGACATGGAATCTGAGTGGACCATGTTCAAAGCCTCTATTGTGGACGCGGCCGCTAGGAGCTGTGGTCGGAAGGTCATCGGTGCCTGTCGTGGCGGCAACCCGAGAACCCGGTGGTGGATACCGGGGGTGAGGGAAGCCGTCAAACTGAAGAAGGAGGGTCGACCTGCTGAACCTGCTGCCACCGCGACCCGACCCCGGATAAGCGGCTGATAATGGATGGATGGATGGATGTATAATGTACCAGCCTTTTTATTTTATTTTTATTTGACCATATTATGTGATACTGTTATACCACTTTACTTTGAGGAGACGTCACTGTTAGTCTAGAACACTGGAATAATCTTTCCAGTGCTTTCTACACAATTCACGTGGATGACATATTTTGATTTCAAAACGGCAAATTTCGCCGAAAGGTGACAAGTTTGCAGGTATGTATATACATCATGAATACTCTGGGTCCTTTGCAGTCTCAAAATGGCAAAACGCCTAGACATAACATTAGAAAAACATGTGTAAAATATTTTCTGTGGGATTGTTATCTGCTTTTTACTTAGACTAGATAAGGCATCATGCTATTGTCCCATTGTGTTTTACAGTTCATAAGTCCCATTTATAGTCATCTGCAGGCATCTATTTGCAAAGAAATGTTCAGGCGGAAATAAAAACCTTATACTTCAGTGTGTTCAAATGTATTTAACTCAGTGTCAGCAGCTTTTAAGCTCAGTCCCCCGTTTCGCCTGTTTCTCTTTAAAACAACTTTAACTTAATTATCTCTGCAACCACAACGTTTATTAACTTCATTTCATTTTCTACAATACTGTAACCCTTGTGAGAAGATACCTAATTAAGTAACTTAAGTTTAAGTACTTACTAGTGCTGTCATATTAGCGCGTTATTAACGGCGTTAACGCAAACCGTTAACGCAAACCAATTTTAACGCCGTCAATTTTATTAACGGCGTTAACGCATTTTAATTTTTCAATATTTTTCTCGCAAGCACCACGCCGGATGTAGCTCAACCGGAAGCAAAACAATAGGCACGCCGTTTGGGCTTGGAAGCTAGGCTAACGTTACGGTTTGAAATGAATGAATGGTGAGCGCGATACGGCAAAATGAATGATAAGACGCTAATGAATGGAAAGTTCACTTTCAAAAAGTTGTCAGATGGTTCCCCTGACGAGACCAAAGTGGTATGTGCCATTAGTCATTGTGAACTGAGCTATCATCGTAGCCTATCCAGTCTGAAACACCACTTGATGGCCAAGCACACAGCTGATGCTAACTCTGCGCCCCCTCGTCATAGCAGACAAGAATGGACGACTTCAGAAACACATGGACACCACAACAAGAACAGACGTATTGCAGCCATAGCTAAATGGTGCTACTGCGTGTAGGCCTGTTAACGTTGTGGAGGACGAGGGTCTAGCTGATATAATACGCATCGCATCCAACGACAGCACCTATGAATTGCCTTCGAGAGCCACCATTACCTGAATTGTGCACTTTATAATTTTATTTTGTAAACCCTTGTTTACCTGAAATGTGCACTTTATCATTTTATTTTGTAAACCCTTGTTTATCTGAAATGTGCACTTTATCATTTTATTTTGTAAACCCTTGTTTATCTGAAATGTGCACTTTTATTTTGTACCGCCCTGTTTGGCAGTTGTTTTTCAATAAAATAAAACATTTGCATAAAGCAAGCCAATCCACTTTTTCATGTTGATAAGAGCATTAAAATGAAGAAAAAAAAATTGCGATTAATCGCGAGTTAACTATGACATAAATGCGATTAATCGCAATTAAATATTGTAATCGTTTGACAGCACTAGTACTTACGTAACTGTGAACTTGCTGCGGCGACCGTAACGTTTCACTAAACTCGTGATAGTACTGAAGAATGTGTCCAAAAATCCTGGGAGGTGGTGCGAGGAATAATATCCGGAGTCCAAAAAGAGTTAAACTAATAATTATTTAATAAAAGAAAGATGACAGAACAGCTTATGCTTCGATCGAGCTCTTTTGCGCCACAGCGAACGCCACGGGCACACAGGTCCGAATCACTCGCGCAGCAGCCGGAAAAGAGAACGTTTTCACAACACGCAGTTATTTTCTATCTCCCAGTCATGGAGCCTAGAGCCCTTCCTATTGGTTAGAGTCCCGTTATCACACCTTTGGTTGCCGCTTTTACTCGTTCATTGGCCCGCAGCTAAAGTGACGGAGCTAGTCTTCTCTTCTCCACTTCCTGTTCTTCAGACCAGTTGATCCTTAAAAGTCAATGCTCAGCTCCGCCACCTCAGGCGAACAAGAGAACTACAATTCCTTAAAGCGGCAGTACATGCACCATGCAGCATGCAATATTTGTCTAACATTCATTCACACATTAATCATTTTACAGTAATAAAAGTGACCTTCATATGCATACAATTACAAATCCTTCATAATAATATCCCTTATTAATTATCATATTTCATGCATTGTAATATACACATAAACAATTTCTTTCTACATTGTACAAGTCCAAATGTGACAAACTAAGCTTAAAAAACACTACAGTACCCCTTACAAAGTCGGATTTCACTAACAAAAACATCCATGTAACCGTACAGGCTTGGGGAAGTCTAACAAAGCAATAACAATAATTTTAAACCCCTTATTAGGACCTGTAAAGTCACAACACGGCCAGAGTTTTTTTTCTTTTTCTCTCTGTCTCACATATCCGCTTCCTGTGCCTTTCGTGTACCACCCACCTTTCAAGACGTCATACAGCAAGGGTGGAGGCTTATGCACATTTTAAGTCCCAGCATGCTTCAGTGAGACAATGTTTTCCCAAAAAAAAAGTATTTTTTCTATTTTTGAACCGAATGACACACCCCTAAGCTTCGTTTTATTTCGATGTTGTGATTCTTTAGGTCCTAATCTTTCATTTGAACTCTGAGCCCTTGTGGTCACCATAACACAAGTGTCAGATGTCCCTGGAACTGGAACCACAGCAGCTCCTACTAATGGGGCTTCCCAGCAATCTTGCTCTGTCCTCTGAACTTCTGTTGCTAGGGGGTTGAGTGTGATAAGCTGGCCTTTTTCTGCTTGCTGCACAACATCATAGAGGGTGGGGACCTACTGAAGATAAATGACCTGTGAACACACCGTTACAGTAGTCTAGTCTACTGAAGATAAATGACCTGTGAACACACCGTTACAGTAGTCCAGTCTACTGAAGATAAATGACCTGTGAACACACCGTTACAGTAGTCAAGTCTACTGAAGATAAATGACCTGTGAACACACCGTTACAGTAGTCTACTGAAGATAAATGACCTGTGAACACACCGTTACAGTAGTCTACTGAAGATAAATGACCTGTGAACACACCGTTACAGTAGTCTACTGAAGATAAATGACCTGTGAACACACCGTTAGAGTAGTCTACTGAAGATAAATGACCTGTGAACACACCGTTACAGTAGTCTACTGAAGATAAATGACCTGTGAACACACCGTTACAGTAGTGTAGTCTACTGAAGATACACCTAGATTTCTGGCTTGGTTTGTGGTTTTTAACATGTGATTGAAGATGAGCGCTGACTTTCAATCATTCATCCTTGGGACCAAAAACAATTACTTATGTTTCATCTTTATTTAATTGAAGAACATTCTGGCACATCTAGTTGTTGATTTCTTCAATGCATTTACCCAGCCCTTGTATGTGACTATAGTCCCCTGGTGATATAGTTGTGTAGATTTTTGTTTCGTCTGCATAATTATGATAACACACTTTGTTGTTTTTCATAATCTGACATCAAAACAGTTATATTTGGCCAAGAACTTGTTTTGATATTGGCCTATCATTTTATCATTATTTCGGTCTAAACTAGCCTTCTTTAGGAGTGGTTTAATAACTGCAGTTTGTAGGGCTTGTGGGAAGACACCTGAGAGAAGGGATGTGTTTACAATTTGTAAAAGATCAGCGGTCATGCAGTGTGGAATATCTTTGATAAAGTGTGTTGGTAGAATATCCAAGCAGCAGGAGGATGTCTTCAGATGTTGTGTAATGTCTTCTAGGCTTCTTTGGTTAATTGAGTGAAATTGTGTCATGATATTTGAATGGATGTTATTTAAAGATGGGGACAACACATATCCTGTGGTTGCTGTGGAGCCACCGACTGCTTGTCTAATTTTCTGAATTTTGTCAGCAAAAAAAGGAGGCAGATTAATTGCATGCACAGGTGGATTGGAGCGTAGCAGTTACCCACACCGGAGGGTTTGTTAGCCTGTCCTTGGTAGCAAATAAGACGCGTGTATTGTTATTGGTTATGATGTCAGAGAAGAAGTTCCAAATTATAATTGCGAAGTCTCTCTTTATAGATACCATTACATTACATTTAGCTGACGCTTTTATCCAAAGCGACTTACATTTTTGCTCTATACACCGTAGACACAGCAACGGGGAACAATTAGGGGTTAAGTGTCTTGCTCAGGGACACTTCGACATGTGAGCTATGGGGGGACTGGGGATCGAGCCGGCTACCTTGTGGTTGCGGGACGACCACTCATCCCCCTGAGCTACAGCCGCCCCCTATACCAGTGGCGGGCCGTGCATTTCCTACCTAGTTCTGCTGTCTGGTATCGTATACATGAATACGTGCATGACGGGATGCAAACATATTATTGATTAGAGATTATGAGTATCTAGCTAGCCAGCTGACTTGTTTGCTAGCTAGCCAGCAGTACGCAACACCTCAGTTGTAAGTAGAGCAATCTAGGTAATAGCTAGATACTCATAATCAATAATATGTATGTGCCAAAATGCGCCAGGTGATGGGAGGCATTTATTAATACGTTGTAAAGCATAAATAGTCCTCACTTTAGATGGGGTCACACAAAATACTTAACTAATACTTAACTAACGACTAGTAACTACCTGAATTACTCATGAATTGCAGTATTAAAACACGTTTATAAAGCACATGTTTACCATTGGTGCATAAGTCCTTAATATTAAGTCCTTAATAATTGGTTTGCAATATATATTACTTAATTGTTATGCAATTTATATTACTTAATTTACAAATGGGGAATCATTTAAAAAGTATGAAAACCCAATCATGAAACGCATAATAGTCAAACTTATTAATCAAGAATGAATTTATGAATTGCATACTAATGAGTTACGAATGAGTGTTCATGTTGGAACAATGCTTTATGAATTAAGTCTTTTCTCATGCTTTTTTAATGCTAAATAGTGTGTAGTTGTTATAAAGTGCTACCGAAAGCAAGATGGTTTGTGCTCTTTTCAGTTCATCAAGGTTATTCTTTTTGTCGAAAGGCATGTCAGCACTTCAAAGACAGTTCATAGGAAATTAGCGAACTGCTTCAAATTCATTTTCCTGCAAACAATACAGGACAAACCAACCAATTTGTAGGGATGTGCCACATAGTTCAAAGCTTCACTCAAAATCTTGACGTTTAATGTATTATTATTAATAACTTGATAATAGCCAGACCTCCACAGTGCCGGAGGGGACGAGTTGACCACCTGCCTCTGAATAAATCATTCATGAATGCATGAAATAAAGTGATGAATGCATCGAGTAAAAGTAATGATTTTTTCTCAAAAAATCTATTCAAGTAAGAATAAAGAGTATGCAGCATTATAGGTACTCGGACAAGCATAATTTAATTAAAAAAATAATTAAGTATATGTAACTCGTTACTCGTTACCTCTGCACACTTGTTTGTGGCTTTAGTATTGTTCCTTCTAAAAGTCCCCCTGCACAACCCAACTGGGCAATGGAAACCAACATGCACCCCAAGAACCGAAGTACCGAAATACGCTTCCACCTCCGACTCACGAAACACAGATGCTTGCTTGCTAACATCAAATGCAGCAGTCCCACCCGGCGTTACCGGTGTACTTGCAGAGGTGCGACCGGTTCTAACTCGCGCATCTTATATGCGGTCTCCGCCTCCAACTTCCGCAATTCCAACTCCCTTCGAAACTGAAACTCCCGCTCCCGCTCTTCTTTGTCTAACTGAAGACGAGCAAGGCGTACCTTTAGTCGAGCATCAACCCTAGAACCCGGAGATGAGTCTACAGAAAAGGGATCAAACTGGGGCATCGTGCGCTGCTTTGCTTCCGCTCCACCCAGCCGGAGTGGAACTCTCAGTCTGCTGCTCCCACCGATACTAGCAAGCTGAGAATCCCCTTAATGCACAATACACTGAGAAGAACGGCTTTGAGTTCACCTTTAGACAGTGAACTTGACACAGGAACACTATATAATACACTGCAATCTCCCTCAACTCACTCTTCTTACACTTCTCGAACGAATGAGAGAAGGATTAGCCATAAACTCCGCCATATCAAAGGGGAAGGAGAGGGATCCTCCTCTGTTGCTCTCCTGAAGGCTTCTTCCTGTTTTCCCTGTGAAAGGGTTTTTACTATCTTTATTTGGGGAGTTTATCCTGATCCGATGTGAGGTCCCGGGACAGGATGTTATGTGTACAGATTGTAAAGCCCTCAGAGGCAAATTTGTATTTGTGAAGTTGGGCTATATAAAATTAACTGAATAAGTACTCACAGGCAACGAAAGGATAAACAAAAAGGTGGTTTTATTAACCAAAGCACAAAACAATAATTACTTCCTCAAAAGTGAGGAGGCGGTAGGATACAACCAGCTCGATAAACGAATAACACGATAAGGTCACCACTTCAGTGACACCAAAAATGACGACGACGCTGGACCAGCACCAGCACCAGCACACGAACGCGGCTCTCGCTCTGCTATGGGCCACGGCTCGTCTGGCTGGCTTCCCCAGACTCTTACTAACCTGCCGGCCTAATCAGCCGATTCTCAGCTGGCGGCACCTACATGGATCCTGGGGGTGGGGAGAGAGACGGAGAGAGGGAACGAGAGAGAGACAACCCATAACACCATCCATCACTGTTTCTCTTTAGTGGTCTATCTCTTCTTAGCTCTCATGCTTCGATTAGAAACAATCCATGTTTACTAGATGAATGACTTAAAGCAGCACACACTGAATACCAACGGAAGCAAAGATAAGCAGCACCCTGTTCAACACCTCTGATGTCCTGCCATACTCTGCTCTGTTGAGGATATCCCAATTACTCAACTACAATTTAGTGAATGTAAAAAGTAAATTTCATAGCAATCTTTGAATTTGAGATTTTTTTTTGTTTTAAGTTGACATTTTGGCTGCAGGGTGACAATAGAGGGAGGTACATGAATTTTCCAAAATAGAACAACTTCCCCCTCTGTAGACCTTGTCCATACACTGTTAGTTTCCAGGATATCTTGTCATGGATCAAAGTTCAAAGTCTATAATTAATAGGAAGTTTTTGAGCATGGCAGTATGATGCCATTATCAAATTAGCACAAAATACAGCTGAGGCTGAAGGGTTGTCATTAGCTTTGTAAGTAGTTGAAGTATTCATCTATCTGACAAGGCTAGATGAAAAAAGAGGATCAATAGAAGTGATTTCATTATTAGGCAGACATGAATGTCTGAAGAAAATGTTGTGACAGGTTCCCTTCAATAGTTATATAAAAATATTTAAATAGGAACCAAAAGATGTTCTTACAGTGCCAGCTGAAAAGTCAAAGGATCATTTGATTCGTTGGGATACATTTTCTATGGACCTTGGTTCTCTAATTACAATATTTGTTGAATATTTGCAGATATTTTAGTCTGGACCAAATCAGTGGACTGACTGAAGAGCCAATTAATGGTAGTAAAAAAAATTATAAAAATAAACTGAGCAAATGAGATCAAGCTGATGGAGGTGACCTGAAGTGCTTTTCACTGTGTTAGGGAATAATACATATATGTTAATATATGCAATATACAAAAGCCAGGAGGGGTAATTTACATGCAAATCATATCTATAATCAAACTAAGAGTCAACAGTGCTGAACTAATGAAGATCCAGGGAACAAAAGCCAACGCTCCAATTGAAACTGCATATTGTACTGCATGTTGAAGGAGTGGTGAAGCCTGCATGGTACAGTGTGTACTGTGCCCTCCTCACAGTGTGCACTGAGCCATGCAGTGCATGCAGCTGGCGCTCCTCATGAACATGTTGATGCCTAACACACAGATCTTCAATAAAAAAATTTCACTGTGATTTTTAATTAGTAAAGTAGATTAGATTAAATGAGATATTCCTTTATTAGTCCCGCATGGGGGAAATTTGCAGGATTACCGCAGCAAACAGGGTAAAATGCACACAAGAGACATAGTACAAATCAAAACAAGTAATATATATATATATAATAAACGGTAGAAAACAGTAAAAAAATATATGAATATATATATATATATATATATATATAATAAATAAATATAACTATTAGGGACAGTGTATTAATATTGCACAGTTTGAAGTGTGTTGTGGTCTACTGGGAGCTCAGCTGGTTGTGCAGCCTGACAGCAGCAGGAAGGAAGGACTTGCGGTACCTCTCCTTCACACACCGGGGATGAATCAGCCGGTGACTGAAGGAGCTAAACAGAGCTGCCAGAGTGTCCTGCATGGGGTGGGAGGAGTTGTTCATCAGGGGTGATAGCTTAGCATCATCTTCCTGTCTCCCACCGCCTCCACAGTATCCAGTGGACACCCCAACACATAGGGGCGGACAGGGGGAAAAAAGTGGCCCACTCAATACACGGCGCGCTGCCCACTCAATACATCGCACGTGTCGACCAGTCAGTGGCCTACTTGGAAAAATACCCATACACTTAACATTATTTTAAAAGATTTACATTTTGGTGCCAGTGCCATGCTGCCGGCTCGCACTCAAAAACGGCTTCGTCTGCGAGCAAATGAGACTGTAAAATCTACAGTAACTGGCTGGAAGCAATTAAGTAGCTGTAGTATAATTCACAGTATGTTTATTGTAAAATTAATCCCAGTACCCATGGAATACTGTAGTCATTTTTTACAGTAATAATCCCAGTACCTTCATTGTTATTACAGTTGTTATTAAAATACTGTAGTTGTCGTCACAGTAACAGTGTACAGTATACAGCAAATCCTAGATTACTGTAACATGCATCACTGTATTCATTTTAATACTGTAAATGAATAACAGTAAAATAATGACTGTAAAATGAAGACGCAGTCATTTATTCTAATACTTTTGTAGGGTCACGGGTTGTCCCTGGGGCAGGCTACAGTGGGGCAGTGCAACAGAGAGCTAAAATAGGCACAATCAGACAGTATAAATAAAAGTGAAGGTTTTATTTTCTGTCCCACCAGGAAGGTAATTTCCATAAATTAAAAATTAAAAAAAAGACCATTAACAAACATAAAGCTTCCCGGGGGAGAAAGTGGTTATTTAAGCAAAACAAAACTCAACACTGCAAAGTCCATGTTACAAGGCCCTCCTCTTCGTAGTCCTTTTCTTCCAGTAGGGGTTTGTTCACCTTCTGCTTGTCCAGCTCCTTCCTCCCATGTGATCTCTGCTCTGCCCTTTATTAAGCTTCCCTGCCCTGCCTCAATTAGGGGCCTTAAGCACCTGCAGCTTGGTGTGTGATGAGGCAGTCTGGGAGATGTAGTTTCTAGCCCGCTGGCCATTTTTTGGTGTGGGCACTGATACTGGGTGGGGGATGTATCGCCCCTCCACTACCTGTCCCCTTATGATACCACACTTTCAACATTTTAAATACAAATTTTACATTTTGTTTGTAAAAAAAAGTTTTGTAAACAACACTTTTTCATGGTATTCTTGAACATACAACATTTTAAATGTTCCTCTTTCAAGTTACTATGACAATTTAAACATGTTTTAAGTAATTTGACAGTAAACAGTCAAATTCAAGCACTGGAAGCAATGACATATTCAGGTAAAGGAGGAAATGTAATGTGAACTGGAAAAACTGCAATTTCAAACAATAAAATGTCCATGACTGACTTTATTGTTACTGTATTGAACTGGAATCCTCTCCCTGGGCGGTCGTCTTCTCCATGAACTGGAGTCTCTTCCTGAACCGGAGTCTCTTCCCTGCAGTGGAAGGACAGAGAGACATTGGTTACCGAATACCACCATATAAAATAAGATAATCCTTTATTAGTCCCGCAGTGGGGAAATTACAGAATTACAGCAGCATTGCTCACAAGTGAATAACATAAAAGATAAAAACAGTCAAGTAATATAAATGAACAGTAATAGAGAACAGTAAAAAAACAGTAAAGAAGAATATTAAATATACAGACTGAATAAAGAAGTATATATAAAAGTACTTAAACAATATGTTTCTACTACTGACGATGTCAGCCTATGTGGTGTTTTGGCTGGTACTGGGATCTTACCAACGGTGTTCCCGGTCCAATAAAGGTGTATTTAGGGGTAAAGTGAGATGATAAGCATTGTTTAGTCTGGAAGGTGTGGTTCACGTGGGGGGATGGGCACATGAAGCAGGACAGAGATGGTTCCTATAACAAACGCCTGATTTTTTTGTATGAAGTTTGAAATGTGTACAACTTTATATATGTGCCTGCGATCAGGGGGGTATTCTTCGTACGTGGCTCAACAAAGTCGAGCAATTGTCCTATTATCCATCTTAAATTAGCGAGATGATTGACATCAGGCTAACTCGGTTTCTCCACGGCAGATCCGTGCTGAAACGGTCTCGTTAATTCTAACCAGACGTCAGTCATCTGGATAAATACGCGTGCCCGTTCCTCTTCAGAAGGGATAATAATCGAGCACCACGATCTTCTAACAGTACAATGGCAAACAAACTCAGAGGAACCTCTTTTTTTTCTCCGCTGAGAAGCAGGAGATGATCATGAACGCATATGAGGAAGTCAATACCTTAATCATGGCAAAATCTAAAGCTGATTTCACAGCAAACGATTCGCAATGTTTTTGCAACGTTGTTGTTGTGAACGCAGCTTAACACCGCCCCCGCTGCGAGACATAAGCATCGCAAATATATCAGACAAGTTAAATGCGTCAGTGTTGGGAAAATGTATCGGCAAATTTTAAGTGCTTCATCACCCAAATCAATCAGATTATATTTATTTAAATGTGCCTGCTGGCAGTAGTATACAAATAGATATATACTTATGAGGATATATGTACTGTATGTGCGTATGTATCATGTACTATATATGTGTATATACATGTATGTGTAGATTACCATATAACTAGGAGTTTGAGTATGTGTATGGGCGGATCAGTATGTACTGTATGTATTATATATAATCAGAAATTCAATCAATTGAAGCAGTGAAAATAAATTGTGTGTGATTCTCTGTATTCTTCTTTTCACGATCACCTGTTGTGATCAGCAATTGTATTATGTTCTAATGCCTGGTGTGGAGGATATTATCAGGTCGTGAGGCAATCCGATGTAAAACACAATATTTATGATTGATTAAAGTTGTAAATCGGTCAGATTAGACCCCAACACAACAGGAGGGTCAAGCTAGCAACAATGTATCCAACTTTATACCAGCTGTTGCAGAGTCTGCCCTGCCATGTCGCTCAGAAAACACACGCCATGTTGTACTGTGTAAAAAGTCTGACCTGTTGTGGCGTTCTAGTTCGCCTTCGCCCACTTCAGTGGTACTCAGTAATGTGCCACGTGGTGCCGCACGGTAGCTAGTGAAGAAAAATGATAAAAAATGTGGGGAATAATGTCCAGAGTCCAAAATGAGTTATAATAAAAAAATATTTAATAAAAGATGATGACAAAAACAGTTTATGCAATCCCGATCGGGGCCCCTCGCTCCTCAACGAATTCCAGACCGCAGGTCTTGTCCAGTCACGTGGGGAATTCAAAAGGGCCGCTGCTCTTGTGCGCGTGTTAGTTATACGTCTCATTCACGGAGCTTAAGGCTACCCATTGGTTAATTCTTTCCTCTCAATACCTCTGCACAGTTTCTGTTTTCTTCGTTGACCCCGCAGATTCAGAGGCGGAGCTATTCTTCTTCTCTTCTCAGAAAAGGGTAGATTCTGCACTCCAAACAATCAATGTCCAGCTCCGCCGCCTTCAGCCGAATAGGGGAACTACACTTCCTTCTAATAAAACAGTCCACTGGCATCCACATGCAGCATGCAAACTTTGTTTTAAAATCTATTAACACATTAATCATTATACAGTAATAAAAACAGTGACCTTCATATGCATACAATTACATATCCTTCATAATAATATCCCTTATTAATTATCATATCTCGTATGCATTGTAATGTATACATAAACATTTTCTTTATTTAGTTTTTTTTTTTTTTCAGTTTAGTTTAGTTTATTTTATATAGCCCAACATCACAAATACAAGTTTGCCTCGGAGGGCTTTACAATCTGTACACATAACATCCCTGTCCCGGGACCTCACATCGGATCAGGAAAAACTCCCCTAGAAAGATAGTAAAAACCCTTTCACAGGGAAAAAAGGGAAGAAACCTGAGGGAGAGCAACAGAGGAGGATCCCTCTCCCCGGATGGACAGAAGCAATAGATGTCATGTGGCCAGAATGAATAGCGTAGTTACAGCACATTCAATGAATATGACAGAAATTATTCATATAATGAGTATTAGGCATGGTCCATGATCCTGATAATCCATGAAGCAGAAGGCGGTAGAGAGGAGGGGGGCATCAGAAGGGCCATGGCAGCAGGCAGGACCAGTTCCAGGCCGGTTCCATCAGCAGGGCCATGGCAGCAGGCAGGACCGGTTCCAGGCAGCCATGGATCCATGGCAGGAGGGGTGGGTGGGGGGGCGGCAGGACCCGGGCCAGGACCCGGGGTAGGACCCGGGGCAGGACCGGTTCCAGGCAGCCATGAATCCATGGAAAAAGAAAGTAGAGTTAGTAATGTGCATTGAAGAGACAATAGTTTATCCAGATGGAGAGAAAGAAGAGGAGAGGAGGAGTGAAAGAGGAAGAGAAGAGGAGCGAAAGAGGAAGAGAAGAGGAGCTCAGTGTATCCTAAGATGTCCCCCAGCAGTCTAGGCCTATAGCAGCATATCTAGGGGCTGGACCAGGGCAAACCTGAGCCAGCCCTAACTATAAGCCTGAAACAGCCCTAAGTATAAGCGCTATCAAAGAGGAAAGTCTTAAGTCTACTCTTAAATGAGGTGACTGTGTCTGCCCCCCGGACTGAAAGTGGAAGCTGATTCCACAGAAGAGGAGCACGATAACTGAAAGCTCTAGCCCCCAACCTACTTTTTAAGACTCTGGGAACCACAAGTAACCCTGCATTCAGTGAGCGTAACGCTCTGGTGGGGTAATATGGCACTATAAGCTCTTTAAGATATGATGGTGCATCACCAGCTAAGGCTTTATAGGTGAGGAGGAGGATTTTAAATATGATTCTCGATCTTACAGGAAGCCAGTGGAGAGCAGCTAGTACAGGAGTAATGTGATCTCTCTTCCGAGTCCTTGTTAGTACACGAGCTGCAGCATTCTGGATCAGCTGGAGAGACCCAAGGGACTTTCCGGAGCAGCCTGATAATACGGAGTTACAGTAATCCAGTCTTGAAGTAACAAATGCGTGGATCAATGTTTCTGCATCGCTTTGAGACAGGATGTGCCGGATCTTTGAGATGTTCCGTAGGTGAAAAAAGGCAGTCCTTGAGATCTGTTTCACGTGGGAGCCAAAGGATAGGTCCTGGTCAAAAATAACTCCGAGATTCCTTACGGTGGTGGTGGATGCCAGAGCGATGCCATCCAGGGAAACCATATCGTCAGATAGTTGATTTCTGAGGTGTTCTGGGCCGAGTAGAATAACTTCAGTCTTGTCAGAGTTCAGCAACAGGAAGTTGCAGGTCATCCAGGTTTTGATGTCTTTAAGACACGCTTGAAGTTTAGTGACCTGGTGGATTTCATCTGGCTTGATTGACAGATATAGTTGAGTATCATCGGCATAACAACTTGCACATTTACATGTGCAAGTCTAAATTTGACAAACTAAGTTACTCAAACTCTTCACTAGCAAGAGAGAAAAGAGTCAACACTTCCTCAAACGGTGCGAGCCTTAGCTAATGAGCAGCAACATACACGGCGTCACACAAACGATTCCAATTAATTTACAAGTTACACTAAATGTTTAACATTTATCAACTATATGAAGCCAAATTATATATATTACAACTTAAAGTGCAAATACTATATGTTGGTAATATTAGTAACACTAAAGTGGGAGGGAAGTGTGTCCCTACTTCCCTCTTAAAGTCACGTGGTGTTACACGGTAACTTTACTTGAGAATCAGAATCAGAACCATTTATTTGCCAGGTATGTTTACACAAACAAGGCATTTTCTTGGCGGAAGGTGCATAACATTCGACACGACACATTTGACACGAGACAATCAACAATCAACGACAACAACAGTGCAATAGATATTAAATTAAGTATAAAATAAAGTGCTCAGACAAACAGATAACAGTAATGTAAAGTGTATGTTAAAGTGACATGTGTATTTAAATATGAAGTGTGAAGGGATGTGCAGGGGAGTGACCGGTAAGAAATAGAAATTCCCGACTGCCGACGGGAAGAAGCTGTTGGCGTGGCATGAGGTCTTGGTACTGATGGACCTCAGCCTGCTGCCAGATGGGAGGGACTCCAACAGGTTATGTCCAGGGTGAGAGGGGTCGGCGATAATCTTTCTTGCCCACTTCAGAGTCCTGGAAGCAGGACGGCAGATTGCAGCCAATCACCTCTCAGCAGAGCGGATGACGCGTTGCAGCCTGCCCTTGTCCTTGGCAGTGGCTGCAGCGTGCCAGACGGTGATGGAGGAGCAGAGGATGGACTCAACGATGGCAGTGTAGAAGTGCACCATCATTGTCTTTGGCCGGTTGAATTTCTTCAGCTGCCTCAGGAAGAACATCCTCTGCTGATTCTTCTTGGTGATGGAGCTGATGTTCAGCTCCCACTTGAGGTCCTGAGTTAGGATGGAGCCCAGGAAGAGGAAGGACTCCACAGCATCGACGGGGGAGTCGCACAGGGTGAGAATGGCGGGTGGGGCTGCGTTCTTTCTGAAGTCCACAACCATCTCCACTGTCTTCAGAGCGTTGAGCTCCAGGTTGTTTTGGCTGCACCAGGTCTCCAGGTGGTCAGTCTCCCACCTGTAGGCGGACTCGTCCCCACCAGAGATGAGTCCAATGAGGGTGGTGTCATCCGCAAACTTCAGGAGCTTGACGGACTGGTGACTGGCAGTGCAGCTGTTTGTGTACAGGGAGAAGAGCAGAGGGGAAAGAACGCAGCCTTGGGGCTGAGACGTGTTTCCCCAGCTTCACGTGCTGCTTCCTGTCAGTCAGGAAGTCTGTGATCCACCTGCAGGTGGAGTCAGACACGTGCAGCTGAGAGAGCTTGTCCTGCAGCAGAGACGGGATGATGGTGTTGAAAGCAGAGCTGAAGTGCACAAACAGGATCCTGGCGTAGGTTCCTGGGGAGTCCAGATGCTGGAGGATGAAGTGGAGGGCCATGTTGACAGCATCGTCTACCGACCTGTTGGCCCTGTAGGCGAACTGCAGGGGGTCCAGGAGTGGGTCAGTCAGGGTTTTGAGGTGGGACAGGACCAGGCGCTCAAAAGACTTCATGACCACAGAGGTCAGGGTGACGTGCCTGTAGTCATTGAGTCCTGTGATCCTGGTTTTTTTGGGAACGGGGATGATGGTGGAGGCCTTGAAGCAGGCTGGTACATGTCTTGAGAAGACTGTGCTGTCTGTAATTAACGTAAGCTACAGTTGCAAAATGCCAGGCAAAAAGGAAATATGAAGGAATAATAGGAATAATGAGCTTCGTTACCTTGCTGTTGCTGAAGTTGAAGTGGACTCAGAAATGTTGTAGCTCTTGCTCCAAAATTGAGTCGAGAGAAGCAAGTGTCCATCGGCACACAACGTTAAAGTCTACAGTCATCTTTTGTGTAACTCAACGCATGGTATACAATGTAGTTTTCTCCTCTATCTGCGTGAAACTAACTAAAAACTAACGTGTGTTGAAAATAATGAAAGATTATTAAAACGGATTATGGTGTATTGCTGAAAATGGAAAACCCGCTCAAAATTACTGTATTGTGATTCACAGCAACATTTATTTACAGTAAGATTTACCCAGGAATGAATTTTGACCATGATGCTTTGCAGATCTACAGCAACATTCTGTATAGGAGTTCTACAGTAAGAATATGGCCAGTATACAGTAATATTACTGTGAAAACTAGAGAAACTTGTTACAGTGTAGGCTAGAGTGATTTACATTTAATAACACCTAAAACAAAGTTAGACTGACGGAGAGATTAGATGACTAATGTCAGTGATTATTGACTTTAGGTATTAGAGTAAATGTAATGTATTCGTTGAAGAATATAGAATATAGTCGAGGCCGGCGATGGGAGGGACGGTTGGTAATGGAGGTGGGCCGGTATTGGACCAGCCCAACCCTGTCGGCCTACCCCTATGGCCAGCCCACCCCTGCCAGCACACTGCTGGCCTTCTTTACCAGCTTGTTCAGTCTCTTCCTTTCAGCTGTAGAGATGCTGCTGCCCGAGCAGACCACTCCATTGAAGATGGCTGATGCCACCACAGAGTCAAAGAAGGTCTTCAGAAGTGCTGCCTAAACTCCAAAAGGCCTCAGTCTCCTAAGCAGAAAGAGTCTGCTCTGTCCCTTTTTATAAAGTGTGTGTGTGTGGTCAGTCCAGTCCAGTTTATTGTTCAAGTGAACACACAGGTACTTATAAGATTTCATAATCTCAATGTCCATTCCCTGGATGTTCACTGGTTCCGGAGGAGAGCGCTTACCCCGGTGGAAGTCCACCACCAGCTCTTTGGTTTTACCAGAGTTGATGTGGAGGCGGTTCCGCTTGCACCATCCTATGAAGTCCGGAAATTAGCCGACAATTGCAGAGTCGTCAGAGAACTTTTGCAGGTGGCAGTTAGCTGAGTTGTGTTTGAAGTCCGATGTGTATATGGAGAAGAGGAATGGACCCAGAACGGTTCCTTGTGGAGCTCCCGTGCTGCAGGACACCAGGTCTGACTCACACTCCTGTAATCGCACATACTGTGGACGGTTGGTGAGGTAGTCCAGGATCATGCAGTGAGGTGGTGGTCCACCCCGGTCTGCTCCAGCTTGTCCCTCAGAAGCAAAGGCTGGATGGTGTTGAAGGCACTGGAGAAGTGACTCTCCTCACAGTGCTTCCAGCCTTTTCCAGGTGAGAAAGGCATCTTTGTAGGAGGTACAGTAGATGATGGCATCCCGCAAACTGAAGTGGGTCCAGAGATGAGCTCACCAGGGGCCAGAGATGCACAAGGACTAGCCTCTCCAGGGTCTTCATCAGGTGGGATGTTAAATCTACCGGCCTGAAGTCCTTGGGCCGCGGGGTCTTTGGTACCGGTACCACGCAGGATGTCTTTTATAGCTGTGGTACTTTCCCCAGCCTCAAGCTCAAGTTCAAGACGTGCTCCACTATCCTGCATAGCTAGGCAGCGCAGGATTTGAGGAGCCTTGAGCTGATGCCGTCTGGACCCGTGGCCTTCCTCACCTTGATCTTCCTCAGTTCCTTCCTCACCTGGTTAAAGGACAAGTTGGGGGTTTGGGTCTGTGGGCTGCTGGAGTGGGGGTGGGTTGCTGATCACAGGGTGTTGTGTGTATGAGGAGTCTGGAGGCGAGCCTAGTGTTGTGGAAAGTACTTTATGTAACTTCTCAGAGATACATCTGTAGGATATGTTTTGAATGTTCAGAAATCTTGCTGAAACATATATGGGTTTTAATTAATTAAGAGCTAATGTATGCACATTTAAAGAGGTTACTTCCCCAAACAAAAGAGTAAGATCAGGGTGAGGAGAGTCCGTAGGGGCCCTCTGAATTGCATCGCTTCACTTTGCAGATGAAGTGGATCCGTTGGCTTCATGAGGTCATTACCTTTATAATGCTCTGTGGCAGTTGGCAGCCTGGATGACAGTAAGGATGTCAAAGTCTGAGGCCATGGTTCTCTGCCAGAACATGGGGGGTTGCTCCCTCCGGGTTGGGACTGTGTTGCTGCCGCAAGCAAAGGAGTTGAAGTACCTCTTGTTCACAAGTGAGGTGGTGTCTGTGGTTAGTTCACATGTCTGTAATAACATTAGGACAATTGAGTGTATGTGGTTAGTTCACATGTCTGTAATAACATTAGGACAATTGAGTGTATGTGGTTAGTTCACATGTCTGTAATAAGAGTAGGACAGTCAAGTGTCTGTGGTTAGTTCACATGTCTGTAAATAACATTAGGACAGTTGAGTGTCTGTGGTTAGTTCACATGTCTGTAAATAACATTAGGACAGTTGAGTGTCTGTGGTTAGTTCACATGTCTGTAATAAGAGTAGGACAGTCGAGTGTCTGTGGTTAGTTCACATGTCTGTAATAACAGTAGGACAGTCTGTTTTTTCTCTCGGTGCATTTGTGCATTTGTTTTCTTAATTTGCAGTAGTGTGTTAGGGCCAATGTCTCAATGGGAAAACAAAAGCAGCGAATAAGAAGACTTATTTATATCTGTGTTTGCTTGTTGCAAACACAGATGTAAACGATGCCCAATTTGAAATATTAAAACAGTCTGTGCTGTGCAAATGTTCTATGAGGAAGGAAATGTACTCAACAATGAAATCCGGCCCTCTCTCTCTATATGTCCCATCGTCATAAAGCCCCTCCAAGCTGATGTGTGTCCTCTCAAAGGTCAGTGGTTTAAAGACAGGTAAGTCTGAGCACAGCTTTCATATTCATGAGAAACTGTATTCAGGTCCACTTACCTGTTTGGAATTAAATTTGCTATCTTGGGAAATTCTCTTCAATCTGTATTGAGATTGGATGCCAGTGGACTTTAGACACTTGAGACTTGAGATGAATTCATCTCTCTGAATTTGCTGAACCAAATTATAATTGTGTCACCCTTAATCTTCCCTTTCAGTTCTCCTCTTGAAAGCCTGCACTCATGACTAATGGCTAGTTTATCGATTTGAATGTGCTAAAGTCATTTGTCAAGTTAAATGACACTCCCCCGCGTATCTCAGGACTCACACGCGACATCCAGCTGGCCTGAAGTTCAGGATGTCGGCTGAACGTCCGGCTCACAGTGGACCTCTTCAGGCTTTCTGTGTAGCTCCATATTATGTCACAAAGGAAGCAAACCCAAAATATAATATGACCATTGAGGAGTACCTTTGGCCCTCTCCTCACTCAAAGAGATCTAAGTGTTATTTCATGTGGACTGACAGTTAGACATCAGCACAGGCTGCTGCTGAAGAGCAGCCAGGAGGAGCCTTGACTCAATATGAGAGCAGCTGGAATCAATAAAGTGGAGTATTATTTCCATTTACTAAATTAGAGATCAAAATAATAAGTGAACTCTTAGAACAAACAAAAAGGCTCTGGTTTACCACACACACACACACACACACACACACACACACACACACACACACACCTTGTGAAAGGCCCTCGCCTGCTCAATAAAGTCCAGTTTTCAGCTGAGTATGATTTAATAAGCTGCCTTTAGCAGACAAGCCGGTCAGGAGTAACGAGTCTTAAGACGGAGAGATCAACAAGCTCACAAGAAACAATGAAGCAGGCAATGCTGACTCAAATATTAAGGATATTCTGAATCCTGAATATTCTGAATCAGAATCCATATGTTTCTGAGAGCAATTATGTGTGTGTGTTAGCTAGTTAGTTAGTTAGTTAGGACCCTCACTCAGCAGTACATACAGTAACTATCACTCAGAAGCCTGACTGGTGAACTCAGGTTCAGCAGCCCCGGACTGGACCTTTAACCGATAAAGAAGTGTCCTGTCTTTACTGGTGGTGGTGGTGGGTTTAAACACAACAAAGCTCAGCATCGTGAACAATACGATCATAGCAGCAACAAGCACAACAGGTATTTTACACTGAACGGGACGTAGGAGTTATCCTTCTCTTCCTCTAAAGAATACAGGGATTCTCCGTGATTCTGCAGGTGAAAGTGATGAAATGTAGTTGGCCTCAGAGTATTCAATTCAATTCAGTTTATTTTACATAGCCCAACATCACAAATACGAGTTTGCCTCGGAGGGCTTTACAATCTGTACACATAACATCCTGTCCCTGACCTCACATCGGATCAGGAAAAACGCCCCCAATAAAGATAGTAAAAACCCTTTCACAGGGAAAAAGGGGAAGAAACCTGAGGGAGAGCAACAGAGGAGGATCCCTCTCCCCGGATGGACAGAAGCAATAGATGTCATGTGGCCATGTAAAGGTCAACAGTAAATGATATAGCCTTAGTGACGTCATGACTGTCACAGGGACTTCCTCTGGCCCTTAGCCAATCAGGCGCCATTGTTTGGTTTGACTCAAATCTCACACACATGTTGAGGCCTGATGGGGGCGATGTGGTCGCCACCAAATCAGGCTGTTTTTTTTCGACGCTCTCATTTAGACTCCAAGACATTTGCACCCGTCTCTGTTCTGGGGCTGCCATGATGGTTCAGGCCTGGACGGGATCTCATCATCAAGTGACAATGAATAGAAATACATTGAATTGAATCAAGCGGTCCCAGTCTCTTCTCACAAGGAGATGAATGACTAAGGTGCGTTACTCCAAAAACTGCGACACACACTCACACAGACAGACCTGGTTAATGTCCGTCACTTCGGATCAATCAATGAAAATATGCAGTCGCTGGTCAGATGTTTTGTGCACAACGTACCAGAGGAAACGATGCTGATGTTTCATTTTAAAACCTTTAGCTGCCAAAGCCGATAACGTGGCCATGTCACTGTGCATCCTGAGGCTGATGGGAATGTCAATATTCATAACGTCACATCTCTGCTGCTGACTCGAACATCAGGAACACAGGGAGGATGCTCAGCGACGCAAATATGACCAATGCCTTCCTGTTCCCTCTGTGTTATGAACACAGGACAAAAGTTGTTCAGAGGCACACAGGAGACAATAGATAGATTTTTTTTTTTGTACATTTTGCAAAATGGGGCAGAATTCTGATCTTAATTCTGAGTAGAAATAAAAGCATAAAGCCCAAATAAAATCTCTATTATTCAATGCTGCATAATCAAATGATGACACAGATACTACTTCACAACATGCATCTCTTTGCTTTAGACTGATGATCCTACTTGAGCCTAACTACCTCAAAGACTGAACTTCCTCACACACTTTCCTGCACATTTCCCTCACTTTGCTCTCCTCTGCTCAGCGAGCACCACCCCATCTTCAGATCACAGCTAAAAATACAGTTTCCTCAGAGGCTGCGTCTCATTAAACCTGATCTCAAGGCTTTACGTGCTCTTTCCAGGCTCACGCCCCTCCCTGACTGAATGAGTGCACATTGCGGTAATGAAGGCAGAGCTACAGCACTATAAACATCACAATGAGACTGTCGCTGCCTTCTGATTTCTATCTGAACTTGTAACACAACATCTAAATTATTCACGTGGTGTGTTGCTGAGCTGGTGAAGGAGTGAGAATCTGAGTGGAACCAGATCAGACTCTTCCTCCCAATGTTCACAACAGAACAGTAGACGGTCTGATGAAACTATGACGGGTTTATCACGAGTGACGACCTGTTAGAGCCCCGATGGTTCAACGGGACCTTGGTCATGCGATCATGCCGGAACATCATTAACATCAAGTCTGTTGGCTCAGGATGGGCTCTGCTCGCTCAGCGATCAGACCACAGGAGCTTTTTCACTGAAAGGCACTTATTGTTCCGGCTGGAAATAATGTTGGTGAAGCAAAAGAGTAAAAGCAGCACAGAAACAGGAGAGGATTCTCTTTGGGTTCGTCCCAAGCAACACATCTGACCTCCCACAGTCATTTAATCAATTCTTCATATGGAAATAATGATTAGTGCAGCTTTAACAAAAGGTTATTGTTGTTGAACAAAACTATTGTTCAGTAGCCTTAATCTACTCTGCACATTCTGGCTGGGATGTATGATAACGCAGAATATAACGTTCTTACGCAAATTATTGGACAAATTAAAGTGTACACAGAATCAATCAGTGTGTTTCTTTGTGTGTTTCCTATTGCATTCTGAATCAGGGGTGTTTTAGGAGTTACTAGACTATTTAGAGTGAGGCCGTTGTGTGTGAAAAAAGCAACATTATTTTTGGATGGTAACTGCTGTTCTGTCTGAAACTCTACTGATTTCATTTTCATTAAACATAATGTTAGAACAATTGCTCTGGAATAAAAGGACATGGGCAGTTACCAATCAAAACTCTATATCTGTTGACAAACAGGGAGAAGCATGAATGATGACCATAACACTGGTATTTACCATGGAGTTATTATGGTATTCATTGCATCTGCAGAATCTCTAGTTTTAGGTTTTACAGTCTGCACAGCATGCACCATCCTCAGGTCAGAGCATAGAACCTTGAGATCTGAGCTTAGAACCCTAAAGTCAGAGCATAGAACCCTAAAGTTAGAGCATAGAACCTTGAGGTCAGAGCATAGAACCCTAAAGTCAGAGCATAGAACCGTGAGATCAGAGCATAGAACCCTAAAGTCAGAGCATAGAACCTTGAGGTCAGAGCATAGAACCCTGAGATCAGAGCATAGAACCCTGAGATCAGAGCATAGAACCCTGAGATCAGAGCATAGAACCCTGAGATCAGAGCAGAGAACCATGAGATCAGAGCAGAGAACCATGAGATCAGAGCATAGAACCTTGAGGATAGAGCATAGAACCTTGAGGATAGAGCATAGAACCCTGAGGTCAGAGCATAGAACCCTGAGGTCAGAGCATTTCTATTTCTGTGTAAAAAAAAAGGTAAAATTCCCTTTATGTGCACGCATACTTGGCAATTAAAAGTAATTCTGATTATTATTTCTGCTCCCCCTTCTTGAAAAACAAGTCTGTGTATTCATAAAAAAGTTAAATACATTGAAATAAAATGCATATGATGACCATTGACCAAGCCAACAAACAATGGTAGCATCACATATGCTAACTTAAACACGCGACACACCAAGAGCTACATGATGCACAGCTAACGTTAGCTTGCTAGCTAATTACATTCAGACAACACTGTTAGCTCTCGCTAACAAGCTTCTGGACATGTTCCAGTAGCTCTCCAGCAAGACCGGCAGCAGATGTCACATATATGTATAAGACATGAGCCTGACAGTCCAGCATCACACACACACACACACACACACACACACACACATGCTTGGGGTGGTCGGGAATTAAATAATGATGATAATAGATTTTTGGCTTCTGTCAGAGAGATGTAGGGCGAGACAAAAAGCATTCCCAGCTAGAGCGCCTGATGACGCCACGGCTCTGAAGCCAAACATATTCTTGGTGGCTTGACCCTTTTAACTATCAATGGAAGCACTCATCTTTTTCTGCAGAAATGGAAGACACCGTTGAATCCCTGGGAGTTCATTATAATCTGGATTTAAATGTATAATAACTGTGGACAACTGTCTGAATAGAGGGTGGATGTATTATTGACTCGACTTCTTTGTGCTCTCATGGTGGGCCGAGGCTCACGACGGCCTCCTGAGGAACAAGAGGTTTTACATAGGGTGACCAGACGTCCTCTTTTTCCCGGACATGTCCTCTTTTCGAGACCTAAAAAAAGCGTCCGGCAGGGTTTCCAAAAACGTCCGGGATTTTGCTACGTTCTGGAAAATAGTTATTACCCCCTTACACGTTTTGGAAATGGTATCTCCCTCACGTTCCACCTTCTTGCGCAAGTTCTGACTGTAGAGAGAACCGTCATTGGTCGACCGATCTCAACGTAAATGTAAGTTCACGGCATGCTACACCCCCCCCTCCCACTGCGACGAAGTGTCCTCCTCCTCCACCCCCCCCATCCCCCCGGAACGTAGTGTCCTCTTTTTCACAAACTCAAATCTGGTCACCCTATTTTACAGGTCAGGGCGGGCCGGGCTGAGCTGGTTAGCATGCCCATTGTAGTAGATATCTGCCTCTTTGACATAACACTGTCGCCTCTTATATTCATAGTGTTTGTTAATTTATTCAAAATCTTACATATTTCACCTTTAATCTTTGAAAAAAAAGCATGGCCATTTTCAATCAGCATGATCGTCTGTCATATATCCCTTTCAGAAAGAGGTAAAATAATAAGAAAACTGTTTATTGTATAAATAATTGGATGTAAAAGTGTGTTCTTTGCAGAACTCGGGGGAGTCCGTAGCTCTGTGACGGGCTTTCCTCCCCAGCTCCTCTGAGCGTATGGATATGCATGCGGATGCTAGCTGGGCCTGCAGCTATAATCCGAAGCCTTTAGGCAGATGCAGCCGGACACTTTCCTGATGCCGCAAAGAGGATTTCGAACCTCCGTCTCTGAGAGCAGTGTTCTCCACTCTCCACTGTTCCACTCCAGTGTACGTATATCTGCTTATGCTCTCTATTCTCCTCCCCTCCCCCTCATGTCTCACAGACAGACAGTTGCTGTCAAGTCACATTCATTCAGAAAACGCTTTTAACTAATAGCTTTGCTGCCAAATTATTAACATAAAGGACACATAAGATTGGGAACAATTGGACCAAGATGCAATATTTGTAGACAAATGCACATGTGTGTTTGCATGTTATCATGCCTGTGTATGTGTGTGTGCTTAGAACTTCCCTGTGCTTTTACTGCGCAGAAGGATTTGGCAATGAGAAGAATGTAATCCAATGGCCTATGGATATCTTCCTTGAAGGCCAGCCCCCGGCCCCGGAGTAGTGCTGGCAATGAGTCATATGGCATGCCTCAGTCACCTATCAACATTAATAACATGCTTTTCACGAGGAGTGCAGGTCAATGTTAAGCTGTTCCCGGTGAGCATGCTTTATCTGGAGGATAAGCAGCAGGACTGAGCTTAAATGGGTCAAAAATCACAAACCCGCCATCCAGAGCCACGAGAGCCGACTGTACAGTCTCTGGACACATCAAGCGTCTGTACCTGCTGCACAGGAGGGTTTTCAGAATAAAACTAAGATTAACATATTATCGTTTAGGTTCTTTCTACGTCGATTTCACCAGCCTGATATTGAAACCGACAAGCTGTTTTTTGTGTCACTTAATTCAAATGACTTTTGAATTTAAAATTGCCATCGCACCTATTTGCTTGCTTCAGTAATAATATACCTGCTTTCCTTTGAGTGAGACTTCAGTATAAGAAAGGTATACATTGTATACAATTGATATATCATTGGGAAATATTTGAATAGCCTTTTAAATGTTGAGTATATGCATCCTAACTAAGGCTATTAATGATATGATAACAGCATGTTGATGCACGTGCTACCCTGAGCAGTGTTGCGTGTGAGCCATGCTGTTTATGGCACAGCTGCAGCAGCAACAGTCTGATGTATTTAGGGTTGTAATACAACAAGTCAGGAGTCGTTATCAAGCCTGCAGGAAGAGTGCTGGGCTTTGAAGCAAATTTTTCAAATTGGCCAATCGGTAAAATTAGTGAGTCAGTCCACCATTCCGTAGCCGACCTGAGGGGCCAGCCTTTGTGAGTTTGGGGCACCGGAGGATGAAGTGATAGCTGGACACTCAGACCTTAATTCAGGGAGAAACTTCTAATTATACACCGCGTTCCACATTATTAGGCAAATTGTATTTAAGGGTCATAAACATTCATTTTTTGGTTTTTCAATGAAACTCATGGATGGTATTGTGTCTCAGGGCTATTTGGATGATTGAAATCATCCAAATAATAATAATAATAATTAGTTTGCCAGGTGAGCCCAATCAAAGGAAAACTACTTAAGAAGGATGTTCCACATTATTAAGCAAGCTACATGTTTCAGGCAAAATGGGGAAGAAAAAGGATCTCTCTGCTGTTGAAAAGCGGCAAATAGTGCAATACCTTGGTCAAGGTATCACAACATTGGATATTTCCAAAAGAATTGCCCGTGATCATCGGACGGTGAAGAAATTTGTCACTGATTCACAGCACAAGCGGGTTCGTTCAGACAAAGGCAAAATAAGGAAGATTTCTGCCAAACAAATGCGTAGGGTTAAGAGAGCAGCCACTAAAATGCCATTGAATAGCAGCAAACAGGTGTTTGAAGCCGCTGGTGCCTCTGGAGTCTCGCGAACTTCAAGATGTAGGATGCTCAAGAGGTTTGCAAGTGTCCTTAAACCTGTTATTCGGCCACCCCTAAACCAAGCTCATAAGCAAAAAAGGTTGCAGTGGGCTCAGGACTACATGAAGACTAACTTTCAAACTGTTTTGTTTACGGATGAGTGCCGTGCAACCCTTGATGGTCCTGATGGATGGAGTAGTGGATGGTTGGTGAATGGCCACCATGTCCCAACAAGGCTGAGACGTCAACAAGGAGGTGGCGGAGTCATGTTTTGGGCCGGAATCATGGGGAGAGAGCTGGTAGGCCCCATCAGGGTCCCTGACGGTGTGAAAATGACCTCGGCAAAGTATGTAGAGTTTCTGACTGACCACTTTCTTCTGTGGTACAAAAAGAAGAACCGTGCCTTCCGTAGCAAAATCATATTCATGCATGACAATGCACCATGTCATGCTGCAAAGAATACCTCTGGGGCATTGGCTGCTATGGGCATAAAAGGAGAGAAACTCATGGTGTGGCCCCCATCTTCCCCTGACCTTAACCCTATTGAGAACCTTTGGAGCATCATCAAGCAAAAGATCTATGTGGGTGGAAGGCAGTTCACATCCAAGCAGGTGCTCTGGGAGGCTATTATGGCATCCTGCAAAGACGTTAAAGCAGAAAGTATCAAAGAACTCACAAGTTCAATGGATGCAAGAATTGTGAAGTTGATATCAAAGAAGGGGTCCTATGTTAACATGTAACTTGACCTGTTAAGATGTTTTTGATTCAAACTTTTCTTGATTTCAGTAAATATGACCTCCTAATGCTGCAAATTCAACAAATGACAATTTTTTGTTCTTTACAACCTATAAAATATCTTGAAACTCTGAAATTCTGAAATTCTGCATAATAATTTGGAACACTGCATTTTGAGTTTTTTATTTTTGAAAAAAATACTGTTATCATTAGGAGGTTTGTTCAATAGAATTTGACTTATACTCTAACAGTTGATGACTTGAAAATGATACTGACTTCCGGGAGCTATTCTCATCGAGCCCAAGGCTGCGTGTTCCCGTGTCTCTGTCTCCTCGGGCAGACGAGGCGCCACCCATGATAACAACATGACAGCGGCGAGCAGGAGCCACTGGTTTTCACAGAAAACCAAACGCTAACTCTGTATAATCTCTCCTCCAACACCCGTTTGAGAGAAGACCTTTGGCTGAGAAACTACAGGTAAGACACCTGGTCCCAGATCCACCGGTCCGAAAAGCAATGCAGATTTCTTTCTGTGCCTGAGCCGATTTAAATACTTCTTTTACACTACTGTGTAATGTTGCACAATACAGAGTTCTGTTGCACACGGTCCCAATCAAGCACCTGATGCTTGTGTCTGTATAATGTATAATGTATAATGTATATATATAACAAGTATAATGTGAGATTTTGTTCAGATGTGTAATTATCAGTCTATATGTTACTGGTTAAGAGTAAATGAAGATGGCACACAGCAACAAATTAAAAGTTTTCAGGTCCGCCTAGAAAAAAAAGCACTTTCAGGATGATTATTTCTTTGAAATGATGAATTTGTAAGGTCTCAAGTTCTCTCAAATCATAACACAATATGTGAACATTATCTCTGCAAAGTTTGACTTTGAAAAAGTGAAGCAGAACAAAAGTTAGAGAGGGTTTAGTACAGAGAAAATTCAGAGGAGGATTCAAATGAGCATTTGGGTACATTTGGACACATTTGGGCACCATCTGTGCCATTTGAATTTTATCATGTAGCAAACCATATATTGCACTTGTATATTACTTATGGTGATCAATACATCCAAATGCAGCATTTTCTTAGGATTTCTTTTTTTTTTATGAATTATGATTTTTTTTAATCTATAAAACAACCTATATTTTCCCATTAAAATAAAACAAGCACACAAATTAACTGAATGAACAGATTTAATTGTTATCAAAATGTAAAAACACAGTTTAAAACAAAGTGTAACAACACAGCAAAAGTCTAAATATAACAACACAGCAAAAAACTAACTGTAAAAACACAGTAAAAACTATTTATATTATGTACATTGATTCTCTGGTGCCCTTTGTCTGGGTGTCATGAGAGTCACCTCACTTTGCCCATAATCGCCAGTATCTCGTCGTTGGTCAGGTACCGCCTGTATCTGGCCGCCATTGTGGTAAAATATTTGCAAAAAGCACGAAAACGCGACAAAAACAAAGCTGCTGCTGTAATCTACTGTACTGCTGCGCGCTGTGGTCTCGTGCGTAATGGCGCAGGTCTTCTAGCAGGCTGCAGCTGCTTGGCAGCTGATGCGTGCGCACGGCTCTAGCTCAGCGGGGGATGGGTTTGAAGTTAAAAAGTTTGAAGCTGTAGTTTGAAGTCAAGTGTTTTGTATTTATTTATTTATATTTAAAGTATACTTTAGGCACCAGTATCGTTTTAAAAGTATCGTTTTAGCACTGGTATCGAAAAAAGTATATTATAATTAGGGATGCCCATCCCTAATTATAATATACTGAATTGTATTAATAAGATGTCCTTATTATGTCAAAGTGTTGGAATAAATGTTAAATATTTAACTGCAAAGTAGTAATGTGTGATACCTTTTTTTGCATTGAATCATACTGGGATTAGATGGCCCCACCAAAAAAAAAATGCCACCAGCTACCACTGGCATGGGGGCACAACTACATTATGCGTATTACTTTCCTAAAAACACAGAAAATAAAGTCTTTCCAAACCGCTGGGAGCGCTGGTCATGCAATTATTTATTTTACAATCAGTCAAACAGTTCATTTTTTTCCACAGTTCTTTTTCTCTAAGATGAACTGCCTTTTGGGGGGCTTCATCATGCCCGACAAGTCACAAAGTTGACATGCATATTAGTTTTGTCTGCTCTAAAAAAGTCAATCAGAGTATTAAGCTCTGCCTGCTTGAATTTTCCGCCATTTTAAATTTTGTGAAAAACATTAACACAAACTCCTCCTAAACGCTGGGTCTGATTCTTACAAAATTATATGTGGATCATTATCGGATCAATGTCTTAAACCCTTCTCAAAAGCTTGTTGATATTTCATTGTGTTTAGACGAGATGGACAAATTAACTTCTAAGGGGTGTACATCAATACACATAACTTCCTAAAGACTTGACCTATCATCAACAAATTTGTAGCATATGTCAACATAGCATCCTTTAACTTACCCTGTCATTTTCATTTTATTCAAACACTAGGGGGCACTACAGTTCATCGCCCAATGTCTGCATTTGTAGCCATTTTTCATCGTTTTCAGACGTTGTACTTTAATGAACTTCTCCGACAGAATTTATGCGATCGACTAAAACTTTGGTCAGAATGATCAAAAGACCTTTATGATGAAAAGTTATTAAAGTGGTGAGTTGACATTGAATGGCCTTGACGTGGCGTCCGAGCACATGTCGTGCAGTTCGCCACAAAAGTGGAAGTTGTTTTAACTCCAAGGTACATTATTCAATCTACCCCAAATTTATCATGCATGATAGTAGTTCAGGCCTGAGCGCATTTCCCTGCAAAAAGTTTCACAAAGTCTGAGCGCCACCTACTGGCAAAAGAAAATGACACTTTGAATTACTCCTCCTAGCAATTTGACCAGATCAGTCCAAAATGTGGTCAGAAAAGCCTTACGATCTTGATATTGTTAATAATAATAATAATTGTTGGTGCTTTGATGAATCTGGATCCTTTGCCGTGAACAAATACACCAATGTAACTCGACTCCAAATGATCAGATCCTTTCCAAATGTCACATGTTTCAGACTCCAGGCTTGAAGACATCTACAGCCCAATTTTGAATCTTAGTCATAGCGCCACCTACCTGTACAGGAAGTTAAAGTTTATATACTTTGGCTTGCTTCTCTTAGTAGGTAAATCAGTTCGACATCAAATTAGTTCCATCACTTGGAGACAATGTATCAGACTTCAGCAGCTCCTTCTGTCTTTATACTTCGACTAGTACTACTAATACTGCTACAACATCCGGAAACATACACTTTGACCTTTTCATTTTGATAATGGAGGTTTAGATGACACTTCACAGATGACAGGCTAGGTCGTCTTCTCCCGCCAGCTTACTGCAATTAAATGTATTTGCTGCACTTAAACAACTTGTGACAGGTACACTGCCCAACGGCATGGCTGCCCTTCATATTTGTTTGAAAATAAGCTGCCCGATACAACTACTGTCACTACGTTGCAGAGTCAGCTTAGCAGGGACGGGGACATGCTTCAAAGTAGAAGTGATGCCATGAGCTGGCATCCAAAGCTGTGACCTCTGCTTCTGTCTTTACAGAGTAATAATGGTATGTTATGTTGTGAGAGTATGTACTGGAATGAAACAACTTAGAAAGAAAATGAAAGCGAACACAACTTCTGTTATTGGGCTGTCAGTTATTGAGGCATGATGTACAACTGAGGGGCAACTGTGGCTCAGTGGTAGAGCAGGTTTGACCTTCAATCAGTGGACTGGTGGTTTGCTCTCCGGCTCCGCTAGTCATTTTATTAACGTCAAAAGATGTGGTAATATAAGATATGATAATGTGTTAGATGTAAGTGCATATTATCATATGCACTTTTACAATGACAGCAGCAAGCAGCTGCTTGCAGCAAGTTACATCTAACAAGGAAGTTGCCAATTCAGCAACACTTACAGCTTATCCCTCCAAACCCATCCATCCATCCATCCATCCATCCATCCATTATCAGCCGCTTATCCGGGATCGGGTCGCGGTGGCAGCAGGTTCAGCAGGCCGACCCAGGCTCCAAACCCACTCCGCCCAAATTAACATTATTGACATAAACAAACAACATGGTTATTGCTAATACTCACAGCTGTTAAGATAGCAGCTTGTGGAAGAGATTGGCAAACAATGAGCGCACGGGGAGAAACACAGGGAGGTAGAACTTTAGGTAGACTTGTGACAAACATAGATATAATTGTTTTTTGTCAAAGCATTTGATTAATTAATTGCTGTCAGGATGTAATGAGAACTCTGAGAAAAATATCAAAGTTTATGAAGATTACACATGTTTTTTCTATCTTTGCAGAGCTAACACCACACCGACAGAGGCCGAGAGTGTGAATACTAATTCTGTCTTTGAAATAAAACTGCTCTGCATAAGTGGAACTTGCTGACAGCTTGTTCTGTGCTCATATCCAGTAAACCAAGTCCAGTGTACTCCTAACTCAACAAAATGGTCCTTCAAGTCGGGACAAATTGAGATTTTTATGATATGAGCATGGATGACCTTGACCAAGCCACTCTTTCGGAACCTGGTTTGCTCATGGCTGAATCTCGCCAAGGGCCTAGAGTTCTTGCAGCTACGCAGACGGACCAATTAGGAGGCATGCTAAAATTATTTCATCAGGAAACCGCAGGGGCCAGCAAACAGCCATCCTCCAGCTTATCTCAGCTCAGCTGTGAGTGTTCATCATGGACTGTTGACTCCCAGTCTGCTTGGGTGGAGAATAAATGGGAATTGATGGAGTTAGAGGAAATCCAGAGAGAAGAGAAAAATAAAATGGAAGCTGAGGATTCCTACAGGAAACGGTTTCTAGAGCCAGCAGGCTCAGGCTCAGTGCTTGAGAAGGCCAGACTGGTTTCCAGCCTTTTACAGACTCAAAACTCCCATATCACTATACTCTGCCTCAAGGCGACGCAGATTGTTCTTCCTCCTCTCCCCTTGCATGATCGGTATTGTGGGAGAAAAAGCGGAATTACCGCTGAATGATCTATTGTTTGCTTCATCCAAAATAGCAGCTGCGCCATGTGACTCTGTCTGGAACGATATACCAGGAGGACTACTTGCTGCCTCCGCCAGATCTCCAGGCTGTCACCTAGCCGGACCTCCCAGTCCTGTAACCGGTCTCTTGCTGTCATTCAGTGGGTTCGCCTCTCCATAACATTACTTCAAGGGGTTTGACTTAAAACCACATGGCCGTTTTGAGGGCGGCTGTTCAATGTCCCCAGGAAAGATTAATGACTACATCTGAAGCAGGGAGGATAAAACAAACGCTCCTTCCTGGAAAGGAACCGCCCCTCAGGTACAACCTCTTCCACTCAGTGGTAGGCCATATATGCTGCCTTCCTCCCTTTGTTCTGTCTTTTCAACTCAGAAATGATGAAAGCATCTTGTAAATTCATTAAATGCTTTTCTGATGAGATTTACCTTATTGCACCATGTCTGTTAATTTTATTTATCGTTAGTTTGTTCTCTTTGCAGAGCTAAAGCCACACAGACAGGCAAAGAAGCTATAATAAATCTGCCTTTGAAAGAAAACTGTCTGCAGAAGTGGAACCTGCTTCTCCTTCTGTGTTCATTGATCAAGTCAAGTGTAATCCTTAAGCACCGTGGCACCTATATAGAGTGCTCTTCTCAAAGTTCACCGTGTTCAAGTAGTTCAAGTAGTCGTATGAACCCCAAATTAGTTATAATACTTTATTATTTTATATCTTTTTTTCAGAATTTCTTTGTGAAAAAAATGTATATAACAAAAAACTCATAACTATGAATAACCAGCATGATCTGAGCAAGATTGGCCGAAAATGCTTTTCGAGCGGTTTCCGACATGTTCAAAATGTGTGCTTTCAGACTCTTACCAAGGGTCACCAAAGTGTTGGGGTGATTCGAAGGTTTTTCAGAAAAAAACCCTGTGTAAATCGGTTCAGAAATGGAAAAGTTAAAAGTGTTAGGCATGGCATAGGCATGCTTGGATGGGTTCTCTTCAGTAGGCTGCGCCAGTGCTGTCTGACAGGAGGACCGCAAAACACGGAAGCGAGAGATGGCTTAAAAAAACAAAACTTTTTGGGAACTTTAAGATACTAATAGTTGACTTTTTTGTGTCTGATAATGGGCGCAGGTGGGGTTTTAGGGGGGGCATGGTTTTTAAAAGGTTAAAGGAAAAATAACACTGAATCTATATTTTGCAGAAATAATGCTAACTGTACATATCTTTTACAAATGGGATTAAAATAATTATAATCTAAAATGTTATTTAAAAATGTATTTCTTATACATTTATGAATATACACAGTACAATGGTGTTTGTTTTCGTCACTTTGATGTATGCTTGTGGCTGCTGACAATCTGAATGTAGCCTTCACTTGGAGACATCCGTCTTTCCAAAAGCACACATCTATTCATGCACTCTCTGTGACTTCTCTAACGCATCACTTTGTCAGATTGAGCTTCTTCTAGATGGATTTCCAGAGGCTGTCTGCTAGCAAACCTCCTTTGATAATATGGCACATTGGAGAAGAATCATTTTCACTCAACAAAAAACTGAATATCTTCCTTCTTTTTAGCAAACAGTGTGTTTATGAACAGTGTCATGGCTGTCCACTTGAATAAGTATTATTCATTAAGTAAAAAATGGGACTGGGTCGTACCAGTATTTTTTAATTGTCATTTTTAACAATACTGATACTCATCGTTTTATAAATGGGTATGTGATTTTCTTTTTCAATTCAGCCACTACACAAAAAAGCAAACCAAGTGTAAAAAAAAGAAAAAAGAACAGAAATACTATGATTAAAAAAGAATACTCATAACTTCCAGGGTGTGCTTATAAATGTTTTAAGAGGTATCTTGTGTTGCTGTATGTTTATTGTCAGAAATGTTGATTTGTGCCACTACAACCACAGGGTAGCCGGTTCGATCCCCAGTCCCCCCATAGCTCACATGTCGAAGTGTCCCTGAGCAAGACACTGAACCCTCAACTGCTCCCCGGGCGCCTCACAGGGCTGCCCACTGCTCCCTATCCAGGGATGGGTCAAATGCAGAGAAGAATTTCCCCAAGGGGATTAATAAAGTGCATGTTTCTGTTTCATGTGCGCTGGGTTCTGTTGGTCATGTGACTCCATGGGCTCGTCAAATATGTCAGGGCTGTTTTGGCACAAACATTGTATAAAATGATTTGTTTTCATAGATTTTTATTATTGATATATTTTTAAAGAATCAATACCTGGTGGTTAGCTTGTGAGTATTGATATAGCCATACCACAGTATTGATCCACCCATCCCTACTTATGAACATGTCCAATATATTATAATAAAAACTCTACACAGTTCCAAAGACTTTGTCCATGAAAGCAGATGGCACACATGTGATCCCATCCGGGGCATATTGTTAGTTGCCCCGCTGCGATTAGATTGGCTATTTTCCAAATACAACTGGGGTCATTTGCTTGTAGTTGTCAGAAGTTAGTAATTCTCTGAAAGGAGATAGAAATGGCGGTCATCATGAACAATGTGGATTATCTTCTACAACACACATTTAAATCAGTTTGGTTTATTGTTATGAACCAAACTGCTGTATATCGTAGTGGTTCGTCGGCCAGTCTGCAGAACTGATTTTACGTAGTGTCATAGTTTGAAGCTAAAGAGCTCTGATAGAAATAGCATCTCTGGGATGCTAGCTTGATAGCTGCTTTTAGGGCAGAGACAGCTACCAGAGAATAGGGCACAGAGGGTTCCTTCTAAAATAAACTGAATATCTGGGTGTCTGGGGGTGTGGCTTGTGAGTACCTGATTTGTGCCAGCTGCTTGAGCCCTTCTGTACATGTGTGGGTGAGCCTAGTCTATATGCCTTCATGGAAGACTTGTACCTACCTGGCCGGGAGTAGCCTAGCTAGGAGGCCTACGCTTCAAACAGGCCCGGCTGTGGCAGCTCACCTTTTTGTTCCCGTAGGACCAGCGGTTCTCAAACTTTTTTTGTCACCCCCACGTTGGAGGAAGACAAATGTTCACACCCCACCGCCCTAACAAAAAGCTGATCTCCGTGAGAGAGGCTTTTCTGCTGTTTTTGTTTTGGCAAAATGCCATTAATCGGTGAGTTGCCAAGAATCTTGGTCGTCAAGCACGAGCAATATAACCTGTTAACGCCGTAACGTAAATATTTCCACGAAAGTACAGGCATTTATTAATTTATTTATTAATGACGATGTATGCCCGTGTACTTTGTACTTTTATACTATGTGAAGTTCTCATGTAGCTCATGAAGAGTGTTCGTCCTGAAACCACAAGGTAGGTTCATCCCTGGTCCCATGTGGAAGTGTCCTTGAGCAAGATACTGAACCCCCAGTTGCTCCCTGGGTGCTTCACAGCAGCACACTGCTCCTTAATTACAAAGTATGGTAAAATGCAGAGAATAATCCCCCCACTGTGGGATAAATAAAGGATTATAAAAATTAAAACAAATCTACAACCCCCCCCCCCCTCGCGCCCCACCTGTAATACCCCTGCGCCCCACTTGAGTGTCGCGCCCCACAGTTTGAGAACCACTGCCGTAGTCCAAAGGGAGTTTTTTTTATAATACTTTTTCCTCATTAAATTCACTTTGATTCAGTGATCATTGAGTTTTTTCGAAAATAAATGTATACCACTTCTATGTAGCATATACTGTTGCTCACTTTCCTACCTGCGCCTTCAAATCCCTCTATCAGCTGTTAAACAGCTGGCACGGTGACATTTTGTTGTTGCATTGTTTTAAGTGTTAACTGGACATGGTAAAGTGAGTGTGCAAAACACTTCATAGTTATTCTGTTGAAGAGTTAAAAAGGAGTAAGTGTTGGATAAAAAGTACACTAATAGGGAGTAAATACAAGAGTAAATATGTTTTAGCAATGGCAAGAGGCAGTTAAAAACACTTAGTGTCAAGTAGGTCTAACACTCATGAACAGTATTAATTAGCCCTAGAGTCAGGGGCGTCGTTAGGCCTGTTTTAAAGGGGCTGAAGCCCCCCCAAAATGTTCTTCAGCCCCCCCAAATAATTTGGCTTGAAAAAAAAAAAAATCTTTTTATTTTTTTATTTTGGTGATGTCATTAAATGAAACTATTGTTTCTCACATGGACAAGTTATTTATAACTAACATTCTACATATGTGAGTACGTTTTGGTTTGTATGTTTTCTCCCCCTTCAAATTACAATCCAATAGCCTATCATCATACTTAACTTTAGGGCACTAGGACCTTGGGGAGGCTGCTGCGCTGGCTTTCTTTGCCAAGTAACGTCTCTCATCAACCACAGCAGGATTAAAAAGTAAACTCAAAGTTTAGCTCAAAGTAAACTACACCAAGGAGTTTAGCTCACAGTAAACTACACCAAGGAGTTTGGGTTTTAATTTTGTCATTCATGTTTTTTCTCTCTATTGAATGGTATATTAGACACTGAACTAGTTCATCTTTATCTCAGTGATAGTGTCCAAATGAGCGTAAAATATCACTGGTTTGTAAAAACTACACGGACAACAAAATAGATGTAAATATTGATAAAAAATCGTATTCCCTTCTGCTCAAAATAAAACAAGTAAACGACTCAAAAGTTGACCCTGTCAGGTCCGTTCTCCATCCATTGGATTTGGGAGTGACGTGGATATGAAAGCTAGTTTATCCGTCTTTCCTTTACAAGCAGGAAAATGATTTCTCTCTCGTTATTTGAGAAAAGTTCATATTTGTGTTCACTATGACCCTGACATTCTGTCTCTTCTGTTATCATATACTAATGAATGCAAGCAAAACTACAGAGCAAAATCACACTCTTTCTGATTGAACCAATCTATGAACTGTCGGAAACAATGGACATGTAGGCCCAATCCCAATCTCCCCCTAAACCCTCAAGCCCTGAACCCTCAGGCACTCACTGACGTCAGCTGCTAAGTGTCTGAGTGTGAGAGGCTGTGAGGGCTTGAACTGGTGTGCATATGAATGGGACAGCACTTTGCTGCAACATCACATGACCACGTACAAAAATATTGTGTACAATTGTGTATTTATTTTATACTTTTTATTCACTGATTTGAACGTCAACCTCACGACATAAGTCATTTTAAATGATCTATTTACTCGTTTTGTCAAAACGAAATGTTTGATGAATGTAAAAAAAATATTTATATATTTTCTGCTTGCTTTCCTCTGATTTCATGTGTTTTTATGTTCCATCTTTAATCCGTAATGTTATAGTGTATTTTATCGGGCTGAACGCCCACGTGTCTCTTTTTTTTTACGTCTTCATGCTTCCATTGGGAACTGCATGTTTAGCGTCACATTGCTATGAACTGTGGGTAATTCCCTTACGGAAAGGGATCATAAAGGGCTCAAAATGTCTGCCAGAGAGCCCTCAAACACTCTACGATGTGACAGTGGGACACTAAACCCTCACGGACTTCGCGGGAGCGTGTCTCAAAGTCCGTGAGTCCGTAAGGGTGGAGATTGGGACTGGCCCGTAATGTAATGTAATATCCGCGGCCCCAAATGGACCCCAAAAAGAAGCCGCGCGCTGCGCGCGCACACATGCCAGTTCTCTAGGGGCTAAGCCCCCCCTTTCTTTGAATCCTAGAAACGTCCCTGCCTAGAGTCAAATGTAAATAACACTACAAGTGTTATTTACATCCTAGTGTCAAATCTGAGTAACACTTTTGTTGACCTTGACGCCTGTTGCTCTCAAACATTTGGGATCCTGCTGGAATTTAGTAGAATTTAAGTGTGCTATTGGAATATCGATTCTGACAATCCAACTGCCAAGAACCGGACGTTGTGATGCTATTAACAGTTTACATGCAATGTTAAAAGCATGCTAACTCATCTGAATGACTGGAGCATTGCATGCATATTCCTGATCTATTGTAAGTCAACAGGCAATTTCAACATTAAGTTACTACATGGGCAACCTTCTTATCCTGCCGATAAGGCAAAGAAGTGGAATGTTCTGCAATGGCCAAGTCAATCACCTGACCTGAATCCAATTGAGCATGCATTTCACTTGCTGAAGACCAAACTGAAGGGAAAATGCCCCAAGAAGCAGCAGGAACTGAAGACGGTTGCAGTAGAGGCCTGGCAGAGCATCACCAGGGACGAAACCCAGCGTCTGGTGATGTCTATGGAATCCAGACTTCAGGCTGTCATTGACTGCAAAGGATTTTCAACAAAGTATTAAAAGTGACAATTAGATTTATGATTATATTAATTTATGCAATTACTTTTGATCCCTTAAAAACGGGGTGGCCACTTATACATTTGTTGTAGTTCCTACACCGTTCACCTGATTTGGATGTAAATACCCTCAAATTAAAGCTGAAAGTCTGCACTTAAAGCACATCTTGATTTTCATTTCAACTCCATTGTTGTGGTGTACAGAGCCAAAATAATGTGTCAATGTCCAAATAGTTATGGACCTGACTGTATCCCTGTGAAATACCCTCACTCAGCCAGTGTGACAGGCGCTGTGCAGAGGAAGCCCCTGAGATGAAGAAACAGCCGCCGGCAACAGAGCCCGGCAGCTGTAGGCGTAAAATAGCAGGACAGGGCACGCAGAGGAGATGAGACATGGCTTCCTCCTCAGATCTGTGAGGAGGAGGAAAGAAATAATAATAATAATAATGCATTTAATTTATATAGCGCTTTTCTTAGTCACTTAAGTCACTTTACACAACATTTACAATGTCCTAAAAAACCTATGCAATAAAACAAGTAGAATAATAAAACAGATAAAAAATCAATAAAAACAATAAGAGCACACAGTCAAACATTAAAAGCAGTTCTGAAGAGGTGGGTTTTGATTTGGGATTTGAATGTGGAGAGGACAGTGCAGTCACGGATGAGTTTGGGGAGAGAGTTCCAGAGGGAGGGGGCGCTATAGAGAAGGCTCTGTCACCCCATGTCCGGTGCTTGGTCCTATGGGGGATGGATAGGAGGCATCAGAGGAGCGGAGCTGACGGGATGGAGGGTGGTGGTGGAGCAGGTCGCTGAGGTAGGAGGGGGCCTGATTATGGAGGGCTTTGTGAGTGAGAAGAAGGATTTTATATTGGATCCGTTGTGGGACGGGGAGCCAGAAATACGGCAGAGCTGCCATCATCTTGGATCTTGAGACATGAAGGAGCCACAGAGAGAGCAGACAAACTTGTTATTGATGTCTGAGCCAAAACAAAAGTCTTTTTCGCGGACAAAAATTTGAAAGGAAACTGATCCAGAGGTTTCAAAGGGGGCTTTAAGTATAAAAACCAGCACTAAAGCCCACTGAGGGGCTATGGAGTGTGTGACATCGGCCTGTGCCTCCGGACCTCCAATGACTGAACAGTGACCTCTTACCTATAATGACAATGAAATAGCAGCAGCAGGCAGATCCCACACGCGCTGGTCTATCACCGGGTGAATCCAGATCCCTCCCTCTACGTGTCAGCCATGTTGCCAACTCCTCAGCAAGGAAAGTCGCCATTGGCTGTCCTAAAAGTTGCTAGAAGTCACTAAATCACGTCATCGCCTAATTTGCATACTTATAATGGAAGCTGGAGAAGACAGGAATAGAATGATGCAGCATTAATGTCAGCTTGCTTTGGGTGTAACTGTTATAAGGCTTTGGCTTTTGAGTATTCAATCCAATTCAGTTTATTTTATATAGCCCAAAATCACAAATACAAATTATCCTTGGATGGCTTTATAATCTGTACACATAACATCCTGTCCCGGGACCTCACATCGGATCAGGAAAAACTCCCCAAATAAAGGAAAAAAGGGAAGAAACCTCGAGGAGAGCAGGAGATGATGTTTTTTCGTTGTCATGTCATATAAAAAGGACATTAAAGACAGTAGTAAAACAAAAAAAAAGTGCAGATAGTGCAGATGAAGAGTCTGTTTAACTGTTCATCAGAGTGACTCCAGTGGGAAGAAGCTGTTTCTGTGTCTGGTGGTTTTGGCGTACAGTGCTCTGTAGCGCCTTCCAGAGGGGAGGAGTTGGAACAGCTTGTGTCCAGGGTGTGAGGGGTCTGTGGTGATCTTTACAGCCCGCTTCCTGACTCTGGCGGTGTGCAAGTCCAGGATGGAGGGCAGGCTGGAACCAATGGTTCTCTCTGCAGACCTGACGATCCGTTGGAGTCTGACTCTGTCCTGTTTGGTGGCCGATCCAAACCACACAGTGATGGAGGAGCAGTATAATAATACTCATTATATGAATAATTTCTGTCATATTCATTGAATGTGCTGTAACTACGCTATTCATTCTGGCCACATGACATCTATTGCTTCTGTCCATCCGGGGAGAGGGATCCTCCTCTGTTGCTCTCCCTCAGGTTTCTTCCCTTTTTTCCCTGTGAAAGGGTTTTTACTATCTTTCTAGGGGAGTTTTTCCTGATCCGATGTGAGGTCCCGGGACAGGATGTTATGTGTACAGATTGTAAAGCCCTCCGAGGCAAACTTGTATTTGTGATGTTGGGCTATATAAAATAAACTGAATTGAATTGAATGTGTTTTTTTTATATCACAAAGTTTGACATAGAAATATGCCTCACAATACAGGCAGTATGACCGTGTATCATCTCCAATAAACGGCTTCAGCCAAGCCAGCGGCGGCTTTGCGCATCACAATTAGTTTTCAGTCTGTCTGGACGCGGACTGAAGTCTCCTCTGCTCTGAGTGCAGCTGGGACTGCTGTGCAAGGCTCCTGTGAAATTGAGACTGCTCACGGCAGCATCGCTGCTCGCTGAGGACAGTAACTGCACAACAAAATGTGCTTTCACGTCAGTCTCCAAGACACCAGAAAAGGCTCCAGTAACACCAGAAAAAGTCGTTAGATTTGTCGCTAGTCGCTTTTGACAAAAAAAGTCGCCAAGAGAGTTTGGAAAGTCGCCATATTTAGCGACAAAGTCGGCAAGTTGGCAACACTGCAGGCATGGAGACCAGCGCATGCCCACGCATGTTGGGGTTCTCAGGATAGCTCACAGCCGCTCTTCCTGCACTCGGTCCAAGTACCGAGGGATAAATGGGACTGTTGAGAGCATAGCGGAGCATCCTGGGCCAAACAAGCCCACTCCCAGCGGACGATTGCCCGGCACGCTCAGCGGGAACCAATGAGCATAGAGGGTTTCCCCTGACAGCAAGCAGATCCAATTCTGCCTCGCCAAACATATCCAAAATCTGGTTGAACATGTCGGAATGCAGATTCTAAGCAACCTGGCGAGGACCTCCTCTCAACTTACTGTGTGCTCCTCGGTCTTAATGTCAGCTTCTCTGTTCAGTGTGCTGGGAGTATGCACTGCTCTGACGGACAGTAGGTTTGCATGAGCCCAGCATAGCAGCCGTCTGGCTATACTCAGGAGCAGGCCTGAACACACTCCTCCCAATTTATGCTGCCGGCTTTCGCATTCATCGGTTCAAATCAGCACGTTCAAATCACCTTCCACACAGTGAGCAGTTCCAGTGCATTTATGTTTGGAGACATGTGAGCTGGCCTCTAACCCCCGACCACCTGTGTCAAACACGTTCCACCCACCACCTTGAGAGAGATGCATCTGCTAACAATAAGATGAGAGACATAACTCTTTCCCATTGGCAGCATGCAAGGGTTTCCAATAGGTTCAATCTGAACCTAGAGAGGGCGGAACCGACACTATGCATCTCCGCTGATGCTAGGGATTGATGCCCAGACAGATGAACCATCTCTGCAGCCATCTCATGTTAAGGAGGCCCAGGGGTACCACCACATGACCCCCTTATATCATGCCCAGCAACTACAGACAGAGAGCAGGCGTGCCTGGGGAAGGGAAGGTGAAGGGAAGGTAACGAGACAGACGGGAGGTCCAACAGCTGGCACTCGAGTGTAGTCAGAAGAACCTGGAGCTGAATACACAAACTAAAAACTGTGGAGATGACCGCCTGCCCTCAATCCAGGGGTTATACACCTCCAGAGTCAGGAAACGTCACTGCAGACCCTTCCCATCCGAGACCCAACCCGTTTCAACTCCTCTCTGGCCAATGCTCTCGAATGCTGGAGGCCAAAACCACCAGACACGGTTAGTCTCTCACATAGCTCTCGTGTTTTCAGCTCTTCAGTGTAGTTTAAGTTACATACGTCATGGACATCAACATTTATTTACTATGTCTGTATTCAATGATCTTTGTGTGCACCAACTTTTCCACCTCTTTGAAATCAGTCGTCGCTCTATCTAGTTCATTTACCGTTGAGGGGCAGTAACATTCACACGAACACATGGGAACTAATGGGAATATCCGTCTGATAATTGTCTATGACAATAATTGTTCATGACAATGGTTATAATATCTAGGTTATTTTGTAAAATAGAGCTTGAAACATAATATTCAACTTTGAGAAAATGTACTTGTTTGTGCCATTCGTGTGTGCTCCGTCTACTTCCGACAGTAAAAACAAAGGAGCATAATGATTGGCTGCTCCAGCCCTGTTAGCTTCCCTTGCTCTGCATTATGGGTAACTTGCTGGACTGAAAACATGCCTCCTGGACGCTCACATCTCTTTGATCTGGGAGAAATCCAAAACAGAGTAGACAAGCAGGTCGACTCCTGTCTGCTGCTGTTAACAGTCAGTAACAGCGGCGGATCAGAATAAGAATAATCCGGATTACCAAATCTCCCTTTTTTCAGTCAAGGATCAAAATGATCTCACTGACTTTGTCCCAGTATTTCCAAACGTTGTCAGGTCGGATCACGGTGAGCAAATCCCAGCCCCTGAATCTGAATAGAGTTAAAAACATGGTGGACCATTTGCAGACGGGAGCGAGTGTTGACAGTAAGTTTGTCCAATATGTAGCATTTGTAATACTATACGGATGGCAACCAACATGTCTTGCTATCCATCTGCTTGAACTGTCTACTAATTGAAGGGAGAAGCAGGACTGAGCGCAGCAGACTGTCAGACCCTTGCTGCCGTGAAATGAGGGGTTTCCTAAAGGGACTCAGGTGCTCGGACACACTACCACTTGTGTCCACAAGGGTAGAGTTCCTTGTCATAACTTTAAAGCAATCACACAACGATTGCTAATAAAGCTTTGGTCATGTTTAAAGGGGCTAACTTGGCCACTTCTACTATGGCAGTTGCGGGTTAGCGAGCTAGCTAGCTTTGTTGATGTGACAGTGTGTGCATTTTGGAAATGTGACATTACATTATCCGGTTTATTCAAAGGTGCACTAGAGTCTAGACAATGCAGACCATCATGGCCGTCGCTTGCTATGAGGTCACTGTGTTGGAACCAATGTATTGGTTTATGTTATATGTTCTGTATCAACACCTAGTGGCGATTATGTATAGCTGCCCTGAACAGGAAGTGAGCTAATCGTAAATATACGGAGTAACAGGAAGTTCCGTTTGACCATGAGCTCACAGAGTGAGAATCTCAGTTTACAATCGTTTCAATCCTTGCCTTAAAGTCCACAAAATCGGCTTCATCCATAAGTCATCTATTATTTACAGTTATATTAACATGTTTAGCTTAATATTTTCTTTATTTATGTATTGTTGATTATGTTTAGTTACTGTCAACTAAATATGGATGTATTATTGTTTAGTACTTACAAAGGCATGTGTTGTGCTCTTTTTCAGTTTTACAAAATTATTACATATTTTCCTCCATTAAATTCTGCCAACCACAACAACCTGTCTGTTCCTTGGAGAAGCGGCTGTAAAACTGAAGAATAAGTTCCTTACAACAAACTTTAGCGAAGACAGTACAGTCACCAAGGTTGCTATTCTAGGTGTTTATTTCCTAAAATCTGAATGACGTAAAACCGCCATCAACAAATCAGCTATCTTTGGTGGTGAAGGAGGAGTGTGTGGAACGGTGGTATCCAGGGCGCTCACTGTATCTTTTACCACACACACACCAAAGTACAGTACATGTGATGTACGTTCCATCAGCTGCTCTGAGTACACAGACACTCTACACCAGTGATTCTCAACTGGTGAAGGGGACTTTTTATTTTGAAGGGGAGTGCCATCTATTCACACTCCTTAATGCTGCGTTCCCACCACGTTTTACTTCCGTGAGTTTACTCGCCGGTTTATTTGTGATAATTCATGTCATTGGCTAGACACGCCAGAGAGGAGGAGGGGCTTATCGCCATGAAAACCATTCATTCATCCGTGAATGAGGCACACATTTTCACGTCGTCCGGAGGAAATGCGCGTTACTCGCATCCATACGTGTCTGTGCATTGCCTTTGCATGCAATATACTTGCGCGTAAAAATTTCCAACGCTTTTAGTGTGAACGCAGCAAAACTCTAGACTCTGAGACTCTTGTCAGGAACAAAAAACAAGTTGATGTTGTAAAAAAAAAAAATATTGCACGTTTTGTTTAATTTATTTTGAGTTAGTGGTTAAAGTTGCTCCTCAAGACACTGCATGTTTCATAGTGCAGCGTTGTCATAGATTCAGTGAGTCAGTATTCTCTGCTAAAGTTACATGGGTCTTTTTGAAACTACTTCTATTTCTATTTCAGTAGTTGGACTTTTTCATTCATGTTTGTGCATGAAAACTGTTGAGTCTGTTTAAAAAGGCTGAAGTTACTGAATTGTCATGTGTGTTGTATTATTATACATATATTATATATTACCTTGTGTCCTTAAGATGGACTTTGGGGTTTTAAACGACTATAAAAGGGAATATTTCTAAGTAGTTTTTTTCGTGCATACTGTGATATCCTGTACTCTCTCAGGTTCAAACTGCGCCATCTTTTCATTAAATCAATTTGAGAAGTTGAAACATGTTCCTTGATTTGGGCTTGTCATTCAGGGTGATGGTGTCCTGCAGCCAGACCAGTTGAACCACTGCTCTAAATGTTGTCTTCCACACAAAGGTTGTGATATTGTAAGTTCTATGAGCAGAGACGGAGCCTTCTACTATTTTTGAAATGATGTCAGTGCTGGGTCATAACTGCCCGTATGGTAAAGAGACCTCGTGCTGCTTTGTGGCAAAAGATGTTTTGAAAGCATATGAGGGGACAAGTTGCCCCGTTGCACCACTTTGTGCTAAGGGGTCTTTTTCACCCCAGAGGACAACAGACGTTATTACATTCAATAAATCACCCATAATTCAATCAAATTACTTCAAATGTATTATAATCACAAAGAGCATAGTATTGAACAACCCCCATTCTTTTCAGACTATTTGATGAATAAAAAACATATTTTGATAGCAAAAGATTTCATCTGGGGTCAGAATGACAACAGGAGGGTTAAAAAGCTATAATAACGTGAGTTCAGTTCAATTCAGTTTATTTTGTACAGCCCACAATCACAAATTACAAATTTTCCTCGGAGGGCTTTACAGTCTGTACTCTCCCTCTATGTCTGTATGAATCATGCTCCATTAATGCACATTAATAACTCTGCTTCTTCTTTGTGAGAGGGGAGAGAGGTGGTGTTGTTCTAATTAGGGCTGCAACTAACGATTATTTTAATAATCGATTAATCGGTTGATTATTTTTTCGATTAATCAATGAATCGGATAAAAAAAACAAAAAGGCATTAATTTCCAACCTTTTATTAAAAAACGAAACTGACCGTGCAAAACATGTTCAAAAAGCACAAACAGGTTTCTCCTTGAACATCCCTGAGCTGTTAATTAAAAAAATAAAATAACTAGACTAACACTAAAAACATACACATATGCTTTACGTCTGCTAAATGTGAGCCCTTTTTACTATAATTGATCTCCTTGGAGCAGAGGCAGCATTTACATACCTGCTTTATCAATATGTATGAAACACTGGACAGAGGAAGCTCCACTGCTCCTCATGTCTGTTCTGACCTCCACCTTCCTTAAACTCTTTCATTCACATCATCTGATCAATATCTGGGCCTCTTATGACCACGACGTCAGGTTGTTGGCTAAACTACAGATACTATTAACTTATGTTATTGTCGAGCGAGTAAACTACCACTGCAGTGAGATCCGCCGGTGTGCCGGTTTAAAGTTAACGAGTGACGGCGTGAACTGAACCAGACCGGGGGTTACGGCATGTTTCATCACGTTAGGTTTTTTTACAAGCAAGACTGAACTGTAACGGAACATACAGTAACTTTAAGGACAATACACAACCCAAACACGTTAGCTAACGTGATAGCAAGCTGACTAGCTTCCATTAAAAACAAGTTTGAGGGAAATGAAGACGCTGGAGACATCTTAACGCTGATTGGCCAAGACTCGACTCATCACATCAAAGATCTTCTATTGCTAAAATGACGAGCTCAGCTTTTCTCCTCGTCTCACTCAATCTCAGAAACGCTGGCGGCCAGTTGCTCTGCTCCGCTCTTTTTTTTCTTCTCCGCGACTTATTGACTGCCGTAATAATCGCACGACACAACAAATCGATAATGAAATTCGTTGCCAACACTTTTGATAATCGATTTTTATCGATTTTATCGATTCGTTGTTGCAGCCGTAGTTCTAATTCACATAGGCTCCGCCCTCTATTAGACTCTGCTGGTAATACTCTCCTCTAATCACTAAGAAAGGACATAAGTGTCGCAAACAGCGATCTGCCCACTGACTCACCTCCATGATGGATGAAGGTGTGAGTTGTGTGAGCCGCTCTGCTGCTGCCGAGCTGCCGCTCTGATGCTGCCGCTCTGCTCACGGGGCGGCTACAGAGCGCTTTGCAGCCTCTACTTGTGGTGCCCTCAGGTCAGATCCCTCACCTCCAGGTGTAGAGAGCTGGATGCTTTTTGTCTTTCCTCCCATGCAGGGTAAAAGGAGGCTTTTGAGTTCATGCGTTGGCACTATATTTTAAACGCATAGACCTATAAGAGCTCTGAACAGCTGTTCGTGGACAGTGTGGCTGCTGAGGCCCATTCCAAGGAACGCCTGAGGTGCGTTTGTGAGTGCGTCTCCCAGCCTATCAGCAGCAGGAACCTCCCACCGGTCAATGGGGGGTAAGTTACAGATGAAGAAGAAGAAGAGCGAACCTGACTATGAGCTATCGTATTACAGGTGCTAGAAAGTGTCAAAAGGTCATCGTAATGAAGCATTTGGATAAAATACTTTAGAATACTAATTATGTGAGACATAATTAGTATTCTAAAAGACAATGTTCTTTTTTCTTTACTTTCTTCCTGTGTGTTACTTATTTTTGCTCTCATCAGCAGCAGTATTCATAAATAACCACTCGTTCTAGAATTGAATTGAAAACTCCACATACGTGGGAACATCAAACTCCATGGTGTCTGGGTTCATAATATTATCCCTAGTCCCACAACAGCGTCTGAATGAAGGCGCTACCAGCGCTACTTCAGGACCAGCAGCAGTTTGATTCAGCAACAGCAAGACGGCGGTGATGACGGGCGGAGCTTCTCAACGCTGATTGGCTGACGCAACTATGACTATGACAACTATGACTTTTTCGCGAGAGTTGGGAAATTTCAACTCGTGCAAATTCACGCCGCGTCCTTCTCTCTGTTCGCCCCGTGTCAAACGCATCATTCGCGCCACCCGGCGGAAATTTTGCGTCTTCGCAACCTGTCGCATCTGTGCATTGACTTTGCATGTAATCTGTTCGCATGAATAATTCGCGCCGCGTTTGGTGTGAACACAGCATTAGGCTGGAAAAAATTAGGAGGAAAAAATGTTGGAAAGACTTGAAGGTGGGATAAATATTGTCATATCGAAAAGTGCACTTTTTAGAGAATAAAAAAAAAATACTTGTTTTCTTGCAAAATGCTATTTGTTAAGGATAGCCGATACAAAATAAAAAATATGCCCAAAATACAAAAAGTGTAAAAATACACAAAGTGCAGAGGTGCAGAGGTTTTGCACGTTGGCCGTCAATATGCTGATTGACATGGAGTTAATTAAACCCTACAGACTAGATTGTGCAGGGATAATGTTTGTGGTTAATCTCATTAGAGATGCACTCACATCTCCTGGCATAATAACGCTATAACGGCAGAAATGAAAGACATCACATCAGGAAGAACATCTGCAGCTGGAAGAGTGCAGCAGGGTTCACCAAGTTGTCCTTCCATGGACTGGACGGCAATTACAAACTGATAAGAGCTGAGCCGTCGACATCAAATAGATTAAATATTGAAACTACCAGCAAGCAAATAAATATAACCACTTTCAGCTCGGGAAGTGGCGACTGCAAGAGGAGGCCTCTGCTTTCAAACATTGTGCCAGCTACTTTGAATGTAGGCTTACGGCTTACCATGTTTTCAATATAGATGTTTGTTTCATCAAAAGTTTCATAATTACACCATGTCTGAATAGATAGTACATTCTGTGATGAGGCCTATCTTTGATCTATGCCCATTTTCACCGAGAGACCATTTCTCTTTTCTTTTTTGGCTGAACCAATCAGACCTTCTGAGAAGGATGCGTCATACTGAGCAATGGGCTCAACAACACTTCCTCCAAGGAAACGGTTTGTGTCGCCTCCCCGCTGCGAAGTGTCCTAAATCACGACAAAGCTTGGACTAAAATAGGACTAAGATAGGAATAAAATAGGACTTATCAAGGACTAGACTAAGATAGGACTATGTTAGGACTAAGGTAGGACTAATCTAGGACTTTTTGCAGAATGTTGAGGCAACGTTCTGAGGTCTTTGCTCAGAGTTTGTGAATAAGGCTCCTGGGCTCCTGCTTGTCTTATTCACTAAACTAACCCGGGCCAGAAGTGCGCAGCATTTGTCTTGCTGTTGGGAAAACAAGTCCCTTCAATGTCAAGACAAATCTCTAGAAACGCTGAAACCCAAACATGAGCAATGCTGGCATGGATGAACATGATTGTGGGTGAATGAGGGTAATACCAGAGTTATTATTTCATATGTTCAACAGGGCCTGTCTCCGTTGATTTTACTAAACAAAGCAGAGTAGCCAAGTGCTCATCAGTTGTTACATCAGGCACCAAACAGTATTTCTAGGGACGGCATGACGTCCCCATCAGACAAATACGGGCTTCTGCATATCCTCCATTATCCATCAACATTTAGTTTCCTGCTGCTTCCATCCCCCTGTCAGTCCTGAGCATGCTGCTCTGCATTAAGCTGTCCAGCGTCTATATAAATGCTAATGATGGCGGGCAGCGAGACCTCAGAGCTTTTGTCATGGTAATAATACGTCTGCCTCAGATGAAGTCGCAGGGCTCGGTATGGGGCTGCAGATGAGTGCTGAGGCTTTGAAGGTCTGACACAATATTATCTGAAGTAAGAACACATGAAAAGGAAATGCTTCCTGAGTGGAGGGGATGTAATAATGTGAAAGGAGGAAGGGCTGATTGTCAGCTGTCTTGCTTCCTGCTGCATTCAGACAGAAGCTGCAGCACTGCGTTCATGTCCTGCGTCCTGAGACCACGGCGTGGTTTGGTTCTCTCGTGTCCTGCGTCCTGAGACCACGGCGTGGTTTGGTTCTCTCGTGTCCTGCGTCCTGAGACCACAGCGTGGTTTGGTTCTCTCGTGTCCTGCGTCCTGAGACCACGGCGTGGTTTGGTTCTCTCGTGTCCTGCGTCCTGAGACCACGGCGTGGTTTGGTTCTCTCGTGTCCTGCGTCCTGAGACCACGGCGTGGTTTGGTTCTCTCGTGTCCTGCGTCCTGAGACCACGGCGTGGTTTGGTTCTCTCGTGTCCTGCGTCCTGAGACCACGGCGTGGTTTGGTTCTCTCGTGTCCTGCGTCCTGAGACCACGGCGTGGTTTGGTTCTCTCGTGTCCTGCGTCCTGAGACCACGGCGTGGTTTGGTTCTCGCGTGTCCTGCGTCCTGAGACCACGGCGTGGTTTGGTTCTCGCGTGTCCTGCGTCCTGAGACCACGGCGTGGTTTGGTTCTCTCGTGTCCTGCGTCCTGAGACCACGGCGTGGTTTGGTTCTTTCGTGTCCTGCGTCCTGAGACCACAGCGTTTGTTTGGTTCTCTCGTGTCCTGCGTCCTGAGACCACGGCGTGGTTTGGTTCTCTCGTGTCCTGCGTCCTGAGACCACGGCGTGGTTTGGTTCTCTCGTGTCCTGCGTCCTGAGACCACGGCGTGGTTTGGTTCTCTCGTGTCCTGCGTCCTGAGACCACGGCGTGGTTTGGTTCTCTCGTGTCCTGCGTCCTGAGACCACGGCGTGGTTTGGTTCTCTCGTGTCCTGCGTCCTGAGACCACGGCGTTTGTTTGGTTCTCTCGTGTCCTGCGTCCTGAGACCACGGCGTGGTTTGGTTCTCTCGTGTCCTGCGTCCTGAGACCACGGCGTGGTTTGGTTCTCTCGTGTCCTGCGTCCTGAGACCACGGCGTGGTTTGGTTCTCTCGTGTCCTGCGTCCTGAGACCACGGCGTTTGTTTGGTTCTCTCGTGTCCTGCGTCCTGAGACCACGGCGTGGTTTGGTTCTCTCGTGTCCTGCGTCCTGAGACCACGGCGTGGTTTGGTTCTCGCGTGTCCTGCGTCCTGAGACCACGGCGTTTGTTTGGTTCTCTCGTGTCCTGCGTCCTGAGACCACGGCGTGGTTTGGTTCTCTCGTGTCCTGCGTCCTGAGACCACGGCGTGGTTTGGTTCTCGCGTGTCCTGCGTCCTGAGACCACGGCGTGGTTTGGTTCTCGCGTGTCCTGCGTCCTGAGACCACGGCGTGGTTTGGTTCTCTCGTGTCCTGCGTCCTGAGACCACAGCGTGGTTTGGTTCTCTCGTGTCCTGCATCCTGAGACCACGGCGTGGTTTGGTTCTCTCGTGTCCTGCATCCTGAGACCACGGCGTGGTTTGGTTCTCTCGTGTCCTGCGTCCTGAGACCACAGCGTGGTTTGGTTCTCTCGTGTCCTGCGTCCTGAGACCACGGCGTGGTTTGGTTCTCTCGTGTCCTGCATCCTGAGACCACGGCGTGGTTTGGTTCTCGCGTGTCCTGCATCCTGAGACCACGGCGTGGTTTGGTTCTCTCGTGTCCTGCGTCCTGAGACCACGGCGTGGTTTGGTTCTCTCGTGTCCTGCGTCCTGAGACCACGGCGTGGTTTGGTTCTCTCGTGTCCTGCGTCCTGAGACCACGGCGTGGTTTGGTTCTCGCGTGTCCTGCGTCCTGAGACCACGGCATTTGTTTGGTTCTCTCGTGTCCTGCGTCCTGAGACCACAGCGTTTGTTTGGTTCTCTCGTGTCCTGCGTCCTGAGACCACGGCGTGGTTTGGTTCTCTCGTGTCCTGCGTCCTGAGACCACGGCGTTTGTTTGGTTCTCGCGTGTCCTGCGTCCTGAGACCACAGCGTTTGTTTGGTTCTCTCGTGTCCTGCGTCCTGAGACCACAGCGTTTGTTTGGTTCTCGCGTGTCCTGCGTCCTGAGACCACGGCGTGGTTTGGTTCTCTCGTGTCCTGCGTCCTGAGACCACGGCGTGGTTTGGTTCTCTCGTGTCCTGCGTCCTGAGACCACGGCGTGGTTTGGTTCTCTCGTGTCCTGCGTCCTGAGACCACGGCGTGGTTTGGTTCTCGCGTGTCCTGCGTCCTGAGACCACGGCGTGGTTTGGTTCTCGCGTGTCCTGCGTCCTGAGACCACGGCGTGGTTTGGTTCTCTCGTGTCCTGCGTCCTGAGACCACGGCGTGGTTTGGTTCTCTCGTGTCCTGCGTCCTGAGACCACAGCGTTTGTTTGGTTCTCTCGTGTCCTGCGTCCTGAGACCACGGCGTTTGTTTGGTTCTCGCGTGTCCTGCGTCCTGAGACCACAGCGTTTGTTTGGTTCTCTCGTGTCCTGCGTCCTGAGACCACAGCGTTTGTTTGGTTCTCGCGTGTCCTGCGTCCTGAGACCACAGCGTTTGTTTGGTTCTCTCGTGTCCTGCGTCCTGAGACCACGGCGTGGTTTGGTTCTCTCGTGTCCTGCGTCCTGGGACCACAGCGTTTGTTTGGTTCTCTCGTGTCCTGCGTCCTGAGACCACGGCGTGGTTTGGTTCTCTCGTGTCCTGCGTCCTGAGACCACGGCGTGGTTTGGTTCTCTCGTGTCCTGCGTCCTGAGACCACGGCGTGGTTTGGTTCTCGCGTGTCCTGCGTCCTGAGACCACGGCGTGGTTTGGTTCTCGCGTGTCCTGCGTCCTGAGACCACGGCGTGGTTTGGTTCTCTCGTGTCCTGCGTCCTGAGACCACGGCGTGGTTTGGTTCTCTCGTGTCCTGCGTCCTGAGACCACGGCGTGGTTTGGTTCACGCGTGTCTTCAGGCAGAGGCCTGAAGACACGCGTGCACACAACAAACAGCGGAACCTCCTCCAGTGTCTTAACTTGACTAAAACAGGACTTGAACACTTCTCTATTTTAAAGAGATATTTGACATTCTATGAACACAAGGAGGGAATTATGTTCATAAACAATGTTGATACTAAACATATTAGTAACATGTTCACTGACACCATATTTCATTATTTTCCCACCAAAATAACGCATCTCCCCATACAATATGAGCTGCTGGTGACTAAGTGTGGGTTAGGTGAAGTCAGAGGGAGCCACAGAGACCCGTGTGACACAAGCAGACTACACACATACACCCTTTCATAAAGTATAAACGTCATAAGACAAGGAGGCGCCCTGTGTGGAGGAAAGGTATCTGCTCTCATCACAGCGCTGCAGAAGAGTGGGACGTAGATTATGAATCATAACAGTCCCCATGCAAGCCACTAATCCTGGATGATCGGATTAGAGATGCACTGTTTGAAATGGCCCCAATCTTGCACCTTGAACCAAGTAGTTTTATTGCATTTAGTTTAGTTTAACGTTAACCACCTAAATAAATGTGTGTTTAACCCAGAAGAAAATACGAAGGAACTCAATTGAGAATGCAGTCAAGTTTGCTGAAGGGCTGAAGGTGATCTCTGTCTGTTACTCATTCCACATCGTCGTGTAGCAGAGGACAACAACAGCATGGTTCACAGCTGCACTGATTCATATTGTGTGACCAAATGTCTCATGTGAATGCTCATAGTCCCCAGAATGATGATCCTCTCTTGGGCTCTTCCAGCTCTTGGCTCTGCAGCCTCAGCTCCTCCATGAAGGGCCTCACAGCCCTGAGCTGTTCAGTGGTTCGTGTCCTGGAGCAGAGAGATGTCGCCCAACAGGGCAACGCTGTCTCTCAGCGAGGGGCGGAGCTAGAATCCCACCTTGTTGTTGGTCTGGTGTTTCCACTGCATGGAGGCTCTGCTGGACTCAAGCCTCATGTAAGGTAGATCAACACGCTCAACAGGATGCTGTGTACCTGAGGAGAACATAACATCAAACAAACTATCTAAATATGCACAATATCAAACACTATAGGACAGTATAGGAACACCCTGAGAGAAATTCTTTACATACCAGAGAAGCATCAGGGATAATAGTATTCCATACTGCGCTCTCACATTCTGCTGCATCACACTGCATAGTGTGTACGGCTGCATGCTCAGGGACCATCGTGTTTGCAGTGACTCACACTTTGTCAGAACACCTTTTATGGCCAGTTTGGTTCTGCCGGTGACGGCCGGCTGACTCCGTGCTCAGCACCTCACCCGGGAACACCGTGACCTGTGACCTCCAGCCCTACTCTGTGCCCGGTGGACAGAACCAGTTTGAACACTGCTATTGATCTGGACCGGGTCTTTGTTGACAGAACCACCTGTACGCACACGGCTGACTTCAATTCTGTTTATTTTATATAGTCCAACATCACAAATACAAATTCTCCTCAGAAGGCTTTACAGTCTGTACACATAACATCCCTGTCCCGGGACCTCACATTGGATCAGGAAAAACTCCCCCAATAAAGATAGTAAAAACCCTTTCACAGGGAAAACAGGAAGAACCCTTCAGGAGAGCAACAGATAGTGATAAGCCCCTCCCAATGCAAAAAAAACAAAAAACGAGTTAACGCATGATCAAATACGCCGTTAATAGTTTGTTGGACATAGTTAGACATAAGCATGACAAAAATATCGCAGACAAGTTAAATGCGTAAGTGTTGGGGAAATGTATCGGCTAATTTTAAGTGCCTCATCACCCCAATCAATCAGATTATATTTCTTTAAATGTGCCTGCTGGCAGTAGGCTTCAAACAGATACGTTTATTTATTAGAAACGTATTTTAATCGTCAAACACAAACGTAATCAGGGATAAAATACGTTTCCAGTCAAACGTAATTGAGAATGTGTTTTAGTTCTGGGGGAACGTAATTTTTAGGAGACAGGGTTGATATATGTGGACATGTGTAGATTACCGAACTAGGAGTTTGAATATGTGTATGGGCGGATCAGTATGTATGTATTATTCATAATCAGAAATTCAATCAATTGAAGCAGTGAAAATACATTGTTATCATGAGCCCACCTTAATCATTTTCTACAATAATGTGTCATATCCTTCATATTTGAGCAAACAAAAAGAGGGCTGATATGGTCCAGGCGGGGGGAGGACCTATTGCCGTGTTCACACCAACAGAGTTGTGAATTTTCGCAACGCTTTTTCGCCTGAGTTTAGTCGTTCGACTCTATGTGGTTAATTCGTTTTTCATTTTTTTGCAACCATTCGCTGGGGAAAGGGGGCGGGGCTTATCTCTGTGTCTGTGAAAATATTTACTATTTCCGCCATTCACCATTGAAATAACCACTAGTTCTGCTTTATACTTGTTGAGGAACGTCAGACGCCCCCGTGTCTGGGTTCATAATATTATCCGTAGTCGTGTCTGGGTTCATAATATTATCCGTAGTCGCACACAGCTCCGACTCCTCCAGGACGAGTGTCTGAATGAAGCTGCTTCCAGCGCTCCTTCAGCGGACCCGCAGTTTGATTCAGTGACGGCAGGACGGCGGTGATGCCGGTGGAGCTTCTCAACGGCGATTGGCTTTCGCAACTCCGCGTCGGGCGAATTATTCGCTGGAGATGAAATATTTCAACGGCAGCGAAAAGGCGGAAAAGCGGATTTGCGAATATTCACAACGCCATTTCGCCTCTATCGCGCCGCCCGGTGAAAAATCCGCTTTTCCGCAACCTAACGCGTCTGTGCATTGATTTAACATGTAATCTGGACGCGCGAATATTTCGCAACTCTTTTGGTGTGAACACGGCAGATTTGACTCCTGCTGAGGAGCTGGCCCTCCAGCACCATCGGGGTAGGCCCATAATGGAGGGCGTAGCTGGGCAGCTCCTCTGGAGAGGTGGGGAGTACTGGGAGGAGGCCAGGGAATGTAATGAACACATCCATAAGTTTCTTAAGCGCCAAATAAACATTACGAACAGCACGGCATGCAGCGGCTTTCCCGATGTTCTCCACATCGCCGACACTGTACAAACATGTACCACTCGCAAAAAAGCGCAAGACTATGCATCCAGTCTATGAGACAGTCTATGCATACAGTATTGTGAGTCAATGCTCTGCAGAATCAATAGCGCTCGTACAGGAAGTCATCCTGATGTGAGCTCGTACAGGAAGTCATGATGATGTGACCTCGTACAGGAAGTCATCATGATGTGAGCTCGTACAGGAAGTCATCATGATGTGAGCTCGTACAGGAAGTCATCATGATGTGAGCTCGTACAGGAAGTCATCCTGATGTGAGCTCGTACAGGAAGTCATGATGATGTGAGCTCGTACAGGAAGTCATGATGATGTGAGCTCGTACTGGAAGTCATCCTGATGTGAGCTCGTACAGGAAGTCATCATGATGTGAGCTCGTACAGGAAGTCATCATGATGTGAGCTCGTACAGGAAGTCATCATGATGATTTGAGCTCGTACAGGAAGTCATGATGATGTGAGCTCGTACAGGAAGTCATCATGATGATGTGAGCTCGTACAGGAAGTCATGATGATGTGAGCTCGTACAGGAAGTCATGATGATGTGAGAACGGATCTTGGCGATCTGGAAGAACTCTCTCCCTATAAAACGCTAATCTAACTAATATCGCTCCTTCATCAATGGGATCTCTGAGGAAGGGAGTGGCCATCTTATCCAGTGAATTTCAGTTAGCCTGTGCTGGAGCAGGCTCAAGTTTTTGGATGTGTTGCTATGGTGATTTTGCCAAACTTGCTTTGTGGAACCGAAAAGCCTGACTTGTGTCATCTTATCCTGAAAATTATCCGGCTAACTCAGTTAGCCAGGTACGGGGAACGGGGCCCAGAGGCCGAGGACGCCTCCATGTCCCGCCTCTTCTCTTGTAATGCTGGTCCAGGCCTTCTTTATGTCCATCCGGTATTCATGTGAATCAGGCCTTGGACGTTATAGTTGAGGACCACAAGGGACTGCAGAGCGCTGATGCGGCTCCAAGAGCCAACACTCAGCACATCTCAGGACGGCAGTAGCGCCCGTCTTCAGTTACATTTGCCAGCAGAGAAGAAAAAGGCTCTGAGACGTCTGTCAATACGGAGCTCATGCTTGTGCTTAAGAGGGGGATCTTTAGATTAGCATCCAGCCTCAGATTACAGAGCGACACAGGCCTTCTTGTCTCTGTGTCTGAGAGCAGCTTTTTTTCTGACAGGGAGCTCTTCTGTGTTCATGATTTAACTGTCAACCTCATGCTTTCAGGGTAACTCAAACCTTTCCCGTCAGCTGATTGTCTCTGGTGTTACACAGAGAGACACCACTGACAGGACACCGGTGACACGATGTGATGATTGGGATCTACAGGGACTATCGCAGTCTCCTTTTTCACACTCTCCCACAGTGGGGAGGCCTCAGTGGAATTTGTGTCAAGATGACAGGACGAAATGCTAACAACTGCTGATTATCCTCTGAGTAATATCTCGGATATCTAAGATAAGGCGTCTCCGGTGTCAAAGCAAACGCCAGCCGTCAGAAAGAGAGGCTGGCCGACCTGGTGGACCCCAGAATGAGGCTCTCGCTCTACTTCCTTTCACAATGTGTCTGTCCAAGCATCCAGCTGAGGTAGACAGGCCAATGGGCTCATAATAATCCTAAAGAATAAGGCTGTAATATTCTATATTCCTCTTATTGTTAAGAGAAACTCATGAAAAGTCCCAAACCAACAATGCATGTATGTACTAACTAGACCACCTGGGGGGTCCTTGCCTACTTCCTTGTTTTTGCTGGAATGTATATGGGATTTTGCTAATAAGACAATATGATCGATAACATACATTTTCTTGAATGGCATTCCATCAGCAAAAAAAACTGAATAAGATTAATAACATTTTGAGTTTGAGTTAAATATCGTAATGTCAAGAAAAGATTAGGTGTGGTGACAGATGGAATACAGAGAGACTACATTCAGCCTATATTTAACAATAACTGAATTAACTGGATAACAGCGGTGCAATATTTTCAAAGATACTTCTTGCATCATATTTGAAGGACAAATCCTCCATGTTTTCTCATATCTATAAGAAAATATACAAATTATTCCAAACAATTACCGAGGCAGTTTTTCTAATGTAGCCCCATTGGAATCATTATTTAATACATGAATGAGTAGTTTTTATATTAAAAAAGGAACTGAATTCCTAATGTATATTTCTGGTGGAGCAGTCTGATGGATAATAACAGACTTTAAAAACAGAACAGAATCAAAGACAATAGGAAGTTCTCAAATGAGAACAGGAATGATTTATTCTAAGAATTCATAATAAGTAAACATATGACCCTCCCTGGTAAATAATGGACAGTAGTCTGATGAGGTCCAGAGCAACTGTTTATGACAATGTGGGAGTTTTGGAGCTATATTGTAAGAACATCTCAATAAAAACTTGAATCCTCCGAGGCTTCAAATACATACATTAAAATAAAGTTATGGAAACCAAATGAAGCTATAGCGTAAGTTCAGACAGGAAGACAACCCCCTCGCACCAGGCGGGCCCTCACTCATACCGTCCCTCACCAGCAGCACGACGTCATACCGGATGTCCCTGTCAGGAGCCAGAAGTGTCAGACTCTACCAGCTGTTCAGCAGCCGGGTGCGCCCAGCCAATAGTGCAGAGTCACGCCCTCCTCGCTATCCTATCAGCTCGCTGCCATCTCCTTTAAATATTCTCTTTCTCCGCCTCTAGCATCCTGCTGCCGTCACATGCGACTTCACGCTGCTGTTACGCACGATCCACGTCGCGTTCTCCACGTTCTCCATCAGCATCGTCTACGCGCTTTCATTACGAACCAAACGTCCAGTTCAAGCAACGTCCAGTTCACCAGCGGAGGAGAAAGCATCTTCTTCCACTCGTTCCACCGCGGGAAACTCACCAGGTACTCCGGGTTACTCTCTGCAGGTAACAACCCGATCGGCACTCGCAGTCTCCGGCCAAGAAGGCTGGATATTCTGAAATGCTGTTCGGTGCATAAGCACAAACAACAGTCAGAGCCTTACTCCCTGCAACCCGTAGGCGCAGGGAGGCGACCCTCTCGTTCTCCGGGGAAAACTCCAACATAGCGGCGGCGCTCAGCCGGGGGCTCGCGGGGGCTCAAAATGTATTTACAAAATGATCACAAGCAAGGTAGTAAGCGCTGCAATTGCAAAAGCAGTGAGTGCTACAGCCAACACGCAGGTTGGGCAAAGAACAACTGCCCCACCACGGAAGTGGGGCCTTTCATACACAGTTTATCGTCACAGGTTCGTCTCGCCTCGTCCTAACATCTGATTCGCTCTGTCCTGTCCAGAGGAGGAGAATCCCGTGTTCTCATCTTTTCTCACAAGACTGGAACGTGCAACGACCAGTCGGCTTCCATAATGTCAATATACTGATAAACAGTTGTGGGTGTTGAGGTGCGCAGGCGTGTGACTAACTTCCCTTGGGAACTGGCCATTTCATAGACACAACCAACTCCAGCTCCATAGCTGTCTTATACTGACCTCGCTAACCTGAACTTTAATAGACATGAAGAGTAATGCAGAATATTCAATTCAATTCAATTTCAATTCAGTTTATTTTATATAGCCCAACATCACAAATACAAGTTTGCCTCGGAGGGCTTTACAATCTGTACACATAACATCCCTGTCCCGGGACCTCACATCGGATCAGGAAAAACTCCCCTAGAAAGATAGTAAAAACCCTTTCACAGGGAAAAAAGGGAAGAAACCTGAGGGAGAGCAACAGAGGAGGATCCCAATCCCAGGATGGACAGAAGCAATAGATGTCATGTGGCCAGAATGAATAGCGTAGTTACAGCACATTCAATGAATATGACAGAAATTATTCATATAATGAGTATTAGGCATGGTCCATGATCCTGATAATCCATGAAGCAGAAGGCGGTAGAGAGGAGGGGGGCATCAGAAGGGCCATGGCAGCAGGCAGGACCGGTTCCAGGCCGGTTCCATCAGCAGGGCCATGGCAGCAGGCAGGACCGGTTCCAGGCAGCCATGGATCCATGGCAGGAGGGGTGGGTGGGGGGGCGGCAGGACCCGGGGCAGGACCCGGGGTAGGACCCGGGGCAGGACCGGTTCCAGGCAGCCATGAATCCATGGAAAAAGAAAGTAGAGTTAGTAATGTGCATTGAAGAGACAATAGTTTATCCAGATGGAGAGAAAGAAGAGGAGAGGAGGAGTGAAAGAGGAAGAGAAGAGGAGCGAAAGAGGAAGAGAAGAGGAGCTCAGTGTATCCTAAGATGTCCCCCAGCAGTCTAGGCCTATAGCAGCATATCTAGGGGCTGGACCAGGGCAAACCTGAGCCAGCCCTAACTATAAGCCTGAAACAGCCCTAAGTATAAGCGCTATCAAAGAGGAAAGTCTTAAGTCTACTCTTAAATGAGGTGACTGTGTCTGCCCCCCGGACTGAAAGTGGAAGCTGATTCCACAGAAGAGGAGCACGATAACTGAAAGCTCTAGCCCCCAACCTACTTTTTAAGACTCTGGGAACCACAAGTAACCCTGCATTCAGTGAGCGTAACGCTCTGGTGGGGTAATATGGCACTATAAGCTCTTTAAGATATGATGGTGCATCACCAGCTAAGGCTTTATAGGTGAGGAGGAGGATTTTAAATATGATTCTCGATCTTACAGGAAGCCAGTGGAGAGCAGCTAATACAGGAGTAATGTGATCTCTCTTCCGAGTCCTTGTTAGTACACGAGCTGCAGCATTCTGGATCAGCTGGAGAGACCCAAGGGACTTTCCGGAGCAGCCTGATAATACGGAGTTACAGTAATCCAGTCTTGAAGTAACAAATGCGTGGATCAATGTTTCTGCATCGCTTTGAGACAGGATGTGCCGGATCTTTGAGATGTTCCGTAGGTGAAAAAAGGCAGTCCTTGAGATCTGTTTCACGTGGGAGCCAAAGGATAGGTCTTATAAGGATTTATATTATCACAACCCAGGAAAATAGTTCAACATGAGTTTATATATCAACCCCCCCTACTCGCAGTGTCCTTCTTCCCACCAGACAAGCCTGATGCCCGTCTGGCCCGTGTTGCGCCTGAGAGTCAGGAGCCTGAGGGAAGAAGAAAACAACGAAAAGATCCCAAACCTGCAGAGATCCACCCGTTACCGTTCCACTAGGACGGCGCAGTTCAGACCGTGTCAAGATCAGAATCAGTGTCAAGATGAACTGAACTCTCCTCTCAGAGTTCAGCTACACATTTAAGAATTAAGCACTTTCCACCACAGGGTCCATTTCCGGTCATAGCGACTTTCGGCCACAATCATTCAGATCATCAAAGTTTTAATATTATACCCTATCATATCGCGGCAAGTACCCATTCACAGCCACAATAGCGTGTGGCCATGGTTCTGAAGATTATTCATAAAAATCCCGGGTGGTCAAGGGAAGTAAAGGTCCAGGATTCGATGAGTTATAATCAAAAAGTATTTAATAAAAGAATGATCACAAAAACAGCTTATGCATGTCGATCGGGTCCCTCCTTCCTCAGCGGACTCTACTGACTCGCACGTCCGCTTCATCGCGTCACCGGAGAGAGAGACCCTCCTCTCCCACGCGCGGGTTAGTTCATACTATCACTCATGGAGCTTAAAGCCCTTCCTACTGGTTAAAAGTCCTACTTTTACACCTTTGCCAACAAACTCCATGTTCACTGGCCTGCAGCTTCAGGGGCGGAGCTAGTCTTCTTCTTCAGACAGGGTTGTCTGCTGCTTCATAAAGTCAATGTTCAGCTCCACCACCTCAGGCGAACAAGAGAACTACACTTCCGTCTAATAAAACAGTCCACTGGCATCCGCATGCACTATGCAAACGTTGTTTTAAAATCCATTCACACATTAATCATTAATAAAAACAGTAACCTTCATATGCATACAATTACACATTCATAATAATAATATCCCTTATTAATGATCATATTTCATGTATTGTAATGTACACAAACAATTTCTTACACTGTGCAAAGTCTAAATGTGACAAACTAAGCTTAAAAAACACTACAGTTCTCATCGTGCAACATCATGGAGTCATGTTCCTGCAGGCTCTTCACCCAAATAGCTGGCGCACGGGGTGCTCTCCCATGTGAGTGGGATTCTGACGGGTCATTAGCCCAGCTAACTATTACACACCGGCATTTAACTCCGTAGCAGGGCGATCCAATCTAGTCTATCATAAACTCAGACCTAGCATCATAGTCCGCGTGGTTCTATTCCGTCACGCGATATCGCATTCAATGCAGCAGCATTACTCAATCGTTAGCAGATTGCATACGTCGCAGCAGCGCAGGGCATCCGTTTGCGGAAGTGCATAAGCCGCAGCAGCATTGGCATCGTTCAGCGGAATCACATGCGTGCAACAGCGTTGGCATCCGTTGGCCAAGTATCTTAGAGGTCGGCTGCCAGGAATCCAGCTTAACGCCAGGTGCCCCAATCCTTCCTTTCGCAGCCGTTTGCTAACCGGCCACTACAACAAGCGGCGTGCCGGTCATCCTCAGCTCATGCCTCCTACGTGCGCCGATGCCTCAGCCATCATCGGAGCTCAAAGATCCCTAACAATAGGCTCGTTCATTAGAGCTGCGCCTCACCTGGGATCCAAACGAGAGCAAAAACCGCGATCAAGTCGGACAGTTTAGGCTGCCTTCAAAGTATACACAGGAAGTCACAGAGAAAACGACTTCCGGTTGGTTCTGAACTTTTGTCTACTTGTAGTTGACAGATCACGTTTGGATTTAACTTATTTGTGAATGAAATGTATATTTTCAAAAGAAAAACACTTTTATAACATATTTTGAACATACTATTAATGTCCAGCATGATCTAAGCAAGATTTCCCAAAAACACCTTCCCAATATGTCAAACCAAGCTTTGACATATTGGGAAGGTGTTTTAGTAAAAAAAAAATGTGTTTGGTTAAAAAAATAGAAAGGTTACTTGTTTTATGACAATACATTGTCATGGGGGGGGGGTAGCAGTAGCGTGTAGCATGCCGTGAACTTACATTTATGTTGAGATCGGTCGACCAATGACAGTTCTCTCTTGTGCAAGAAGGTGGAACGTGAGGGAGATACCATTTCCAAAACTTGTAAGGGGGTAATAACTATTTTCCCCGACGTAGCAAAATCCCGGACGTTTTTGGAATCCCTGCCGGACGCTTTTTTTAGGTCTCGAAAAGAGGACATGTCCGGGAAAAAGAGGACGTCTGGTCACCCTAGCTAACAGAAGCGTTAGTCTTGCCTCTGGCGCTGATTGTCTTGTTTCAGGGTCTGAAGGCGCTTACTTCCTCTGTAAGGTGGGTGTGTATCATGTAGATCCATTGTCAGGTATTTACGCTCTTAAGTTGCAAAGTGTAACCGTTATGTTTAGAGTTGAACCCAACATCTTCACTGTGATAGCCGCATGCATTAATAACCGGAGTGAGCTAGCTAGCATTGACTAGCGTACCATGGAACTTTAAACAAAATGTCTAATTTTCTGATTTTGTACGTTAAAAACCAAAGACCTGTGGGTGTTTAACAATATTTGAAGGCAGCTCTGATGAAGCTGTTATGAGTAACTGAAAGTATCAATAATGTTACTAATAACTGCTGTTATTATCCAAGTAAATATCCAGTATTGCAGTTACACAACAAACAGCCAGCTTTGTGTTAGAGAACTTGTTGAATTGCACGGCACTGTGTGTGTGTGTGTGTGTGTGTGTGTGTGTGTGTGTGTGTGTGCGTGTGCACGCTATAGACGCTGTGCAAGTTGAACAGAAACCATGTCTTTTATTCTTTATACTTTTTTCTGTTCCAAAAAAAATCTGCAAGTGCAAGAAAGATTGAGTCAACATTCTGTGTTGTCCGAAGAAAATGAATTGTCTCTGCTGAAGAGACAGCTGGAATGAGAAATGAAAGAAGAACACACTGAGAAGAGCCGAGACCGATGCAGAGAAAGATGTGAGCAGAGATGGCTTTCCTTTCAGAGTGACGACTAGGATGAACGCACAGCCCTGGCTTCCGGTTTGATATGAAATGGCTTTTCTTCTTTTCAGTTTCTTTAAATAGACACAATTAAGATGGAAGTCAGATTTGACACAGAACGAATGTACTGAAGTCTGCACTTATACAGCAAGGTCACTCTACAGCAATTTTTCATTATTATACTATTTAAAAAAAACATTTTTTCACTTCTCCAAAATTATAATAATTTCAAAGAAAACCATTATTTTTGTGGGGATTCTCACACTTTCTCACATATTATAGTACGTATGAGGTCAAAGTATCTCATAGAATACCGTTTAGCTAAAAAGGATAAAAAAGTAACAGCTAAATCAAGTGAGTATATTTCAAGGTGCATTATATGCGATTGGGAATATTTCGTCACAGCGGCTCTCAACATGCTAACACACATGCTAACACTGAGCTCACAGCAAACGCATACGGACCAATGTGCTGACAGCTGGTGGACACTGGGGACCCGGAGAGAGGATGCTACGCTTCCACGTAAATGCTGTGGTCAGGACGCCGTTAGCTGTTAGCTAACCACTAGCACCTCACATGACTAACAAGCATGGTGACTGTTGCTAAATGGAAGCTAGATAAAGCCATGGTTCACTGCCTCTCAGCAGGACGCCGCAGACAGACCAGCTGGTGAACATCGTGGAGATTCACCAGCTAAAGAAACAGATATTTCCCTCACTTGGTGGATTTGGTGGAGACCAAAAACTGAGCTAAAAGAGAGAGAATATTGCACTAACATTGATCAAGGGCCCACAAACACTCCTCCAAATGAACGATCACGTTGTTCTGTAACTGATGATGTGTAAATAAGTTCCTTCTCCAAATAAGTGGACTGAAAATACGTTTGTTCAACTTTAAAGTGAAGATGTCCGTCCGTCCGTCATAACAGACTTCTACACCAAACATCTCTCTGAAGAGTTTACTTTCTTCCACATCAATATAAAAGCACTTCTAGAAAATACTGTGCAAAGCAATACTGAATTATTACCATTAGTATATTTCTCATAATTCCCAAATATTTATTGAACACTAAATAATGTAAAGTGTATGTTTTAACATTTCCTTTAAAACTATTTCAAACTGAACAACATTAATTACATTATTTAGTTACTTTGAACCAAAATAATTCACAAGACTTTACAAAAGGTTTCTACATTGTTGTAGACAAACTTATTTACATGGTAACATGCTGAGATAAAAAAAAAAAAAAAGACTAATCGCAGTAACCGGCTCATCGCAGAGCTAAATATTAAGATATTATTGGAGCATAAGACCTGAGCACCTGTGACAGTGGAATTTGTTGGCGAACAAAGTCCCAGTATCAGTAAATTTGAAGTCACATCAAAAATGCCCTCTCCCACAAACACCTGTGACTGAAAAACATCTGAAATGTAGTAGTTCATTTAAAAAGGTTGAGCAAGGGTTCTAAAGTTCCTTTCTATGAATGAATGTATTTTACAGCTCAGTCCACCAGGTGCAGCTTGATCAGGTTTCATTCCTGATCTTAAACATGGAGAGCATCATTACCTTTCATACAGTGTAAGGAATATTTAGGAAGTGGGTGTTAGGGTGAGTTGGCTGCGTGTTCAGGAGGTGGAGCAGCTGCTCGACAGCAGATAGAAACTTTAGTTCTGACAAACTGGCACACCGGCGTGCGATTATGCGTTCCCTGAGGGTCAGTTGTTCAGCAAAGTGTACTCTAACAGTAAGTATAAAATATGGGCTATGATAGTGACAAATCAGTATGAACCAGTAAATCAGCGGCGTGACAGAACAGTCGTTCAAGGCACTTTCACTCTGTACTGTTGCTGCTGAACCCGACAAAGAAAGTTATTATCTCTGATTTACCTTCATTCATAATGGAATGAGCTATTGCCCAGAATGGTCCAGAGACGCACAACTAGTGCCCCTGAACTAAGTGATCTCTCTCACTTGTAAGTCTCCTAACCGTGTCATGTTTTAGGGTTACAGATTATTCTAAAGAATTAAAAAAACTAAAATAGTCAGTCTCCTCTTTCTCTCAGCTGGGAGAAAACCCAGAGGAGAGAGACAGTGAATCAACTCAAAATATGCTAACGCGTAATTAAAATTGTTCTTTCCCGAGAATCAAATCTTTCTCCAGGATAACCACTGTTGGAATGTTTCGGCTAAATAAATCAGCGCAAATAGAAAAGAAAAAAAGGTTTGGGGTTCCCCTTTTTTTGCTCCCTGAAATGTGCTATCTGGGAGCAAAAGAAGCAGCTGTCCATGTCGAGGGAAGCTACTGCAGCCGAGCCATGGCCGTCCCTCTGGAGGGGAGCCTCCAGAGGGATGGTCCGGTGAGCCAGAACCTTTCCTCACTCGGCCCACAAGGCCCAGCTTTCCTCCTGACGACTTCATCGTCAAGGGAGGGAGGATTGGGATGGACCCCGCCAAGGTCAGTGCTGTCCAAGGGTCAGTGCTGTCCAAGAATGTCCTCCTCCTCCCTTCAAAGTTTTGCAGTGTCTAGCTTTCTCCCACAGTCCAACGGCCTAACTGAGAGGATGAGTCAAGAAATGGAGATGTCTTAACCCTTTGTCCGGGTAAAGTACGGCCACAACACCTTTTCTAGCTCATCCTCCAGACCCTCTACCTTTTGTTCCACATTCCACACATCTCCTCAAACCCTTAAGGAGTCAGCTCGGAGAGTACCCTTCTTTACTTTGGTCTGCTGGATCTGCCTGTGTATCATGTTGTACTAACTAATGGTAGTAGCTGTAATAGTGAAAACCTTTTTCCCCCACCAAATTAATTCAGTCAAAGTTGTTTACCATCCAGTTGGATTATCAATGCATTCTCTCACTCGGGTGTTCAATTTCTAAGAATTCAAGAATCCTTCTCACTAATAATGTTTTTTCAATCCAGCTTTCTGCAACAATGGTGTGCATAGGGGAACATGTTGCTAGAGACAGGCCTAGATCAGAACGCTCTGGAGGGAGAAGTTGCAGAGCTGCAAAACCTAGCAAGCTCCACAAGAAATATATTTAAAAAAAAGATAAAATATTAAAGTTTTAAAAAGAAAAAAGTCAGCTCCATCATTTTTCTGCTCCAGGAACTCGCTTCTAGAACATCCCTTATGTACTCCCACTGGCTCTTTGGTGTTGAGTGCAAACCTTCTGCCAAGTAGGGCTGTCAAAATTGCAAAAAAATTACGTTCGAATATTCCCTTTAAAAAAACACATATATTCGAACATATTCGATATATTTTAGGTGTTCACTCCCCCCCCCCCCCCACCGACGGGCACCGTCGGTCGCGCATAGCGGTTTAAATGAACGGCAACAATAAACACATGCTGAGTGCTGATCAGGGATAAGGTTCCTCGGTTCCAGTGCTTCACAGAACTCCCTGAAGCCCTCATGTCCTTGCATACGAACGAAATCAATTTTTACGTGCAGGCCTCCTGTCGTGCCGCAGACAACGAACTTGTGGCGGACGGCGCAAAATACGTATCCAGACGGGCTGTTTCTCTGAAGTTCCACATTTTATGCCATATTCTCTTGGGTGCACATTCTGGAGATGTGGCCTCAAGTTGCTTGTCGTTGAATGGTAAGCTAACTCTAGCTTACATAGTGTAGCGACCCTGGGTCAGGAAAGCTACGAGACGTTAGCTGGCTTACAGGGTGTTTATTAAGGGAACATAGAACAGGCTACTGTGGGCCGCAGCCTACGCCACAACAACAGCAAAACCCCGTGAAACCTCAACCAGCTTCACGTCTGCTCCGGGTCAGAGACTCTGCCCCGAACGGCTCGTCACACACACACACACACACACACACACACACACACACACACACACACACACACACACACACACACACAAAAAGAGGACACTTCATCGCGGCCGCGGCGGGGGTTGCCAGATTCACGATAATTATCCTCCGAAATACTTTTTTTTTAATTTATTTTTTTACATTCGAATATTAATTTTCACATTCAAAATTCTGTTTTTAACAACTATTCGAATATATATTCGAATTTCGATTATTCGTTGACAGCCCTACTGCCAAGGCCCGAAGATTCTGTGGAGGCCAACATGATGGAGCATGTCATTCGTGTTGATGAAGCCTATTAGGTACCTGGTAGGCTGACACGATCTGTTTTGGTCTCTCCATCGATTAAGAAAAGGCTTTTGAGTCTAGTGGCAAATGCTGGAAGCTTTTGGGTTCAGCTGTGGACTCACAGCCAACATCCAACTGAAGATGTACGATGGTTTGAGTTGTCCTTTTGAAGCACAGAGGGGAGTCAGACAGCGTTGCTCCTTATCTGTTGTCTTTGTTGGACCTAAAGTCACCAAAGGTTAACTCTTCCAACACTGAGGTCATTTTCAGTCGATTTTCTCGATTTGACATAATTTCTTAAATTCACCTTTTAAGGCACTTGTATATAAGATACATACCCATGTTTTACATCATACATTGCAGAACAATCTCAGCTCTCTATATAATGAGGCAAAGTGTAAAGAGAAAATATGACTAAAGCTGAAAAATGGAATCTCGATTTTTGGAAATTCTTCATATCTCTTGTGAAAACTTTACTCAGGTGGTATCTAGGTTTTGGTGATGGAAATTGGTTTACCAAAGGTTTTAGGTTCACAAAAGCAGTGAAATATATGAATACAATGGTAGATACATGTAAATAAATGTCTAAAACCATATTTTTTATTATTGTTTTTTAGTAGAAATATGGTCTTTCACACCTTTCACCAAAATGATACAAATGGGACTGAGAAATTACTTCATACTGCAGATAAGGCTTCATGGGGTGTGTGCAAATGAAAAATGACCATCACAACAAATTATTTTTCAAATAAAATATGTATTATAAATTAAACAAATATATTTACACAATATACAGTACATGTTCAGAAATAGAAAACAGAGCAGGGCTGGTGGGGATGGCTGTCCTAGAGGGGCTGGTGGTGGTGAATCCTCTCTGTAAAATAAATGACTAGTCAATACTAACTTCACACAGTTTGAACAGTTCAACAGGTGTGCATGTGCAGCTGAGCTGTGTACCTGCCTGTAAGCAGTGTCCACGTCGTCGTCAGTCTTCCCCTACAGCGTAGCTGCTGGTGGCTGGAGCGAAGCTGCATGTTGTCCACTGCTGCAGATGTGAATCCTCTCTGTAAAATAAATGACTAGTGGTCACTACTAAGTTCACTCAAGGAAAGATGGCGGTGGTCGTAACGACTGAGCACCGAGCACGGTGCTCTCTGTTAACATTACTAGTCAGCACCGCCCAGTAATGTAACCGTGAGCTAAATGTGCTCACTCTGCTAGCGTAAATATGCTAAAACAAAGTTGAGTTAGTAAATACACTTACCCATCTTCAAATAGATCCCTTCTGCCTGCATATTCCTCTTTGTCGCAGGAGTCAAAGCCTTCAGGGTCGTCCTCGTCCTCGTCGCCAAAATCGCCGCCACAGCTTCCTCCGTAGTAAAGTGCGTTCCTCACCATGTTCTCTCTCTTCTTTAGGACCAAAAACACCAGCGTGTTTACAGAGCTCAGGTTCCTTGCATGTTCTCTGTGATTTTCTTGTCAGTTCTTTCACAAAATGTCGACAGACATACAAATTGACAAATCACGTGAAGGATTCCGTGTGACGAGTACTTTAGCACCGCATCACCCGACACATCCCTGCTCCTCTCTCTCTCTGTGGGAATCGCCTTAGAGCTCACGGGAGGAAGGAAGGGGAAAGCCTACGGATTCCTCTAGAATTTTAAACGGATTTCTGCGCCGTATTATCACGGAGATATGAATATTTACAAAACGTAAACATTGTTTGGGAAGAGTTAACAGCCCAGTCTTATTGTACCTCCTATGGGGAACCCATTGTCACCATCAACAGGGCACGCAAAATGCTGGTAACTGGTGTTACAGAACAGCTTGTGTTGGTCATACTTTTTCTTTACTTACAGGTAGCATTGGTTAGAGAGCACAACAAGATGCATTTACAAAAACTCCCAAATTGATCTGGTATTCAGATCACATTTCAAAATAAAAGTGTTGAAACAAAAAGGGATGAAGACAAACACCTGCAGGTCATGTGTGCATTCCATTACAAGGTTCCTCTCAGCTAAAGTGTGTTCCAGGTTTAAGTCCTGCTGCGGGTTATTCCATCAGGATGAAAGAGAGATTGTTTCATCAAAGCTCTGCTCGAGTGCGGCTTCCATCCTGAGATCTTGTGAGTTTGTCTTTGGTGCAGATGTAAGACAGGCTGCTGTGTGAGAGATCCTCTGGTGACTGAAGGTTAGCGGGGTGTCAATACACTAACAGCTAACATGCTACCTGCATTAAAGCATCCCATTAAATGCCTCAGTGCTGGAGGCCATGAACCTTTGCTGATCAATTAGGCCAACGTATTGTTTATGCAACATTAAAGCCCTGCGCTGGACAAACTCAAACCTCCGGTTACAATGTGGATGGAGGCAGATGCACTTCTCCTCAGACAGGGTTGGTATGGGAGGTCCGCCCTCAGGTGACCTGGAGGTGATCTCTATGCCTGATAGAGACCTTCACCATCAGTCACTTATTGAGCTGCCTGCTTTAAACATTAAGAGCATAGACACTGCTTCTTTTATTCAGAGCCAGGGGCAGTGAGAGGAAGACAAGAGAGAGGGATGGAGGGAGAGATAGACAGAGAGAGATGGGGAGAGATGGAGACAGCGCGCGCGCACAGAGGGGAGGGCACCAGAGACCTCTGTGATTGCGCGTCCTCGCGATGCGCTCGCGCAGCTCAGCTCCCCGCGGGAAGCCTCCAGGTCGGTGCAGCTGCCAGAGAGAGAGAGAGAGAGAGAGAGAGAGAGCGGGAGCAGCGCGCGTCTCCCCGGTCAGCAGCACGCAGGTCGGCATGTGTCGGCTGGAGAGCAGCGGGGTGGTGACGGACAGCAGCTCTCTGCCGCTACCCGGGAACTTCTGCTTCTGGAATAACGGAGCCGCCGCTTCCACGGACGGACTCGGATTCCTCTGATTCGTTTGCAGAAAACAAAACCGGACAACTCCAATCCTTCTGCTTGTTCCCGACATGCGGGTTGCATGATGCCCGCGCGCACCTCGGACCGGGCACCGTCCATGTCACCGGCTCCGAACCGCGCGTCTCCTATGCCCATATTTGGAGTCATTTGAGGATCCGTTAACGGGACTCTGCACGTGCAGGTCCGAGTGTGACCCGCCTCACTGACATGGAAGCACCTGCCCTGTGCAGCCTGCTGTGTTACCTCATCCTCAACTCTTCCTGTATGATCTGTGCACACGGTAAGAGACATAGACTATGATGCTTTAATAATATATATAATATAATAACGGCAGCTGTCTGTAGCATTGTGAATAGTTGGAGACTAAATCAGTTAACCATGAAAGAGCATGAGAGTGACCCATGTGATTATGATCACATGAAGCCAGAGGCAGAGAGTAGACCACAGTGCTATATGATAGAGCGGCATGGCTTCATCACACTTTAGGCTGATGGAGGTGTAGCTCACGTCTGTCTTCCTTTCTCCTCGTCCCGTGAAACCGAAGCGGCCTTCACTGAGGTCCCTAAAGATGTGAGCGTGGGCGAGGGCGAGGACGTAGAGATGCCCTGCGCCTTCAAGGCGGCCGGCTCGGCGCCCATGTCGCTGGAGATCCAGTGGTGGTACCTGAAGCAGGACGGGCCCAAAGAACGGCCTCATGAGCTGCAGATCAGCGCCCCGGCCAACCGGGCCAAGGTAACACAGCACCAGAACACCCTCAGCTGCACACAGCACTTTGGACCAGTACCTGCAGCCCTGATATGCACAGATGTCACTTCACCCTGTAAATCTGCCCTCTACATCTGTGCTCTTTGCACATATCTGCAGTCTGTCTATCAGGCTGCAGATATCTGAACCGTCTTCATACATGCAGAGCGTCTCTTTGATCTGCAGCTCCTTCCATTTCCTTTACATTTTTAAAGAAGCGTGCTTTTGTCAGCTATGACTCCTCAGACGAGCGGTGCTCTGACTCTGAAAGGCCACTTGTTGGCTACCAGCAGCGTTTCATTCCTCTCAGCTCTGCTGCATAAACAGGATGACTTCCTCCAGCATGACAAATCAGTCTCTCTCAGTCGTCTGAGGAGTCGGGGGCAATCACATCTGCAGCCTTTCCTCTGTGGCTTAAGCACATTAAACGTGCAGGGGGGGGGGAGAGGGAGAGGAGAGGGAGGGAGAGAAAAGGAGAGATAGAGAGAGAAAGAGAGCGAGGAGAGCTTATCAATGGCGTCTTTGAGAAATGTACGCAGCTCTGCTCATGCCGTCTGCCTCCACCAAATGAAATAATCATCTTGTGGTATTGTTGCCAGTAATGTGCATGTATTTAGTTATATCGACATACTGTATATATATATATATATATATATATATATATATATATATATATATATATATATATATATATATATATATATATATAAAAATATACATCCATGTTTTCTACATGTGATTCACAATGCTTTCTTCTTCCAGGTGGTTCCAAGGGAAGCCACAAAGATAAGTGTAAGTGTCCACTTTCCTGAGTGTTGAATAGCAGAATGTTATTTTCTGTCAGTAGAATGAGGACGTGACAGAAGATCAACACCGGCCTGCAGGTTGTGGGTAACAGGTGGAGCGATGCTCCTCCTTTCTGTGTCCCTGAAAGGCACCTGACACTCTAGTAGGCTAGTGATGGTGTTTGTGTGGACCAGCTCTCTGGCTTCTGCTTTATTGAAATGGGAAGCAGCTTCTCAGCCTCACTGGTCAATGACCTTTAGTGTCAGTGTTCACACACTGTGGGTCATGTGACCCGTATTAGGATGAGTAAAGCTCCATAAGATGTACAGTCAGGTCTGTCTGCTGCCTCTCCTCACACAGCGTGAAGCCACCCTTACTGAGCGGATTATTCATGCTAACACTAGTTGCTGTTCAACCATCGGCCATGTTTCAGTGTTTCCCTCTCTGGGTTTCAGACGGTGCGTGTTCAGGGAAACGCCATCTCCCACCGCCTCAGCCTGTCCAAGGTGAAGAAGGAAGAAGAGGGCGTGTACGAGTGCCGCGTGTCCGACCTGTGGGCCGACGAGTCTCAGGATTTTACGGTTCACGCCGCGCTGCGCGTGGCGCTGGGCGACGGCATGGTGGCCGAGGAGGCCGTGTCGCACATCCAGAACCGCTGGCCGCTGAGGAATACCAACACGGGGATGGGAGGGCCGGCGGGCAGGGCCACCTCGGAGCCCGGCCAGGGGCTGGCAGGAGGTCAGGGGTCAGGGCAAGGAAAGCACCGGGTGCCTCAGCAGGCCCAGCCCGGCCTGCTCCCGTCCATCTCGTCCACCACCGCCTTGGTGGCCAAGTCGTCGGCCTCGGCGCTGTCAGGGAACGCAGCCATCCTCCGGCAGCAGCTTGGAGCTGGTGAGTGAGTGTTGGAGGGAAACAGAGCCACAGTGACCCCTAGTGGTGATACGAGAGAGGAGCTTTGCAGACGCAGCTCAGCAGACGGCGTGGCTGCTGGTCTTCATCTGGCTCCAGGCTCATCGGTAGAGTCACTGCAGTGTGGGTTGTCTCTGTAAGGGCGCTTTGTCTTTGTGTCGTCGTGAGGGGTTTTCAGTCTGTTCATCACTTGTAGCTGCCACTATATTTTGAAGTGTGTAGAATTGGTGATATATACTTGATAAGTCTGGACTCTGCGTAATTCCCATGTCATATTGGACCCCCCCCCACATCATTCATGTAATCTTTCTGTAATTACTTATAATTCACTGTGCTGTTTTTCATTTGGCCATCTTTAGAAACGGGGAGATATAGTGTAGGACGTTACCTGCCACAGGTGTTGTGTGTCCCTATTGTATTGCGTTGGCAGCAGCAGTGAGTCGGGCTGAACGATATGTTGAAACAAATCTAACTGCATCATTACTCTCATTGAAAAATATTTGACAATGATTATGATGTGATTTCTTTGCAAGAATCTGTACCAAACAAAGGCTTTTACTTGAGTTTGTAGAATCCGAGGCGCAGGCCGGGACATCTCTGCAGCACCACAATACTTAAGTCACAATCAGATTTTTCCTTCAGCAATTTTCGAGTAGTGAGCTCTAATCTTCTTCTGACACCTACTACATCTATACCGATGTTATATTATCCCTTGCCATAAACCAATACATATATGATATTCCCATTGGGTGGAATCCCCTCAGTGTGTTTCTGCATCACGTGTCCTCTCATCCGAGTGATCGGCCAGCTTAGCGCTCCCCGTCATCTGCACACATGATCCTGCAACTGCTCTGTCACACTTTCCAAATCCCTTTAAGTCACGGCATCATTTTCGTTGGTGTGCGTATAAACGCCTAACAAAGTATTTATGACTACCTCGCTAGACGCTTGGCAGATGGCACAGGGAAAGATGGAGGAACGGGAGCGGGGAGTTGTAATCTACCTCCGCTCAGCTCTTCTCCTGCCCCAGTTCTGTTCAATGAAGCGTACTTGTGAATAATTAAAAACTCATTGAAGTCTAGTGCAGTCTTGTCGGCCGCGCTGCTGAAGCAGAGCAGACGGGCTGTGTGCAGGCTGAGACGCGTTATTGTGGCTGACTGCAACACTAGCAGCCGCCTGCTGTGTGCAGCAACGTAGAGCTGCTATCCTTTAGCTCTTCAGGCTGCTGTGTCATTTCAGAAGAGTATCAGTCAGCTGTCACAGCTTTGATCAGGCTTCTCACAAGAAAGGGGAGGGGCCTTTCATCAGCTGTGACGCTGCTGCTGCTTCATGTATGCAGAGTTACACATGCAAGTCCGTCTGTGTCCGTGTTTGATGTCTGGATGATAGATTCAATTCAATTCAGTTTATTTTGTATAGCCCAAAATCACAAATACAAATTTGCCTCGGAGGGCTTTACAATCTGTACAATCTGTATACATAAGACATCCATGTCCCGGGACCTCACATCGGATCAGGAAAAACACCCAAATAAAGATAGTAAAAAAAAAACGTTCACAGGACCGGCTCCAGAAAGCCACGATCCATGGAAACTTGAGGCGAGGAAGCACAGAGGCTCCCGGAAAGAAGTCGAGTTAGTAATGTGCATTGAAGAGACATTAATTCATCCAGAAGGAGAGAGAGAAGAGGAGAGAGGAGCTCAGTGTATCCTAAGATGTCCCCCAGCAGTCTAGGCCTATAGCAGCATATCTAGGGGCTGGACCAGGGCAGACCTGAGCCAGCCCTAACTATAGACCTGAACCAGCCCTAACTATAGACCTGAACCAGGCCTAACTATAAACCTGAACCAGCCCTAACTATAGACCTGAACCAGCCCTAACTATAGACCTGAACCAGGCCTAACTATAAACCTGAACCAGCCCTAACTATAAACCTGAGCCAGCCCTAACTATAAACCTGAACCAGGCCTAACTATAAACCTGAACCAGGCCTAAGTATAGACCTGAACCAGGCCTAACTATAAACCTGAGCCAGCCCTAACTATAAACCTGAACCAGCCCTAACTATAAACCTGAACCAGCCCTAACTATAAACCTGAGCCAGCCCTAACTATAAACCTGAACCAGCCCTAACTATAAACCTGGATCAGCCCTAACTATAAACCTGAATCAGCCCTAACTATAAACCTGAATCAGCCCTAACTATAAACCTGAATCAGCCCTAACTATAAACCTGAGCCAGCCTTAACTATAAACAAAGAGGAAAGTCTTAAGTCAACTCTTAAATGAGGTGACTGTGTCTGCCCCCCAGACTGAAAGTGGAAGCTGATTCCACAGAAGAGGAGCTTGATAACTGAAAGCTCTAGCCCCCATTCTACTTTTTAAGACTCTGTGAACCACAAGTAACCCTGCATTCAGTGAGCGTAATGCTCTAGTGGGGTAATATTGTACTATGAGCTCTCTAGTGGGGTAATATTGTACTATGAGCTCTCTAGTGGGGTAATATGGTACTATGAGCTCTCAAGTGGGGTAATATGGTACCATGAGCTCTCTAGTGGGGTAATATGGTACTATGAGTTCTCTAGTGGGGTAATATGGTACTATACGCTCTCTAGTGGGGTAATATGGTACTATGAGCTCTCTAGTGGGGTAATATGGTACTATACGCTCTCTAGTGGGGTAATATGGTACTATGAGCTCTCTAGTGGGGTAATATGGTACTATGAGCTCTCTAGTGGGGTAATATGGTACTATACGCTCTCTAGTGGGGTAATATGGTACTATGAGCTCTCTAGTGGGGTAATATGGTACTATACGCTCTCTAGTGGGGTAATATGGTACTATGAGCTCTCTAGTGGGGTAATATGGTACTATGAGCTCTCTAGTGGGGTAATATGGTACTATACGCTCTCTAGTGGGGTAATTTGGCACTGACATGTTCCGTAGGTGAAAAAAGGCAGTCCTTGAGATTTGTTTTACGTGGGATCCAAAGGACAGGTCCTGGTCAAAAATAACTCTGAGATTCCTTATGTTGGTGGTGGATGCCAGAGCGATGCCATCCAGAGAAACCATATCATCTAAACATCTCATCAGTGACCTTATTTGGGAGAGGGCCAGAGAAAACTACGGAGTCCGCCATTGTTTTGGCGTAAGCACACACCGACTCCACGTTGATTTTAGTGACCTCCGAGTGGCGAAGTCATTAAAGCCGACGTGTATTACAATCTTACTGTATTTACGTTTGTCTTTAGCCAGCAGTTTTAAATAGGACTCAACGTCGCCCGCTCTGGCCCCAGAAATACATTTGACTGTGGTCCCTGGTTTCGCGATCTTCACGTTTCTAACAATTGAGCTCCGGACAACCAAGGTTGGTTTCTCAGTGCCGCTGAGTGGCGAGAGGCTAGAAACAGGAAGAGGGTGGCGGTGTCCAGAGGCCTGCTCAGATCCCGGCTTCTGCCTCCCTCGTACAGTCACCCAGTCCCTCGGCTGCTTGGGGGCTGCCGGGGAACAGCTAACGCTAACAGTTGGTCCGCACCGACTATGGGAGTTGGTCTGGCTATCGTAGCTAACGTCTGAGCTTCAATGGTGCGGAACTGTGCATCTAACCCAGTGTTTTTTAACCTTTTTTGAGCCGCGGCACATTTTCTACAATAAAAAAATCCCGCGGCAAGCCAATAACCCAAAAAGTTACAAAATGTCACATTGTAGCATAATACAGCATGTATATGGTAGGTCATTATTACCTACCTACTGGCATGGAAGAGTATTCAGTGTTTCAAGTAAACCAGATTGCTCCATCAGACAAAATAAGTTTTATCACTTTCACAAAATGAAAATAAAGTTATGCAAAAAATAACTAATATTTAGTTTCTACTAAATAGCTTATTGTGGAAAACAATAAGCAATTTTTTTGCAAAACAAAACAGAATGAGTGCAGATGTGTGAGCCATCAGTATTAGTGGCTGCAGTGAGCTGATTTCCACTTCACATCTTTTTAAAACGGGGTTGTAGATTTGATACAGCTCTCAATTCATGCTCAATGTTGAGAGACACAACAGCAGAAAAAACGACCTCACAGAGATCTCATAAAGATCGGCTTTTGGCGAAATGACAAGAATCGGCGAGTCACGCATGCGCAGTGTGACCTGTTAACGGCGGACGGTGAACATTTAAAATCAGCATTTCCTCTTGCGCCCCACCTGTAATAAATACCGCCCCAGTTTGATAAATACTGACTTAACACTTGGAGGTCTGGGGGTCAATTTCTTGATTTTTCTTGATTTTACATACTTTTTAAATTCCCCTTTTTAAAGTCACTAGCATATGATACATAATCATGTGTTGTATATCAAAAAATACAGAACAATCTCAGCCATCTATATAATGATGCACCATTGTCCCAAAGGCACAAGTGTAAATATGAAAATATGACTAAAGCTGAAAAATGTAATCTTGATTTTGGAAATGTCTCATATTTATTGTGAAAACATAACTTTACTCCGGTGGGATATCGGTTTTGGTGATGGAAATTGGTTTACCAAAGGTCTTAGGTTCTCAAAAGCAGTGGAATATATGAATAAAATGGTAGACACATGTAATTTAATGTCTAAAACCAAATGTATTATTATATGGTGGGGATGAGGAGCTGTGGCTGGCTTTGCGGCCTGCTAGGTGATGTGTTCAGGCAGGCAGACGGACAGGGAGACTGCTGCAGCGATGCTGCATGTTGCCCTCTGGACCCTCACAGCTCTGAATCCACTCTGTAAAATACATTAATACAGTCAGTATGAGTTCACTGAAAGAAAGTTAACGGTGATAGGGACAACAGTTGATTATGCACCGTTCAGTCATAGACACGGAAGGGAACAGCCAACACGGAACTATTTACTGACGCGCTAACCGCTACGAAGCTCTCGTCAACACACAAATGTTATTTACTGTCTTACAAACATATAATGGAGGTCCAACACTACTGGTCGTACTATGTTCACTGTAACAAGTTAACGTGATAGAGACAACAATTGATTATGCCCCATTCAGTCATATATACGGATGATAACAGCCAAAACGGCACTGTGTAGTGACGTGCTAACCGCTACGTAGCTCTCGTCAACACACACGTTATTTACTGTCTTACAAACACATAATGGAGGTCCAGCACTACTGGTCGTACTATGTTCACTGTAACAAGTTAACGTGATAGATTCAACAATTGATTACTCACCGTTCAGTCTCACAGAAACGCTGTAGCCAGCTATCTGGCCCGTTAGCTCCGGCTAGCTCCTGTTAGTGAATCCTTCAGCTCTGAAGCTGCTCCGTCAGTCCCCTCCAATATAGCTCTGCTCAGGACTCTTTGCTTGGCATCTTCTGACTCACAGTGAAGCTTTGCACGCCTCATACATGTCCATGTTTAGATGCTCAGACGCGGAAGTGGAAACCATATCCGCCAGATTTTTAACCATATTTATGTGACGTATTATTGTGATGATTATAATTTTATTAAACATTTAGACACCTGGTTTAACGCTTCGACGCGGGCGCCGACCTCAGAGGGTTAAAGGAAACATGGTGTTCATTTATTTTAATGACGACCACAAAGTGTTCAGGCTTTGTCACTGCAGTGTGTTTTTCGGGCTTTTGGAAGAATATTTCCAGAGCCTCTCGATATGCGAATTCAGAAACGTCATTGATGGAGCTCCAGGCTACAGCCTGTTGGATGTTTGTCTTGACCTGCAAATACATTAACTGTTGGGCTTTAAAAGTGAGAGCTCATATCTTAAAATAGTGATAGCTTCAGCAGCAAATCCCATTGTGAAATACACGCAACATATTTTTCACCGCGCTCTGTCCACTGTGTGCAGTGCATCGGGCGGAACTCCGCCGTGCGCGACACAGAGCAGAGAAGAGTTGTAGACGCGACCCAGAAATGACATGCTGTCTTGTAGATAAGATCAATAACATACCGCCGTTTAGTTTGTTTAATAAAGAACAAGGTGCAGACCTGTTCCATATTACTCTGCCAGCCACTATATTGCAGCTCAGACGCTCAACAATGGAAAATCATTTGCGGCAACTAAATAATATTTTTTTGGACCAATTAAGTGAAATTGGACATTTTCCCACGGCACACCTGACGATCTCTCACCACTGTGGGACACAGGTGTGCCGCGGCACAGTGGTTGACAATCACTGATCTAACCAACTGAGACCTGCCTCCAACCTAGCAAATGAAATGAAAGTACACGGCCGAACTGCATGCTGGGTCATCCTGTCAAACTCCGTCACACAGGAGACGCTGGCCCAATCTCAATCTCCACCCTTACAGACTCACGGACTTTGAGGCACGCTCCCGTGAAGTCCTTGAGTGTTTAGGGGTGTCCCACTGTCACATCGTAGAGTGCTTGAGGCTCTCTGGCAGAAATGTTGAGCCCTTTATGATCCCTTTCCGTAAATCAGCGGGTCAATCCCAATCTCCCCCCTAAACCCTCAAGCCCTGAACCCTCAGGGATTTACTGACGTCAGCTGCTAAGTGGCTGAGTGTGAGAGGCTGTGAGGGCTTGAACTGGTGTGAATATGAATGGGACAGCACTTTGCTGCAACATATCACGTGACTACATAAAACAATATTGTGTATTTATTTTATACTTTTTATTCATTGATTTGAACGTCTTCTTCACGAGATGAGAAGTCATTTTAGATGATATATTTACTTGTTTTTGTCAAAACGAAATGTTTGATGAATGTAAACAAAATATTTATATATATATATATATATATATTCTGCTTGCATTCCTCTGATTTCATGTGTTTTTATGTTCCATCTTTAATCCGTAATGTTGCAGTGTAAATGTATTTTATCGGGCTGAACGCCCACATGTCGCTTTGTTTACCTTTTTTTTACGTCGCCATGCTTCCATTGGGAACTGCGTGTTTAACGTCACATTGCTATGAACTGTGGGTAATTCCCTTAGGCAAAGTCAGCATCTAATGCTGACTTACGGAAAGGGTTCATAAAGGGCTCAAAATGTCTGCCAGAGAGCCCTCAAGCATGACTATAAGTTAGAACCATGACACATAAGTAGCTCCGACCGTTGCGCTCTCAGAGGTGAGCTGTGAACAATCCATTTTGCTGCCTGCTGAAGAGTGACAACAGTTGTTATGGCTATGCACCACTGGTATGACCGTATATGAAAAATTCATACCATATGGAAATTTGATACCGGTTCAACCGCACAGCCCTACCTCAGATCCCTTTCTGCTGATGTCGGTCAGAATCGACAGCAGCTCATTCAGGTTTCCTCTCAGCTGTCCTCTTCAGCCCCAGAAGCCCCTGCGGTTACACCTGCTCGTTTTCAAGCCCTCCGGTTCCCTAGAGCCCCAGTCTTTTGGGTCCCGCTGCTCTAAGCCCCGGATTCCCGTTGCTGGAGGAGTGTCGCCGGAGTGTTTCTGCCTGTTGGCTGTAGACACGTGATAGGGGCGTGAGAAATCAGGGAAGGTCACTTCGTGACTGCTAAAACCCAATCACCTAGCGAACGCGGGCTTCTACGTCATCGTTTTTAAACTTCTCGTCCACACTAGGAGGTAACCCTGGAGTTTTTAAACGTATCTGCCCCCTGGAGCGTTTTTTTTATGTATCCATTTTGGTGCTCTAAAACTCCGGAGTAGTTTGGACACTCAGTGTAAACGTAGCAAAATATATGCGTTTTGAAATGGAAAGATAGTAGTGGGGACATGGCCTAAGTCACAGGGAGCTGCTGGACAATGTGCAGGTATGAGGGGGTGAGAAGTAGCAGGCTATGATCCAATCTTCCCAGTAGGGCAGGGTGGTAGAACTTTATGTATCCTTGAGAGTTGCATGCGCTCTGAAGTTTTGTTTCTCTTTTAGAGCAGTTTACAAACTGTGAGAAGATCGGCAGTGTTGCTGAGAAAGAGTTGGAGTGTACGTCGTGACTAATGGTGGGATGTAAACAATAACTCACTATAACTCAGACTCATAGCTAACAGTTCGACATTCGGGGTTACAGATGCTGTCTTTAACAGTACTGTGCTTCGGGTTACACCACCTGTTGTCCACAAGCACCACTATCCCTCCGGTTTTGTCCCAAGTTCTCGCAATGGTCGCATTTGCGTTCGGAATATGTCTGCAACCGTGGCTCTGTACAGCACATAATGTTGTGTTCCCCGCTTTCCCACTGGGTCTTAGTAAGTGCAGAATGATTGCTTTTTTAAAATCTCTTTAATAGCAACCTCCACATGATGACCCTTGTGTTTGCCTCCAACCCTACATCAGCTCCGCATCAAGGACCTTTCCACACCGAACGTAACAACGGCACCAATGCACTCCGCAACCCATTATTTCCAATGGCTTTCTTGGTGCCACAATAGCTTTTCGCTATTCACCAAGCCCAGCGTAGAGCTTGGGGTGCCGTTCACCAAGCCCAGCGTTAGGGATGGGTATCGTTTGGGTTTTTTCAGATACCGGTGCTAAACCGATACTTTTAAAATGATACTGGTGCCTAAACGGTGCCAGAACCGATACTTTTTTATTGCCAAGGCAATTTGTTTTCTTCAAATTGAACAATATATTAACTGTTTAAAGTATACTATGACTATAAATAAATAAATCCAAAACACTTGACTTCAAACTACAGCTTCAAACCTTTTAACTTCAAACTATAAACAATATATATTTAAAAAAAGAACAGACACAAGCATCAGGTGGCCTGATGGGGAACGTGTGCAACAGAACTCAGAAACTGTTGGATTCTACAAACTGCTCCTTTACTGGACTACACGTCATCATTAATATCAACTGGGAGAGATTTGTTCCAGCAAGCCGAGGACGGACGTTCAAAAGCTCGTGCTCGTGTCTCCAGCGATCTGTGTGTGCGGGCGCTGTGTGTGTTGTGTGAGCGCTGGAAGCCCCGCCCCCTTGAGCCCCGCCTCATTAAGCCCCGCCCCCTTGAGCCCCGCTCTGCATGCAGGTGGACGACAGAGAGCGGAGCAGCGAGTGCGCTCTGATCCGCGCTATTTTAATAAAGTATCGATACTTCAAAATCTTATCGTTTTTAACGTACGGGTACCGCGCTACCTTTTTAGTATCTATATACCATGCAACATTACAGAGTAGTGTAAAAAAAAGTATTTAAATCGGCTCAGGCACCGAAAGGAAGCACCGAAAGGAAGCACCGAAATCTGCGTTGCTTTTCGGTCCGGTAGGTACCGTACTTGTTGGAACTCGGTACCCAACCCTACCCAGCGTAGAGTGAAAAAATGTATATTTACCTCTGTCCTGTCGGCATTACTACCTAGCACCAACCATGTCAAAACAGCATGGTGTCAGCACATCAAGTCATAAACTAATCAATCCAGACCTGCTTTTACTGAACACTGATTTATCCTTCTCTATCTCTGTACTTTTCAGTAAGCCAACAATTAACAAAGTAGTTGTGAAGCCAGGTGTCTACTGTTCGTTAATGTGACCTACATCTGTTATATTACAGCACATTAAACCTCACAGTCAGGAGCTTGACCTTCATCCTTGGACTGTCAAGCCTGATCGCTCAATGTCTCTTGTTGTTGTAACCATTTCAAAGCAGTTACAGGGCTGATATCAAGTGTTGTTGTGCTCACATTTCCCTCTGTTACAAGGCTGGGGAGTCAAGAAAATAGAAAGTGACTCAAATCTATTATTTCATGAATGAGGGATGCAATTCTGTTTCAAAAACTCAAAAACTTTACTCTGTTCAAACAAAAAAAGAAAGTAAATGAAGCCAAAGTGATACAGTTTATATGACATCATGCCAGCTATGTCTAATCTGCACCGGCCCCCAGCTGCATTTCTCAAGCATTTGAGTCGTTGATCTATCAGAATGTTCGGGGTGGGTGAATTACCTGAAATCTATTTCACAGTATCTTTTTTTGTTTTGTTTGCGGTCACAGTATTTTATCTTAATAATACATAATTAAAAGAGATACATAATTCTCCCAATATTCACTCTAGTGACAATACATGGGAACGTATCTTAAGAAAGAAAACATATTTTATCTGGAAAAAAGTGTTCATCGGCTCCAAATATGAATGAAAATGCGACATAGACTTCCATGTGTTTTTGGAGGAGGAGCCTGCCCCAAAGTGTAGTGTAATGTAGGGCTGCAACTAACGATTATTTTAATAATCGATTAATCGGTTGATTATTTTTTCGATTAATCGATGAATCGGATAAAAAAACAAAAAGGCATTCATTTCCAACCCTTTATTCAAAAACAGAAGTGACAGTGCAAAACATCTTCAGAAAGCACAAACAGGTTCCTTCAACATCCCTGAGCTGTTAATTAAAAAAGATTAATAAAAATGGACTAACACAAAAAACATTTTACATCTGTAAAGCATACATGTGTATGTTTTTGTGTTAGCTCAAATACGAGCCCTTTTTACTGTAATAATCTCCTTGGAGCAGAGGCTGCATTTAGCATGCCCTGCTTTATCAATATGTATGAAACACTAGTGGGACAGAGGGAGGCTGTACTGCTCGTCTCACGCCTGTTTTCACCTGCACCTGCCTTAAACTCTTTCATTCACATCATCTGATCAATATCTGGGCCTCTTATGACCACGACGCCAAACTACGTGATTTGCTTCATTCTACTTTGAGTTAAAAAAAAAAAAAAACTGCAGCCAGATCCGCCGGTGTGCCGGTTTAACGTTAACGAGTGACTGGTGAACTGAACCAGACCGGGGGTTACGGCATGTTTCATCACGTTACGTTTTTTTTTACAAGCAAGACTGAACTGTAACGGAACATACAGTAACTTTAACGACAATACACAACCCAAACACGTTAGCTAACGCGATAGCGAGCTGACTAGCTTCCATTAAAAACAAGTTTGAGGGAAATGAGACGCTGGAGACATCTTAACGCTGATTGGCCGAGACTCGAGACGTCAAAGATCTTCTATTTCTAAGCGTGTCTCAGTGTCTCACTCCAATCTCAGAAATGCTGGCCGGTCAGTTGCTCTGCTCCGCTCTTTTTTTTCTCCGCGATTTATTGCCCGGCATAATAATCGCGCGACACAACGAATCGATAATGAAATTCGTTGCCAACACTTTTGATAATCGATTTTTATCGATTTTATCGATTCGTTGTTGCAGCCCTGTGTAATGTGAGTCATTCAGAGTGCATAGGAACAGCCATGCTGTTCATTTAAGTCATGGGTGTCCAAACCTTTTGCAAAGAGGGACAAATTTGATAAAGTGAAGATGCCCGGGGGCCAATAGTTCCTTCTGACATTTTTTAAACCACAAAAGTTACATGAAAATACACACTGTTATAAAACAATTTTCATTGTCACAATTACCTTTATTTTTCAAATGACAATGTAACCAAATATAAGCCACTCAGGCAGACGTGAACAACTCTAAAAACACAGTTCTAATAATAATAATAATAATAATACATTGTATTTGTATTGCACTTTATATTTGAGTAATCTCAAAGTGCTACAGAGCAGAATAAAACAAGAGCATTTTTAAGATATATTTAAAAGCAAAGCCCATAAAAGATATTTTAGCAGTAAGCTTTCTTAAAAAGGTGAGTTTTCAGGTCACGTTTAAAAGCCTCTGCAGTCTGTGGGGCCCTCAGATGGTCGGGGAGGGTATTCCACAGCCTCGGAGCTGCAGAGGAAAAGGCCCGATCGCCCATAGTGCGGAGCTTGGTTCTGGGGACTTGGAGGGTATTGTTGGCTGCAGAGCGGAGGTTAAATGAGGAGGTCTGGGGGGTGAGTAGTTCTTTTAGGTATTGGGGGGCATGTCCGTGAATGCACTGGTGAGTGAGGAGGGAGAGCTTGTATTCAATTCTGTGTGGGATGGGGAGCCAGTGTAGTGATTTCAGAACGGGGGTGATGTGGTCGTATTTGCGGACTCTTAGCAGGATCCTGGCAGCGCTGTTTTGGATACGTTGTAGTCTCTGGATGTTCCTGTTAGAGATTCCGGTGAGGAGAGTATTACAGTAGTCCAGCCTGGACGATACAAAGGCATGGACAGGTTTCTCTGCATCTGTCAGGGTGAGTGTTGGACGGAGTTTGGCGATGTTCCTGAGGTGATAAAAAGCTGTCTTGCAGAGGTGTTTGATGTGGGTGTCAAAAGTGAGATTGGGGTCCATTTTAACACCAAGGTTGGTGACAGATGTGGAGAGAGGGACGTTTTGACCCTGAACGTCTGCCTTTCATTCAGTCAGAACATTGAACAAACTGTATAGAATACCTTCAATTTCATGAGTTAAATATCTTTGCCTCATGAACATTTTCACAATAGTTTGTGTCACATCTACAGGTACATAACATCAACAGTTATAACACATATCTTATTCAAGAGTTTAATAACATAAGTGCCATAAGTCCAAGTGCATTAGTGTGCTTTAGGCTTTTCACTGTTAATAGTGACAGATGTTACCGTTCAAAACACTCAATTTCAGATTGATCAAGGAACAGATAACTTGCTGACACTAATGGGATCTAGATTTCAGTAAAGAGACCAGGTCTGACTTGAGAGCAGTGGTTGAGTGGGAGTCACTCATCCTTGACCTCAATCGGTTCTTGTTAAAGTTCATGACTGAGAATGTTTGCTCACACAAATATGTGGAGCCGAATAAGCTCAGCATTTTCTTAGCGAATGACCGCATTTCTGGAAACCTGCTTTTGTCCAGCTGCCGGTAAAAGTCAACAAGGGAACACTGCTGGTGTTTTCCGCGGCACACATCGTCACACTGCAGCTCAATGAGCTCCAGCTGCAGCTGTGGAGGAGCATCATTATGGTCCACGGAGAAGAGAGAAGAGAACAGCAACATGTCCTTTTCAATAACTGCAAAGTCCCGAAAGCGTTTGTTAAATTCCACAGAAAGAGATGCGATAGCTGTTGCGTAACTCTTCATTTGCGCACCGATGTTGTCCTGTGGGAAACTGTCAATGACCTCTTTCAAAGCTGGGAAGTGCGCGGTGCAGGGCTCTGTTTGAGACAAGTGTCTTTGGAAAAGTTTCAGTTTGGTTCCAAAGGCCTTGATGTGAGCGTATAGCTGGCTCACCACTGCATCTTTTCCTTGAAGATGAACATTCAGCGCATTCAGATGCTTTGTTATGTCAACCAAAAAAGCCAGATTTGCCAGCCACACAGGATCGGACAGTTCTTCCATTGGTTGTCCCTTCTCACCCAAAAAATGTCCAATTTCCTCTTTGAGAGAGAAAAATCGCTTAGCCACCTCACATCGTTGTGATATATTACGTCACCGTATTCAGCCTGGATGCACGCAGGAACTGCTGAAACTGTCGGTGGGTTAGAGCTTTAGAGCGAATAGAATTGATTGGCTTTGCCACTGGTTTCATAACATCGTCACATTGGAGATGTTTGGCGCAGAGAGCCTGCTGGTGAATGATACAGTGAAGTTTGATAGCGTTACTGATTCTTCGCTGACTTTATTGCAGATCAATGTGGACAATCCACTTCGCTCACCAGCCATGGCATCGGTAATGATCCCAGGAACTTTACTCCACGGTAGTTTCATATCATCAACAGCTTCACAAACAGAAACGAATAAATCTGTTCCTCTGGTTTGCCCTTTAAGGTTTTTGAGGTCAAGCAGCTCCTCTGTCACGTTCATGTTGTCATCAACTCCTCTTAAAAAAATAAGTAGTTGTGCAGTGTCAGATGCATCGGTGCTTTCATCGCAGGCTAATGAGAAATAATCAAAGGCCCCTCCCCTGTCCCCCAGCTGTCTCTGAATATCTGACGATATGTCCTCAACTCTCCGTGCCACGGTGTTGCGTGCCAGGCAAACATTCATCAATTCTTGTTTCTTCTCGGGGCAAATGTTCTCCACCATTTTCATTACACAGTCTTTGATGAAGGCACCTTCTGTAAAAGGTTTGCCATGTTTAGCTATAAACATGGCCACTTCGTAGCTGGCTTTTGTTATGTTTTCCTTTGACTCAGAGGCCCGCGTGAAGAATCGCTGTTGTGATGCCAGAGCAGCTTGGAGTTGCTTCACTTTTTCAGCTGTTAGCTCGTCGTACGTCGTAGCATGTTTAGTGTCGTAGTGTCTCTTTACGTTGAAATCCTTAAACAAGGCAACCGCCTCTTTACAAATTAGACAAACACAATTGCCTCGATTTTCAGTGAAGAAGTATTGTAATTCCCACCGCTCCTGAAAGCGGCGGCCCTCACTGTCAACCTTTCTCTTTTTTTTTGCGGTCGCCATGGCAGAAATGATTCGAGAAGGGTTCGCGCCTCGGCTGCAGAGCCAGATAGCATTAGAACGGTGCTGCCACCGTGTGGTGAAAGGAGGAATTACATCTTTACATTTGTATGATTTATTTATTCTGACAGAGCTAGCGAGCCATAACTAACACATTATAAGACCGAAGCTGCGGGCCGTATGAAATGAAGCCGTGATTGGCCCGCGGGCCGGACTTTGGACATGCCTGATTTAAGTTGTCAGTCAACCGTGTTGCTGAGCAACCTGGATCTTAACCTTTTTTCCACCACAGCCAAAATGGGATTTACATTACAGTTCAAATAATTTACATATTTGAAGAAGGCCAAAGCTCACATGAGCTTTTACAGCTCAACCACATGAAGAAAGAGTTTGAAAAATACGCTGTTGGACAAGAACTGTACAAAAGACACAAGCAGCACGGCTCAGCTAGAGATTTGACTTGTGTTTGTTTTGACAGGTTAGAGTAACCACACAGTCCGTTGGTAGCAGTAACTAAAACCACAGTGAAGACGGTAACGCAACATCCATGTAGCACCGGGGATGAAGCCGGTAACCTACGACCGCTACTCCGGAGTAAATGACAGTGTTCAAGCTGGAAGGGGGAAAATGCTGACTCGACATATGAAATGGATTTAATCTGCGAACTGACTTGGTTGTATTCAGAACTGTGGAGTTCTAGTCTTTGTTGAACTGAAAGGGGTATGAAGGAATGGATTTGTTCCACATATTGATATTACAGTTAAGCAGTTTAGGGAGTCATTATTTCAGTTACAGTAACTTTTCAAAGTGTCAACCATCAACCGCTCATCACAGGTTACACATGACTAAGAGTTTATAAATGGTGTGTACTGTTTGACAGTACACAAGGGTTCAAGTGAAATAGAGGATTGTTCATGACTTGTGCAAAGATCTGTGACTTTATCATTGTTATTAGCAACAGATAACATCTGTCATGACCTGATGGCGTTAACTGTAGGATCTGGAGTTCACCTTTTGATGGATTCAACTGTATAGAAGAGGAACACACATATGTGACCATCTGATGCAAACACTAACATGCTGACAATGTTCCTGTTCTCCTCTTTGCTCAACTATATTTACTGTGGAGGAGCTTGAACCAGCATCCGGTTCAGCTGACTTCACTGACATGGAGCTGGCATTGCAGCAGCCAACTGCCACGTGTCACCCGGGCCTCCGTTTCCATCACGTCATCTACCTCCATCACTAACGGGGCTTTGCTCAAGGGCATATCGGCAGTGCCCGGTATGCTGTTGGTGCTCTCCACCTACAGCCCACAGCCGTCACTGGTCTGTGCTGGATTTGAACCAGATCCCCTCCGGTTCCCTAGCCAGGTCCCGACATAGGAACTGAGCCTCTACTGACCCATTGCTTCCTCTTTAATTCAAAGTTGCATAAAGTTTGAACTTAACTCTGGTTTGTGATTCGGTGGTATTTGTCTCATGAGGATCAAGGTTGATTTTCTCAACATGAGTTTTTGTTGCCACTGTGGTCTATAATTAAAAAGTCAGTTTCATATAACAGCTTATTTTGATATCTGATGTGAAATTTGCATCTTGGAAATGGGTAATGGGTTAATTATTCCTGATTAAAATTCATATTAGATGAAAAAGGATTTTACTTGAGTGCAGATCTGAATCTAAAAGGCTCCTGATTAATATTGCAGTGGTGTGTGATATTTCCACACTTCTTGAGTGGACGCATGGTGTCTAGTATCAAATACAGTTTAAGCTGTTCAGGCTCGCTGACACTCAGAAGAACCAGGGGGAATCCATCTTGGGCCGCTCTTTCCCTCGGAGCTGGTCTACTTTAAGTATTTGACAACAGCTGAAGGTTAAGAAGATTGGTAAAAATTGAAAGATTATTTCATGCTCGCTCTCAGCTCTGCTGCCTTATCCTCACTAATAACAGCCTACGGCGCGAGAAAGAAAAACCCTGCAGGCACCTGACACTTTCCTGCAATGTCATCTGACTGAGTGGCAGAAACAATTAATATGTGAGGGAGGATGTGGCGGCTGGCAGGACGGGAGAGATACGCTGCCAGCTGTCACTTTCTCATTTCCACTTGAGGTCTGGTGGACTTTCTTCGTCACTGATAAACTCTTCAGCTGCTAAATGCTTCACTGTGTCCACCAGCTAGTCTTTAACCGGCTGTCTGCTGTGAGGAGGAGGCGTGCAGCGGGTCAGCTGCCGGCTGGAGACAACGCCATCAGACTGAACCAGCTCTGTAGAGCGGGGTGAACGGCAGTCAGCTGATTGGCTACTTGTGGGTTTGTATTTACAAACTATTGGTTATTTATATGTATGTTGACCAGAGCAGCTCAAAGCTAACAGTAGCGTCACAGACTCAATCCCAGATCCCTGAATCTGAGCTGCTGTAGCAAGAGAGAGCGTTTATCCCAAGTCACTTATTTTCCATCTCCTCGCTCCTCGATTGAACAGGAAGTTGTTCTGAGCCGCCGTATTGACACGCCCCCTCATCGGCAAGTGGTCGTCCTTTATTACATTACACTACATTACATTACATATCATTTTTATCCAAAGTGACTTACAATAAGTTGCTTAATAAGTGCATTCAACCATTTCAATCAGGAGAGACAGTGGTTGATTAGTAGTTAATGTTTATTATGCCAGATAATGAATCCATGGTTACACAGAATTTATTTGCCGCTTGACCTCCGCGAGGAGATTGAGATCGCACTGTGTTTGCCCTGAGCGGCAGCAATCTGTAGATCCCCCCCGGGGAGTCCAGACACTGGTGGTGGTGGCTGAGGTTCTGCTGGAGTTGCTGGAGATGCCGATGGGGTGCTGAATCTGAGAAGGTGGATGGTGCTGGGGAGGCGGCGGGTCGCATGTGACGGCAGCAGGACGCTAGAGGCGGAGAAAGAGAACATTTAAAGGAGATGGCAGCGAGCTGATAGGATAGCGAGGAGGGCGTGACTCTGCGCTATTGGCTGGGCGCACCCGGCTGCTGAACAGCTGGTAGAGTCTGACACTTCTGACAGGGACATCTGGTATGACGTGCGTGCTGCTGGTGAGGGACGGTATGAGTGAGAGGCCCGCCTGGTGCGAGGGGGTTGTCTTCCTGTCTGAACTTACGCTTTAGCTTCATTTCAATCAGGAGAGACAGTGGGTGATTAGTAGTTCATGTTTATTATGCCAGATAATGAGTCCATGGTTACACAGAATTTATTTGGCGCTTGAAGTCCGCGAGGACATTGAGATCACACTGTGTTTGCCCTGAGCGGCAGCAATCTGTAGATCCCCAAAAGTGAGAAGGGTAACACAGTGATCTGTTCCCCCCCAGAAGGAAGTACTACTCACTAGGGCTGTCAACGAATAATCGAAATTCGAATATATATTCGAATAGTTGTTAAAAACAGAATTTTGAATGTGAAAATTTATATTCGAATGTAAAAAAAAAAAGAAAAAAAAAAGTATTTCGGAGGATAATTATCGTGAATTTGGCAACCCCCGCCGCGGCCGCGATGAAGTGTCCTCTTTTTGTGTGTGTGTGTGTGTGTGTGTGTGTGTGTGTGTGTGTGTGTGTGTGACGAGCCGTTCGGGGCAGAGTCTCTGACCCGGAGCAGACGTGAAGCTGGTTGAGGCTTTCACAGGGTTTTGCTGTTGTTGTGGCGTAGGCTGCGGTCCACAGTAGCCTGTTCTGTGTTCCCTTAATAAACACCCTGTAAGCCAGCTAACGTCTCGTAGCTTTCCTGACCCAGGGTCGCTACGCTATGTAAGCTAGAGTTAGCTTACCATTCAACGACAAGCAACTTGAGGCCACATCTCCAGAATGTGCACCCAAGAGAATATGGCATAAAATGTGGAACTTCAGAGAAACAGCCCCGTCTGGATACGTATTTTGCGCCGTCCGCCACAAGTTCGTTGTCTGCGGCACGACAGGAGGCCTGCACGCAAAAATTGATTTCGTTCGTATGCAAGGACATGAGGGCTTCAGGGAGTTCTGTGAAGCACTGGAACCGAGGAACCTGATCCCTGATCAGCACTCAGCATGTGTTTATTGTTGCCGTTCATTTAAACCGCTATGCGCGACCGACGGTGCGCGACCGACGGGGGGGGGTGAAGTGAACACCTAAACTGAAGAATTTTGTATTTACACATATATTCGAATATGTTCGAATATATGTGTTTTTTTAAAAGGAATATTCAAACGTCATTTTTTAGCAATTTTGACAGCCCTACTACTCACCGAGCTGTACTTGAATGCTGATGCTACTTTAATACTTGACATAATTGGAATATGATGCTGTGCAATTACCGGAGCGATACATGTGAAGTGGATGGCTATGACCAAATGAGCATCTGACCCATGTGAGCACGATAGGATGGATGTGGCGCTACTTACCGGATATACTTACCTGCTGTGATGGCTGATGTTGCCGCCGTGACTAGTGCGTCCCTGCTGTGCGGGATGATGTAACCGGCACGCCTGGCGGGCTGCGCGCCCTGCTGTATGCATGATATGATCAACTGCTGTGATCAACTGCTGGCGGGCTGCGCGCCCTGCTGTATGCATGATATGATCAACTGCTGTGACCAACTGCTGGCGGGCTGCGCGCCCTGCTGTATGGATGGTGTGACCGGCACGCCTAACGGCTGTGTGCCCTGCATGAATGAATGATGTAGGTGTTTCTCTTTTTCTTCTTTTTTTTTTATATTTATTTAATGATCTATTTATCTTATCTTATTTACGTAGGGGATACTACCTGTTCGTGCGTGCGTGTGGGGAAGCGAGACCGTAGTGGTCCTATGGACTGCTTAGGTCGCTATTAGCTGAGCATATTATAGAGTGTAGCTAGGAGGGGGCGTGTGGACCCTCGACCACCGACCACCAACTATATGCAGTGCTGGCTGTTAGGGTTTTAGGGATCTTTGAGCTCCGATGATGGCTGCGACGTCGGGGCGCACGTAGGAGGCATAGGCTGAAGATGACCATCGCCCCAGCTGTTGAAGTGAAGCCGTAGATTGGCCTTGTATGGCTGCTGAGGTTGCGGTGCCTATCCTAAATGAATGACCTGAGTAGTTTTTAGGGGGCAGGTTACATTTAAGAAGAACCTGCTCCAGATGGTGGCTAAACCATGATTTAGACATGGGATTACCGTCGGGGGTCAGGAACAGGGGGGCATGGGGATTGGTTCCGGCCCTGTTTTTTAAATATCTACACATGGATTTAAACGGGCAGAATTGCGACTCCAAGCGGGCGATGATGATCCTGCAGGCGCCCCCCGCTTTGGAGTGTTTGAGAGAGAGGCTGAAAAAATCTGGATGAAAAGTTAGATCTGACAGGGTGACGTCTGTGGCTGGATTGAATGCATTAGTAGCCGTAGTGAATTCCCCGCTCCTTAGGAACCCGTAAAAAGCTAGGAGGAAACAGCTGTCCAGGAGGGAATCTACGTAGGGAGAGAAGCACCTGTCTCTTAGACCTGTAAGCATGGTTTGCAGAACGGAGAGGGTAATGGGGAGTCTTTTATCGATGTTGGGGGGACTTTTTAAATCCCTTTAAGTAGCAGCTTAATAGCGGGGTTAGCAAACAGACTAGGGAAAGAGGGGTCGAGGAACCTGGCGTTGAACTGGATCCCAGCGACCAGACCTCTGATATACTGAGGCTTCCATACAGTGACAAATAAAAGCGCACACGACACTGATTGTAACAGGTTTTAGTGGCAAACTCAGGGAAATGCAGAATAAGGCAAACGTTTTCCACACAAAATCATAGGATTTCACGGTGGATGCTGCTAGGCCTTTCCTCATGTAGAACCTCGCTGATTCTAGGTATGACTGCAGAGATGGCTGATTTAATAGAGCATTAGCGCTTCTAGCGGGGGGACAGCTGTTGGGGATGGGTCGGCTTCTGGACACAGGTTCTTGAAGACCTGAAATTTGAAACGTGATAAAGCATCAGCAATGACATTTGTACGGCCTGGCACGAAGCGCGCTGTTATGATGAAATTGTGGGTGATGGATAACCATGAGATGCGTCTCATAAGAGGCATGATGTTGAGGCTGGATGAGCGCCCTTTGTTAATGATGCCTACGACTGCTTGGTTGTCGCACTGCACCGCGATGCGTTTGCGTCTCCAAAATTTCCCCCAGATGTGGCAAGCTACTGCGATGGGATATATTTCGAACAGCGCGGAATATATCCGCAATCTTCCCTTAAGTTTTTCACCCCCGCCGACGGGGCGGCGGGGGTGAAAAACTTAAGGGAGTCGGAAGAATTAACCACGTCATCGTAAAAGAAAGTAACCCCGTTCCAGTGCTTGAGAAGCCGAGACCGACTGACAGACGATCACAGCTGGATCAGCTGACCCGTCATCATCAGAAACACACGGCACTTCACGTGGCACTTCACGTGGCACTTCACAGGAAATATATTTTCGCTATATATATATATATATATATATATATATACACATAAACTGTATATTTCTTTGTTTCCTCTCATCTTGAAGAGAAGCAAGTGAGGGAAACGTGGATGTAATAAAGAGACTTGGGCGGCACCAGAGAGATGTGGCTATCAGAATCAGAATCAGAATCAGAAACTGTTTATTGCCAGGAATGTTTTCACAAACGAGGAATTTTTCGAGGCGGAAGGTGCATACATTGGACATGGACATGGGACGTTAGACGAGACAAACAACAATCAACAATCAACGATAACAACAGTGCAATGGGTATTAAAATAAGTGTAAGATAAGTGCTCAGACAACAGATACGTTAATGTGAGTGTACGTTAAAGTGACATGTGTGTTTAAGTTAAAGTGTATGTTAAAGTGACGAGGGTTTAAGTTAAGTGTATGTTAAGTGGCATGAGTGTTTAAATATGAAGTGTGCAGAGGAGTGACCGGTAAGGGGAAAGAAAGAAGAGAAAAATTAAAATGAAAATAAGAATAAGAATAAAAATAAAAATAGTCCTGGGGTGACAGAGTCAGTCAGTGGGGGACCCGGGCCCTGTTGATGAGCCCGACTGGCGACGGGAAGAAACTGTTGGTGTGGCGTGAGGTGTTGGTCCTGATGGACCTCAGCCTCCTGCCAGAGGGGAGGGACTCAAACAGGATATGTCCAGGGTGAGAGGGGTCAGCTACAATCTTCCTAGCTCACTTCAGAGTCCTGGAGGCGAACAAGTCCTGGAGGGATGGCAGATTACAGCCAATCACCTCTCAGCAGAGCGGATGATGCGCTGCAGCCTGGCCTTGTCCTTGGCAGTGGCTGCAGCGTGCCAGACGGTGATGGAGGAGCAGAGGATGGACTCAATAATCCTAATACATTTCAAATGCACATTTGAAAGCGCCTTCCACAGACTCAAGGACTCTGCAAAGTTTACTGCACAGTAAAGACAGACCTCTCAGAGGCTGGAACCGGTTGAAGACTGAGACCTCTTCCACGAGAGACGCTGTGGACGCTCAGATACACGAGTAGCCATGGTTACGACGGCGTAGCTCTCATCCTCACGCCCTCTGTGCTCACAGAGCGTTCTGATTGGTCACTGCCCCTGCTTCCTTCTTCAGAGCAATTACCTTAACTTTCAAATTAACTTTCAAATAAAGTGAAATGCAGTAAAAAGGCAGAAGAGTCGTTACCCTCAAACGGAGGCAGGTCCTCCTGGATCAGCTGCTGCAGGTCTGTGGTCCTCTGGTGCTCACATAACAGCCTGCACTCAGCTGTGTGATGAGCTGGACCTGAGCGTGTTCCCTTGCTCCTGTATGAGGGGTTTGGCTCAAATGGTAAACTGGCAAGATGAAAGACATGATTATTTTAGAGGGGAAATTATGAAACTAAGTCCCAAAGAAGCAGAGGACAGGGTTATGAACTGTCATAGTTAACAGTGTCTACATGTTTAAACATTAATATAAAGGCCACCATAACTGTGAGCATTTGCATGTGTAGACATCTCCCATAGTGTTTTTGGCTGAATGTATCTCAACATGCCAATAACGAGCAACTACACTCACCTAAAGGATTATTAGGAACACCTGTTCAATTTCTCATTAATGCAATTATCTAATCAACCAATCACATGGCAGTTGCTTCAATGCATTTAGGGGTGTGGTCCTGGTCAAGACAATCTCCTGAACTCCAAACTGAATGTCAGAATGGGAAAGAAAGGTGATTTAAGCAATTTTGAGCGTGGCATGGTTGTTGGTGCCAGACGGGCCGGTCTGAGTATTTCACAATCTGCTCAGTTACTGGGATTTTCACGCACAACCATTTCTAGGGTTTACAAAGAATGCTGTGAAAAGGGAAAAACCTCCAGTATGCGGCAGTCCTGTGGGCGAAAATGCCTTGTTGATGCTAGAGGTCAGAGGAGAATGGGCCGACTGATTCAAGCTGATAGAAGAGCAACTTTGACTGAAATAACCACTCGTTACAACCGAGGTATGCAGCAAAGCATTTGTGAAGCCACAACACGCACAACCTTGAGGCGGATGGGCTACAACAGCAGAAGACCCCACCGGGTACCACTCATCTCCACTACAAATAGGAAAAAGAGGCTACAATTTGCAAGAGCTCACCAAAATTGGACAGTTGAAGACTGGAAAAATGTTGCCTGGTCTGATGAGTCTGGATTTCTGTTGAGACATTCAGATGGTAGAGTCAGAATTTGGCATAAACAGAATGAGAACATGGATCCATCATGCCTTGTTACCACTGTGCAGGCTGGTGGTGGTGGTGTAATGGTGTGGGGGATGTTTTCTTGGCACACTTTAGGCCCCTTAGTGCCAATTGGGCATGGTTTAAATGCCACGGCCTACCTGAGCATTGTTTCTGACCATGTCCATCCCTTTATGGCCACCATGTACCCATCCTCTGATGGCTACTTCCAGCAGGATAATGCACCATGTCACAAAGCTCCAATCATTTCAAATTGGTTTCTTGAACATGACAATGAGTTCACTGTACTAAAATGGCCCCCACAGTCACCAGATCTCAACCCAATAGAGCATCTTTGGGATGTGGTGGAACGGGAGCTTCGTGCCCTGGATGTGCATCCCACAAATCTCCATCAACTGCAAGATGCTATCCTATCAATATGGGCCAACATTTCTAAAGAATGCTTTCAGCACCTTGTTGAATCAATGCCACGTAGAATTAAGGCAGTTCTGAAGGCGAAAGGGGGTCAAACACAGTATTAGTATGGTGTTCCTAATAATCCTTTAGGTGAGTGTATATGTCCAATATGTCATAATGTTATTCCAATACTGCTTACACAACAGTCGGGCCGTGCATTTTCGACCCGTGTCTTCTGTGCCGTCTGATACAGTTTACATAATACGCACATGACGGGATGCGCCATCTTTAACGGACAATGCATGTAGGTCCACATCAACACATTTAGTTATAACAAAACATGACAAAACAATTCAATAAAACTGCGGCACTAAAACACTGCACACTCAAGAGAACGATATTAACGATATTAACGATATTAACAACCGTAAAATTCGCCACCACGCTCACCTGAGGAGGCTCAATGGAAAACAGGCTGACGCGAGGGCACCCCCCCTCCTCCACTAGCTAGCTGCGCCGGCGCTAGCCTCTCTGGTGCTAACCTCTCCGTCGGAGAACCAAGCTGGGTGACACCGTGGCGGGTGAGAGGCGCCGCGGCACGAGTAGCAGCTGCTGCCGCCGGCTGCACTTTTTGAGCTCTAGTAAACAACACTGAAAATCCAGCACAAAAATAAAAAGTGTTGTCAGCGTTAGCTGCAGCAGCTAGCTCCCGGGTAGCGGGACCATCCCCGGCTCGACGCCCGACGTGGGCAGCAGCAACAGCGCCGTGGCCTGTTGATTACATACCACCTAGAGGGCCGCCAAAAACGTTTTTCACCTGTGGGCCGCGGGGGCCGTGGGACCGCATAGGTAATGAATTGAAGACAGCAGAGATATCACTGTTATCCACGAGATGCTCAGTTACAATATAGCTTCCCACCACTTGGTGGCGGTAATGCGTCAGTCAGTTATTTAACAAGCGCCGATATGCACAAGAAACACTCAGCCAGCCGTTAGCCTGTAGCGAAAGTTATAGAGAAATATTTAAAACGAAAACATGAAGACGAAAGTGCTGTTGAACACCCCCCCAAACGTATATATGTTTGTGCAAGTATGATCCTGGGCTTTGTGAACGGAGGTAACGAGGCGGAGCCCTGAGCCTGTGTGAAGTGAGGGCTAACACTAGCTAACGCTAGCCTGGCTAGCTAGCACTGAAGGATTCACAGCTAAAGCGGTATCTAGAAACCAAACATCCAACGCTCGTGGGAAAGCCGGTGGGATTTTTCCAGATAAAGGACAGTGTACTATAGATGCAGAAAAGGTCTGTCTGTCACTGACGAGCAACTCCAAATGTGCTGTGAAAGCCAGCTGTCACAGATATGAAGAGCAACTTCTGGTTCTGCAAACATGAAGACTGCTGAAGCATATCATTCACATCATAAGGCTATATTTTAATTTGCACTTTATTTAAATGTTATTTACAGTTTATTTAATTTGAAAATTAGTATTTTGAATTGTGTGCACACTTGTCTGCACACTAATAGTTGCCCAATAATTGTGAACACACAGATATTCTCCTAAGAAAATAAAAATCTCACTTTCAAATATTCAGGTTTGAGGTTTATTAACATTGTGGATTAACCGAGAGCACTGTAGTAGTTCAATAATACAATTAATCCTAAAAAACTACTTTCCTAATAATTGTGCAGTGTATTTCTTTTATTACAACATTATGTATTTATCAAATTTCAATTTTTTTCTCAGTTTATTTTAGGGTCCCCCATGTTTTTGTAGAAAAATCAAATAATTAGTTATTTGTGTGTTAATATGCCTGACTTGTGAGTAAATTAGTTATTGTATTAGCTTGATTTGTTCCATGACTTGTTGTCTGTGCAGGTTTACATACACATGATCAATAAATGTCTTTGTGATGATCTTTGTAAATGATCTTTTGTAAATGTCATTTATTTGACAAGGTTTTTGCTTGTTGAACTGTAGGTAGATTTGATTTAGTTATTGAATACAAATCAAACCAAGAGTGTGATCAATTAGTTAATAAACTAATACAGTGTTAATATTTGAATGGGCCCCGGGGCACTTTGTACTTGAAAAGTTGGGCCCCGAGGTCAAAAAGGTTAAGAACCCCTGACTTAGCCGACGCCAGACTGCGTTTTGACAGTGTTTACGTTTTTAAAATATTCATATCCTCGCAATAATACATCGCAGAAATATGGTTTGACTTCTACCGGAAACAGTAGTCCTGCGACATCTTACGTGAGTCAGACAGAGAGATAGGGGCTTTGGCGTGTCATATGACGCGGTGCAAAAAAGTACTAGTCACACAAAATCCTGCTGCTAACACGGAGCTAGCGGGAGCTAGCTAACAGGAGCTAACGGGGAGATAGCTGGCTACAGCGTGTCTATAGGACTGAACGGTGCATAATCAAATATTGTCACTATCTCCGTTAACTTTCTTTCAGTGAACTTAGTATGCCTAGCGGTGTTGGATCTCCGCTACGTGTTTGTAAGACTGTAACTAATGTTAGTTTGACGTTAGCTTAGCAACGTTAGCACGTAGCTCATGCAGTGTCTTGAGCATAGTCAGTGTTGGATCTCCGTTAAGTGTCGGTGTATAATCGTTACTTTCTTTCAGTGAACTTACACTGACTAGTAGTAATGTATTTTACAGAGAGGATTCACAGCTGCCAGGGGCCAGAGGACATCGCTGCAACAGCCTCTAACCCTGGGAGCGTTTCAAAGACGCTCTGCTTTTCACGCTACATATTTTTTGACTCTCTCTGTCCGCTGGTGTGAGTGGCTCAGCGCTGAGCCACTCACACCTGTTAGAGGCTGTTGCAGAGCACACGTGTCTGTGCGCATCGAGGCGGAAGAGTTGTAAACGTGCGACCATAGAGACAGAAATGGCATGCTGTCGTGAAGATAAGATCAATAACATAAGGCCGTTTAGTTTGTTTAATAACAGAACGAGGTTCTTTGGGAAAGGGAACCTTAAATTACTTCAGTTGTGATCTGGCGGAGGATGCCACCCCCCAATATAATGGTAGGTGCTCCTAGCTATGTGGAACATTACCCAGCATGCCGTTCAGCGGTGTAATGTTGCCTGATTAGTGTTACAGATGGATGTGTGCCTTGGTGTTGTACCCTGTTAAAGGCTGGGGGAGTAACCGTTGTCCTACAAAGTTCTAACCATGAGTGATGAGGGTTCACAGTTAATAAGGTTCCCTCTCAATGCATGCTCTCATTTGTCAGCAACAGCACTCTTCATGGTCAACTATGGCAGTATATGAAATACACATTTACATGGGAAATGTCCCATATACACCGCGTTCCACATTATTAGGCAAATTGTATTTAAGGGTCATAAACATTCATTTTTTGTTTTTTCAATGAAACTCATGGATGGTATTGTGTCTCAGGGCTATTTGGATGATTGAAATCATCCAAATAATAATAATAATAATAATTAGTTTGCCAGGTGAGCCCAATCAAAGGAAAACTACTTAAGAAGGATGTTCCACATTATTAAGCAAGCTACATGTTTCAGGCAAAATGGGGAAGAAAAAGGATCTCTCTGCTGCTGAAAAGCGGCAAATAGTGCAATACCTTGGTCAAGGTATCACAACATTGGATATTTCCAAAAGAATTGCGCGTGATCATCGGACGGTGAAGAAATTTGTCACCGATTCACAGCACAAGCGGGTTCGTTCAGACAAAGGCAAAATAAGGAAGATTTCTGCCAAACAAATGCGTAGGGTTAAGAGAGCAGCCACTAAAATGCCATTGAATAGCAGCAAACAGGTGTTTGAAGCCGCTGGTGCCTCTGGAGTCTCGCGAACTTCAAGATGTAGGATGCTCAAGAGGTTTGCAAGTGTCCTTAAACCTGTTATTCGGCCACCCCTAAACCAAGCTCACAAGCAAAAAAGGTTGCAGTGGGCTCAGGACTACATGAAGACTAACTTTCAAACTGTTTTGTTTACGGATGAGTGCCGTGCAACCCTTGATGGTCCTGATGGATGGAGTAGTGGATGGTTGGTGAATGGCCACCATGTCCCAACAAGGCTGAGACGTCAACAAGGAGGTGGCGGAGTCATGTTTTGGGCCGGAATCATGGGGAGAGAGCTGGTAGGCCCCTTCAGGGTCCCTGACTGTGTGAAAATGACCTCGGCAAAGTATGTAGAGTTTCTGACTGACCACTTTCTTCTGTGGTACAAAAAGAAGAACCGTGCCTTCCGTAGCAAAATCATATTCATGCATGACAATGCACCATGTCATGCTGCAAAGAATACCTCTGGGGCATTGGCTGCTATGGGCATAAAAGGAGAGAAACTCATGGTGTGGCCCCCATCTTCCCCTGACCTTAACCCAATTGAGAACCTTTGGAGCATCATCAAGCAAAAGATCTATGTGGGTGGAAGGCAGTTCACATCCAAGCAGGTGCTCTGGGAGGCTATTATGGCATCCTGCAAAGACATTAAAGCAGAAACTATCAAAGAACTCACAAGTTCAATGGATGCAAGAATTGTGAAGTTGATATCAAAGAAGGGGTCCTATGTTAACATGTAACTTGACCTGTTAAGATGTTTTTGATTCAAACTTTTCTTGATTTCAGTAAATATCACCTCCTAATGCTGCAAATTCAACAAATGACAATTTTTTGTTCTTTACAACCTATAAAATATCTTGAAACTCTGAAATTCTGAAATTCTGCATAATAATTTGGAACACTGCATTTTGAGTTTTTTATTTTTGAAAAAAATACTGTTATCATTAGGAGGTTTGTTCAATAGAATTTGACTTATACTCTAACAGTTGATGACTTGAAAATTATACTGACTGACTGTGCATTACTATTTAGGAAAATCTGAGCAAAGTGTAATTTGCATAATAATGTGGAACGCGGTGTACATGGGAAATTTCAGCTGGATACTGGCTCCAAACAAATAAAATGTACATTCATCAGTCTAGCAGCCAGATCGGGCCTGGGGCTCAGCTGGCCAATGGCCCCTTCCCTCCCTGCTCAGACCACACCCATCCTCTAACTCCGCCTCCATGTTGATCTCAACTACATACCTGTAAAGTTCCGTGACTATCGCCTTGACCAAATCTGTTCACAGACCAATAGACATCTGGCAAAGTAGTCAAAACCTCAGTCGGCTGTATCCAGAGCCACATCGTGCCAGACTAAAAACCATAATCAAATCATGTTGTACCTGTTGTTTTAATTTGTATTTATATTGTGCACCTGCACCATCAAGTTCCCCGTCTCGGATAGTAAAGTGACTGAACTGAACTGAGCTGAACTGAACTTTGGTATCAAGGTTTCATGAGGTCTGGTCTTCCCTCCTGACTAAACGTGCTCTGAGAGCTGAGAACAGCTCAGCTCACCGGAGAGATCTAATGTGGGCCGTTGGTGTGCTGACAAGAGGCCGGAGGGCGTCACGTGAAATCGGACCATTTCTGGGTCTGTCAAATCTGCTTGGCCACAGAAATGTTTATGGGAAAGGTGCTGCATGTAGCATGTAATAAATGAGCCCCTATGCTGTTTTAAAATGTGGAAACCATCGGCCATACAACTGGCAGCGCTTTGACTTGTTTTAGTGCCAGCAATGCCACTGGGGGTAGTCGCTCAGTCTGGAGGGACTCGCTGTCGGAACCCATCATTCTCCTCTCTTCACGTGGATGCACTTCATAAATGTCTGGAATGAAGAACATAAATTGTATGTAGCTTCAGCCTCAGTGCTTGATGTCGTCCCGTATGTAGCCATCAAGTGTATGATTCATACAAGTTTACGATGTTCTCATTTCAAAAAGAGTTTGGTGTTTAATGACCTTGTTGGCTGCAGCTGATAAAATGTCTTTCAACAGAACAAAAGATTGATGAGAAGTCTGAAAACCAGGACCGTTTGTGAACTGAGCAGCAACAGGAGCTGCAGAATTTTAGCCATGAAGTGGCTGTCCACCAGCCTCAGATTAGCATGTTAGCAGGATAGTGTTTAGCTCAAGGCTAGGGTGACCAGACGTCCTCTTTTTCCCGGACATGTCCTCTTTTCGAGACCTAAAAAAAGCGTCCGGCAGGGATTCCAAAAACGTCCGGGATTTTGCTACGTCCGCTAAAATAGTTATTACCCCCTTACAAGTTTTGGAAATGGTATCTCCCTCACGTTCCACCTTCTTGCGCAAGCTCTGACTGTAGAGAGAACTGTCATTGGTCGACCGATCTCAACGTAAATGTTCACGGCACGCTACACGCTACTGCTACCCCCCCCCCCGGAACGAAGCGTCCTCTTTTTCACAAACTCAAATCTGGTCACCCTACTCAAGGCAGCACTACAGCCTCTCAGATCTGCTAGTAAGACTCTTGTTAATTGATCAGTCCAACAATATGAAACTAGATATGTTTAAGCGTAAGTTGCTAACATTTTTCTTTGTGTCTTGACCGTCTCCCTTCTCTCCCCCAGGTTGCGGTGTGATGAGCTCCATGGACCCCGTCCTCTGCATCACTCTGCTGTTCCTGCATAAACTCCTTCCTTTCCTATTGGCCCACTGAAGAGACTTCAACCAAAACTACGCCGACATGCAACGTTCTCACTATACCAAAAAATTATAAAACAAGCAGCAGTCAGTAGAGGAAGGTCACGTTGAACCGATGTATGCAGTTGGAACAAATCACTGCAGGGAGTGCAAGCAATGCAAACAAGACGGAGATCCACAGAAGAGACTAAAGACTCTGATGAGAAGGAAGCTTCTCGGACTTGAAACAGAGATGGAAGCTAAGCGACTGTCGAGGGAGGGAGGAGAAATGTGCGTCACTACTGATCCACACAGCGATCCAGCGTGGCCACATGGAGCGCTGCCTTCAGGCTTCATGCACGGCCCTCAAACAATACACACTCGCTTTTCTTTTGCAGCATTTCTACTGTGAATTCCACAAATCACTTTGATGTGAGTCCTACTGCTGATTTTCATTTGTTCTATGGAAAACATAAACTCCTTGTTTTTCCTTGGAAGGGGGCGATTTGATCCGCATGATCATTTCCGTATTCTTCTGTAGCCATGTGACGTGTCTTGTTATACAGAACTACCATTCATCCAGTGTGTCAGTCTGATGTGTGCCATGTCCACCGTCCTCAACGCACACGCTGATGTTCTCATAGCTGTTCTATCATGTAAACACGTTCATATATTACAGGATAAGGCACATCTTACCAGTGTTGTTGTTAATCACATCCAATAATGTTTATTTTTATTAAATATATGGTGATCAAAGTGAGACATTTCATTTCTCTGAGACAAAAAGGTGATTTATTGGCAACATGCCAACAGCAGTTGCGATGAAGGTATCTTGAATCTGTGTATCGTTCTTTCTTTGTTCTTTTGTTTCTCTATTTTAAAATCAGAACGCACTGGTTTGTTTTCTTCGTGAAGCAGAACACAAGTTGGGCCGAGACGAGACGAGGTTCTGCTGATGGTGCATGTGGATGCTGTTGTAAATTATGCATACAATAAGAAGGATATTAAAATGTACAGAAACTCCCTCTGGAGTGAATGGTAACGGTACATGGGCTGTACCTGTAAAGCACCTTTCTAGTCTTCTGACTCCTCAAAGCTCTGCAACACTTTTTCATACAATAGCTGGAGGGGGATACATTTCTTCACGTCTCAGCGGATCGGGTCTGCGGACTGACTGTATTGATCTTTCCAAGTCAACCGTCTCGGCGAGGGATGCTGTAAAGCTTACCAATCTAGAGTTGGTCGCACTGCACGGAGGAAACGTGCCCAGCAAGGCAGCCTCTGCCTCAATGTGTGAATAGGTGAATGTTGAAAAGTGCGTTGAGTGGTTGGAAGACTAGAAAGGCTCATAAATGAATGTCCATTTCCCAAATGACCCAAACTCCAGAGAGTCTGACTCACTCCCCCTTCTGTAGCCGACAGCCCTGTGTATCCTTCTTAGGGTATGCATAGCCTTATTTATCACAATATCATCCACCGTGCTCCATAACTGCAGAATGTTCACCATGTCTCCACTATAAACTGTATAAAATGTGGACCTAGTCGCAGTGACGTCACCCATTGGTTTGTGGTTAGCGGCTTTGATGCTTCGAGTTTGGCATTTTGGTCGTCGCCATCTTGTTTTTTTGCAACCAGTGAACTATATCTGAACTGAGGAGGAGTGACGTAGAGACACTGTATACGGCCTGTCAATCACCTGGTAGCCCCGCCCTAAAGCGTCCCCTGCTTTATGGTTTGACTCTACATGACCATAATTTACTAAACGAACATCATGCTGTATTGAAGAAGACTTGAAACTAGAGATTGAGACATACACTTAAATTGACATGTTAGGTAATGAATTAAGTGAGAAATAGGGTAATTTTCTCAAAGACTTCTATACAACAAAAGGAGTCACCCCCTGGTGGTCAGGAGAGAGAATGCAGCTTTAACACATGAAGCATATACTTCTATACAACCAGAGGAGTCACCCCCTGGTGGTCAGAAGAGAGAATGCAGCTTTAACACATGAAGCATAGACTTCTATACAACCAGAGGAGTCACCCCCTGGTGGTCAGAAGAGAGAATGCAGCTTTAACACATGAAGCATAGACTTCTATACAACCAGAGGAGTCACCCCCTGGTGGTCATTAGAGAGAATGCAGCTTTAACACATGAAGCATAGACTTCTATACAAGCAGACTGCTTTTTGGCTTTACTTTCAGAACCAGAGGTTGTCGCCTGGTTTCAACCCAAGCTGTGTTCTGCTTCCCTCCCTTCAAGGAGAAATTAAACCTCTCCTGGTTTTTCCGATTAGTTTTTTTGTTTTTCCAATCTGGTATTAAAACCTAAAAACTAAAAAAAACAGCACAGTTTTTTGATTTACTGATTTAATTATGAAAAGGGTAAAAGAATAAATGATACACTGATTATATTGTTTTTGTAATAAAAAGGTAGATTTCAAAAGTGTTGCATGTCAATGGTTTTCTTTCAGCACAGACGATTATTCACAATATCCCAAGGAAATACCGTTAATGACTTCAACAGCATCAATCCTCTATTCTCACACTAATTAAACACCAGCTTTTTAGGACTAACAAGTACAAGTACTCCTTCCGTCTCACCAGCATCTCGACACTTCCCCAGGTCCAACACTTTAGTCGAGGAAAAGGTCCCTCAAAGAAATTCTATGAATTTTGATCGATCTTAATATGTTGGTGATATTTGACCTTTAATTCTACAAACACGCCAATGTTTCCATTTATATCCAAATATCCAATTGGAATGTGCAGATTGACATGAAATACGCTGACCACATTCATCATGCTCATGCCGTCATTGTTGTCTCCTTGACGGTTGTCATTAGGAAAGTTACAGACACTGATTCCTCGTCTTAATGTCTTCCAGTAACACTGCTGTACTAACCTTGATCAAAGTAGCAAATCTATCCCACTAACATACAATGTGCCTCATGAAGGTCGTAGCTGACCAGTGTTTCAAGTCAGATTCGCCAAACTTTTTAATTACACAAACTTGTGATAAATTATATATTTGAACACAACCTGTTTGCATGTTTATGAGATTCCATCAGTACCATGATCGATGCACTTAAAATTGCCAAATAAAATGTCACAAAAGGGTAAAAAGAAGAGCTTCAAGTACTGCTGAAATCAGAAATCAGACCACAAACAAACAGTTTTATCAGAGTCATAGACATGAACGATTATACATTATATCTGTCACCTATAAAATAGTAATAGTATATGTGATAACAATGTGTCATTAGAACAGAGCTGTCCTGTGACAGATATAAAGAGGGACATTTTTGATGAAGTCAGATGATAAAAATGTCTCTAAAGCAAAGTAGGCTAAATAGGCCAAAGTATAATATATAATAATAATAAGTATACACATTCCTTATTGTTCAGTCTCTAGGATGAAGCACAGCCTTTCAGGGACTGAAGTCTTGGGCAAGATCCAACGGGGCTTGGTCTCAAAAGGCACCTTCTCTTGTGATGTTTTCATCTCGTTACGGTCGCCGCAGCAAGTTCACGGAGTTACGTAAGTACTTCAACTTAACAGTTATTTACCCTCACAAGGGTTACAGTATTGTAGCAATTATGAATGAAGTTAATACACGTTGTGGTTGCGGAGATAATTAAGTTTAAGTTTTCTTTTTTTAAAGAGGCGAAACGGGGGGCTGAGCTCAAGAGGTAAAGAAAGAACGCTGTGCTTTCCAAGGACAAACATAACATGTACAACATCCTGAATGTTAACTTGCTTCAGGAAGCGGGCTGTAAAGATCACCACAGACCCCTCACACCCTGGACACAAGCTGTTCCAACTCCTCCCCTCTGGAAGGCGCTACAGAGCACTGTATGCCAAAACCACCAGACACAGGAACAGCTTCTTCCCACTGGCCGTCACTCTTAAACAGACTCTTCATCTGCACTATCTGCACTTTTTTGTTTGTTTTACTACTGTCTTTAATGTCCTTTTTATATTTTTTATATTTATCTTGTATATTGTGTGTGAAAAAAAGTACAAAGAGCAAGTGAAACCGGAGTCAAATTCCATGTATGTGCAAATTGACATGGCCATTAAAGCTGATTCTGATTCTGGTTGTGATTCTGATTGATGTCACTCACTGAGCCATAGCCACGTCCACACGCATCAGCAAAGTGACGCCGTTGTGCACATTTTGTTTGGTTTTCCATAGCTCTCAAAATATCTAATCCAGCTCCTTTGTTTCAAATGTCTGTGCGTAGGTGGCAATGATGTAGTTTTAAACCAGTTGGGATGTAACAACGTCTTTGTTTCACTTATTGCTCCAAAAACCCTGTCGGATCAATCCAGCACGTCATTGAAGAATTGTAGAAGCAGAAAACTCCATGTGGCGAGAGGTAGAAGCTATATAGTTAAATGTCAAATATGACACCTATAACAGATGGTAATTTTCAGTTTCAAGTCAAGTGTTCTGTAAACTGTAAACAAAATAAAAAGTGCAAAGAAATACATAGTGAATGGATATATAGTATATGGACCATGTATAGTATGTACAAGTAAAGATGACTAACTATACTGTGTGTAGTGTGTAGGATTGATATTGAGAGTAACAGATTATATTACATAAAAAAACTAATTCAACACAACAATAACAGGACTTGAAACCAAGAGACGTGTTAGAAGCCGCGTGTTCCAAAGTGTTGATGTGAAGTGACTTTGTCCTAAACCTATAATGTTTGTTCTGTTGCCTAAACGTAACTTCATGTATTCATGTGAAGCTGAACCATGCTGTCTTTTCTAAACCTAACTAAGTGGTTTTGTTTCCTCAAACCAACTCTGGTTTCGTTGCGTATCGTTTAAAGAAGAAGAAAGAAATGGTCAGTTAGTGTCACCGCACGACACCAGCAGATTGTATGTCATGAATATTTCACGAACTGCCGTGAGACTGTATGGTCTGGTGTGTGGTTGTTTTGCCAAGCAGTGTTCTGTATGCCTCCCAGGCGGAGATGATTAGCTACATCTAACATTATAATGGAGGGTCACCTCCCAAAACTCAAACCTTACAAGAAACCCAAGAATATTCAATAGACAAGCCCAGCGGCTCCACGGCTTTCTCTGCCTGCAAAGCTACAAAAGGAATGATGTAAATATTGTTTGTGCAGAGTAGTATATGCAGATATATTAGCAAAAAGAAGGGATGAGCATAGTAGATAGTGACACACACACAAAGACAGCGAGAGGATGAGAAAGAAGCAGTGAACAGTGTCAGCGCCAGAGCAGATGCCACAGTGAACATCTGGCATGAAGTCTTTGGCGAGCTGAAGCTGACATGTCTGACAGGCCTCCGGTCTCTGCACAAATCTGATTGGATTCCAGGTTAAACAGGGTCAGAAGGGATCAGATGGGGGATGGCAGAGTGCAGCTGGGGCAGACACACACACACACACACACACACACACAGATGTGCACTCAGCATGCATGTGTAGATATGTCTCTGCACATGCATGCTTGCGTTCCCACCAAAGCTTCTTCATCTCATCAGGGCACCTGTATTAATCAAACATCCAAAAGTATTTGTGTGCTGTTTGCAAAGATGATGATGTGTGTGTGTGTGTGTGTGTGTGTGTGTGTGTGTGTGTGTGTGTGTGTGTGTGTTCCAGCTGTGTTGGTGCGATCCTCCTGTCGTCTGCAGACATGTGACTCATCTCTCTGGTTCTCACTCATGACATTGACCAAGCCTAGATTATGCTCAGCCTGCTAGACAAACACACAACGACATCATCAAGTAGAACTCCACTGTGACAAGTTTAGAGAAAGACAAAAAAACTGTGAAATGGAAAGAGGAAGAAACTGCAGGGTGGACATGAAACCATCTACAGCCTGGAATCAACTGCAAAAGCAAACAGCATCAACATCACAAAGACAGGATGAATTGCTATTCAATTCAGTTTATTCACAAATCACAAATACAAATTATCCTCAGAGGGCTTTACAATCTCTACACATAACATCCTGTTTATTGAGAACATTCTCTCAGAAACTAGCAGCAGATAGAACCAGCAGATAGAACCTGCATATAGAACCTGCATATAGAACCTGCATATAGAACCAGCAGATAGAACCAGCAGATAGAACCTGCATATAGAACCTGCATATAGAACCAGTAGATAGAACCTGCATATAGAACCAGTAGATAGAACCAGCAGATAGAACCTGCAGATAGAACCTGCAGATAGAACCAGCAGATAGAACCTGCAGATAGAACCTGCAGATAGAACCAGCAGATAGAACCTGCAGATAGAACCTGCAGATAGAACCTGCATATAGAACCAGTAGATAGAACCAGCAGATAGAACCTGCAGATAGAACCTGCAGATAGAACCAGCAGATAGAACCTGCAGATAGAACCTGCAGATAGAACCTGCATATAGAACCAGTAGATAGAACCAGCAGATAGAACCAGCATATAGAACCAGTAGATAGAACCAGCAGATAGAACCTGCAGATAGAACCTGCAGATAGAACCAGCAGATAGAACCAGCAGATAGAACCTGCAGATAGAACCTGCAGATAGAACCTGCATATAGAACCAGCAGATAGAACCAGCAGAAAGAACCAGCATATAGAACCAGTAGATAGAACCAGCAGATAGAACCTGCAGATAGAACCTGCAGATAGAACCAGCATATAGAACCAGTAGATAGAACCAGCAGATAGAACCAGCAGATAGAACCTGCATATAGAACCTGCAGATAGAACCTGCATATATAACCTGCATATAGAACCTGCAGATAGAACCAGCAGAAAGAACCTGCATATAGAACCTGCATATAGAACCTGCAGATAGAACCAGCATATAGAACCAGTAGATAGAACCAGCAGATAGAACCAGCAGATAGAACCAGCATATAGAACCAGTAGATAGAACCAGCAGATAGAACCAGCAGATAGAACCAGCAGATAGAACCTGCATATAGAACCTGCACATAGAACCAGCAGATAGAACCTGCATATAGAACCAGCAGATAGAACCTGCAGATAGAACCAGCAGAAAGAACCTGCATATAGAACCTGCATATAGAACCTGCAGATAGAACCAGCAGAAAGAACCAGCAGATATAACCGTCTCTTTTAGAGCGATGTGAGTGGAGAGGAACATGGAAGCTGAGGGTTGTAAAACGTGTGTTACGTACTGTTATATACGTACAGATTATATTTAGTAACGGCTCGGCCCTCTAAGAGCTGATGGCGTATCATCTGCCGCCATGGTTACACCTGCATGAGTCAGATAGAACCAAAGGCCACGACGAGGCCCAAAACGCTGCTGTGCAGAACCGCTGTCACCCCCCTGAGGGCCGTGATGGAGGTCATGCTGCTGCCTGTGTGAGGGCGTCTCACAGTGACGTGGCCGCTGCTTTGACAGGACCAGGATGAGCTGTTGCTGCTCGGCCTGATGTTCGCTGAGCATCAGTACTGAGGCGAGGTGTGAGACACTTCCTCTTTCCTTTGAGGCAGAGGAAGAACCCCTCGAGTACGGAGGAGTTTTCTATCTTCATTCAAACACTCTTCTTTTAATTTGAGAGCATAACTTAATGATTTCACTTCAGATTGCACAACGCTCTCCTCACACTCAAACAGCTGCCTGCTCTTGGATTTCTCTGCTTCTGTTCAGACTCGATCGTTGCTCTCAGATTCTCTACGCTCCAGCTTTTATTGTGAAACATCTGCTCTCGGATTTCTCTGCTGCTCGATTTCTTTTGTCTGTATCCCTGACGAGCAGTCACTCTTCACCCTGGTTCTCCAAGGCTTTATATTCTTTTGTCTTGCTTTCTTTACGACCTTTGGAATGAAGTGACAGGAAGCACTGCTTTCAGGGGGTTCTTTGACACCTCATGGAGGAGCTCAATGAGCTGCAATGAGCTGCAATGAGCTGCAATGAGCTTGACCTGGCTGGAAGAATTCTTCTGCAGCCAGCTAATTTCTCAGATGAAATCTGTATTGTATCTGTATGCAGAACTAGGGAGAGATTAATACGATCTATTAGAAACACAAAGTGAATGTAGAGGTCTTGTATGTGAACAATGACGTCATGCGCCCAGACATCATATGTTTGTGGCGCACAGACTTCATAATATAGAAACATGACCTGGTATGTTCTGAATCACTATTGCGCAACATCCTGGCTACCTTTAGCATAGTTCCAGAATATGTTAAAGACAACCACCCAGTGCATGTTGGCGTCCTGTCTGTGGAGCGTTCTGCAGCAGGGCAGCACATTGCTGCTGAGGGTAAATCCCACCAGTGAGGTGGCGGCCGTGAGGGAGACCTTAACAACCTTTCCTCTCCAGCTGGTGCAGGAGCTCGGCAGATGTCCATCGAGCCCCAGACCCTAATCTCCTTCCAGGCCTTATCTTTTCACAGCAACCTAAAACCGTAATAAAGAGCACAGTCCTTAATCTCTATGGTGGATCTGTAGAGGATGAAATATAAGCTTTATTAGTCATCTCTATCATTAAATACAAAATAAAATGTATAATGAACTACGACATCTTTGAAAACTGTTTCAGTGAACTGATTTTTGTGTTTGAATTAAAATATAAATCATTAAATTGAAGAAATAAACTAACTGATTCAAACAATACACCTTTATTAGAACTGTGAGGTTATTAATAAACTGAACTGAGAAGAGACTCAATACGAGGGGAACTATGTGTGTTTCTGTTTCTCTTTTAAATCCCCTCACGATTAAGTGCCTTTCACAACCTCATTGTCACTTGTAATCCTCCATCTGGAAACAGACATTTAAATGATGTAAGAGACTTCTCAGAAAATGTCTATCTCCATCATCCTTTATGTTCAGGGTACTTAGGACCAGCTTGTTGGTCTGGTGCCAGAGAAAGGGTTTAGGTGTCACCAGGGCAGGACACCATACCGGGGCCGACATGACCGGGTTCACTCTGGACCGGGGACCTGGATGAGAGGAAGGATCCATGCAGACCATCCTCCATCAAAGAGAAACAAGTAGGGGAGAAGGACACATGAAGGAAGTGAAGAACAAACGGATGGGAGGAGAGGAACAAACGGATGGGAGGAGAAGAGAACCGGTGGGAGGAGAGAACCGAACAGTTGGAGAGGTTATTTTTAGTAATCATGGCCGGTAAGGAAAAATTGGTACGCGTGTTGTAAAGGGGAAATCTATCCACTTTCATGTGGATCACTAAAAATATGGACCAATAAACTGTCAATATGAAGGAATTTACTGTATTGATTTTCACAGGTGTTTTAGCTGTATTTGTATTAACGCATTGCATTGTGGGAGTAGACCTGCATGGACCTGCGTGGACCTGATTGGACCTGAGTGAACCTGTATCTGTATGCAGAACTAGGGAGAGATTAATACGCTCTATTAGAAACACAAAGTGAATGTAGAGGTCTTGTATGTGAACAATGACGTCATGCGCCCAGACATCATATGTTTGTGGCGCACAGACTTCATAATATAGAAACATGACCTGGTATGTTCTGAATCACTATTGCGCAACATCCTGGCTACCTTTAGCATAGTTCCAGAATATGTTAAAGACAACCACCCAGGACCTGATTGGACCTGATTGGAACCTTGCGTACTTGCAGATGCACAATGTGTAACTTCAGCTTTAGTTCACATCAATTCAGAGTTAAAACAACACACGAAAAGACAAGAGTTAGAAAAAGATAAGATTTGAAATAGTAATCATAATAACACGTTGATAAAAACATTTAGTTAAAAGTGAATGAGATTAGTAATGTTTTGGGCATCCCTAAAACCAGCAGGCCAAAATGTTCCTGACTTTTTTTCCCTACCTATATATGACCTTATCAGTGGGAACAGTGGGCCTAGTAGTGTCCCGGTCCAGCTGAACACCAAGGGGTGCAAGCTGATAGATGAGCGGTGAGACCGGTGCGTTGGCATGAGATGTGAGGGAGAGCGTGAGTCGATGGAGATTGAAATAGGATTGGAGTTGCTATTTAGTGGGGAAACATATGAGATCAAGAATCTATTATCTATTGCTCCACTGGATTTCATGAGATGGGGAAGAATAGAGTGACGCCTTCCACCTCTTATGGCCTTCCACTGTGGACAAGAGCTTCCAAGCCCAATCCAGAGATCAGCAGCAGCAGATGGAGGAGACGGAGGAGACGGGGCAGCAGCCTCATCGGTGGAGTTAGGAACGGTGGTCCATCTCTCCATCATGTTGTCTTCTATGATGCCGAAGGACATGATGATTCCTCCGGACACGATGCTGCGCGTTGTTAATGCGTAATCATTATTGGATGCCTGGCGTTGTTAATGCGTAATCATTATTGGATGCCTGGTGTAGCCTCCGGAAGAACTTAGTCAAACAACTTCTCTCGTTCTCTGAATTTATTTTCCTTGATCACAAGTAAAGTAATAGGCGCTGCAGTTGCAAAAGCAGTGAGTGGTACAGCAACACGCAGGTTGGGCAAAGAACAACTGCCCCACAAACGGAAGTGGGGCCTTTCATACACAGTTTATCGTCACAGGTTCGTCTCGCCTCGTCCTAACATCTGATTCGCTCTGTCCTGTCCAGAGGAGGAGAATCCCGTGTTCTCATCTTTTCTCACAAGACTGGAACGTGCAACGACCAGTCTGCTTCCAGAATGTCAACATACTGATAAACAGGTGTGAGTGTTGAAGTGCAGAGCGTGGAACCTTGAGGAACGTTTCTCACAGAAACTTCTCACAGACAGTATCTGTTAAACTGACCTCGCACAACCTGAACTCTAATACACATAAGAATAATGAAATGAAGAATATCTACAGAATATAACGATTTATATTATCAGCGTTGGGCCTAACAACTCCCTTGAACAGTACATTATTGATGATACAGTACTGCCTCTCGTACCTTATTGCTTGTGACAGCGGTAGCCAACAAGGCTATTGACAGAAGTCACGTGCATCTATAGGGACTGGATGAATAAATTAACTCATACTTATCTCGTCAACGGAGTTATGTTGACGTAAGCAGTATTCTGGCCTCCCAACATTATGTTTATGCATTCGAAGCTGGAGACCTCAGGAAATCTATTGCGCTATCAACACATTGTAATCCAAATAAATTGATAAACCAATAAATCTGCTGGTGATTTGGCTTCTCCAGCCTCGGGGACAACAGCATTCCTACCTCTCCAATCCTGAAAAAACGGAGTGATTATTATCAATACGGTGTAATTTTGATCGGAGTAGTGTTCTGATATGTATTTCTTAATTGGCAGGCTAATAAACCTAAGATCAGAAAGATACATGTTGGAATGCAAAAACACATCAAAAGCCACCTGCATCTCTTATAGGAGTGTTCACGCTGAACCATATTGATGTCTATAACTATATCTACCATTAGGTGTGTGGGCACAGAGACATTGTGTAGAAAGGAGACGGTGAGGCTTCGTCCCGGCCGACATGTCCCGCTGGCACAATGCATTACAGAGTGCTCCCAGCTGTTCCAACGCGCTGTCTGAAGAGCGCTAATTACATTCTGACACAATGAGACTTCATGAAACTGGCTGAGCTGACAAATGAGCACCTTTGAATTTGCTTTTATTTCCCCCTGACCTGCCTTGCTCCACCATTTTAATCTCCTCTCCAAGGGGATTTAGGGAAAGTGAATTTGCCACAATGTTGGGATGATTTGATAAACCGAAAGCGTTCTAAATGTAAATGCCAGAGTGGGATTAGGCGTGTGCTCTCCAGGTGGAATTAGTTTAGGAAGGAGGGATGCTGAGGGCATGACAAATTAGCACCATTACTTGTAGTTCTGGCATTGAGAGAATGTGTGTTAGCTCAGGTTGTACATCGTGGTGGACACAATATAATACCAGCTGATGAAGTCGTCTTGCAGTAAATCCAACCTTTGTGAATCTTGTGTTCACATTTTGTTGAGCAGAAGCCAGATCAATGTGTTCCATTGGCTTCCATTGTGTGGTGCTGTGTTATGTGTTATGTTGGCATTAAATGTTGTGGAGGATGGAGCATGTGAGCCAAGTCATGGTCCAAGGCTGCATCCCAAGTCTCCTATTGCATCCCTGTTTCCCTCACTTGCATGGAGAGACCAAGGAAACCATGCGAGGAGAGAGGACACGAGGAGAGAGGACACAAGGAAATATGTTTTAAGATGGTGTTCTACCAGCGGAAGGCTTTTGTCTCATTTATTAATTATTTACGTCTGTATGTTTTGATATTCTGAATTTGACATCATTATAAAATAACCCAGAATATGAGTATGGTTTCTCTATAACACTGGAATTTATTTTTCAGGCTCAATGTTTCAGGTTAAACTTAAATGATATAACTCATCAACCCCGACACTCAGGAACGATCAGCTTCACGTGCCGATACATACAGCTCTCTGATTTTAATTCTATACATAATGCAAGTTATTGAGGGAAACAACAGATCAAATCTTTTTATAAATGAAGAAAGTTGTTTGTGGTCCTTTTGGTTGTTTAGACCTACAATGAACATATTTTAACCAGATGGTGAACCAGAAAACTAATCTAATATATAACTTGAGTTGAATCAGTCTTCACTCTGGGATGAAACCAGTGATGAGTCCGATCAGCTGCTGTGTCCAATCACATAACTGATTAACAATGGGGCGTGTCCAATCACACAACTGATGAACAGTGAGGGGGCGTGTCCAATCACACTATTCAATTCAGTTTATTTTGTATAGCCCAACATCACAAATACAAATTATCCTCAGAGGGCTTTACAATCTGTACACATAACATCCTGTCCCGGGACCTCACATCGGATCAGGAAAAACTCCCCTAAAAAGATAACCCTTTCACAGGGAAAAAAGGGAAGAAACCTGAGGGAGAGCAACAGAGGAGGATCCCTCTCCCCGGATGGACAGAAGCAATAGATGTCATGTGACCAGAATGAATAGCGTAGTTACAGCACATTCAATGAATATGACAGAAATTATTCATATAATGAGTAGTAGGCATGGTCCATGATCCAGATAACCACGATCCATGAAGCAGAAGGAGGTAGAGAGGAGGGGAGGGGGCATCAGCAGGGCCATGGCAGCAGGCAGGACCGGTTCCAGGCAGTCATGAATCCATGGAAAAAGAAAGTAGAGTTAGTAATGTGCATTGAAACACTACTGATGAACACTTCCTGGAAGCTCGCTCTCGTGGCTCCTCAGAGGAGAATAAGAGCTTTGGGACGGCCGTCAATATGCAGAGAACAACTTCTGGTTCAAGCGAGGAGCGAGGAAACGACAATTAAGAGACTTGGGATAGCTAAAGTCTAAAGCAAGCCACAAGGGTTGCTAAATTGTCAAAAACAGAGGTAAATTGACTCAGATCTGAAAGTGTAGGATAAAATGGTGGTTTAAAACTGGATACAACATATTTTATTTTGATTTAGTTTTCCAAGCTGACAGGGAGAACATGCACATTCCACTCAGAAGAGCGGTGCAACCATCATTAGAAGTGTAAAGAGCCAGATAGATAAATACGTAGTGCCAAAAAAGATGCAACTCCACTTTGCAGATTTATATAATTGTTTCTGAATTCACAATAATCCGTTTGGGTCAGTTTTCTTTTATCGTTCAACACTAGAAAACTCACTTTTCTGTGATTTTTATTTTCAGTGTTAATCTTTGTATCGAAACAGACACAATAATGTATCAATGATTAATAAGTCCCATCAATCATTCTGGGGGTGATGAGGATCAGTCCTGTGTTTTTAATGGTGGTCATATGGTCATTTAGTGGATCGTAAGTCAAGTTTTACAATGGTGAGTCTTCATGTTGGCCACTAGAGGGCAGCACAGGCCTCCACACCAACACACCCTCACTAGAGGAATACACTGGAAGCTAAAGGACTCACAATAGCTGCTGATTCTTTGCTTGTCCGTTACCAGCTGCTCATTGCTCACATGAGCTCCAAGCAACGCAGTAAAACACACACACACACACACACACGCACACACACACCAGTTGAGTTGATAACAGAGAGGGAACCACTGTGGTAATCTGGTGTTGGTTTAGTTTAGTTTATTTACTGGATCCCCCTTTAATCTTCCTGGGGTCCACAGAAAGGACCAAATATAATACATAAAAAACGTGCAAAACATAACGTGAAACAAACAGTTAAACATAGTACAAACAGAATAAAAATAAAATAGTACACTAGATACCTAGTGCAGTCGAGGACTAGAATGTATCCATAATGCATCCATAATTTATACAAAGACAAATCAGATGACTAAAAAAGCAAAGGAAAACGTCAAGTGGTTAATGTTCTGAGGTGTTATTATTACCTGTAGTTATGAGGAGGTAGTACATTCCAAGCAGTAAATAACGGTATGTTTGAGGAGGTTTGTTCCTGGGCTTGGAGGTATTCCACTGCTCTGTCATCTCATTGCCTTTTGAATGAATCCACCTAATCCTAGTTCATCCACAGAATGTGTTTTGGTAGAATCAGCTGATGCAGAATAAGGAGAGAAAATATGCCCTAAATGTTTATTACAGCCTTCAAGTGTCCTCTTTTCAGTTCTTAGCCTCAACAGTGAAGGCCTTACACGGTGTCGTCCTGAGGGTGGCGCTAGAGGAAAGCTCATGTAGTGACCGTCCTCTGGCAGGGAACAATGTGCTCAGTTTAACTCTGTTAAAGCTTATTTTGTACACGCGCAAAAGTATTTTTATGAAGAGGTATATTTCCATAGTAAATATCATGAACTTACCACAATAAACCAACAAGTCCCCCTCCAGTCAAAAATGTATTTTCATGGCCTGAGGACCGACGAAGTCAGAGAGTAAGACCTATTGTTCTTCAAATGTCAATTATTATTATTATTTTGTCATCATATGTCTTTCAGTGGGAAAAAAGCTGCTTGAGCTACATCAAACATTATAAGTTTGCACTAAAATAACAGATAGAAATCTTATATGGGTGCCGGGCTTAGGTCGGCACAAATGGCTCAATAGCGCCCCCATTGAGTAGCCCTCACTGTGGGTTTCAGTTGCATGACATGTGGTAGGTAACGTGATGAGACCCTCTTAAAGGTAAACCGTAAACACGATAGGAAGTCGTTTTGAATTGATGTCGTTCTTTGACCATTTCGATGAGTTGTGCTTTAACAAACTTCTCTGAGAGATTTAACCCGATTGACTTCAAATTTAAGACCTTCGCAATGGAAAGTTATTCAAAGATCAAAGATGTGTGGAACTATAATGGAATCTTGGCATTGTGGCAAAAAACAAACATTCGCCATGAAAGTTGTTGTGACTTGGCCGTACTTTGTCTGATCTGATCCAAATGTAGAATGTCATAACCTTCCCACCCTGAAGACATCTGCATGCTATTTGGAGTGAGGTGTAGCGTGGAGTTACAGGTGGTGTACAGCATCCTCCTCTTTCCAGATTCATCTAAAATGTTGTCAAAAAGACTTCATACCTTGAATATGCTTCACTGTGAAGATTGTAAGAAGAAGGGCGATGGCGTGGAAGCTCAGCATGAACAAATGACTGATGTAACTCCACTCACGCATCAGATCTTTTTATAATGTCCCATGTTTGATGAGACGCCAGGCCTGAAGACATCTACAGGACAATTTTGAATCACATGTATAGCGCCACCAACTGGCAACAGGAAGTTACCATCTCTATACTCTGAGTAGGTCAATCAGATCCACCTTTTCCAGCACTATACTTTAACGGACTCCTCCTGGGGAATTGATTGGATCAACTTCAAATTTGGTGCGTACAATCTAAAGATTGTGATTAAAACCTGTCTGCCTGTTTACATGATGTGCTAAACAACAAGCTCTTGTAACCCCCAAACTTGACATGCTTGATAAGAGTCATGCCTTGCAGATTTCTGAATGCCAATATTCAGTCATTGACAAAACCAAACACTGAGCTTATTAAGAGGGTTCAAGGGCACACCACCAGAAAGAAAGACAGCTATGGTCTAAATATGTGCATAATAGGCTGCTTGGAGAGCAAACATTTGACAACAATAGTTTTCAAACGTTGTTAGTGGGCAATAGTATACATGATCTGTCCAGCATCACTACATGATAATCAAGTTAAGTGTTGCAATGAATGATCCACACTACAATCTGCAAATACAGCAGAGGCTAAAATGATCACAAAACATTAAAAAAGTAATGCTGAAAGTGTTTAATTAAAGTGTTCAACAAAAGCAAATGAACACTACTGTTCTCTCACCACTGTATTCACTGTAACACATGTGTTTCCATTCATTTATGTATACAATAACAATATGTTATTCCACTATTAGTATGCTGTGTGTTTGTGTTGTTACATTTAGTCCATTAGTTACACTGTGTTAACCAAAGAACACATGTGGGCTCAGAATCTACTGTTCCTTACCATAACCTTCTCTCTCTCTTACTCTCTCTCTCTCTCTCTCTCCTCATCTTCTACTGTGTCTCTCTCTTTTATAAAGCTAAGCATTGTTGGACTTCACCTTTGTCTGCCTCAGTGAAACATGTAAACACATGTAGGATATATGGTGTTGAAGTGAAGCTAACTAGCGGTCATTAGTAACCGACCACACAGGAGCTGTTAGTCAGACCATGTTTGTCTAATGTCTCAGGTAATCCTATTGAAAAGTACAATATTGAAGTATTGAGTATTTCCATTGTCTGCTACTTCATAGTTCTACTCCACTCCATCTTAGTGGAAAATATTGTGCTTTTTTCTTTACTACATTTATTTGACAGATAATGATATTATTATCGAGTAAACTACCCAGCAGGAATGAAGAAATTAAGATGAACTCCAACTTTACCAGCTACAACATTAGAGTGACTAACACATTACTTCATCAATACTTATATCACATATCTGCACTTTACCTTTTTTGTAAATGTATAAGTATATTTTGATTATAATACTTTTACAAATAATACCCCCACAGCTTCCACAGTCACCACTACCACAGCTTCCACAGTCACCACCACCACAGCTTCCACAGTCACCACCCCCACAGCTTCCACAGTCACCAACACCGCAGCTTCCACAGTCACCACCCCCACAGCTTCCACAGTCACCACTACCACAGCTTCCACAGTCACCACCCCCACAGCTTCCACAGTCACCACTACCACAGCTTCCACAGTCACCACCCCCACAGCTTCCACAGTCACCACCACCACAGCTTCCACAGTCACCACCCCCACAGCTTCCACAGTCACCACCCCCACAGCTTCCACAGTCACCACCACCACAGCTTCCACAGTCACCACCCCCACAGCTTCCACAGTCACCACTACCACAGCTTCCACAGTCACCACCACCCCCACAGCTTCCACAGTCACCACTACCACAGCTTCCACAGTCACCACCACCACAACAGCTTCCACAGTCACCACCACCACAGCTTCCACAGTCACCACCCCCACAGCTTCCACAGTCACCACCACCACAGCTTCCACAGTCACCACCACCACAGCTTCCACAGTCACCACCACCACAGCTTCCACAGTCACCACCACCACAGCTTCCACAGTCACCAACACCGCAGCTTCCACAGTCACCACCCCCACAACAGCTTCCACAGTCACCACCACCACAGCTTCCACAGTCACCACCACCACAGCTTCCACAGTCACCACCACCACAGCTTCCACAGTCACCACCACCACAGCTTCCACAGTCACCAACACCGCAGCTTCCACAGTCACCACCACCACAGCTTCCACAGTCACCACCACCACAGCTTCCACAGTCACCACCACCACAGCTTCCACAGTCACCACCCCCACAGCTTCCACAGTCACCACTACCACAGCTTCCACAGTCACCACCACCACAACAGCTTCCACAGTCACCACTACTCCCACCAGCTCCAGTCCTGCACCAACCGTCTCTAGGCCAAGAGCCTGACCTCTATGGCCAGTGAATGTGGGAATTATCAGTTTATTGGCTGACATTGTTATTTTGTTAAACTGCATTTAAGCCTTAAAGCTGCATTCAGCACGTGTTTTACCACTAGAGGGCAGAGACTTCTATACTTGCCTTGACGTTTTCTTAGCACCTATTCAATTGAAATCCAATGATCAGCTGGGTTTGTCTTGTCTTATCTTATCTTTGTTTACCTGGTTGTTTGTCTTTCTTTCATCTGGTTGTTTGTCTTTGTTCACCAGATGCTGTGTTTGATGGATTTCCGTTGTTTTGGGGTGAAATGTCTGGACAACTATTGAATGGATAGCAACAACATTATTGGTTTGGATATTCATGCCCTCTCAAGATTAAAGAAAACTATGAAGTTGCAAGTGTTACATTAATTACATTCAGGGAAACAATTAGACTTGGTGGAAAGTAAGGAACAGACAAACATATTGTTGGCAACTTTTTTCTTAAACCATGTTCTGCAAATTGCATTTCCCCAACTATCAACACTGAATGATTGAATGATGATGGAGCTACTGTTTGATCACTGAGGTACAGTTTAGATGTAGGCCATTCATTCTCTTTCAACTTGGTCGAAATATTCATTCTGGGGCCAATGTAAAGAAATTATTCCAGTCGCAAAGAAACACACAGATAATTAATTAAATCAAGATCTAATGACAATATAAAGGTTTAAAACATAAAGAGAGGGTGATCCTCCATCAGCACTTTGTACTACATTTGTAAACATAATGTAGAAAACATGGTTTCCTTTTTGTGGCCATGTGGTTTGCTTTGGGGTTCGTCTTCATGTTTTTGTAGTTGGACATTACCACTGTCTTCATCAGGCATATCCTTTGAGGAGGATCAAGGTGAGGAAGGCCACGGGTCCAGACGGCATCAGCTTAAGGCTCCTCAAATCCTGCGCTGCCCAGCTGTGCAGGATAGTGGAGCACATCTTGAACTTGAGCTTGAGGCTGGGGAAAGTACCACAGCTATGGAAGACATCCTGCGTGGTACCAGTACCAAAGACCACGCGGCCCAAGGACCTCAACAGCTTCAGGCCGGTGGCGCTAACCTGATGAAGACCGAGGTGGACCACCACCTCACTGAATGGAACCTGGACTACCTCACCAACCGTCCACAGTATGTGCGGATACGGGAGTGTGAGTCAGACCTGGTGTCCTGCAGCACGGGGTCTCCACAAGGAACCGTTCTGGCTCCATTCCTCTTCTCAACATACACCTCAGACTTTAAACACAACTCAGCTAACTGCCACCTGCAAAATTTCTCTGACGACTCTGCCATCGTCGGCCTCATCTCCGCCGATGTTGACAGGGAATACAGAGAACTGAACCAGGACTTTATAGGATGGTTCCAGCAGAACCGCCTCCAGATCAACTCTGGTAAAACCAAATAACTGGTGGTGGACTTCCACCGGGGTAAACGCTCTCCTCCGGAACCAGTGAACTTCCAGGGACTGGACATTGAGATTGTGAAAGTACCTGAGTGTTCACTTGAACAACAAACTGGACTGGACTGACCACACACACACACACTATAAAAAGGGACAGAGCAGACTATTTCTGTTGAGGAGACTGAGGTCTTTTGGATTTCAGGGAGCACTCCTGAAGACCTTCTTTGACTCTGTGGTGGCATCAGCCATCTTTTATGGAGTCTTCTGAGGCAGCAGCATCACGGCAGCTGACAGGAGGAGACTAAACAAACTGGTAAAGAAGGCCAGCAGCGTGCTGGGGTGTCCACTGGATACCGGTCTTTCCGGGGAAACCCAGGTCTGATTAGGGGTGACGGCATCCATCCCACTTCGGATGGAGCGGATCTCCTTTCTGCAAATATGATCAAGCTTATTGGTCGACTTCGTGCATGACAGACCAGGAAGCAGAAGCAGAGTTGTAGTCTTACACCCTTCTCTGCATTTCCTGCATTTTCTTTAGGGCAGCTGCCCATCTTTAACTCTATAGAGACTGTGTCTGTCCCACGGGAACTTAAATTAATTAAATCAAAAGTAACCAAAAGAGGAGTTATAGAAAATAACCTCATAAAGGTTAACACCACTACTGCAATAGTGCAACACGATAGGATAATTAAATGTGGACTCCTAAATATTAGATCTTTGTCTTCTAAAGCTGTATTAGTAAATGAATTAATATCAGACAACCATATTGATGTGTTCTGTCTTACTGAAACCTGGCTGAGACATGAGGAATATGTCAGCCTAAATGAATCTACTCTCCAAGTCATGTTAATACTCACATTCCTCGAGGCACCGGCTGAGGAGGTGGAGTAGCTGCCATCTTTGACTCGGGTCTGTTGATGGGTCCTAAACCTGGATTGAACTGCAACTCATTTGAAAGCCTCGTTCTTAGTCTTTCACATCCAACCTGGAAAACAGTACAGCCGATTCTGTTTGTGGTGGTATACCGGGGACCAGGTTTGTACTCCGAATTTATATCTGAATTTTCAGAGTTTTTGTCAAGTTTGGTCCTTAAGACTGATAAGGTTATTATTGTAGGTGATTTTAATATTCATGTGGATGTTAGCAATGATAGCCTTAGTGTTGCATTTAGCTCATTGTTGGAGTCGATTGGCTTCTGTCAGAGAGACTCACTGCTTTAACCACACCCTCCACCTTGTTCTTACATATGGCATTGATGTGGAGCATTTAGTAGTGTTTCCACAGAACCCTCTTTTATCAGACCATTGCCTTATAACTTTTGAGTTTATACTACCGGATTGTACAGCGTTAGGCAAGAGTTTTTACACCAGATGTCTAACTGACGGTGCTGTTGCTAGATTTAAGGAAGTGATTCCTTCTGTATTTGATTCATTACCATGTCTCAATATAACAGAGGACTCCTGTGCTAACTTTACTCCCTCCCAGATTGATCAGCTCGTCGATGGTGCTACTGGCTCACTGAGAGTGACACTGGACTCGATAGCCCCCATTAAGCAAAGGAGGCTCGCTCCATGGTACAACCCTCAGACCCGCATATTGAAGCAAGCATCACGGAAGCTTGAGGGCATATGGCGTTCCAACGGTCTGGAGGAGTCTTGCTGCTGTAATCCTGCAATGCTGCAATTTCCCCACTGCGGGACTGATAAAGGATTATTTTATGTTATCTTATTTTATGCTGATGATCCTAATCAGGCCAATGATGCAGTTGTGTTCACGTTTTTGGAGTTATACAATAAGTATTGTCCTGCAGGGTCTATACATTCACAGGACAGCCATGGATGACTAAAAGGCTGCAAAGGGCATGCAAGAAGAAAAATTTAACTAAAAACCAATGAAAGTAAAGGAAAATATACAATGTATTAGAATAAACTGACTTCCATTATGAGAACACAGAAAAATGAATACTATAATAAAATACTAGAGGATAGTAAAAACTAGAAAATTTCGGGAGAAATTACTGCTGTAAGACGTCGCAATATATATACATTACCGGTAGTGAGATGTGTTATTGAGGTTATTGGGGTACATCACCCACTCTGAGCTGCGCAATACACACCCATGTTAAACGCTGAAAAGGTCGGAAAAAAGCATAAAACTAAAACGGTGACAGTTAAAAAACTAAGAAAGATATCAAAAATATGAAATTATAGAATAATAGCTGAAGGTTTTGTCAACATTTGAACGTTTAAAAGGTGTCTGTAGCTGAACGTATGCAGAACCTGTAAGCTTTTGAAGTTGAAGAGGATTTGAAGATGTCCTGCATTGGATCCCATTCATTTGAATTTTCATAAAAAGCTTAATAATTCAAAAATAAAGTCAGACATATGAAAAGGTCATTGCCATTGTGTCCTTAAGGAGCTGAACATTTTAATAGCTGAGCGGTTTCTGTAGCTGAATATATGAAGGAGAAGAGATTCAAAATACGTATGGAAGAAATAGAATAAGATATATAAATTGAACGAGAGAGGTATAGAAAGAGAGAGGGAGTGAAACAAAAGAGTGAGAAAGAAAGAAAGATAAAAGAGGGAGAGAGGGGTATAGAACAAGAGAGGTATAGAACAAGAGAGGGAAAGAGAGACGGAAAGAGAGAGGGAGGACAGAGAGAGAAGGGGGAGAGAGAAAGAGAGGGGGGTGGAATGGAGAGAGATTAAGAGAGTTATTAAAGGCAGAAGGGGACACAGAGAGCGAGAGAGAAAGATGGAGGGTTGGATTAGGACCAAGGGGAATGCAGGTATGACACATCACACCCATAATGCATTGTCACCCTCAATAGAGAGCATCATTTAATTTTCACAGAATACAGCTGAGAGCGCAGCGGGCGCTACTTATATGACAGGGTATAAATGTTCAGTCATGGTTTCACATTTATAAAATTACACTAGCAAACTGTATGCTGGGTAAAAAGAGAGCGTCTCCTGTGTGATGGAGTTTCCCAGTGTGTGTGTGTTTGTGTGTTTGAGTGTGTGTCTGTGTCTTCTGTGTGTGTGTGTCTGTATGTGTGTGTCTCTGTGTGTGTCTGTCTCTGTGTGTGTGTGTGTGTGTGTGTGTGTGTGTGTGTGTGTGTGTGTGTGTGTGTGTGTGTGTGTGTGTGTGTGTGTGTGTCTGTCTGGCATCAAATTCACTTTTCTTCCTCTCCACTAAGAGCACACAGTTGTTCTGTGTGTGTCCTCTCTTTGTATGATATAGCAGTTTGAGTGTGTGAAGCTGCACTGATTAGCTAATTTGAAACACCTGTGTCATGAGTGACAGACTGAGTTTTTGCTTTGAAGATGACCTCCATAGACTTCAATGCATTCATTTTTTTCATAAAAAGCTTAATATTTCAAGAACTTCAAAGGCAAGACACCAAAATAATGATACGTTCTGAGAGATAAGACTCTTGCGAACGCGTGGAAGTTGTTTGTGGGTCGGTAGGATACACAATGTGTCTCTAGTTGCGATTTCGAAATCAGGTACGTTTGTCTGTGGGAGACATTTTAGCAGGGAGATTTAACATGGGAGGGAATGTAGGAAGGAGGAGGACCACCTCTCACATATCGTCTGATTTAAACATGTCTGAATCTGTTGGATTCAAATCGACACAAGTTTACGAAGTAAGACAAGATTTCCAACGTTTTGATGTATAAATTATGCCCTAAAAGTTAGTATTGTGGAGTAGATGGCAAAAAGAGAAGGAAAAAAATCAAAGAAATCTTGAAGTCTCTGCACTCAAGCTGTGACATCACCCACTCTGAGCTGCGCAATACACACCCATGTTAAACGCAGAAAAGGTTGGAAAAAAAGCATAAAACAAAAACGCTGACAGTTAAAAAATTATCAAAGATATCAAAAAGCTGAATCATACAGTAATAGCTGAAGGTTTAGTCAACATTTTAAAGTTGAAATGTTGTCTCTACCTGAAAGCATGGCAAACCCTTAAGCTTTTGAAGTTTAAGCAGATTGCAAGACTTTCTTCATAGGATTCCATTCATTTATTTTTTCATAAAAAGCTTAATAATTTGAATATTTGAAAAAATTGTCAACATTTGAAAGTTTAAATGGTGTCTTTAGCTGAACGTATGCAGAACCTGTAAGGTTTTGAAGTTGAAGAGGATTTGAAGATTTTCCCCATCCAATCCCATTCATTTAAATTTTCATAAAAAGCTTAATAATTCAAAGATTTGAAAAGTCTGAAATATGAAAGGTCATAGCCATCGTGTCCTTAAAGAGCTGAACATTTTAATAGCTGAACGGTTTCTATAGCTTAATATATGAAGGAGGAGAAGAGATTCAAAATACGTAAGGAAGAAATAGAATAAGAAGTTGATTAAGTTGAATAAAGAAGAGGATAACAATAGTTGGACTGCTGAAGCATTCCAACTAATAAAGAAGACGATAACAATAGTTGGACTGCTGAAGCATTCCAACTAATTATTAAGCCCGCAGGAGAACATGAAGTGTGCTTGCTGCAGGGGTCTTTGACCCCTTGCAGCTGAAGCCACACTTAATAATATTAAAAGGACTTGGAAAGTAATCAATCATAGTATTCGAAATAAAGGCTCAAATCTGAATTTCCATGTTATTTTCTAAACAGCTCTGATTCCACTGTGGACGATAAAATAAAATTCATTACATTCGTCATATTATATATTTTGACATACATACATGAAATTTGGTCTAGCAATGTAGGAGCAGAGGGCTGTTGTGAAGCGGAACGGCTCAAGTTGGAACGGCTCTGGCCAACACACGAGTTGTGCCTTGATAACACAAAAGATATAAAAAAGATTTGACCCTGACAAGGGCATTTTGAGTGACGTAGGAGAGTCGTTACCAGCATTACCTTTTAAAACCATATATATGTGCTTTAAAAAAGTGTAATGCAGCTATCAAACTTTGTGTGGAAAAACAATATCGCACACAAATTACTACTCAAAGCAGAATCAGTCATGTCATGTGTGTGTATGGGAGAGAGAGAGGGGGATGCATAAGGGGTTGAAGGACTTGATCTACAGCAGGTTGGGTTGAGGTGAACATGAGAAGGGTCAGTAATCCAGCGTCTTGGGTTTCCTGTTAATCGCTCTTAAAGGAAGTGTTCTGAGGTTCCCACACACTCGGGACAATGAGGCCAGTCTTGGCTGTTGGAATGCTGTTAAAGCTACCTGCCACCATCATGCAGCCATGCATCCCTCTTCCACAAGTCTTCCTTCTTTTCATAATTGTTCAATGCTTCTGTACTGAGATTCTTTCACCTGTGTAGACGATTATTACTAAACTATATCGTTACATTGCAAATAATGGTTTTCTGCTGTATCAATGCTCATAATGTTAAATACACTCCTTCAATGGCATATTATTCATCTCCAGAAATTCATATTTAACATTGTTTCTTTGAGTGACTGAGAATTACTTGATATTATTTCACTTAATTGACTTCAAACATATCACATTTAGATCAGCTGTGGTCCTGGGGGTTATGCACACCTGCCCTCCATCAAGCTTTGAATGTGCAGTAAATTTAACACGTACACTTCAGGCTTCCCTTGACAAACTAGGCTGTTTCTCATTTGGGATGCTTCTGTAAGTACACATGCATGTAGTGTGCTGTGTACACGATGTACTTACTTGCGTAGTAAGTGCAGTTCAACCAGATCGTGATGTCTCATATGAAGACGGCTTGCATTCAGTGTTGATGACGATTGCCACTGCTACCTAGCTAGCAGTGCTAATGTTTGCGGAACCAAATCATTAGAGACTGCTAAATGTACCCAATTAACAATACTAATGGCTTCCATCCGACAACAGTATAATGGTACTCCACTTTCATTTGTTGGAGCAACCACAACTGTTGCTGGAACCTTCCAATATGTTTCCAAGATGGCTCCCGCTGTAGATGAGACTGAACCAGCATCCGTCATGAGCAGTGCACTCCCAGACCTGTTAGTGTATGCACTTTGCATATGTGTGAGTACAGAGGTACGTGTGAGTACAGAGGTACGCAAATTGAGACAAACCACTAGTCTTCCTTGTGGTTTGCTTCCTTATGTATAGGCCTGTCCTCCGTGTTCTCTTGTCCTCCAGGACCATCTTCTTCAGCCTGCCTGCTCTCCACCAGTCACACCGTTCCCTCTCACTTCAGTCTCTCCATTCGATACTAGCTACCCTTAATCCTCTGCCTTTGTACAATATTTGTTTAATTATTTCATAATCTTCTATTGTAGAGTCTTTGTTTGGATCTATCTGCAGAAACCGTAACACATAGTGCACGTTACAGTATCTATGTTGGTATTATCACAGTGTGAGAGTTATGGTTGCAACAGTGACTCATTTTGTTGTTGTTGTTGTTGTTGTTGTTTACAATGGTGATGTTGGTTATTGTTACAATATGTATGTCATGGCTGAGGCATCAAGGAGTACAAGGACACCAGATTAGGGGAGCCGGAGCCTTGCAGCAGATTTAACTGATGATGTGTTTTAACCCCCTTAGTCTTCATCGCACTAACTTGGGATTACTGTAGCACCCTAAGGCAAAGACAGCACCTTAATCATGCTTTTTCACAAGCCGGGCTCCGCTAAGCTAAGCTATGGCAAGCTCATTATCTCAGAGCTTTCCTTGCAGTAGGCAGACTGTGCTGGCGTACAGGCCTCGGGTGACCCTTGGAGGTCAAGGGTCAGCGTCCCTGAGTCACAAGAGGGGTCTAGTGGGCATGAGGTGCTGAGGAGGGGAGTCTATACAAGGTGTCTGACATTATGAACGTGGACTAAGAGGAACAATCGATTGCAAGGCTAACGACCCTTCTGTGATCTTGATCTATAGTTCAGCGTGAGGTATAAATGGAGAGCAGTCAGCCAGACTCATTCACTTTTAATGATGAGGATGAATAGCAACACAGCAACTCTGGGAATGAGCAAACTAAACCCAAACAATATGAAATGACTAGTATGAACAGAGCAGGGCCATGAAACCAACGGGGAAAACTACTAACTCTGAGTTCTGACCATCTCAACATGAAAGTGGACTCCATGAACTGTACTCTCCATAACTAGACAATGTATTTAAAATAGCTAACACGTACACTGTCCAGTTAATTCATGGACAGACAGGTAGACAGACAGGAGGCGTTACAATGCCTTTGACTGAATATCTCCAATTCATATGTGTGTGCAGATTTTCTACCAAACCATCTGTTAAACCCCAGATTTCGAGGCAAAAACATGCTCAAATCTCCAATATAGTACATTCACCAGAGAGGAAACAAGCAACCGAACCATTGATATGCTTGAATATTGTTATGGACTTAATAATGTGAACATGAGCGTCAGTGGAGCTGTTAGTCCTGATTCAAAGTGACACACACGCGCGCACACACGCGAACGTGCACGCGACTGTATTAACGTGCACGCACACCCGTTCGCACGCACATAGACACACACAGTCAGTTAGCTTTGTCTAACACAAAGCTAACTTTGTGTTAGCTAACTTCATGCTAGCAATCAAATTCACTTCCTCTCCACCAACAGCTGCAGCTGGTCTCTCTCTCTCTCTCTGTGTGTGTGTGTGTGTGTGTCCACAATGTTAGTAAAACAAGAATGAGTGTGAAGCTGCACTGATTAGTTAATTTGATGCACCTGTGTCATGAGTGACAGACTGAGTTTTTGCTTTGAAGATGACCTCCATAGACTTCAATGCAATCTTTTTTTTCATAAAAAGCTTAATATTTCAAGAACTTCAAAGGCAAGACGCCAAAATAAGGATACTTTCTGAGAGATAAGACTCCTGCGAATGCGTGGAGGTTGTTTGTGGGTCTGTAGGTGACACAATGTGTCTCTAGTTGAAATTTCGAAATCAGGTACGATTGTCTGTGGGAGACATTTTTGAGGGAGATTGAACATGGGAGGGAATGGAGGAAGGAGCAGGACCTCCTCTCACATATCGTCTGATTTAAACACGTCTGAATCTGTTGGATTCAAATCGACCCAAGTTTACGAAGTAAGACAATATTTCCAACGTTTTGATATATAAATTATGCCCAAAAAGTTAATATTGTGGAGTAGATGGCAAAAAGAAAAAAAGAAAATTGAGGAAATCTTGAAGTCTCTGCACTCAAGCTGTGACATCACCCACTCTGAGCTGCGCAATACACACCCATGTTAAACGCAGAAAAGGTCGGAAAAAAGCATAAAACAAAAACGCTGACAGTTAAAACACTATTAAAGAATTATAGAATAATAGCTGAAGGTTTTGTCAATATTTGAAAGTTTAAATGGTGTCTTTAGCTTAATGTATGCAGAACCTGTAAGCTTTTGAAGTTGAAGAGGATTTGAAGATTTTCCCCATCCGCTCCCATTCATTTTAATTTTCATAAAAAGCTTAATAATTCAAAAAGTTGAATAAATAAACATATGAAGAGATATAGCGATCGTGTCCTTAAGTAGCTGAATATTTTAATAGTTGAACGGTTTCTGTAGCTGAATATATGAAGGAGCTTAAGAGGTCCAAAATACGTACGGAAGAAATAGAAGAATAACTAGAAATTGCATTTCCTGCTGAAAATGCGTTGGAATGCTAAAAGCTGAAGCTTAAAGCTGAAATATTTGAAAATATAGCTGAATATAGCTTAAAATAGCGGAATATAGCTGAAAATAGCTGAAGCTTAAAGATGAAATATTTGAAAAGATAGCTGAATATAGATGAAAATAGCAGAATATAGCGGCATATAGCTGAATTTAGCTGAAAATAGCTGAATATACAGAAAAGGCAAACTACCTACTGAAAAGTGTTGAAGCCAAAAAGCATTTAACTGAACTGCTGAAAAACCTTGTTGTTTAAATGTATTATTGGAAAGGTTGGAAGCAAAACTGTATCATCTAAATAAATCAAGAGATGAATTATAATCCAAGAAAGGAGAGAGAGAGGGGTGGAGAGAGAGACAGATAGAGATGGAGAGAGAGGGAGAGTAGTTGAAATAACGGTAGTATGAATAGAAGTAGTAGTAGTATTTGTAGTAATAGCAGCAGTAGTAGTAGTAGTAGTAGTCATACTAATAGCTGTAGTAGTAATAGTTATAGCAGTAGTAGTAGTAGTAGTAGTAGTAGTATTAGTTGCAGTAGTAGGAGTAGTGGTAGTTGTAGGAGTAGCGGTAGTAGTATTAATCGAAATATTAGCAGCAGTAGTCAAACTATTAGTAACAACAGTAAGGATTTAATTCAACAATCCTCATTTGAGCTTTATGTTAAGATACAGTTAAATCATGGGGCTTTTATTTTGAAAGGGATGACAGAAAGACAGACAGGTAGACAGACAGGACGAGGCCTCACAATGCCTTTGACTGAATATCTCCAAGTCATAATGTGTGTGCAGATTGTCTACAAAACCATCTGTTAAACACCAGATTTCAAGGTAAAAACATGCTTGAATCACCAAAAATAGTACATACAACAGAGAGGAATGACTCTTCTGAACGCACTGATATGCTTGATATTTTTCTGGTGTTTATAATGTGAACGTGAGCGTCAGAGGAACTGTTGCTCCCATGTCTGTATTTAAATTGACATACACACGCGCGCACACACGTGACCGTATTACCACGTGCACGCGCGCGGCCGTTCGTGCGCATGTGCGGCCGTTCACGCGCACATAGACACACAGTCAGTGAGCTTAGTCCAACACAAAGCTAACTTCATGCTAGCAATCAAATTCACTTCCTCCACCAACAGCTGCTGTGTGTGTGTGTGTGTGTGTGTGTGTGTGTGTGTGTGTGTGTGTGTGTGTGTGTGTGTGTGTGTGTGTGTGTCCACAAGGTTGTTAAAACAAGAATGAGTGTGAAGCTGCAGTGATTAGTTAACTTGAAGCACCTGTGTCATGAGTGAGACTGAGTTTTCGCTTTGAAGATGAGGCCCATTGACTTCAATGCATTATTTTTTTTCATAAAAAGCTTAATATTTCAAGAACTTCAAAGGCAAGACGCGAAAATAAGGATACTTTCTGAGAGATAAGACTCTTGCGAACGTGTGGAGGTTGTTTGTGGGTCTCTAGGTTACACGATGTGTCTCTAGTTTCAATTTCGAAATCAGGTACGACCGTCAGGGGGAGACATTTTTGAGGGAGATTTAACATGGCGGTGAATGGAGGAAGGAGGGTGACTCCCTCTCACATATCGTCTGATTTAAACACGTCTGAATCTGTTGGATTCAAATCGACACAATTTTACGAAGTAAGACAAGATTTACAACGTTTTGATGTATAAATTATGCCCAAAAAGTAAGCATTGTGGAGTAGATGGCAAAAAGCAAATACTTTTTAAAGCTTAAATATTTTTCTGTCAGCACTGTAGCTGTGACATCACCCACTCTGAGCTGCGCAATACACACCCATGTTAAACGCAGAAAAGGTCGGAAAAAAAGCCTAAAACTAAAACGCTGACAGTTAAAAAATTATTAAAGATATCAAAAATACCTGAAGCATTCCAACTAATAAGTTGAATAAAGAAGAGGATAACAATAATTGGACTGCTGAAGCATTCCAACTAATAAAGAAGAGGATAACAATAGTTGGACTGCTGAAGCATTCCAACTAATAAAGAAGAGGATAACAATAGTTGGACTGCTGAAGCATCTCGGGGTCTTGTTCACGAGTGAGGGTAAGGTGGAGCGTGAGATCGATAGGCGGATCGGTGCGGCTGCAGCAGTAAAACAGGCGCTGTACCGGTCCGTCTTGGTGAAGAGGAGCTGAGCCGGAAGGCAAAGCTCTCCATTTACTGGTCGGTCTACGTTCCAACCCTCACCTATGGTCACGAACTCTGGGTCGTGACCGAAAGAACGAGGTCTCGGATACAAGCGGCCGAAATGAGCTTCCTCCGTGGGGTGGCTGGGCTCAGCCTTAGAGATAGGGTAAGGAGCTCGGACATCAGGAGGGAGCTTGGAGTCGAGTCGCTGCTCCTTCGTGTCGAAAGGAGTCAGCTGAGGTGGTTCGGGCATCTAGTCAGGATGCCTCCTGGACGCCTCCCATTAGAGGTTTTCCAGGCACGTCCAACTGGTAGGAGGCCCCGGGGAAGACCGAGGACACGCTGGAGGGATTATATCTCCCGGCTGGCCTTGGAACGCCTCGGGGTCCCCCAGGATGAGCTGGAAAGTGTTGCGGGTGAGAGGGAAGCCTGGGTCGGCCTGCTGAACCTGCTGCCACCGCGACCTGACCCCAGATAAGCCGCCGAAAATGAATGGATGGATGGATGATGAAAGTGATTCTGATTGAACACATGCTTGTGTCCAAGTCAAGTATTTCAAAAATACAATGTATGTAAAATCTTACAAATAACTTTAGATGATGGGAAATTATAGCTACATCATCAAAATGTATCGGACGGTCAGTTACCACCGTGTCCTCCCTTTTCAGAAAACAGTCGACTATGTTATTGAATATTTGACTACTTCTGTAATTAGCATGTGCTGTATGCACACCCACATAGTACATGTATGTGTGCGAGTGTATAAAGTATTTATATTGACAACTACATCACAGCTTACCTCTGTAGCCAGCCTCTGTTCTCCTGGTCCCAGCATCCTCTGCTTTCTGGACTGCTGCTGCTGGTCAGATCCACTGTCCCCACACAGAGGAAATGGAGGCCCTGGTCCAAGTTGGTTTAAGTTGCCAACTTGCCATCTTCAAAAACAACTAGGCCTCTTCTAGGCTTCACTTTGATGACTAGGCCCATGTAGGCTTTTACAGGCTCTTGGACGTGAGCAACTAATCTTTCTAACAACAAAAGCTTTATCAGCTAGTAGTACATATAGTGATTTACATGATTTTTGTAATGCTGTCTGTGAACCTCTGGACAAGTCCTTTAATGAAGACCGGGTCGATGTTCCTCTTCTGCAGCTGGTTGAAGAGCACGTCCACATTTGGCATGATCTTGTGGAACAATGCCAGAAAAAAACAAAAAGTTTCGTCTTCAAGCATCCTTGCAAAGCCCCCGGCCTCTCTGACAGTTGGTGGATCAAAGTTCCCAGAGTCTCTGATGGTCTGGAAACACTTCAGGAGATCATCCTTGTGCTCGTACACAAGTTCCACCGTGTTGTGGAGGCTCAAGGAAGTCTATGTGCCTGGTCCAGCACGGCTGTTCGCTTGGGTGACCTGGAGAAGAAGGCAGAGACGTAGTGAGCGTTGTCTATACATCCAATATCTTACGCTGCACTCCGCCGGTAGCTCCCCTCATTACCGCGGCCCCATCATACGCTTGGGCGATAAGTTTGTCTTTTTGTCCGTTTGCCAGTATGGTACTCAGCCTCTCCTTCAGCGCTGTAGCGATGGTGTCAGCGGTCGCGTTCTGGAGGGTTATGTACTCGAAAAAACGCTCTTGTACGTTACCGTTAGCATCGATGTAGCGTAGCATGAGCACCAGCTGGCAGTGGGTGGAAATGTCCGTTGTCTCATCCGCTTGAATGCCGATAAAATCAGCGTTCTTCACTTCCTCCAGAATGTAATCCCGTACAACCGACAGCATGAAGTCCAGCAGCTCGTTCTGTACGTGCCTTTAAAAGCGCTGGCTGTCTCCAGGTGCTCCTCCAGCACTCCGTCGAGGGACGCAACAAAATCCACGAGTCCCTTGAAAATGTTGTCCGAGGAGTGAGTCTCGTCATGCCCACGCAAAGCCAGCTCAAAAGCCCCACAAAACTTTACACAATCAATTATTTGGGATAAAACGTGCCAGTTTTTATCCACCTCCTCGTTGTGTTTCTTTACCGCAAGCCTGTGTCCTTCGTCCAGCTGGATAGCGATGTTCACTTTGCCGAATATGGCTAGCTTCATGGAGTTATCTATGTGCATCCTGGTGTTCTCATGTCTTTTTAATTTTTCCGACAAGTGTTTCATGTCCCTTACTCCCGTATCTGTTCATGTTGGATCTGACCCCGTCGATTTAAAAAGCACGCATGGAAAGCAAAATACAGCGTTAGCATGACTGCATCCAGCTAGCCAAGCTTTCCTCATGTACCAGTCTCTACAGGAGCTTTGCATGTGCTGCTTCCCTTTCACGCCCATCTGTTGTCTTATGCTGAGTTCAGGAGGCTGATCTGGGCCCAGTTGTTTCACCTGAAGTTTTTCCGTCAAAGTTCTTCTCTCAAACGGGGTCTTGGAGGAGAGATTTGATTTAGTTAGGGTTGAGTCTTCTTGCAAGAGTAACGCTTGTGCTGGGATGTTCCATTGTGATGTCGTTAAAAAGGTGCCTCGAGAGACGAGAACATGAGAACACAAGAGACAAGAACACAATAGATGAGAACGAGACACGAGCCCTGACGAGAACGAAAGACCAGAATGCGCACCGTGAGGCGAGATGAGAATAGCCCCGCGGTGAGTCTTTTTTAGGGCGCTGATTGGCTGAATTGTATGTCACTCATTTACAGTCAGGTCCATAAATATTTGGACATTGACACATTTTTCATTATTTTGGCTCTGTACACCACAACAATGGAGTTGAAATCAAGATGTGCTTTAAGTGCAGACTGTCAGCTTTAATTTGAGGGTATTTACATCCAAATCAGGTGAACGGTGTAGGAACTACAACAAATTCAAATGTGGCCACCCCGTTTTTATGGGACCAAAAGTAATTGGACAATTTAATATAATCATAAATCTAATTGTCACTTTTAATACTTTGTTGAAAATCCTTTGCAGTCAATGACAGCCTGAAGTCTGGATTCCATAGACATCACCAGACGCTGGGTTTCATCCCTGGTGATGCTCTGCAGGCCTCTAATGCAACCGTCTTCAGTTCCTGCTGGTTCTTGGGGCATTTTCCCTTCAGTTTGGTCTTCAGCAAGTGAAATGCATGCTCAATTGGATTCAGGTCAGGTGATTGACTTCGCCATTGCAGAACATTCCACTTCTTTGCCTTAAAAAACTACTTTCGCAGTATGCTTCGGGTCATTGTTCATCTGCACTGTGAAGCGCCGTCCAATGAGTTCTGAAGCATATGGCTGAATATGAGCAGATAATATTACCCAAAACACTTCCGAATTCATCCTGCTGCTTTTGTCAGCAGTCACATCATCAATAAATACAAGGGAACCAGTTCCATTGGCAGCCATACATGCCCACGCCATAACACTACCTCCACCATGCTTCACTGATGAGGTGGTATGCTTTGGATCATGAGCAGTTCCTTTCCTTCTCCATACTCTTCTCTTCCCATCATTCTGGTACAAGTTTATCTTTGTCTCATCTATTCAATTCAATTCAGTTTATTTTATACAGCCCAACATCACAAATACAAGTTTGCCTCGGAGGGCTTTACAATCTGTACACATAACAGCCCTGTCCCGGGACCTCACATCGGATCAGGAAAAACTCCCCTAAAAAGATAGTAAAAACCCTTTCACAGGGAAAAAGGGGAAGAAACCTGAGGGAGAGCAACAGAGGAGGATCCCTCTCCCGGGATGGACAGAAGCAATAGATGTCATGTGGCCAGAATGAATAACGTAACGGAGTTACAGCACATTCAATGAATATGACAGAAATTATTCATATAATGAGTAGTAGGCATGGTCCATGATCCAGATAATCCACGATCCATGAAGCAGAAAGAGGTAGAGAGGAGGGGGGGGGGGGGCGCATCAGCAGGGCCATGGCAGCAGGCAGGTCCGGTTCCAGCATTCTGGATCAACTGGAGAGATCCAAGGGACTTACCGGAGCAGCCTGATAATACGGAGTTACAGTAATCCAGTCTTGAAGTCACAAATGCGTGGATCAATGTTTCTGCATCGTTTTGAGACAGGATGTGCCGGATCTTTGAGATGTTCCGTAGGTGAAAAAAGGCTGTCCATAGGATGTTCTTCCAGAACTGTACAGGCTCTTTTAGATGTTTTTTGGCAAACTCTAATCTGGTCTTCCTGTTTTTGAGGCTCACCAATGGTTTACATCTTGTGGTGAACCCTCTGTATTTACTCTGGTGAAGTCTTCTCTTGATTGTCGACTTTGACACAGATACACCTACCTCCTGGAGAGTGTTCTTGATCTGGCCAACTGTTGTTTGTCCAAGGGGTTTTTCTTCACCAGGGAAATGATTCTTCTGTCATCCACCAGTTGTCTTCCGTGGTCTTCCGGGTCTTTTGGTGTTGCTGAGCTCACCAAGGAGTTTTTTAAGGCAAAGAAGTGGAATGTTCTGCAATGGCCAAGTCAATCACCTTTTTTTTCATTTCAACTCCATTGTTGTGGTGTACAGAGCCAACATAATGAAAAATGTGTCAATGTCCAAATATTTATGGACCTGACTGTATATCTTTAATCAGTGATTGGCTAAACTGCTTATTAGATCCGTCTTTCTTGGGTCAAATGGACCTGGCCCCAGCACGTGCACTAGCAGTAGAGACGTGCACTAGCAGCAGAGACGTGCACGTGAGCACCTGAGACGTGCATGTGAGCAGCTGAGACGTGCACTAGCAGAGAGGATAAGCAGGAAAAGCATATATTTTGCGCAGATATCCTATTTTACAACTATTACTGGGTATATTCCATAGCACAAAAAATATTGACAATTTGTGTAATTTATTAATATTATTATAATTTGAATAATTGATACTATTTAAAAATAATAATAATTGGTGGCTCAAGGTGGGGCCAGGCCCTGTGGCCCTCTATTGGCCGCCGCCCGCCACTGCTTGTAAGATGTAGTTTTTAGCAAGGAACATTTTTAATAAATCCAATACGACATTTCATGTTAAAATCCAAACCGGGAGTTTTAGGATCTCTGACCTTCTCTCTACTCAGGAAAGTTGGCAGGATTTCAACTTCTGTCTCAAGCTCTTATTTTTCACATTTACAGCCACACGAAAAGATCCAAATGTTGCCAGATAAGACGCTTTTATTCTTCATGGTGAGTGGTTTTAGATGACATTTAACATATTTACCAAACAATGCTCTACCGAGACGTTTGGTGAATACATCTTTCAATCAATCAACTCAGGCCTGGGGCTCAGTGTGCAAATAGGAGTGTGTATAGACACCTATATGTTAGGATCTTTATGGTCATTCCTCATGCTGCTTCAAAGGAGACCTTGATGATAGGAAATAAATAATTGGGTAACTGCAGTCGAACCACAAAGCACAGACACAAAACAACCCACCAAGCAGGATCAGCACTGGATAATTCCCAGAAGCAGTAGATGGTTCACCTTTCTCTGAAAGTATCAACAAACACACGGCTGATTGACCCTAACCTGCGTTTACACACACACACACACACACACACACACACACACACACACACACACACACACACACACACACACACACGCTTGTGCCTCTAGGACACACCATATGTGACCTCTGTGGTCCCTCTAACCTGGTGACTGGGAAGTACAACGTTCAGTTGGAGGCAACCTAGACAGGCATAAATAAACACTAGTGGCCCCTTTAACAGAAACACACACACACACAGGTAGATGGTTTCCGCTGGTGGTTTCCTTCAGTTGGAGCAGGGGTCGGGCAGGTCAGAGGGAAGTTGGAATAAATGGTGCTTCTCAGATTGTGAACTGAGATAATTCAATTGCAGGAATGCAATCATGCTTGCTGTTTGAAAATGTTACAGGTCAGATTCATGGACTGGAACTGACACTAACATTTAAAAAGGCGCCTTATGTGACACATATGATTGCCTTCGATGTTTTAACTTAATATAAGGATATGTGTTTATAACAGTTTATATAACCCTTGACAACCTGTTTTAAATAAGTCTACCTAATTTACAAAATGTTATTCATTTTTGTAAAGCCCCTTTCTAGGGACAACAAGTTGTTAATAGTAAGCTCTCTACTATGAGCTCTCTAGTGGGGTAATATGGTACTATAACCTCTCGTGGGGTCAAATCAAGACTGGAAAGATGTTTTTATTTTGAAAAATGACCGGATACATCCGTCTGTGCATTACCTCAGACGGAACATCTTGACACATGTCAGGAGGTTACGTGATAGTTACCCTAAGAATGAAACTTGTGTAGCCGGTGTTCTGGATTACAACCAAGGCAGAATATCCTGAGATCGCCAAAAAAGCTCTGAAAACCTGCTACTATTTACAACATCCGGTCTGTGAAGGGTTATAAGTTAAGGAGTAGACTGGACATAAAGGTTTAAGTTACGGAGTAGATGGACCGAGATGGGACCAGGGCCCCATTCCTCATACCTGGTTAAACAATGTCTATCTAATGTCCTATTATCCAGTTTAAATTACTACTTGCAGGAGATGATCATGGACGCATATGAGGAATTTAAGTCCATAATCATGGCAAAGTCTAATGGTGCAATCAGATCCAAAGCGTAGCGAATATTCGCAACACTTCTGTTGTGAACGCAGCATAACGCTGCCTCTGATGGCTAGACATAAGCGTCGCAAAATATCAGACAAGTTAAATGCGTAAGTGTTGGGAAAATGTATCGGCTAATTTTAAATGCCTCATCACCCAAATTAATCAGATTATATTTATTTAAATGTGCCTGCTGGCAGTAATATACAACTTAATATATACTTATGAGGATATATGTACTGTATGCACGTATGTATTATGTACTATATTTGTGTATATTCATGTATGTGTAGATTACTATATAACTAGGAGTTTGAATATGTGTAGGGGTGCATCAGTATGTATGTATTATTCATGATCAGAAATTCAATCTATTGAAGCAGTGTGTGATTCTCTCTATTATTATCATGAGTCCACCTTAATTATTTTCTACAATAATGATATGTATGGTGTACTAATAACACTGTCATATAATTATGAGTGCTTTCAACACATCCATAAGTTTCTTAAGCGCTAAATAAACTTAAGAACAGCGCGGCATGCAGCGGCTTTCCCGATGTTCTCCACATCACAGACACTGTACAAACATGTACCAGTCGCTAAAAAGCTCAAGGCTGCGTTTTTGGCTTCAGGAAACTGTGCAGAATCTGGTTGGTTAATTTAAAGTGCACGCCTCCCAATCACTTGATGGAGTAATCGCAGGGAGAATTAGAGACTTTATGAATGAAAAAGAGTGTAAAGAGTGTCTTCCTGACTTCATTTCCACATGCTCTATCAGCCTCTTTCAGGTCATTGTTTTGGTTTATAAACTCTCCTGAAAGAGGAAATTAATGCTTGTGATTCGTTCCAACATAGAGGAGCATTTAGCAACTAAAGAGACGGACATTTTCCTTAACCTTTTAAGCTCCACAATTGACCTTAGTACCTTAAAGTTCCCAAAACGTCCGGAGAGTTTTTTCATTTTACGCGATCTTACGTTTCCGGGTCCAGCGGTCCTCCTGTTTGGTTGGAACCACGTCAGACAGCACCGGCGGAGCCTACTGAAGAGAACACATCCGGGCATGCCTATGGGGAATGTAGTTTTCTCATAAAACATTTAACTTTTCCATTTCTGAACCGATTTACACTTTTTTTTCTATAAAAAAGATCTGGGTTCTTTAGGGCCTGTTCTTTCCAAAAAGGTGTTATTAGTATGTGGGACCTTGGAAAGAGTCTGAAAGCACACATTTTGAACATGTCAGAAACCGCTCGAAAAGCATTTTCGGCCAATGATTTTTTTTTATATATAAATTTTTTTCACAAAGAAATTCTGAAAAAAATTATATAAAATAATAAAGTATTATAACTAATTTGGGGTTCATACCCCCCTTGAACTACTTGAACACGGTGAACCTCGAAAAAAGACCCTACATAGGGTGAGTGGGGCTTAAAATGGAGAACATTGGCTGGACACAAACACAAAAGCTTAATGTTGCTCTGGATGTGTAAAACATGTTCATAATAACAAGTTTTAAAACTGATTATCAGGCAATGTCATGTTTACAGCTTGCTGCACTGCCCCAAAGCGGAGGAATGAGTCACTTTAAATAGGTTTGTTCTGTGTTGACTGAAGGTGGCTCAACACATCCGTTCTACCTGTCAGGATAGACATGAGTAATGTCTTGTGCACACATGTCCAGTGTTGGATTCATATTAGACTGTCGTCACAGGTTTGTCTTTAGATGTCGGTGTTATTTGATTCCAGGCTGCAATGAAAGTTCAGCTATGGTGCTTCTGCTGTCAGACCAAGTTTCCTTTGAATTTCTTTTGCAAGTGAACCAAATGCATAATGATGTTGAGACGTGTGGCACATGTGTTGAAACGTAGTTTACATCTCATGTACATGGACATTCATTGAAGTGAAATTGATACAGAGTGTTGCTTCAGCAGTTCACTCTTTCTAATAATAATAATACATTGATTTTATATAGCGCTTTTCTGAATACTCAAAGATGCTTTACATAGGAATCATTCACCCACTGATGAGAGGAGCTACCATGCAAGGTGCCACATCAGGACTAGCTAACATTCATACACCGTAGGTGCAGCTACGGGAGCAATTTAGGGTTAAGTGTCTTGCTCAAGGACACATCGACTTGGGCTAGCGGAGCCGGGGATTGAACTGCCGATCCTCTGATTGGAGGACGACCCCTGCTCACCACTGAGCCACGGTGTTCTGAAAAGACTGGCTTTCCCCTGAGCTCCTGCTGTCTGTATCAGCAGCATATTGACTTGAACAGTATCAGAGAAGTCAAACCAAGGACGTTATTTCCCACCCCCAGTGTGCAAAACAGCAGCTTCATGTCTGACGTCTTTGACTTTCTTTTACCGTTGTGCTGCAAAGTTAACGCTGTGCCTTACATCTAACAGGCTGGGACTTCATGGATTCTACCTGCTTTTAGAAGGTGAGGTACATCTTCACTTTACTTTTTCTTCTTACAAGCTACATACATTTGAATAATATTCATGGTTATAATAATGACAGTTACAACATTTAAAGACATAGGGACACACTTCATCTTAAGAGGTATTTCAGAATGTTAAAGATCCTACTGGAGAGTTGTATTGCCTAACTAAATCATGTTAATTTATTTATCATTTTGAAGGTACAAATGGTGTGGTGTTGTTCATTTTGTTTTCCAGATTCACTAATCTCTTGATCAAGAACGACTTGGTGATTTGTTCTTCCCATGAAGAGGCCAGTCTAGCTGTTCTATATATGTCCTACCAAATATATTGTCAATCAAATGTGAAGTATCAACTGTTTATTAACAGTATATGGTTGCAGCACGAGTGACAATGTTGATGGAACGTGTTCAGCCAGAACCATCAAACCCAACCAGTGCGGTTCCACCGCAGCGTACTGAGGACTGCAGCTCGGCTCTCTGGTTCTTCTGCTCCGTCATCTGAAGACACTCAAACACTCAAACACTCCGATCATGTGATCTCAGGTCCAAGTTGACAAACTGTCCAATGGTTTGCTCTTTCTAAGGCGTCGAAAAGCTAGGAAGTAGACCTTGAGTCATGTTGTTCGACCCACTCATTTCAAAATCTAGATTGAGCTTCTTATGTATGCTAAATTAAAACATTTAAAAATATTATCGTAAATGCATCACAACCACAATAAAGTAAAACACAATCATTTAGTTACAAGTTGTGCCAATGTATGCTTCAGCCTGTGTGATGTTGATGATGACTTTGTAGTTGTAGCTCCAGCAAACAAGGGTCAGGCCATCATTTCCATTTCTAAACACTACATATCACAACTTAATGGACAATATGCCATCAGATGCTTCTCAGCAGCACCACCTGCAGGTCAACCCTCGCTCTCCACTCTGGGTAGCAGAGCTGTCAGCATGGGTAGTCCACCCATCAGCATGATGTGAGGAGTAATGCAGCGGGCCGCCTGTAGGGGCTGCTAGCAGAGCTGCTGAATATGTTGCAGTCAAACCCAAACATCAGAATGTTCCCAAAGACATTTCAGGGGAATATTCTTGAATATATTCTACTCATATGGACACTACTACCTTGGTGCACAGCATCAGTGCACAGTATGGACATGTTGATGGACTGGCTGGAGTTTGGGCATTAACTGATGCCCCAAATGTGAATAAAGTGAGTTTTAGTGCGTCCCTGCCTACCCTGTAGTTTAAAGTCACCGTTGTTGGCCTGCTGCTACATTTGCTGTCTGGCTCTGGTATTTATGTGCACTTCTCTCTTTATGTTAGCCTTTCAGCACACAACACACTGCTCTGCACCCGCCTGCAGAGCAGTACAGTAGAGGGGCGACAGAAGGAGATGTGAGGCGATAGCCCCCTTTTTTTCAGGGCAGAAAAAGACCCCAATTGTGTCTGAGCGCCCTCCTCTCCCTCGCCTCGCATGCCTCTGGAAGGGCAAAGAAAAGAGAGAAAGAGATTCAGAGAAAGGGAGAGGGAAGGAGGGAAGGCTGGTTCGCTGTGCAGCTGCTCTTGCAGAGGCCTTTGGATTACATCAGAGTGCTGAGAAGAAAGGAATGAGAGGAGAGGGAGAGGAGAGGGGGAGGAGAGGGGGGCGCCCACCGGAGGGTGTGAGGCACACTCCACAAATCAGACCTCTTTTTACCGCTCTCTCTCTCCTGGTCCCTCGCTCTCTGTGTCTCTCTATCAAGGGTTGTAGTGGAGCGGCCCTCCACAGAGCTCTCATTGTTATTGACTGAGGAGGACACACACACACACACACACACACACACACACACACACACACACACACACACACACACACACACACACACACACTCTCACACACACACTCTCACACACACACACGCGCGCACGCACACACGCACTCACACACACACACACGTGCACACACGCACACATACACTTACACACACATACACTTACACACACATACACAAACACACACACACATACACTTACACAAACACACACACACACACTTACACACACAAACACACACACACACACACTCTCACACACAAACACGCACACACACGCACACACGTGCACACGTGCACACACACACACACAGGGAGGAAGTAGTGACATACGTTTTCTCATGTTACTGTAATTGATTAGCTTCTGGTCTCCATTCCTTTTCCAACTCAATCTTTCATTTCCATTTTTGACATTTGAAGCATACACTGGACATCATGAGCCTCTCCTCGTTGGGAAGGCTTCCGACTACATGTGGAAACCTGGCTGCAGCAATTTGCTTCTATTCAACTATAAGTACAATAATATCCTGTATGATATTATCATAATGTCTCAGGGCATGTTCTGAATGTCCCGACTTAAAGGCAAAACACCTGGCATTATAGAGAGCGGCGGAATGCGATGAATCGTACAGATAGCGTTGCCCTCTCTTCATGTACAGGCCTTTAAGTCACATCATGAAGAACAGCTCCTCCTCCAAGCATTGTTGCGTACGCATGGAAAGCGAACAGAGGTAGTTGGGTAAAGAAGCTGTTGAACAAAGTTACACAAATTGTCAGACGTAGCGTCCCCAACTTCATAAAAGTACGGGGGAAATGTTAGAGAATCAGGCAACAGCTTTCCAAATTGATGAGAGGTCTGGCTGTGATGTTGGTGATGAGGTCTGGCTGTGATGTTGGTGATGAGGTCTGGATGTTGGTGATGAGGTCTGGCTCTGATGTTGGTGATGAGGTTTTCAATTTTCAATTCAGTTTATTTTATATAGCCCAACATCACAAATACAAGTTTGCCTTGGAGGGCTTTACAATCTGTACACATAACATCCCTGTCCCGGGACCTCACATCGGATCAGGAAAAACTCCCCTAAAAAGATAGTAAAAACCCTTTCACAGGGAAAAAAGGGAAGAAACCTGAGGGAGAGCAACAGAGGAGGATCCCTCTCCCCGGATGGACAGAAGCAATAGATGTCATGTGGCCAGAATAAATAGCATAGTTACAGCACATTCAATGAATATGACAGAAATTATTCATATAATGAGTAGTAGACATGGTCCATGATCCAGATAATCCACGATCCATGAAGCAGAAGGCGGTAGAGAGGAGGGGGGGGGGGGGGCATCAGCAGGGCCATGGCAGCAGGCAGGACCGGTTCCAGGCCGGTTCCATCAGCAGGGCCATGGCAGCAGGCAGGACCGGTTCCAGGCCGGTTCCATCAGCAGGGCCATGGAAGCAGGCAGGACCGGTTCCAGGCAGCCATGAATCCATGGCAGGCGGCAGGACCGGGGGCAGGGCCCGGGGCAGGACCGGTTCCAGGCAGCCATGAATCCATGGAAAAAGAAAGTAGAGTTAGTAATGTGCATTGAAGAGACAATAGTTTATCCAGATGGAGAGAAAGAAGAGGAGAGGAGGAGTGAAAGAGGAAGAGAAGCGAAAGAGGAAGAGAAGAGGAGCTCAGTGTATCCTAAGATGTCCCCCAGCAGTCTAGGCCTATAGCAGCATATCTAGGGGCTGGACCAGGGCAAACCTGAGCCAGCCCTAACTATAAGCCTGAAACAGCCCTAACTATAAGCGCTATCAAAGAGGAAAGTCTTAAGTCTACTCTTAAATGAGGTGACCGTGCCTGCCCCCCGGACTGAAAGTGGAAGCTGATTCCACAGAAGAGGAGCCCGATAACTGAAAGGTCTAGCCCCCAACCTACACTATGAGCTCTTTAAGATATGATGGTGCATCACCAGTTAAGGCTTTATAGGTGAGGAGAAGGATTTTAAATATGAATCTCGATCTTACAGGAAGCCAGTGGAGAGCAGCTAGTACAGGAGTAATGTGATCTCTCTTCCGAGTCCTCGTTAGTACACGAGCTGCAGCATTCTGGATCAGCTGAAGAGACCCAAGGGACTTTCCGGAGCAGCCTGATAATACGGAGTTACAGTAATCCAGTCTTGAAGTAACAAATGCGTGGATCAATGTTTCTGCATCACTTTGAGACAGGATGTGCCGGATCTTTGAGATGTTCCGTAGGTGAAAAAAGGCAGTCCTTGAGATCTGTTTCACGTGGGAGCCAAAGGACAGGTCCTGGTCAAAAATAACTCCGAGATTCCTTACTGTGGTGGTGGATGCCAGAGCGATGCCATCCAGGGAAACCATATCGTCAGATAGTTGATTTCTGAGGTGTTCTGGGCCGAGTAGAATGACTTCAGTCTTGTCCGAGTTCAGCAGCAGGAAGTTGCAGGTCATCCAGGTCTTGATGTCTTTAAGACACGCTTGAAGCTACCTGGTGGATTTCATCTGGCTTGATTGACAGATATAGTTGAGTATCATCGGCATAACAGTGAAAGTTTATGGAGTGTTTTCTGATAATATTCCCTAAAGGAAGCATATATAAGGTGAATAAAATTGGTCCAAGCACAGAACCTTGTGGAACTCCATGACGAACACCGGTGGTCGTCGAGGCCTCATCGTTTACAAATACAAACTGAGATCTATCTGATAAATACGACTTAAACCAGCTTAATGCTGTACCTTTAATACCAATCGACTGGTCTAGTCTCTGTAATAAGATGTCATGGTCAATGGTGTCAAATGCTGCACTAAGGTCTAACAGGACAAGTACAGAGACAAGTCCCCTATCTGATGCAACTAGAAGGTCATTAGTAATTGTCACTAGTGCTGTCTCTGTGCTATGATGCGTTCTAAATCCTGACTGAAACTCCTCAAATAAACTATTGTTATGTAAAAAGTCACACAACTGATTTGCGACTACCTTCTCCAGTATCTTAGAGAGGAAGGGAAGGTTAGAGATAGGTCTGTAGTTAGCCAACACCTCTGGATCCAGGGTGGGCTTTTTAAGAAGAGGTTTAATTACAGCTACTTTAAAAGACTGTGGTACATGACCCATTAGTAAAGACCCATTTATAATATCTAGTAGAGAGGTGCTAATTAAAGGTAAAACTTCCTTAAACAGCTTAGTCGGAACAGGGTCTAGGAGACTGGTAGAAGATTTAGAAGTAGAAACCACTGAAGACAGTTGGTCGAGGTTGATGGTAAAAAATCCATCCAGACGCACAACAGGGCCCACAGCCTCCTCCATGGTCATCCCACCTGAGGAAGGACCGGCAGTAGTCGATGGCAGGAGATCACCGATCCTGTCTCTAATAGCCAGAATCTTACCATTGAAGAAGTTCATAAAGTCATTACTACTGAGGTCTATAGGAATACATAGTGGTGTTAACCCTTATGAGGTTATTTTCTATAACTCCTCTTTTGGTTACTTTTGATTTAATTAATTTAAGTGGCCGTGGGACAGACACAGTCTCTATAGAGTTAAAGGTGGGCAGCTTCCCTAAAGAAAATGCAGGAGATGCAGAGAAGGGTGTAAGACTACAACTCTGCTTCTGCTTCCTGGTCTGTCATGCACGAGGTCGACCAATAAACTTGGTCATTTCCAGAAAGGAGATCCGCTCCATCCAAAGTGGGATGGATGCCGTCACCCCTAATCAGACCTGGGTTTCCCCGGAAAGACCGCCAGTTATCTACGAAGCCCACATTGTTTGCTGGACACCACCGTGACAACCAATGGTGGAAAGTTGACATGCGGCTATACATCTCATCAGTCACCGTGTTTGGGACCGGGCCAGAGAAGACTACGGAGTCCGCCATTGTTTTGGCGTAAGCACACACCGACTCCACGCCGATTTTAGTGACTTCCGAGTGGCGAAGTCGGGAGTCATTAAAGCCGACGTATATTACAATCTTACTGTATTTACGTTTGTCTTTAGCCAACAGTTTTAAATAGGACTCAACGTCGCCCGCCCTGGCCCCAGAAATACATTTGACTGTGGTCCCTGGTTTCGCGATCTTCACGTTTCTAACAATTGAGCTCCCGACAACCAAGGTTGGTTTCCCAGTGCCGCTGAGTGGCGAGAGGCTAGAAACGGGAAGAGGCTGGCGGTGTCCAGAGGACTGCTTAGATCCCGGCTTCTGCCTCCCTCGTACAGTCACCCAGTCCCTCGGCTGCTCGGGGGCTGCCGGGGAACAGTTAACGTTATCAGAAGCTAAAGCTAGTTGGTCCGCACCGACTATGGGAGTTGGGATGGCTAACGTAGCTAACGTCTGAGCTTCAATGGTGCGGAGCCGTGCATCTAACCCACTGAGACCTGCCTCCAACCTAGCAAATAAACTACACTTCGTACATGTACCGTTATCATTAAAGAAGGCAGGGGAATAGCTATACATGTGACACGCTGAGCAGGAGAGAGCAGAAGAGGGAGAGGAGGAAGACATCACTAGCTGCTAGTGAGGTAGCTAACGACTAGCAGAACAAACAAAGTGAAAACAGGACAGTTAGATGCAGGCGGTGAGCCGCTAAAATAAGAAGAGAGTTGAGTGTTTAGATGTGAAAGATGTACAACAGGTGATCAGGCGCTTGTACTGGAGAATATCACACAATTAGCTCTGTTTAGCTGGAGCTGAGACAAGTACGTTATCAACACACACGGTGGAACCGGAAGTGACGCAATACGCTTACCGTCGGAAGTGACGTGCTCCTTAGCAAGTCTTAGCAGGTCTGGCTCTGATGTTGGTGATGAGGTCTGGATGTTGGTGATGAGGTCTGGCTGTGATGTTGGTGATAAGGTCTGGCTGTGATGTAGGTGATGAGGTCTGGCTGTGATGTTGGTGATAAGGTCTGGCTGTGATGTTGGTGATGAGGTCTGGATGTTGGTGATGAGGTCTGGCTGTGATGTTGGTGATGAGGTCTGGCTGTGATGTTGGTGATGAGGTCTGGCTGTGATGTTGGTGATGAGGTCTGGCTCTGATGTTGGTGATGAGGTCTGGATGTTGATGATGAGGTCTGGCTCAGTCGGTCTGTTCATCCCAAAGGTGTTGGGTGGGGTAAAGGTCAGGGCAGCTCAGTGCTTCCAAATGAACTGGAGACAGTGTTTGTTAGCCTTCCTTTGTCAGGCTGTGTCAGGTTGCCAGGTCTCTTGACCATCAGGTCATGTTTGGCCCCAAATAATGGAAAACCCAGTTTACGTACTTTTTAAACACTAGCATTTGCTTTTCATTGGGTCAAGGTAACATGTTCTGCTTTGTATTTCAGATGGATAACAGAAGAACTATTACTCTTCAGTCAGAAGTCAGTTTAGTCTTCACTTTGGGTCCTCGTTGTAAGCAGTGCAGTGTCTTTACTCTAAAGCCGGTTAGAGGTTGTAACCCATGTGCTGGAGAAAGATCAGCAGGCAGTGCACTGCAGCAGGACAAACGGGTGTTACTCCACCTTCACACCTGGAACCACTAAAGACACGTTTGCCTTTAGATGACATGTTTGAAGCCGACTGAATGAGTCCTGAGATGTTTGTTCTGATTAACTCTTGTGTGTGTTGTAGGTTGGACTATGTTCTCTGGGACTCTGGTGCTGCTGCTGGTCCTCGTCATGTGTAGGCGGGTCCTGTGGCATGGAATATGCATCCTTATTGGTCAGAAATGGTTCAAGAAGCCGTCGAGGACCAGAGGAGTTGCCAATAGAAGACAGCCTGGAAAAGTGACAAATGAATAAATAATGCAACATTCATCTTTACATTGTTGATAGAAACATTTACTCGACACCTGGTGGTAAAATCATTGATCAGGACATCTATTCTTCCAGGAGTCAGAATCACAACATGGTATACAGATTACACTTCCTAGACTGCTCACAGAATGAGAGAAGGACTACCTTCTTAAACACATATGTTTATCAATACACAGAGGGCCACATGACGTCTTCATGGCTCCATCATGAGCCACTGCCTCTCATCCGATAGCTTGGCTGGTCAGGGCCAAAGCCACAAGGCTATGAGCTATACTGTTCCTAAACAAAGACATACTGATACTTTAGTCTCCTGACTCTATCAGATGACCAGCCAAGGATGTGTAAGTATTTAACATGAGAGTGAGAGTTCAATCAGAAGTCACTGGCTTTATTAATAATACAACTAACTAATGGACCTTCTAAATGATTCTGAAGGTAACATTAAAACAGTACTAATCAAGAGTAAATATGTTTTTCTTCTAACAATTGTCTATCGCATGCTTCTTTGATTGAGACAAGCAAACAGACCATAAACATATTTTAATGTAAAAAAACAAACAATGTATAAATAAATCTGTCTTTGGAATGTTTTTGAAGTTGGGAACTTTTTAATGCAGTGAGGAGATGTTTGGACATTTAGTGGTCTTTTGTAGTATTGCATCTTCCTTTTTCTTTGGTCTTTTACTTGCTGTATTGCAAACAATGAAAACCTTCCGACACATTCACAATCAAGTGCATTTTCAAGTCAACCTGAGATAGATGGCAGAAACCCCCTAAGCTCTCTGCTCTCTGGAGGACTGTGCCTGAGCCTCTGATCAACCATGCTGCCACATTAGTAATCTTCAACAGGTGGAAAGGACCAAACCAACAGCCAGTTTGTGTTTAATTGTCCTGAAGAGCAAAGGACAAGCTTCCTGTTGATGACGTCATTGTTTAAAACTTAATTAGGCAGCAACTTCTGTAAGAAAAATACGCAAATGTATCTGTTCACTGCAAAATGGTATCAAAAGGGAACAATATCTGTCCTAATAGTTTGTAACTCTCTCCTGATGAGCAGATGCAACAGATAGATGTTAACACATGATTGCGCTCGCTTGACTTGCTGGTTCTTGCCTAGGTTCATTGCGATGAATCGGCTGAGGTAATATTTTACTACTGAAATATATCCCTCTGTTATTTGTTTCTGGCACTGAAGAACCAAGAACAGAACCAAGAACACACTGAAGAACCAAGAACAGCATTCGTTTCATTTCGCTCTCCAACATGTCGCTTATTGTTCTGATTGGGGACTGAGTGACATTTTTATGGGAAGAGGTTACAGAGAGAAAAGCTGTATTCCCAGCAGGCACAGAACCTGTTTTCTTTCAGCCTCATGTTTGAGTTTGGTTTTGTATAACTCTTGGATCTGAGATTGGAGATATGGGATTCCCCTGACTGAAAATACAAATCATCCTAAATCCATATCCAGATCTGAATCTTGAGCCTTTGCTTATCATCTGACCTTCAAGTATCCTCGCCTCCTCCTATGATCCTGGACAATGAGGAGGCGCCTGTAAAGAGAACAGACAAGTATGAGTTTCTATAGGTTCACAACAAACTAACACCATGGCATCGTCATGTCCAATGTGCTCTGAGAAAGATTGTGAAAAGATCAAAGCCCTCTGAGGCACATTTGTGATGTTGGGCAATATCAAATAAATGTAATGTAATTGAATTAAATCCACAGAAAACATCAAAAGTTCAACATGTGGGACGTATGCTTATGAGAAAAACACCCCACTCTCGTGTGTGTGTTGAGTACAGAGCTGCAGCCAGGAGGTAGTTAGCCTAGCTTAGCATAAGAACTAAAATAAGGATAAAAATACAGCAAGACTTTCTCCAAAAATACTTTTGTTGAAAAAGCATTCTGCTGTAAGTCTTTATGCTAAGCTAGTAAATAAAGGGCACACAACAAAGCAAACCAAAAAAATCACATGTTATTTAATAATTCATCTCTAAAAATGTAATTTATTGAAATAAAGCTTTCCCACATTGTCCATGTTTTTATATGGACATGTACTTCCGCAGAGTATTACAATCTATGGCAGTTATAACGGGACTGTGCAGTATAGTTTTACACTTTTTTGTGTTGGACCAACAGGTATGGATGAGGAGATGTGTTTGGAATGTGGTGGACAGATGTCAACATAAAGGCTGTGGGCCCAGGAGGAGGAGGAGGGAGAGAGAATGGCCTCGGCTCTTTGAAAGTGAGTTTCCTTCCGTGCAGCTAGAGATTAGCAGGCCCTTCAATGCTAATGGCCGCTACAAATGGCCATAAATAAGACTTGGAGGACAGAGAGGAGGTTAGCTTAAAACAGGACTGACGCTGTATTATTTGTATCTGCATTGTAGTCCAACCTTTTCTCTTGAGATTCACTCTTTTCTGCTGTAGCTTCTCCCTCTCTCTCTTGTGATGTGGTGACTTTCACGTACAATCCTAAACACACATGACTTCACAGAACTCATCTTGTAAAGCACCAACACTTCAGCTCATTAGCTCCAGTCGACGGAGCCGAAATGCACTCAGGAGAACAACTCGTACCCGTCTCTCAGAAGGCCTGTGATTGGTTGCAGTAGCAGTTCAGTAGTGAGGGGGCAGGGCCTCGTTGAGTCTGTGGATCTGGCTTCTGTTCGCTTTCCCAAACAGCGGTCCTTGAAGATAGAGGAAGGTTTACTTGTTTGCAGTTTTAGGGCGTTGGGTATAACATCAGATGATGTAAAACATGTTAACCCTAATGTTTTGTTTGGGGTCTTGGAGACCACTTCAAAATCATACTCATTCATAGTTTAAAAGAAAATGCAGAAAATTGCTTCTGTTTTTGTCCGAGCTACATACATACGTGGAATGCTGCTTTATGCCAGTGGAGGCTGTTAACAGGACTTTAAACGCATTAAATCTCCAGTCACTAATATGTATATGATTCTTAATATGCATATCTGTCGGCAGGCGTCAGACTCCTTTGGGATGAAGCTGACCCAAACTACACATTGTGGGTACATTTATCTTCTTGCATTGATCAGATAACATATCAAACAATACATTGTTTTCTTTTGTGATGCTTTAATGTTTTCAGGCCCAGTTTTTAGCAACAGTGAGTCACATCAGTCCTGTTCTACGTATTGGGACAGAATGAGGTCCATAGGTAAGGACAGACAGAAGTAAATTAAGAAAATACATGTTTCATTCAGCAATTATTGTTATATTCTTTTACACATACAGCAATGTTGGTTTACACAAACAATCAGGAAATACTCATAACTAGGGGATAAAGGTCCTGGGGTGTCCTCCGAGGAACATATGTAATTTGTGATTATGGACGATAGAAAATAAACTGATTTGAATTGAATGCACAGAGAATGGTACCAGTATTGTTGTTTGGTGATTTATTTGGATCTAAAAATGTCAGTTTAAGGCTGAAATGTAAATTATTGATCAGATATTATAGCTGTGTCTGAACAGATACACTTTAGCATGACCAGTTTACCATCACTGATGTGAGACAGGTATGACTTCATTGTGTTATTTACAAACAGCCCTACATATCAACACACACACATATTTTCTCAGTGCCTTCTTGATGTATTTGAGGAGATTCCTCAGATGCCTCTGGCTGGACTGTCAGTGGACTCTTTATCTGAGCGTGTGTACGTGACATTACATTTAGCTGATGCTTTTATCCAAAGCGACTTACATTTTTGCTCTATACACCGTAGACACAGCAACAGGGAACAATTAGGGGTTAAGTGTCTTGCTCAGGGACACTTCGACGTGTGAGCTATGGGGGGACTGGGGATCGAACCGGCTACCTTGTGGTTGCGGGACGACCACTCGTCCCCCTGAGCTACAGCCGCCCCGTATGTGTGCATGTGTGTGTGCGTGTGTATGTTTGCGTGTGTGTGTGTATGTATGTATGTGTGTGTGTGTCTGTGTGTGTGTGTATGTGTGTATGTGTATGTGTGTGCGTGTGCATCTGTGTGTTGGGTGAATGTTGTTGGGTGAAGGTTGTTGGGTGAATGTTGTTGGGTGAAGGTTGTTGGGTGAATGTTGTTGTTGGGTGAAAGTTGTTAGGTGAAGGTTGTTGGGTGAATGTTGTTGTTGGGTGAAGGTTGTTGGGTGAAGGTTGTTGTTGGTTGAAGGTTGTTGGTTGAAGGTTGTTGGGTGAAGGTTGTTGGGTGAAGGTTGTTGTTGGGTGAAAGTTGTTAGGTGAAGGTTGTTGGGTGAATGTTGTTGTTGGGTGAAGGTTGTTGTGTGAAGGTTGTTGTAGGAGCGGTCGGTAAATTAACGCGCATTTTCGTAGTGTCACTTCAAATCATTTTATTGTATAACAGAAAATAAATGAAAACTCCTCTTGAACAGAAAAAAACCCCGCTTTGTATCTAAATGAGTTTCAAAAGGTCAATATCTTAATGCGTTCTGATAATACCGTCTTCATGCGGTTCTCATAATATGATAATATGATCTTTCCTTAATACGGTTAAAAATAGGTTCCCCTTCTGCTCTCTAAACAAAACCACAGAAGAAAGAAGAGAGAAAAGGTTAAACTAAAGTCCTTTCAGGGGTCAAGTAAGTAAAGGCAAAGGGACCCGTCTCATCAGGTCATGTCTTGTAGAAGGCACAGCTTTGTGATGGGTGCCAAGGTGCCATTTTGTGTCCTGATCTTGACCCAACGTACATGTCTTCTTTTGTCGGGGAAGATTTCGGTGATTCTGCCCATGGGCCAGGAGTTACGTGGGGAGCTATGTCTCCATGCTTTAGATTATTTTTGATCTTATTCCATTACTGTGTCTCTTGTAGCAATGGGAGGTACTCTCGTGTCCAGCGTTTCCAGAAGAGATCAGCTATATACTGGGTCTGTTTCCATCTTTTTCTGGAATAGGTATCACTTTTGTCGAAGAGTCCTGGTGGAAGAGTCGGTATTCGCTTCATTTGAAGCAGGTGGTTAGGCGTCAGAGGTTCTGGATCTTTCACATCCTGAGATAAGACTGTGATGGGCCGGTCATTCATGATTGCCTCTTCACATAGAGCTGTTTGGATCATCCAGGGTCTGTTCTCTTGTAATGGAGTAGAGGATCTTTTTGATTATCCGGATAAGACACTCCCACACACCTCCGTGATGAGGACCATACGGTGGTTTGAATGTCCATTTGATACCTTCAGCGTGCATCGACTGCTGGATCTTGCTGAGGTCAAGGTGGGTAAGTGCTTCTCGAAGCTCCCGTTCTGTCCCAATGAAATTTGTACCGTTGTCAGAAACAATCTCCTTCACTTGGCCTCGTCAGAAGTGCAGAAATGCAGGAGCTTGTATCCATTGAGTAGGCCATCTCCATGTGTACGGCTCTGCATGTGAGGCACGTAAACAATTCAATTCAATTTAATTTTTCAATTCAATTTTTTCAATTCAGTTTATTTTATATAGCCCAACATCACAAATACAAGTTTGCCTCGGAGGGCTTTACAATCTGTACACATAACATCCCTGTCCCGGGACCTCACATCGGATCAGGAAAAACTCCCCTAAAAAGATAGTAAAAACCCTTTCACAGGGAAAAAAGGGAAGAAACCTGAGGGAGAGCAACAGAGGAGGATCCCTCTCCCCGGATGGACAGAAGCAATAGATGTCATGTGGCCAGAATGAATAGCGTAGTTACAGCACATTCAATGAATTATTCATATAATGAGTATGGTCCTGTAGCGTGAACGGTGGTCTTGCCAAGGGAAGAGGTGGGGAAGGGGGGGGGGTTTGGTTAGGAAAGGCAAGACCTCGCACCTAACTCGGTGGCACTCCGTCGGCTAATTATCCTAGTGATCCCGGAGGAAATAATGATCCTCATCCGATATTGGAATAACGCCTTCGGTCTTTTATCTCACCCCGTGCTAAATCGTTAGGTTTTTGTGTTATTTTCAAAATAAGTTATAGGTTTTGTCGAGGGTGTTTTACAGCTTGCGCTCGAGGTCCCCTGCGGTGGGCTGTAACTCCTCTCAACCCTTATCAAGCGAGTACGTATATCGTCTATACCTTCTCTCTACCTATTTTGACACCATCTCATCATTATGACAAACACTGCAAAAGTCTTCACCCAAATATACTTACCTTAAGTTTCTTTGGTAGATTCAGTCGTCACTTCTGTATCTCACGGTGGATGGACAGGGAAAGAGGGTTTAAATTGTTTTAAAGAACCAGAATCCTTGGTTTGGTTTCAGTCCCTTACGAATGGTAAGGCCGAGTTTTATTTTAAGACTACCTTACATACAAAAAATTCAATTCAATCAAACAGTTTAAAAGTCACAAGTAACTAAGAGAAAGGGTTAAGTTCAGAGCTGGTGAATAAACACCTATTCTCTCTTCTATCCTCCTGCACAGAAAATACCAGGCACCCCCCTCCTGATAGTAGAAGTTTCTTCCAGACTCTAAAGCTGGAGACCTGTCCCAACCCTTAAGGGCTGGGACAGGTCCAATCAGATTTTTGTCCTTAACTAGTAAAGATGCATATTAAGTCCAGTTTTCTCAGAATCTGGTGCAATCCCTTTTAAGCCTGAGATCTGGTGAAAAACCACCTCTTCTCTCTTCTCTCCTCCTGCACAGAAATGCCAGGCACCCAAAAAAAACATGTATTCCTACCCCCTCTTTTAAACACCAGAGTACATAAGTCATGCTGTCACCAGAGTTGGACAGAGGAGGTTTTACTTGCATGCTCTTTAACAGAGAGAACATTTAACACATCTCATTCAAAAAGAGTATATAACATAGCAACTTATAGCGTCCTATGCATTTGATGTGGTCTAATCACAAACTATAATTGAAATAAAAACCAAACATTATATATATGTTCAAATGTTTACATAGAAAAAGAAAATGATTATACATTTATAATAGTTAGACTTTTTTACTTTCATTACTTTCCTCGATCACTCAACAGTCCATGATCCAGATAATCCACGGTCCATGAAGCAGAAGGGGGTAGAGAGGAGGGGGGGGCATCAGCAAGGCCATGGCAGCAGGTAGGATCGGTTCCAGGCCGACTTCATCAGCAGGGCCACGGCAGCAGGCAGGACCGGTTCCATCAGCGTTGTTAGGTAAATATTGTTGTTGGGTGAAGGTTCTTCTGTGAATGTTGTTGTTGTTGGGTGAAGGTTGTTGGGTGAATGTTGTTGGGTGAGTGTTGTTGTTGGGTGAAGGTTGTTGGGTGAATGTTGTTGTTGGGTGAAGGTTGTTGGGTGAAGATTGTTGTTGGGTGAATGTTGTTGGGTGAAGGTTGTTCTTGTGTGAAGGTTGTTGGGTGAATGTGGTGGGTGAATGTTGTTGTTGGGTGAAGGTTGTTGGGTGAATGTTGTTGGGTGAAGGTTGTTGTTGTTGGGTGAAGGTTCTTGGGTGAATGTTGTTGGGTGAAGGTTGTTGGGTAAATATTGTTGTTGGGTGAAGGTTGTTGGGTAAATATTGTTGTTGGGTGAAGGTTCTTGGGTGAATGTTTTTGTTTGGTGAAGGTTGTTGGGTGAAGATTATTGTTGGGTGAATGTTGTTGGGTGAATATTGTTGGGTGAAGGTTATTGGGTGAAGGTTGTTGGGTGATGGCTGTTGTTGGGTGAAGGTTGTTGGGTAAATATTGTTCTCGGGTGAATGTTGTTGTTGGGTGAAGGTTGTTGTTGGTTGAAGGTTGTTGGGTGAATGTTGTTGTTGGGTGAAGGTTATTGGGTGAAGGTTGTTGGGTGAATGTTGTTGGGTCATGGTTGTTGTTGGGTGAAGGTTGTTGTTGGGTTAATTTGTTGTTGGGTGAATGTTGTTGGGTGAAGTTGTTGTTTGGTGAAGGTTGTTGTTGGGTGAAGGTTGTTGGGTGAAGGTTGTTGTTGGGTGAAGGTTGTTGGGTGAGGGTTGTTGTTGGGTGAATGTTGTTGTTGGGTGAAGGTTGTTGTTAGGTGAAGGTTGTTGTGTGAAGGTTGTTGGGTGAGGGTTTTTGTTGGGTGATGGTTGTTGTTGGGTGAAGGTTGTTGGGTGAAGGTTGTTGGGTGAGGGTTGTTATTGGGTGATGGTTGTTGTTGGGTGAAGTTGGTGTTGGGTGAAGTTGTTGTTTGGTGAAGGTTGTTGGTTGAAGTTTGTTGGGTGAATTTTGTTGGGTGAAGGTTGTTGGGTGAATGTTGTTGTTGGGTGAAGGTTGTTGTGTGAATGTTGTTGGGTGAAGGTTGTTGGTTGAAGGTTTTTGGGTGAATGTTGTTGGTTGAATGTTGTTGGGTGAAGGTTGTTGGTTGAAGGTTGTTGGTTGAATGTTGTTTGATGAAGGTTGTTGGTTGAAGGTTGTTGGGTGAATGTTGTTGGGTGAAGGTTGTTGGGTGAATGTTGTTGTTGGGTGAAGGTTGTTGTGTGAATGTTGTTGTTAGGTGAAGGTTGTTGGGTGAATTGTGTTGTGTGATGGTTGTTGGGTGAATGTTGTTGTTGGGTGAAGGTTGTTGTGTGAATGTTGTTGGGTGAAGGTTGTTGGTTGAATGTTGTTGGGTGAAGGTTGTTGGTTGAAGGTTGTTGGTTGAATGTTGTTTGGTGAAGGTTGTTGGGTGAATGTTGTTGTTGGGTGAAGGTTGTTGTGTGAATGTTGTTGGGTGAAGGTTGTTGGTTGAAGGTTTTTGGGTGAAGGTTGTTGGTTGAATGTTGTTGGGTGAAGGTTGTTGGTTGAAGGTTGTTGGTTGAATGTTGTTTGGTGAAGGTTGTTGTTCGGTGAAGGTTGTTGGGTGAATGTTGTTGTGTGAAGGTTGTTGTTGGGTGAAGGTTGTTTTGGTGAATGTTGTTGTTGGGTGAAGGTTGTTGGGTGAAGGTTGTTGTTGGGTGAAGATTGTTGTGTGAATGTTGTTGGGTGAAGGTTGTTGGTTGAATGTTGTTGGTTGAATGTTGTTGGGTGAAGGTTGTTGGTTGAAGGTTGTTGGTTGAATGTTGTTTGATGAAGGTTGTTGGTTGAAGGTTGTTGGGTGAATGTTGTTGGGTGAAGGTTGTTGGGTGAATGTTGTTGTTGGGTGAAGATTGTTGTTCGGTGAAGGTTGTTGGGTGAATGTTGTTGTGTGAAGGTTGTTGTTGGGTGAAGGTTGTTTTGGTGAATGTTGTTGTTGGGTGAAGGTTGTTGGGTGAAGGTTGTTGTTGGGTGAAGATTGTTGTTGGGTGAATGTTGTTATTGGGTGAAGGTTGTTGTTGGGTGAAGGTTGTTGGGTGAATATTGTTGTTGGGTGAATGTTGTTGTTGGGTGAAGGTTGTTGGGTGAATGTTGTTGTTGGGTGAAGGTTGTTGTTGGGTGAAGATTGTTGTTGGGTGAAGGTTGTTGGGTGAATGTTGTTGTTGGGTGAAGGTTGTTGGGTGAAGATTGTTGTTGGGTGAATGTTGTTGTGTGAAGGTTGTTGTTGGGTGAAAGTTGTTGGGTGAAGGTTGTTGTTGTTGTTGGGTGAAGGTTGTTGGGTAAATATTGTTGTTGGGTGAAGGTTGTTGGGTAAATATTGTTGTTGGGTGAAGGTTCTTGGGTGAATGTTTTTGTTTGGTGAAGGTTGTTGGGTGAAGATTATTGTTGGGTGAATGTTGTTGGGTGAATATTGTTGGGTGAAGATTGTTGTTGGGTGAAGGTTGTTGGGTGAAGGTTATTGGGTGAAGGTTGTTGTTGGGTGAAGGTTGTTGGGTAAATATTGTTCTTGGGTGAATGTTGTTGTTGGGTGAAGGTTGTTTTGGGTTAATTTGTTGTTGGGTGAATGTTGTTGGGTGAAGGTTGTTGTTGGGTGAAATATTTTCACCCAACAACAACCCAACGGTAAATATTGTTCTTGGGTGAATGTTTTTGTTGGGTGAAGGTTGTTGTTGGGTTAATTTGTTGTTGGGTGAAGGTTGTTGTTGGGTGAAGGTTGTTGTGTGAAGGTTGATGTGTGAAGGTTGTTGGGCGAAGGTTGTTGTTGGGTGAAGGTTGTTGTTGTTGGGTGAAGGTTGTTCGGTGAGGGTTGTTGTTGTGTGATGGTTGTTGTTTGGTGAGGGTTGTTGTTGGGTGAATGTTGTTGTTGGGTGAAGGTTGTTGTTGTGTGAAGTTGGTGTTGGGTGAAGATGTTGTTTGGTGAAGGTTGTTGTTGGGTGAAGGTTGTTGGGTGAGGATTTTTGTTGGGTGAAGGTTGTTGTGTGAATGTTGTTGGGTGAAGGTTGTTGGTTGAAGGTTTTTGGATGAAGGTTGTTGGTTGAATGTTGTTGGGTGAAGGTTGTTGGTTGAATGTTGTTTGGTGAAGGTTGTTGGGTGAATGTTGTTGTTGGGTGAAGGTTGTTGTGTGAATGTTGTTGGATGAAGGTTGTTGGTTGAAGGTTGTTGGTTGAATGTTGTTTGGTGAAGGTTGTTGGTTGAAGGTTGTTGGGTGAAGGTTGTTGGTTGAAGGTTTTTGGGTGAAGGTTGTTGGTTGAAGGTTGTTGGGTGAAGGTTGTTGGTTGAATGTTGTTGGGTGAAGGTTGTTCGTTGAATGTTGTTGGGTGAATGTTGTTGGGTGAAGGTTGTTGGGTGAATGTTGTTGTTGGGTGAAGGTTGTTGTGTGAATGTTGTTGTTGTGTGAATGTTGTTGGGTGAATTGTGTTGTGTGAAGGTTGTTGGGTGAATGTTGTTGTTGGATGAAGGTTGTTGGGTGAAGGTTGTTGTGTGAATGTTCTTGTTGTGTGAATGTTGTTGTTGGGTGAAGATTGTTGTTGGGTGAAGGTTGTTGTGTGAATGTTCTTGTTGTGTGAATGTTGTTGTTGGGTGAAGATTGTTGTTGGGTGAAGGTTGTTGTGTGAATGTTCTTGTTGTGTGAATGTTGTTGTTTGGTGAAGGTTGTTGTTGGGTGAAGGTTGTGTTGGGTGAAGGAGAGGAGAGAACAAATGAAGTTGAAAACAGCCTCGAAACATGAAGGAACTGGGCCCTATTTTTCGTACCTGGCTTACTGCGTTAGCGGGCTAATTGTCAGGATAAGATGACGTAGGTCAGGCTTATTCAGTTTCTCGAAGCAAGCTTAGCTAAATCACCATAGCAACACAGCCAAAAATGTAAACCTGCTCCCGCGCAGGCTAACTGAAATTCACTGGATAAGCTGGCCACTCCCACCGGACAAAAAAGGCAGCTCACTTCCTCATTGATGAAGGAGCGATATTAGTTATATTAGTTTTATTGGGAGAGAGTTCTTTGAGATCGCCAAGATCCGTCCTTTACGTCATCATGACTTCCTGTACGCGGCACAATAGATTCTGCCGTCAATGAATCATTTATTTACGAGAGCTTCTCGAGCCGCGGACACTGATCACCACACGGCGCAGCTGCATGCCGCGCTGTTCTTACGTTTATTTAGCGCTTAAGAAACTTATGGATGTGTTGAAAGCACTCATAATTATATGACAGTGTTATTAGTACACCATACATATCATTATTGTAGAACATGATTAACTCAAATGAACAGTTAAACAGACTCTTCATCTGCACTATCTGCACTTTTTTGTTGTTTACTACTGTCTTTAATGTCCTTTTTATATTTTTTATATTTATCTTGTATATTGTGTGTGAAAAAAAGTACAAAGAGCCAGTGAAACCGGAGTCAAATTCCATGTATCTGCAAATTTATATGGCCATTAAAGCTGATTCTGAGGTGGACTCATGATAAGAAGACAGAGAATCACACACAATTTATTTTCACTGCTTCAATTGATTGAATTTCTGATTATGAATAATACATATATACTGATCCGCCCATACACATATTCAAACTCCTAGTTATATAGAAATATACACATACATGTATATACATATAGTACATGATTCATACGCGCATACAGTACATATATCCTCATAAGTATATATTTATTCGTAAATATAATCTGATTGATCTGGGTGATGAAGCACTTAAAATTTGCGGATACATTTTCCCAACACTGACATTTAACTTGTCTGATATATTTGCGGCGCTTATGTCTCGCAGCGGGCGATGTTAAGCTGCGTTCACGGCAACAATGTTACAAAAACGTTGGAATATTCACAACGCGTTTGCTGTGAATGATTAAGGTTATGACTTCCTCATATGTCTTCATGATCATCTCCTGCTTCTCATCGGAGAAATAAAAAGAGGTTCCTCTGAGTTTTTTTTGCTATTGTACTGTTAGAAGATCGTGGTGTCAGTGCTCGATTATTATCCCTTCTGGAGAGGAACGGACACGCGCATTTATCCAGAGGATTGACGTCTGGCTAGAATTAACGAGACCGTTTCAGCGCGGATCAGCCGTGAAGAAACCCAGATAGCCTGATGTCAATCATCTCGCTAATTTAAGATGGAGATTAGGACATTTGCCTGACTTTGTTTAGCCAGGTACGAAAAATAGGGCCCTGTTCTCACCAGGTGAATTAAAGCAATCTTCAAAGAACCATATTTCAATATGTTTTGCCTTCGCGTTGTCATCCAGTAAGTGAGGCTTTTTAAGGAGCACTATAAAACAAATGATCCTTAATGGGACCACCTTGGAAGGCAGGACCCCTGTATCCCTTCTTTTGACCTGCAATGACCACTTTCCTCACTTCCCCTGGCCAATTGAAGCAGAGAAGTTGGGGCATAAAATGCTAAAATGTCTCCCAGTGAGAGGACCTTGATGGTTTATAAGCAGCGTCTCGCCTTTCATTTGAGAACAGGCAGTGGAAGCCCTCTTGTGTGAGGAATGTATTCTTTGTGGTCCCATGGCCCTCATTTACAGCTTATGGAGTGGCACAGTTCATTTACTGTGTTAGTTGTTCAACACTTATGAAGGGTCAGAGAAAGCCTTATGGCATCAATTGCCATGATAACACAGATTCACCCAAATGTGTTCCCAGTAGTAACCTGGGACAATGCAATCTAAATATTTCTGGATTGAATTCGATGGCTGACATTTTGTGCCTTGATCAATAATTTTTTGCTTTGTTGACTGGGTTGTAGAAGTCAACATTCTAGTTAGCAGCTCTGTGAGCCGATACTTAGACACAGTGGTGCCTTGAGCTGAATGCTAACATCAGCATTCTCACATGCTTATGACGACAATGCTAATGCTAATGTTTAGCAAGTGAATGTCAGCATCATAGTGTACAATGACCTGATGATGTAGCTGTTTTTTCTTTCATGTGACACTTTGTATGATGCCGTCTTGGCCTGGACTCTCTAGAAAAGGAGATTACGAATCTCAATGGGAAATATTTCAGATAAAATAAAAGTTAAATAAATAAATTAACTAAATATGGTAGATATTTGTGGCAAGGTGCTGGTCTGGAGGCCTCCTGGTTCAGGATGTGTGTTTACAAGAGGAAAAACAACAACAACAACAACAACAACAGGGATATGATTGAAGGTTTGCAATAGAGGTTAGAGAGAGGGATGAAAGTGTGTTCACAATCCTTATGTGAGATGATTTTATTATTGTTAATTAAGCGGTCCAGTCTGGCGTGTAGAAACCAAACAAAGAACATTATGTACCATTACATCTTGACCTGTTCTTGTATCTGTGGGGGAAGCAGGCGGTAACCCCCGGTTCTAAAAAGGGGTAAGGGTGGGAAATCACCAGAGGTCATAGAGGGGTAGATTTGTTTGTATTTTGTATTTTGTATTTTTTTTATCCTTTAATCCCACAGTGGGAAAATTATACTCTGCATGTTACCATCCTTTTTTTTGTCATTATTTTTTTTATTGGTATTAGGCATCAATCAGACATCTACAAATGCTCTTCAGACAATTGCCCTCCCTGATGATGCTCATACTACAAGGGGTGAAAAACAGAACAAACAACAAAAAGAAAACAAAAAGAAACAAAATGAAACAAAAAAAGAAAAAGAAAAAACAATGTATAACTAGGGAGCGATCTGTTTTCATTCTTATTCATTGATCCATGAAAACAAAATCAGGTCTATAGGGTGCCACGTATGCAATCCACTTTTTCCAATATCCCAAAAATTGTTCCAGTTTGTGGTTGACAGATGCGGTTATCTTCTCCATGTTGTAAATGTCCATTGTAATGTCCATCCATGTATTCAGAGTCGGACTCTCTTGTGATAACCATTTCCTGGTGAGAGTCTTTTTACTGGCCAAAAGCAGTACATTTATTAAATACTTGTCTCTTTTTGACAATGTGTCAGGTAAATATCCCAGATACATGGTCTTACTCTCCAGAGGTATCTCACCTTCAAACATGTTCTGTAGGGCGGTGTGTATCCCTCTCCAATAGTCTGTGATAGCAGGGCAATCCCAGAAAATATGGTAATGGTTTGCATTTTGATTCCCACATCCTCTCCAGCAAACGGGAGGGTGTAATAAAATACCGTATCACATTTTTCCACCCAAACTCTCTCCGTGTCTGTGATCTGGTACACTTCCATTGAACTTGACATATTACTGTCCATTCTTCCTCCGATATAGTTATTCCTCCCTCCTTCTCCCATTTTGTTTTAATATAAGAGGTTGAATGGGTTTTAAAATCCATCAGACATTTATATATACATGAGATGATTTTACTGCCTATATCTGAGTTATATGCTTTTTTAAACAGTTCTATCAGATATGTACTATTTGTCGTATTTTTCATCTTCGTATTCACGAAGTGTCGCATCTGCAAGTATCGATAGAAGTCCTGTTTTTCTCGTGAATGTTTCTCTTTAAGAGCTTCAAAACTTAGCAGTGTGCCTCCTTTCATTATTTTGCATATGGCTGTTATTCCTGTAGCTGTCCAATCCCTAAATCTAGTATCTAATTTATTCGGTGTGAAGTCGGAATCATATGCACACCATTTCAGTTACAATATCTCCCTCTAATTTGTGTTCTCTTATAATGGTTTTCCATACTTCAAGAGTCCACTTCAACCATGGGTTATCAGTAGTATTTATGTGACTTTGTAGGTTGCGATCAGCTAGGATTGCCTGTATGGGGGTGGAGGTTATTTTCTCTTCAATGTTTTTCAATTGAGCCTTATACGATGGGTTGCACCAGCATATTACAGCTCTCATCTGTGCCGCCAAATAATAATCCCTAAGAGACGGTAGGCCCCATCCTCCCTTTTCTTTAGGTAGTTGTAAGGTTTTGAGACGGACCCTGGGTCTTTTACCTGTCCAAATATATCTAGATAACATCTTGTCCCATTCATGAAATTGTTTTTGCTTAATCTCTGTAGGCAGAGTTTGAAATAGATAGAGTAGTCTGGGCAGTACATTCATTTTAATGGATTCAATCCTCGCAGTGAAATTTAGGAAAGGAGTTAAGTTCCATCTTTCTATGTCTTCCTTAATTTTTCTTATTAGTGGATCATAGTTATATTCTGCAAGTTTTGTAAGATCTTTTGTAATATCGATGCCCAGATATTTGAAGGATGTTGTTTGCCATGCAAGGGGATATTTGTTTTCAATTTCTCTTGGTGGGCTATAGTTATATGAGAGTAACTGGGTTTTACCCACGTTAATCTTATACCCTGATAGTTTACCATACTGTTCAAATGACTGCATCAGTTTAGGTAGAGAGTATGTTGGTTGCTCCAGGTAGCTCAAGATGTCATCTGCGTAACAGGCCAATTTGTGCTCTATACCTTTAATAGTAATTCCTTTAATATCTTCATTTTGTCTGATATATTGAGCTAGTGGCTCCAAATATAATGCGAAGAGTAGTGGTGACCATGCGCAGCCCTGTCTTGTACCTCTTTCTAGATTGAAACTGTTCGATAAATATCCGTTGATTTTAATCCTGGCGGTTGGATTGTCATATAATGCCTGAATCGTTTTAATAATTGTGTCATGTAGACCAAATCTGTGAAGGACTCTATAAAGGAAAGTCCAGTTAACGGAGTCAAAAGCCTTTTCAGCATCCACACTTATCACTATTGCTTCTATCTTATTTTTTTGTATATGATCCATAATGTGTATTGTCCTTCGTGTATTATCTTGTGTTTGGCGTTGTTGTATAAACCCTGTCTGATCATTATGTATCAGCATGGGTAAAAACCCCTCTAAACTTCTTCCCATGATGGAAGTGAATAATCTATAATCTATATTTAGGACCGATATTGGTCTAAATGATCCACACTCCATTTTATCCTTGCCTTCTTTCGGTATAGCAGAGATTATTGCTTCTTTCCAGCTGGGTGGCGTTTGCGCCTGTTTTAAAGCCCAGTTCAGTGTGGGAAGTATCACAGGGATCAGCTCATTTTTTAATTCCTTGTACCACTCTGCCGTGTAACCATCTGATCCTGGAGACTTACTTAATTTTAACCTGCTAATTGCTGATCCTAGTTCCTCTTGAGTTATATCTGCCGTCATACTTCTATTTTGATATTCATTTAAAGTGGGCAGCTTTAGAGACTTCAAATAGCTATCAATTTGGGTTATATCTCCCCCCGGAACTTTAGAATATAGATTTTTGTAAAATGCTTCAAAGGCTTCCTGAATTTCACTTAGTCGATGTTTTATCCCTTTTGTTCTTGGATCCCTAATTCTGTGGATTGTGGTTTCTGCCATCTTCTTTTTCAATTTCCATGCTAGTATTTTCATTGATTTGGATCCACTTTCATAGTGTCTCTGTTTCAAAAACATTAAGTTTCTCTTGATTTCTTGTGTAGTCAAACTATTAATTTCGTTTCTAATTCTTCTAATTTCCCATAATGTATCTGGCGCTAAACTCAATTTGTGTTTTTTTTCTAATTCCCTTAGTTTGTTGTACAACCCCTCAAGCATTTTATTCCTTGTTTTCTTTTTATATGAGGCTATTGCTATAAGTTTTCCTCTTAGGACAGCCTTTAAAGTATCCCACAGAATGGGAGGTGAAACTTCTCCATTGTCATTGAATTCTAGGTAAAGACTAATCTCTTTCCTAATTTGTTTCTTAACATTCAGATAATTGAGTAAACTTGAGTTCAGTTTCCATGTAGTGTTCTTTGTTCTCAAGTTTAAATCAAAAGAGAGATAAATAGGTGCATGATCACTTAGGTCTATTGTCCCAATCCCACAACTGCTTATTTTATCCTTATCTTTGCCAAATGTTATAAAATAATCTATTCTTGTGTATAAGGAATGAGGGGCAGAATAATATGTGTAATCCCTTCTGTTAGGGAAAAGGTCTCTCCATATGTCAATTAGACCAACTTCCTCAAAAAGTGTATTGACTTTCTTATATAGGGACTTCCCTTCATGAGTCTTCCTGCTGGAGGAGTCTAACTTTGGCTGTAGGTGTATATTTAAGTCCCCCCCCACATATCAAAAGGCCTTCTGTTTCTGTTGTCATGATATTGGTGATTTTCTGGAAAAAACCTATACATCGCTTCCTGGGGGTGCATATATATTAAACAGAGTAACAGGATTCCCCTCTATATTCCCCCTTACCAAAATATAGCGGCCCTCCTTGTCTCCCATTTCAAATGGGTTAGGGTTAGGGTTAGGGTTAGGGGGTTAGGGTAACCCTAACCCTTTCAAAATGTAGTTTGCTTGAGATAAGAATAGCAACTCCTCTCCTATGTCCTGACTTATATGATGAGAAGAACACATTAGTGAAGCCCATTGTCTTTAGTTTTTTGTGCTCTGTGTCATTTAGATGGGTTTCCTGTAAATATGCCACATGTGCTTGTTCTTTCTTCATTTTAGATAATATTTTACTGCGTTTAATTGGATTCAAAAGCCCATTGACATTAAAAGAAATAAGTTTTACTTTGTCACTAACCATATGTGTGTGTCTGCCATTGTGTCAACACACTTATCACAACGGAACTTAACTGATCTACTCCCTGAACCAGAAAGAACAAATAAACATACATGAAAGAAAAAGGCCAATTAATACATAAGCTTGTTGCCCCCCAAAACAAACATGTTACCATCCTTAGTAATGAAGGAGCAGTGAGCTGCTGTGAAGCTCTGGGGCTTCAGTGTCTTGCTCAAGGACACTTCAACATGAAACTATGGAGAACAGGATGAACCGGCGACCTTGTTTACATAGTACAAAAGTACAAAGTACACGGCCATAAAACGTCATTAATAAAAATACTTTCATAGAAATGTTTATGTTACGCCGTTAACAGATTACGCTGCGCATGCACGACTCGCCAATTCTTGGCGTTTTGCCAAAAGCCTCCGTGAGATCTTTTCTGCTGTTGCGTCTCAAAACAGATCTAAGCATTGGATAAAAGCGTCAGCTAAATGAAATGTAATGTAATTTTTCTTTCAATATTATGAATGTATTCTCATTAAAAAATGACTTTATTCTCATAACATTACCACTTCATTCTCAGAGAATGTGTGGGATATGTTTTGAAGTGTATACATCTTGCTGAAATACATATGAGCTATTTACATCCAGAGTTTGTAAATTAATTACTGTACAATTACAACTAAACACACACAAGAGGAGTAAGTTGTAAATCATGTCTACATGTTAACTCAACAGAGTTGATCTACAGGAAAATTCATATTTGATACAGCAATACAGAATGTCAGAGAGCTTTACTGCAGTATATTACATTACATTTAGAATTGTCACCTTTCACCATTGTCACCTTGTGTTTTCCTTTCCATAAATAAATGTACATTTCCACCATAAAGTATTTGTTGATCAAAATGTACTGCAGAAGATCCCCAGACCTCCAGCTTAATATGAACAGCAGGACCCCGACTGCAGCAGGAGGAAGACTTCTTTTCCTGGTGTTTATATTTAGATTTGTCCGCGATAGCGACACAACCGTGTAGGATGCACCAACACAGCTGCACAGGTGTGAGGTTGAGTTCTGTGATTGGTGTGACCCGACAAAGGTTCATCAGTAAAGGGCAGAAGCGGTGAAGCGGAGACTCCCTGGTGAGATGTGGCTCGTGGGATTCCATCACAAGTCGGTCTCAGTTCCTGACTGTGTGTAATCTCATCCCGCAGTGAGGTCAGACAGAGGTCACACACTCGGCCTACCTGTTCCACAGACCTCTTCACCGTACAGTAAAGGGTTCTCTTTGCTTCATTCCAAATCAACGATTCTCCAGTTGTTCCTCCTTTCTCTCTGCAGCGTGGGGGTCATGCAGTGCTATAGTGAAGGCTCACAGTGTGCTGCTATTTACTGCCTCAGCCTGCATTGACATCCCTGAATGCACGCCCGGCTTAGAGCAACACCCACTAATGAATTAAGCGGGACGCTTTCATCTCAGGACATTGTGCTGCAGAAAACAGTGAAAACACTTCACCCTGATGGAGGAACACGTTTATGAAGCAATGCTTGTGGTGTGTACTACTGTGCCTTCTCGGTGAACGTGGAAAATATTAAAAACATCATTTTGTTTTTAAATATCCCAAAACCTGAAAAGTCTTTTCACACATTAAAGAAAATGTCTCCACAACAAATCTCCTTTCTCATCCAATAATTCCTCTTCCTGTTGGAATCTTAACACGTTCACTGGTTCCAGGAGCTAGCGGCGAGGTCCGCTCCACGAGGTCTGCTTCAGATCCTGGCAAGTGACCCGGACCCGCTTCTTCTTTCATGCTCCCCAGTCCCACAGAAGACAACATGTTCAGATGTTTGCATTTAGTGAATGTGTAATTATAGCATATTGTGTCTGGCAGCCTGCAATGGGCGCCTGTCCACTCGCATTAGGTTGACTTATTGTGTGAACATCTCAAGACAGAAATGGCCTGATTTTGGCCTGTGTGTGTGTGTGTGTGTGTGTGTGTGTGTGTGTGTGTGTGTGTGTGTGTGTGTGTGTGTGTGTGTGAGTTACTATGCTGAGATTTAGACACGCCTCCCTATATACATTCGTTGTAGTATTCTCAAGCGTACGTATGTAGTTATTTTTATACTTGGTTCCGGTGTGTCCGGAGCTGCAGAGATGACTGAATGTTTAAATGTGTTTTTAACAACAGATATTCTGTTTTTGGTTGTTATGGATGTGGTTTGGACTATTTTCACATGAACATGTTACACAGAGATAGTTCCATAAGTTGTGTGTGTGTGTGTGTGTGTGTGTGTGTGTGTGTGTGTGTGTGTGTGTGTGTGTGTGTGTGTGTGTGTGTGTGTGTGTGTGTGTGTGTGTTATGTGAGCTGGAACAGGCAGATATTAGCATGGTACATGATCCCTGATGAATTGAAGGCTTATCAAAGAGAAGCTGGAGGATTTATGTGTTGAGTTCCTCCCTCCTCTGAAAGCGACCTTGTCCCTCCCTGTTCCTCTACACTCCTCCATTCAGCCTCCAAAATGCCTCAGTGTAGTGCAACACTTGTAGGAAGAGGGCTAATATATGCATGCACACACACATACACACAGCGACCCACATGTGTTGCAGCGAGTATATGAACATGAGTCCCGATGTGCTGAGACATGCAAGAGAACAAACATGTCACACATCAGTGTGAGGGTTCTGTCGCATTACTTAAATAAAAGTGACTTTTAGCAGCTGGAGATGTAAAATGTTCAAATTACGTTGTTGAAGTAAACCTTTTGGAAGTACCTATATTTATGCAATCCTCCGTACAGTGTGGTCTGTTCTTCATCAAAGGCCCTATAGATGGAAAATATACAGTTTGTAAAACAATAACACTCAAATAATAGTTTTCCAAATTGGCATATTTGTTAAATAATAAGTAATAAAAACAGTAAAGAAGAAAACAGAATCCACAATAGCAGTGAATAGTGAAGCCCTTCACAAATGACCACAAATTAGAATTTCCCATGAATGAGCTGAAATGTATGTTCATTCTCAGTTGCTGTATTCTGTACAAAACTCGTAAAAAAACATTAGTTACTGACACTCATCACTCTGATGTGATCCATAATTCATACGAGCTTTCAGAGTACTTCATATGAAGAGAAGGTCCCAGCTGAGGCCTGTGTAATATTCACAGTGAATGAAGCTAAGTTGACTTTATTCTGCTCGTCGCTCTGCGTTGTGCACTTCTGCTGAACATTCCTCTGTCTCAGTACCTGTACTCTACAGTGACAATACAGTTGAATCTTATCTAAAGAAAATTGAAATTTTAATGCTGGACTTGGGCTGAACTGAAGTATTTTTACATGGTGAAAATACCACATTTACTGAAGTGAAGGATCAGATTTCTTTGAATATTTAAATGCTGGTGATTGATTAAACAAGTTAGACTAGCTTCAAGCACTTATAAAGTTAGGTTTTTATCTGCAAAGTAAATGCAGTCATTAGATAAATATAGTATATCAGAAAAAGAGTATACAAGTAACGTCACAAGCTGAAAACACGAAGAATACACAAAGAAAACTTCCAGTTGAGCATACAACGCATGTACAATCATTACATACATCCCTTAATGTGACTTCTGGAGCCGGCGGCTGAGCCCAGGGAGCTACTTGGGGACTCTTCCCCGTGCAGACAGTCGGAGCCGGGGATTGAACCTCCAGCTGGAGTATAACAGGGGTGGGAATCACCAGAGGTCCCACGATACGATATTATCACGATACTGAAGTCCCGATACGATACTATCCCGATACTGCGATATATTGAGTATTGCAATTTATTACCTTTTTTCAACTGCAAATTGTCCCCAAATGAAAACTTTGTCAACATATTTGATCTAAGAAGATAAAGTTTTCAGTCTGTTCATCTCACTTCAATCATTGTTATTGTCGCAAAATGTGATTGTCAAGCAGACAAACTGACCAACACTGTCATACATGTTGCACCTAACAAACAGAACTGTTTGTATTACAGTCTACAGTCGCGTTATTCGAACTGTACGCGCCGGAGAGGGGGCGGGGCTTATCTCAGTTCAAACTGTTTTAATTCCCGCCATCCACCATGAAAAATAACCCCCATTACTACTTTATACTAGTTGTGGAAATCCCCAAAATGTCGGCACATCCTCGCGTCTGGGTTCATAATGTTATCCGTAGGCGCACACAGCTTGGGGAAGTTCACCGACTTCTCAACTGTGTCTGAACGACGGTCCCCAGTTTGATTTGACCGGTGCTGTGGACCGTGCAGCAGCGGCGCTACGAGTGACAGGAAGTCCAGACGTTTGATTTAAACGCGGACGGCGCATTTCTAATTTATTTCTCCGATGCCTCCATGTTTGTTTTGACCAACTTGCTACCATCACGTGACCCGGGACCTCTGCTGACCTCACCACATCACAACACAGCACCTTCTAGTGGACTGAAAAAGCAATTGATTGTATTATTCTAGGACCAAAAAGTTTATAATTGATACAATAAAAGATCGATACTTGGCTTCCGTGTATCGATACAATATTGCGATACTATGCTGTATCGATTTCCCCCCCCACCCCTAGAGGATAATGAAAGAGCTGCTCGTCCCACTGAGCCACAGCCGCCCGAACAGAACCAATGTACAGGTCGGACAGGCCCAAGATTACCAAAACCTATGCATTTTTTCTGATATGAACACTTCCTTTGGGAAATATCCTTGCTGACTTTGAAATCAAATGAATTTCTTTCAGCCCTGTACATATACAGAACATCCAGGATGTGTGTCTTCTAGCTAAGCACCAAACTGAAAACAGTTTAAAGAATGTTGAGCATCCACTTATGAGCCCCAGTAGCGGGGGCGAAAACGGAGGCTGAACTCTTCATCAGGAGGTCTTCCTCACTCTCCAAGTCCTCGTACTCCCATGAGCCACTGATGTGACATAGCAAAGCCTTACAAGAGCATACAAGTCAATTTGAAATGTTTATAACACAATTCAACCATACATATTAACATAAACCATAAATATGACTCGAGATGACTCGAAAGTGACTCGAGAGAGCTCCCCAAGTTATGAAAATATCAATTTTCATACCCCTAACTTGATGCCACACAAGATTAGTGCACCTTTCTGGAAAGCTTACGACCAAAAGAATCCACCAATACCAACACATCCCTTGTGAGACAAAGCCTCAAGATATCAACCACATTGCATCTTTTTCCTGCCAAAAAACGGAACTATGACTTACTATAATTGGTATGTATTGTACTTACTTATGGATAAATGATACTTGCTTGGTATGTATTGTACTTACTTATGGATAAACAATACTCTCTTGGTATGTTTTGGTGCATCTGCTTGAGCAGAGCCCCTCTGTTGTGGAACCAGAGGCGTTCAAGGTCCATGAAGAAAGTGAGGGCATTTTGGCTCTCAGCGGACCTAAACCTACGGTACACGAAATGTGCACTAAATTAATTACTAAAAATATTTAACTTCACTTTGTCAAACTTTGCAGAGATACTGTTAACATATAGTGTTATTTATAGTATAGTAAAACAGCAATGATATCCATCATTTGATTTAGGAAATTCATCCTGGAATGTGTATATTGTTTCTTTCCTGTCAACCAATAAACCAGAACACATATACTGCCATATAAACCTCGTAACTAGTCTCACAAGATCTCACAATGTGTAAGATCATGCAGGCAGTAGTCACTGTGCCCAGAACCACAGCAGGGCTTCATTCCAGCAGCTGATTCAGTCCCATGCTCTTTTCAACTAGGTGAAGAAATGAAAGCAACAGAAATAGCAGGAAGTCTCTTGGAAGACTTTACGGTGGTGGATACCGTCGTCTCTGTGTTTACAGTGTTGTACCGGACGTGGATCTTGATCCCCATGCCAGCAGTGGGAGTTGCTGGTTGGTGGTTCAAAGTCACCGCCACTGCATCACTAACCAGTCACTGTTTGCACTCCCTAACAAACAGAGATATGGCAGTTATCACCAAGTCCTGTGTCTCCACCTGGTGACCCGTTTCACCTTGTCTTGCTTTCTTTGCACATTGTTAACGTTTCTGCAAATTCAAGACCTTCCAAATCGCCTTTAAGCAAACATAAAACCTTTGACATTTGCACTTGTTAACACTTGTGGGCAGGTCTTCCCAAGACAAATGTATGACTCACAGGAAGTGCTAAGATTAAATAGCCTAATTAAATGCTTATGTTGTGAAAATCAACCAGTCCTGGATGTTTACGTCTTAATCAGTTCCTTGTGGAGGTAGTCACATGAGGAAAGTGTCATTACCATCAGTAACGTGCCCTTGAGCAAGACCCTAAACCATCAGCTGCTTGACCTTCAGTGGCTTTAGAACCTATCTCACCTGCTACTGACTCTCTGGCTGTTAGACTCCTGCAGGCTCTCTCACTTTGTCCACTATCCAGCACTCCTCTGCTGGCCTGTATTGGTCCATGAAATAAATGTCATCACATCTCAAAGGAAACGTTTTGCATGGCTTAAGTAGGCAGACGCCTTGATAGAAAAATTTACTTGACACCTGGTGGTAAAATCATAATCAGGACATTTAATCTTTGCAAAGAGGAGCAGAGTCAGAATCACAACATGATATGTCAATTGCGTATCCTGGACTGCTCAATGAATGAGCAGAGAGTTACCTCTTAAATACAGTTAATGACACAATCACAGAAGCTCTCATGACGTCTTTAGAGTCGCTTGCATCGGCATGGTCACATGATAACAAGGAACACCCCGTTCTTCAAACAGAGACATGTAGGCATCCACAGTCTCAAGACTCTATCAGAAGGTCACTTTGAAAAGCATACATATGTTTAAACAGGGGAGTAGGTCAAATGAGAAGCCACAAGCCTTTACACAGTACATGATTAATAATATAACTGTGAAACAGTCGTTGATTAAGAGTAAATACGTTTTTCTTCTAACACGCCTCATTCCAATTGCTAAGCAATATGACATCTATTACAAACTGAAATGCCTCTGGCTACTTAACATTTGAAGACCATGTGATGGACAAAACTTAAAAAAATATGTTTCAATAAATTTAATTGAAATTCAGAATAGAAATTTCATTACAACTGGGCAAACTCAATCTGTGTGACTTCAATCAAAGGCCTGTTTCTGGAACCGGTCCTGCCTGCTTCCATGGCCCTGCCGCCTTCTGCTTCATGGATCGTGGTTATCTGGATCATGGTCCATGCCTACTACTCATTATATGAATAAGTTCTGTCATATTCATTGAATGTGCTGTAACTCCGCTATTCATTCTGGCCACATGACATCTATTGCTTCTGTCCATCCGGGGAGAGGGATCCTCCTCTGTTGCTGTCCCTCAGGTTTCTTCCCTTTTTTCCCTGTGAAAGGGTTTTTACTATCTTTTTAGGGGAGTTTTTCCTGATCCAATGTGAGGTCCCGGGACAGGATGTTATGTGTACAGATTGTAAAGCCCTCCGAGGCAAACTTGTATTTGTGATGTTGGGCTATATAAAATAAACTGAATTGAATTGAATTGTTTCTAAGAACCGTGCAGCTGAGCTATGAAGACCAGGTTCAAAGGGATCTGGTATATCATCATGTCAAAGTTAAATGCTCTATTGTTGCATTACCATTGGGAAGGATCTCTGGTCAAAGGTGGACTTCCCAATGGATTTTCAGAAACCTTTGTCACATTAGAAGACTGTGAGTTTGTCATATTCACGTTTGAGGGTTAACTCGTACAAATGCACGACATCTCCCTGACCAGACGTCGCTGAAGAGGTCTGATGCTCTGCCGTATCAGACTTGTGTCCTGATGTCTTCAACCTTGCTGCCTGGCATGGCGGACATTGAAGTGAAACCCCCTGGTGGAGAACAGTGTATGCAATTATCCTGACAGCACATGAATACACAATTATCCACAAGACCCACCGGGTTGGTTAGGCCTGACAGCTCTGACTGAGTCTGCCTCTGTCTCTCTGGATGACTGTCAATAGAGGGCTGCTTGGATCAACAGAGTCTCTCTGTGAGCAGAGGAGCTGCTCTGGACACGCCTCGGAGGACAGATGCGCAACAAGTGTTGTAGTGTCGCTTCCGCTGCTCGTGTGCACACACACACAGATGGACAGATTGACCTGCAGTTAATCAGGCACATGCCAACATGATGCCTTTCTGTTACTCACAAATGGCTGGATGAGCTTGTGTGTGTGTGCGTGTGTGTGTGTGTGTGTGTGTGTGTGTGTGTGTTGTTGGCGCACAGCCGGGCACACGGCTGAACAGATGTAAATCCAACAAGCCCGACATTCCCGCCAAACTGACCCTGAGAGTGAGTTCCCTCCCCCAACACACACAAGCACACACACACAGCTCATGTACAGACTCACCCACCTCCTTCCCGCCAATATCCATCATAGCCTCCACACACACACACACACACACACACACACACACATCCCTGAGCGCGGGCTACATGTCCAGACCCACGTCACACTCCCCTCCTTAGTATAATGGGAGGTCATGGACACACAGTGGCCTTGTGTCAGGCACATGGCAGACCATTATGCGTGTGTGTTTGAGTCATCAGGCAGGTGCTTCTTTTGTCTCTGAGACAGTAGCGCTCCTCCAGACAATAGTCCGGCATGGACAGTTGTATATCGTGGCCCGTCAGCCCCGTGGCGGCCCGCGGTGTGCTGCCTCGTCCCGCTGTGGAAGAGGGTCAGAGACCTCTCAGTTGATGGGCAGACGGGGCGGCTGCAAACAGGCTTCTGAGAGGTGGACCAGTCCATGCATTTGTAATTGAATAGGATATGATCTGATACATATCTAATGCAGCTTCTCTAACGGGGGTCGTGCACCCCTGGTGGTGCGTGGAGGCACTCCAGGGGTACGGGAGACCTTTTTAAAATCAATTTAAATATTCAATCAAATATAAGTGTATGTTCATAAACTGAATGTTATATATTCTATATCAAATCAGACACTGATGGCACAGCGCTGTGTATTACATCCTTTTTTCAACCAAAAATTATTTTGCGTTAAATTATTATATATGGTATATATTATATGAACGTTAATTTATTGAACTCAAGTTGAATAAGTAGGTTGGACTATGTGAGCACACATCAACAATAAAGGTCTAATAATGCAAAAGCTACGTAAGTTGATATTGTACTTCAGTGATGCACTTTCTTCAACACATCTTCAACACAATCTCAGGATTTAAGTTTCTCAGAAGTTTGCTCATTTGGAGCCAGCTTGAGAAGTTTGATTTGCATACGCATAGTGGCTCATATTTCTGCGTTGTAATCATGAAGTTTATAAAAGATCTCTGGAAGTCAATGGGTCTTTCTTCACTAAACCAACCAATCGAAATAAATCAAAAAGCAAACCCAACTTGTCGTCCATTGTTCGGCCCTCTGCATTCACTCTGTTGACCAGACAACATGTCTGACCACCTGTCGCCCACACGCTCGCCACTGCCCAACAATATGGATCCACGGAAAAAAGTAAGAGGGATTTCTATGCCCCCTCATCGCCATGTGTTCTCACGCCATCCTCCTCTTCCCACACACCTCCTGACCTCATTGCATACACTTCATCAACTTCCTTGTGTGTGTGTTTGTGTCCTGAAGCGCGGCCATCACGCCTCACCAGGAGGCCTCCGTCGTCTTGTGAGCTGACCTGCTTCTCAACTCATTAGTAACATTCACGCACACACACAAATGCTTTCAATGACACATGTCACGCTGCACCAACGCTACCGCGAAGCTGCGTGTGTTTAGCAGCGGCTACCTGAGAGAGGTGTGATCGTATCGTGGACAGTTAACAATGAATGACCTGAATCAGCTGCCGATACTCAGAGTTCAGACCTGTGCAGGTCAATCACCTCAGAACGCTGAGGTCAGCTGGTCTGACTGCCTCTTCACGGCGGCCATCTACTAACTTCTGTTGAGACGAGGTCAGACGACACGGCATATAAACAACACTGACCCATCCATGTCCATGCTGAATGTGTAGTCAAACTGAGAAGCACAGACTGTGAAGGCACAGTGATCAGACAACGGTTCGCATGATATCTTATTTTTATTTATTTTGTCCAAGGAATGTGTAGCAACAGAAGCCCGCTGTGCGTCTAATGCAACAACACGTTAAAGTTAAAAACAGATTGTAGATTGGTTCCAAAGAGTCAGTGTGTTACTTTCATAACTTACACATGTGGCGTTAGTATGTAAGTTACTTTGCCTTGGCCTCATAGGATGGAGCAGCAGCCTCCTGGAGAGTCCTGTATTGGACCCATAATCATATTCATGCTGCTGCATAAAGCTGTCTGAAGGTTCCCACGTTATTCTGTCTCACTCGGTGTTTCACCTCCACTGACTCGCGGTAGTGGCCGCTACCTGGTGTCTCCAGTATATAGTGACATCACTCCTCCACCAGCTGGGGGGGAAGGCGTCTGACCTCTACTTTTGCAATATTAGTCTCCTCTTGCCAGCGGAAGCTGAGACGTCTGCCCTTCATCAAAGGATGACCACCAGACAACTCACACAGAGCACTGCACAGATGCTTCAGGAACGGACAGATTGAGACACACACACACACACACTGATAAAGGGCTGATTGGTAATGGTCAAGCAGACATTGGGTTGTCTGCAACGACGGGGAAATGTGTGTGTGTGTGTGTGTGTGTGTGTGTGTGTGTGTGTGTGAGAGAGAGAGAGAGAGAGAGAGAGAGAGAGAGAGAGAGAGGGAAAGAGAGAGAGACCTCTTTTGACTATTTGTTTGAATCCTAACTTCCTCAAGTGTTATTTTGAAGTGAGGACTTGGTGGCTCTGAGGAGTCAGAGCAACAGAGCAGCAGAGCAGCAGAGCAGTCAGAGCAGTCAGAGCAACAGAGCAACAGAGCAACAGAGCAACAGAGCAGTCAGAGCAGCAGAGCAGCAGAGCAACAGAGCAGTCAGAGCAGCAGAGCAGCAGAGCAACAGAGCAACAGAGCAGTCAGAGCAACAGAGCAGTCAGAGCAACAGAGCAGCAGAGCAACAGAGCAGTCAGAGCAGCAGAGCAGCAGAGCAACAGAGCAACAGAGCAGCAGAGCAACAGAGCAGCAGAGCAGTCAGAGCAGTCAGAGCAACAGAGCAACAGAGCAGTCAGAGCAGTCAGAGCAGCAGAGCAGCAGAGCAACAGAGCAACAGAGCAGTCAGAGCAGCAGAGCAGCAGAGCAACAGAGCAACAGAGCAGCAGAGCAACAGAGCAGTCAGAGCAGCAGAGCAGCAGAGCAGTCAGAGCAGCAGAGCAGTCAGAGCAACAGAGCAACAGAGCAGTCAGAGCAACAGAGCAGCAGAGCAACAGAGCAGTCAGAGCAGCAGAGCAGCAGAGCAACAGAGCAGTCAGAGCAGCAGAGCAGTCAGAGCAACAGAGCAACAGAGCAGCAGAGCAGCAGAGCAGCAGAGCAGCAGGCTCATGGCCGGCAGATGACAGGCAGGCTGAACATTGTGTTCATATAAGCGAGTCATGCTTCAGCTTCATGCTGCTCGCTCACACACCGAATGGGATGCAGCCATGACATCATCAGAGTGGACAGTGTCATCAGAGTCATCCGCCATGTGGTCATCAGTTCAGCTTTGTGTGTGTGTGTGTGTGTGTGTGTGTGTGTGTGTGTGTGTGTGTGTGTGCGTGTGTGTGTGTGTGTGTGTGTGTGTGTGTGTGTGTGTGTGTGTGTGTGTGTGTGTGTGTGTGTGTGTGTGTGTGTGTGTGTGTGTGTCCACGTCAACCAAACTCATGTCCATTGTTCCCCAGAATCTGTCCTGCTGCTGTCTTTGTCCACTGACACGACTGGCAACCAGCAATATAGTGTAGCATCTCCACACACACACACACACACACACACACACACACACACACACACACACACACACACACACACACACACACACACACACACACACACGCATGATGATGAGAATATGAATAGAATAATATGAATATGACCTTGTTTATTGATATGTCTGTTCTACTTCTGTGGTCACTGTGTAATCAACCATGTTGGTTATTTGAACAGATCAGAATATTGGTCCCTCAGCGTCTCCTTATGAAGGAGGAGATGCTGTCTGCCTGTTGAATGCATGCCGGTGTATGGCGGTGCTCTACTTCCCTATAGCGGTGACAGGGGAACACCAACAGGTGACGGAGGCAGCAGAGCAAACAAAGAACAACAATGGAAGCAAAGACACCTCAACTGAAACGTGTTCCAGGACATGAAGAACAGGAGGAGTATGAGGTGGTTTGTGAAGAGGAGACATCCTTGTAACAAATGGTGACTAATAGACAACACCATGAAACCTCCTCAGTTGATTCATTAAGACAATTAAAGACAATGATTTTCTTCTTAATAATTATTCTGTAATTGTATGTTTAGATATGCAAATGTAAGATTATTTTATTAAACAAGTGTTTATTTGCCAAAAGCCAGGTTGAATATTTTTCTTTCATTTTGCTGACACAATAAAGTAGAAATAATTTAAATGTACGTGTTTGATATCTCTTTATAAAATTATAGCCTAGATATGTGTTCTCTCTAATAAGGTTGCTTTGAATATCAGTCACCGTAAACACACACATGTTGTTAAGAAAGTAACATGTATATTGATAAACAAGGACATTATAACATACAATAAATAATTCATAGAAGATGAAGTGACTACACAGACCATGTGTTAAAATACATAATACATTGTGAAAAAACACAATACACAAAGATAGGGGTATTCTTCGTACCTGGTTTATTGAGTTAGCCGGATAATTTTCAGGATAAGATGACGTAGGTCAGGCTTTTCGGTTCTTCGAAGCAAGTTTAGAAAAATCACCATAGCAACACATCGAAACCCCTTAACCTGCTCCAGAGCAGGTTAACTGAAATTCACTGGATAAGCTGGCCACTCCCACCGGACAAAAAAGGCATCTCCCTTCCTCATTGATGAAGGAGCGGTATTAGTTATATTAGTTTTATTAGTTTTATAGGGAGAGAGTTCTTCCAGATCGCCAAGATCCGTCCTCACATCCTCATGACTTCCTGTACGCGCGCTATAGATTCTGCCGAGACCTCCTTGAGTCATACATTAAACACCACAGAGGATCGCCTGGATCACAGACTGTATGCAGACTGGATCACAGACTGTATGCAGACTGGATCACATACTGTATGCAGACTGGATCACAGACTGTATGCAGACTGGATCACATACTGTATGTGATCATGAAACGCCGTGAGGACGGAGATCGTTTTTGTTTTAAAAACGTCTCGTCAAAGTCCCCGACGTGAGACCAGACGAAGTCAAGTGTAACGCTGCGTCACCAATCAGGAGCCTCAGTGATGCTTCATGTGGAACACAGAACCGGTCCTGCCTGCTGCCATGGCCCTGCTGATGGAACCGGCCTGGAACCGGTCCTGCCTGCTGCCATGGCCCTGCTGATGCCCCCCTCCCTCCCTCCTCTCTACCTCCTTCTGCTTCATGGATCGTGGTTATCTGGATCATGGTCCATGCCTACTACTCATTATATGAATAATTTCTGTCATATTCATGTAATGTGCTGTAACTCTGTTACGTTGTTCATTCTGGTCACATGACATCTATTGCTTCTGTCCATCAGGAGAGGGATCCTCCTCTGTGCTCTCCCTCAGGTTTCTTCCTTTTTTTCCCTGTGAAAGGGTTTTTACTATCTCTTTAGGGGAGTTTTTCCTGATCCGATGTGAGGTCCCGGGACAGGATGTTATGTGTACAGATTGTAAAGCCCTCCGAGGCAAACTTGTATTTGTGATGTTGGGCTATAAAAAATAAACTGAATTGAATTGAATAGAACTAGGATCAAGCAGGGTGTTTGTAACACAGGGAAAGAAGTGCAATACTACATTACAAGCTCCCAGTACAAACGTACACAGCAGAAGGAGCACATGAAGGTCAGGCTGAAGGTGACGGGAAGAGTTTTGCAATCAGTGTCGTAAAGTGACTTTGAAGTTCTCCTTTCACTTTCCAATGGGCATTTCTTCAGATATCACAAGCCTTTCTTTGTCCTTTATTATCCGCGCTGACTGATCACATTTCACATATCATTAATATCTACTGCATCCACAGTCTGACAACACGAGTTGAGTAATGGCCAATGAAAGCCTCGTCGGTTAGCGCGGCTTTGTTGAGAGGAACAAAGAGACAACCGCCACTTTGGTGAAGGCTTCAGGGAAACGTTCTGCAGCCAGGTTTTCATATCAAGATGTATCACAGATTTAACAACCAGGGGAAAACACTGTGCAGCACACACACACACACACACACACACACACACACACACACACACACACACACACACACACACACACACACACACACACACACACACACACACACACACATTTCCCCCTCGTTGCAGACAACCCAATGTCTGCTTGACCATTACCAATCAGCCCTTTATCATTGTGTGTGTGTGTGTGTCTCAATCTGTCCGTTCCTGAAGCATCTGTGCAGTGCTCTGTGTGAGTTGTCTGGTGGTCATCCTTTGATGAAGGGCAGACGTCTCAGCTTCCGCTGGCAAGAGGAGACTAATATTGCAAAAGTAGAGGTCAGACGCCTTCCCCCCCAGCTGGTGGAGGAGTGATGTCACTATATACTGGAGACACCAGGTAGCGGCCACTACCGCGAGTCAGTGGAGGTGAAACACCGAGTGAGACAGAATAACGTGGGAACCTTCAGACAGCTTTATGCAGCAGCATGAATATGATTATGGGTCCAATACAGGACTCTCCAGGAGGCTGCTGCTCCATCCTATGAGGCCAAGGCAAAGTAACTTACATACTAACGCCACATGTGTAAGTTATGAAAGTAACACACTGACTCTTTGGAACCAATCTACAATCTGTTTTTAACTTTAACGTGTTGTTGCATTAGACGCACAGCGGGCTTCTGTTGCTACACATTCCTTGGACAAAATAAATAAAAATAAGTGTAATTTTTAAGTGTAATTTTCACACTAATGTTAAACATCCTTATAAACAACATAGAGATGGATGTATACTTGTGTGCATTCATATATGAGGCTTATGTATCTTATGCTTGTTTCCAATCATTTTGCACACGATTAAACGCCACTTCATTTATTCGATGTTATTTATTTATCCATTCATTTATTACAACATTTTGAATGAACCCTTCAATTTGCCTCGTCATTGAAAAATTAAGGTTAATTTTTACGTATCCATTCATTTACCTATGAAGTAAATCTATGAAATACCTGAATAAGAATCCCTTAAAATATTACTAATTTGCACCTTAAAATGTTCCATCCTCTCAGACAACCAAAATCAAAACCTCAACAACATATTTTCCACATAAAGATGCATTAGGATGTTTGGTGTCAACAAGCAAACAGACAACCAGGTTGGTAAAGAAAGTTTTTGTGGACTTAAGACTCACCTGTATGCACACCACCAGAGACCTGGGGGGTTTCTCATGTTCCATGTACATGTCATAGCGCCAATAAGAGAAGACTCTAATGTATGTAAACACACTCACCGGTGATAAACATCTCCATCATCCACGCAGCACCGATAACTTATTGATGAATGAATGTGTTGCGCTAGTGTCAGCTAGACGGGCTGGGTGGCCTTCAGCCCGAGACAGCCCACTAGGACCTCTGGCTCGGGGGTGGAGGGGCTGCTGAGAGTGTGTGTGTGTGTGTGTGTAAGAGAGAGAGAGAGAGAGAGAGAGAGAGAGGGAGTCCTTTTGTACATGTGAGTTCCTGTGTGTGTGTGTATAGAAGATCAAGGGTAACCCTGGACATAGAGGAGGTCAGCAGTGTGACAGCAAGGCTCTCCTAGCGACGCAGCCCAGGAATGTTCTCAGGCCCGGGCCAGGGGAAGTCGGCTGCCCGGGAACAATCACACAAGAGTTAATATTGGCCCTGCAGGTCAGAGGTTAAATGCCTGTAGGTCACAGGACGGAGGAGGGCTGCAACCAGACACAGGGGAGGGGAAGACTGTGTGTGTGTCGTCTTGCCACCACAGCGTCTCTAGACAACACGAGAGGAGGAGTGGTAGAAAGATAAATAATATCCTTCCATTCCTATTCCGCTTGAGTGTTGTTGTTTTCTTAAGAGCAGTCAGGATGTGTGGACATTAAAGAGTGTGTCACTGTTGGAGAGGAGCTTGTCATGTATCCCACCTTTTAGCCTGAGTATTATGAGGTTCATAATGTCAGTTATATAGGTCATTAGAATCATTTTAGTCAAACTAGCAGCTATTTATTCTCAAGATTGGAGAAATGGTTGGATAAGGCAGAGAAATGAAAGAGATTTGTATCCACAGAAGCAGTCAATGAGACTCCACCCTCTCTCTCCCCCTCCAGGCTCAGGTTACTGTGGGAGGAAGGAATGTATGAATGGACGGCCCTCCATGCACGTGTCTGCACGCACAGCCACACACACAGCCACACACACAGTTCATTCAGAAATATCTGGCAGAGCCGGTCACCTGACCTTGTCCAAACAGAGGAAACCCAGGAAGATAGAGCTGTTGACTCGCTGCATCAATGCTTTGAAAAGCTGCTGCACTTATCAATACAACTCAGGCCAGATATGATATGAGGCCGTTGATCAGTGACCCCGCGCTGGATTCATGAGAAGGAAATGCAAACGTCTCCAGTGGAGCCGCACTGCAGGTAGAAGTAGTCCCACTGGTTGGTTGTGGAAACATCAATGGACAGCAGCTCCAGCGTGTCAGCTCCTGTAAACTCACGTTCTATGTCCTCACGTGAAGGCGGAACCCTCCGTGTGGAACAATGGTGGATCTCTCTGGGCTGGATGTTTGGTTAAGGGGAGTGTGGGTTGCTCACCATAATCTCCTTGATTGGAGCAGGAACAACATGAGCCCACACGCACACGGCTGCATGTAGGAAGTGTTCACGGAGCTTCATCACTCGTCTGACTGTTGCCAAGCGCCTGCAGAATGCTGCTAGCATGCACGGCTTCTCATGCTAGCATGCACGGCTTCTCATGCTAGCATGCACGTCTTCTCATGCTAGCATGCACGGCTTCTCATGCTAGCATGCACGGCTTCTCATGCTAGCATGCACGGCTTCTTATGCTAGCACGCACGTCTTCTCATGCTAGCACGCACGGCTTCTCATGCTAGCATGCACGGCTTCTCATGCTAGCATGCACGTCTTCTCATGCTAGCATGCACGGCTTCTCATGCTAGCATGCACGTCTTCTCATGCTAGCATGCACGGCTTCTCATGCTAGCATGCACGTCTTCTCATGCTAGCATGCACGTCTTCTCATGCTAGCACGCACGTCTTCTCATGCTAGCACGCACGGCTTCTCATGCTAGCACGCACGGCTTCTCATGCTAGCACGCACGTCTTCTCATGCTAGCATGCACGGCTTCTCATGCTAGCATGCACGTCTTCTCATGCTAGCATGCACGGCTTCTCATGCTAGCATGCACGGCTTCTCATGCTAGCATGCACGTCTTCTCATGCTAGCATGCACGGCTTCTCATGCTAGCATGCACGTCTTCTCATGCTAGCATGCACGTCTTCTCATGCTAGCATGCACGGCTTCTCATGCTAGCATGCACGTCTTCTCATGCTAGCATGCACGTCTTCTCATGCTAGCATGCACGGCTTCTCATGCTAGCGTGAGAAGCCGGGCTGGAGACTACATCTCCCAGGCTGCCTCATCACGCACCCAGCTGCAGGTGCTTAAGGCCCCTAATTGAGGCAGGGCTGGGAAGCTGGATAAAGGGCAGAGCGGAGAGCACATGGAGGGAAGAGCGGGACAAGCAGAAGGTGCAAGAGGCTGAAGAGGACAAAAGGACTATGAAAAGGAGGACCTTGGACCCGGGACTTTTCAGTGTTGAGTTTTGAGTTTTGTTTTGGGTTAAATAACCCCCTTCTCCTACGGGACGCTTTATGTTTGTGAATGGACTTTTTATTTTATTTTTGGAAATTACCTTGCTGGTGGGAGGGAAAATAAACCTTACATTTGATTTATACTGTCTGATAGTGCCTGTTTTCCACTCTCTGTTGCACTGCCCCACTCTAGCCTGCCCTAGGGACAACCCGTGACACTACAGTGTGTGTGTGTGTGTGTGTGTGTGTGTGTGTGTGTGTGTGTGTGTGTGTGTGTGTGTGTGTGTGTGTGTGTGTGTGTGTGTGTGTGTGTGTGTGTGTGTGTCTGTAGCAGAGCTTTAAATATGGACATCTCCGTCAGCATGAGCATTGCAATGCGCTGCACAGCTGACCAAAGTTTACTTTGTAGGACGAGATGACGAAAACGGTTCAGAGCAGGAAGAACGTTGTATAAAGTAAAGTACCTTAAGAGAAGAAGTCAGAGTCAGCTTCAAGGGCTTCTTTATTCACAAAGAAACAAAGATGGCTGCTCTAAAGAGAAGAGCTCAGATAGGACCATGAATGCTCTTCATACATGAAAGACAGATTGTTGAAAAAAGAAAGAAGGGGAAACCTTGTTCACGGTAAGGAAACAGCCTTCCTGGCTTGAACCTTAGATCCATGTGTGACAGCACATGGCTGCTGCTGCTGGCTGCTGCTGCTGCTTCAGGAAACCGTGGAGGGGACTAAACGGCTGCACACGGGATCAGATTGGTATCAGGGTCTTCCTGCCGGCCGCAACCCGCTATCAGACATCAAAGAGGCCTCGGCCCAAAGGGCTGCTGGGTAACGAGCGTCACCATGTGTGGTCAGACTTTGTCCAAACTTCTCAGTGTGTCGGTTTAAAAGCACACGTATTAAGAATCATGTGGTTAACGCAACCCCAACATGACATCTATCAATAACTCACCGGTTACCTTGATTCCTGAAGAAAACTTTGGTTTTCTCTTGTGTCTCCACACGGAGCCAAAACCTGAGAGAAGTCTCGATGACTTGAAGTAAATGGGGACGCTTTAAACACTAGCAAAATTATGAAAAAAACCTGTTTACAAACTCTCACACAAGGTGTGTCTCATTCATCCCATTGTATGAGCACTGCTTCCCAAACACACGTGTGCATGTCAGACCTTCACGCCGTGTGCTGAAGGGACTCGAGCAGCAGACGAGTCGTTTTGTAGGAATGAAGCGACGTTTCTCAAGGGACGATTCTCAAGGGTTCTACATGAGGGATCCTTTTTCTCAATCACACAATAATGTGACGTAATCTTCTCTCCTTATTGACAAGCCACTGGCAGATGTATGATGTTCTCTTTCTAGTCCCAACAGTGGACATACAACTTTCCACGAATGATAAAAAGATAATAATATGAATAATAATGGGAAGATAATGTACTGACTTGGTGCACAACATGAAGCCCCGCCCCTACTGACTCCTCAGCCATTATAACCACGAGGCAGAGGGAGGCGGAGGACCAACGGACTCACGCCCAGTCACACAGAAGGCTGTGATGTACTTTACAATGTACTCATGTAGTGTTGGAGCAAAAGTACTGCAAGTAAAAAAAGAGCTCAACCTAACAGACAGAATGGGGAGGAGGAAGGATTATGAACTTCTACTGGTGGAAGTCTGTGTTACTTGGGCTGTGATTGGTCAGCAGGACTACTTGTGTTGTTGCCACATGTTTCTGACAGCGGTTCAGATTGTTCAGATTGTCTCGCCTGAAAACATCCTAAAATTACATGTTGTGACTCAACGACAGTAGTATTCAGAGAACGTCAACTTTCAGTTGTGTGTCCCAGCGCCATTGTTTGACTTATCACCTCCGCAAATTCCGTAACTGTACGCTGGCACCGCCCTCGTGGGTAGGGGAGGGGGGAGCTGCACTCGTGTGATTGGTTGAAAATGAGGGCGACATCTGATTGGCTACGGATAGGTCCATATAGAAAAAATGCATTTGCGAATCCAAAGGATGGCAGGGGAGTCTCATAAAAGCCACTTGTAAATGTGAAGCTTTTCACAAACATATGCAGAAATATATTTGTGATTTTTTTTAATACATTTATATAAATCATTGGAATGTATTTGTAAACCCTTCTGTGTGCATTTGTAAATCAAATATATTTGTGAATTGTTCTGTGCGCATTTGCCATTAAAGAGACTGAACTAACCCCATAGAGCTGCCCTATTGGAGAAGCTGCCCTATTGGACAAGCTGGAAGGGATAATGTGTTGTCTCAGGAACTCCTGACACTGTTTGGAGTCCTGGGAAGTGAGAACCAAAGAAACCACATACACAAAAGAAAAAAAAATGGAGATCTTTGGAAAATGTGTTGCTTTAAATATTAACCATGCAGACAGTGCAGGTAAAGCTTTAACTGGACCAGATCCAACACAAGAACTCTTGCATGTTGAGGGACACTGCACAACCCAACCTTTACACAGGCAGCTGATTCCCACAGGCCCCAGTGAAGTCCACAGGTTGGGGGATCCGCTGTCCATGAAGACATGTGTGGTCCCGCCGTCATCCTTCCTCCCTCCCCCTCCATGGCACCGTTTCCCTGGCTGAGGCTCCCCTCCAACAATCAGGGCCTTCATGGGGGCCGTAATGACAAAATGAAAGCCAGTTGTGTGTCTGTGAGGTTTTAATGACTTTCAGAGCTGCTGTGGAAATTCTGGGCTCAGTCCAAACACTCACTGCTGCAGGAAGACAAAGAAACCCACAGGGCTGATGCTGAGGCTCCCTTTGCTGCACAACCTTTCTAGTTTTGGTTGATGAGGTCATTGATAATGATTGCAGAGGCAGTACAGCAACGTTGTGTTCAACCGCATTTAGACTCTAAACTGATGGACAGGTAATGTTGGAAATATGGAAGTGAAAAGATTCACTGCTTTGTTTAATGTTGACTTTGTGTTGATGTACACAAAGGACCTTTCTGTTGCCAACGGAGTGGAAGATGAAGCTGTGGTCTAAAGCAGTGTCTCCACCTGCAGTCACCTGGAGGTGTACAGGACTAACCCTGGGACACACATATTATAGATGTTTTCCTTCAGCTTCCTTTAAAGTCTGGTTCAATGCAAAAACAGCAGCAAGACTTTTTAGCATAGGATAGCATGCTGAGCATGAGATGAGGTACTTTGTATTACTCCGTTAACTAAGTGCTGTGCAGTCATGGATTGATTGATGTTTTTGGGTCTGTGTTCTTTATGTTGTTTACCAGGTCAAGAGGTAAAAATGTAGCATTACAATTCTGTATTCTGACTTTTAGTCCCTATAGGAAGAAGCTCCAAAAACACTCTATCCTACATTTCCCACAATGCAACTTCAGAATCAGAATCAGAATCAGCTTTAATGGCCATGTAAATTTTCACATACATGGAATTTGACTCCGGTTTCACTGGCTCTCGTACTTTTTTCCACACACAATATACAAGATAAATATAAAAAATATAAAAAGGACATTAAAGACAGTAGTAAGACAACAAAAAAGTGCAGATAGTGCAGATGAAGAGTCTGTTTAACTGTTCATCAGAGTGACGGCCAGTTGATTCTGTCTTTCATTCGACACATGCATGAACTCCATGCCTCCAGTTTATAACCTAGGCTTTCTGTTAAAGATTTGTAGATTATCTCCAAACTCAATGTGGTAATGATGACATCATCAGGGTTATTCTTCCAGAGCCACCGAAGACATGATGGTGCTTTAACACCACATTCAGGTTCACTATAAACTAGTTTCTTTGTGTCACAGTGCTCATGAACGTCTCAGTATGCTTATGAAACTTATGATAACAGGTCTGCGGTTTGAAGTTGTTCACATGGGAAGAATGCACTCACATGCCGACCCCTCAGTGAAGAGGAGAAGTCCAGTTCTGCCCACTATTCCTGTACTTTAATATGTATTTCACGTTTCTCTGCCAATTGTGCTTATGTGACAGACTTTGCATGGCTATATAAATGGAGAAATATTGTACAATCCACAAAGTATAGAGATGTTTTAGATGTTCTATTACTGCGTAATAAACTTCCACCAAAGCAGTCACGTGGATTTTTCAGGCACTGCTTTTGTCAGATGACACATTTTAGGACGTCTAAGGGGTGGATGTAGAAATATGAGGAAAGTTATTAACATGATTTATGAAGGTCTGGAAATGCTAAAATGATCCAGATAAAGTTAAGTAAGCAGCAATTGACCAGAGTCCATATTGAGTTGGGCGTCCATAGAAGTGAGTGTTGGTCTCAGAACGACTGACAGACACACTGGATGCTGTTGAAGCACAACTACTGGATTCCATCAGGCTTACTTATCACTGAGAGAGAGAGAGAGAGAGAGAGAGAGAGAGAGAGAGAGAGAGAGAGAGAGAGAGAGAGAGAGAGGGGTTGATGACTTGACCATTCAGATCAAATATCAAACAAGGCAAATCCAGCTCTCCGCTCTAAGCCGTCTGGAATGAGTGGGCTGATGGGAGTTCGGAGGAGTCGAGGGTTGGAGGTCAGGTGTAGCTGGACAAATACATGCACTAATATTTGTTTTTTTAGTGTGTTCACACGCAGCTTTCTGCAGTAACTGGGTTTGTTAACAGCGTGGAATTGAGAACTAATCTGGATAATACAGGTCGAACGGATTTCTGTAACTGTTTTTGCTTGTAATAACTTTGTTTAAATCTGCCAATGTAACAAGTGACAATTTCCTTGCTAAGATTTCTTGAAATAAGATGTAATACATACAAGGAAAAAAAAGAGAGCTTGAAAAACTAATGTTGTGCTATTAGGATGCGCTATGTGTTATAATAAGCCTGTATTGCATATATTTCACTCCACAAGGTATTCAAGATTACTGAAATGTAACAAACATACTTTTACCACGATCTGTTCACAAGCCTAACAAGAACTATTTGAAAGTGCGCTGTTTAGGGCTGCAACTAACGATTATTTTAATAATCGATTAATCAGTTGATTGTTTTTTCGATTAATCGATGAATCGGATAATTAAAAAAAAAGCATTAATTTCCAACCCTTTATTCAAAAACAGAACTGACAGTGTAAAACCTCTTCAGAAAGCACAAACAGGTTTCTCCTTGAACATCCCTGAGCTGTTAATTAAAAAAAATGGACTAACACTAAAAACATACCCATGTATGCTTTACATCTGCCAAATGTGAGCCCTTTTTACTGTAATGATCTCCTTGGAGCAGAGGCTGCATTTAGCATACCCTGCTTTATCAATATGTATGAAACACTGGACAGAGGAAGCTGCACTGCTCCTCTCATGTTTGTTCTGACCTCCACCTCCAGCTCCTCTCCATCTCAGCCCTGCATCAAGCTGCGCTGCATATAGAGCGTCCTCTTCCTTAAACTATTTCATTCATATCATCTGATCAATATCTGGGCCTCTTATGACCACGACGTCACGTTGTTGGCTAAGCCCAACTACGTGATTTGATTCATTCTACATTGAGTAAAAAAAAAAACCTGCAGCCAGATCCTCCGGTTTAACGTTAACGAGTGACTGGTGAACTGAACCAGACCGGGGTTACGGCATGTTTCATCACGTTACGTTTTTTTACAAGCAAGACTGAACTGTAACGGAACATACAGTAACTTTAACGACAACACACAACCCAAACACGTTAGCTAACGTGATAGCAAGCTGACTAGCTTCCATTAAAAACAAGTTTGAGGGAAATGAAGATGCTGGAGACATCTTAACGCTGATTGGCCAAGACTCGACACATCAAAGATCTTTTATTTGCGAAGATCACGACCTTTTCTCAGTGTCTAACTCCAATCTCAGAAACGCTGGCTCTGCTCCGCTCTTTTTTTTTTTCATCGCGACTTATTGACTGCCGTAATAATCGCGCGACACAACAAATCGATAATGAAATTCATTGGCAACTCTTTTGATAGTCGATTTTTATCGATTTTATCGATTCGTTGTTGCAGCCCTAGTCCTGTTTGCATGTAACGAGCGGAAACTAGCATGCCGTTTCTGACACGTCCAATGGAGCGAGAGGGAAACCTTTGAAGCAAAGGCCACTGACCAAGCTGCTGTACTGTCAATTTGGGATTGAGAATGTATGTTGTGTAAAATAGAATATGTTGTCTCTGGAATTCCCAACACAGTTTAGATCTCTGGTACGTGAGATACAAAAACTAGACCTGCAATTACTGCTTACCGCCACACGGGCCACCAAAGAGAACAAAATGGAGATCTTTAAAGTCAATTTAAATAATAACCGTGTCAAGACAATGCCGCTGAAACTGAGTGACAGACATGCAGAGGGAAATGCTTGACTGAAGACAGGTGATAAAAACCTTGATCTAATGCAAAGCAGTCTATGAGGGTGATGGTCACTGAGATATCACAGCAGGTGACGTTAGCCTGTCAGGTGTTACGACAGAGCAGAGATCTGCAGGAAGGCCTTGAGGTAGCTGTCAGAGAGAGAGAGAGAGAGAGAGAGAGAGATTATCTCCTGTATCCAAATATGCCAATATCATCCGTGAAAAAACTTCTCAGTAATTTGGCAGCAATGATTGTGATCTGGTAAACCGAACATTCATTTTGTATTAAGTTTGTGGTGTCAGCTCTTCACTTAAAGGTTATTTTTACGGGATCCAGAGCATTAAAAGCAAAGACCATGAGAGTGAAGGAAGTCACTCTCCCTCCGTGTGTTGTTAGCATTAGCTTGTAGTGCATGTGAGAGCATGTGAGTGACATGCTCGTGCACATGTGGGAATAATTGTCAAAGAGGAAGGACAGACACAAGAAACCCTGAAACATGGTGAGTATTATATTGACTCGGTGTAAGAATGGATCGGTACCAAGTCAAAAGGTTTGCCACACAACTCTATGTGTCTGACTGTCTCAGGGACCAGAGCGCATCAGAACGTTGAGGCCGTTTAGATGTGTACGAGTTCATGTTCTTAATCACAACTTCATGCTTTGCATCAATATTTGTTGACAAAAACCTAGTTTCTGTAAGTTCCCCACATACAAATAGTTTTGGGCTAATAACTTAGCTTAGCATGATGTTTGTTGTGGGCCTTTTCACACTCTCACATGTTACTTCTGATGAATGTTCTCTTCAGCTGACCAATGCAGCCTCTGGAACAATAACCTCTATGTGATCAAGCTACGCTACATCTTTAAGAGGCAGTAGGTAGCATGAGGACGTGTGATAGCAGGATAACAGGAAAGGGGAGCCAAGAACTGTGTTTGCTCATTGACTTGAGATAGAGACCATGAGGTGCTCTATGAGCTACTAGCATAGCAACACTACTTTCTGCCTTAAGCAACGCACTGCTAACATTTAAAAGAAGAAATGACTAAATAAAAAAGGGAGGGTGGTGTATCCCTTTAAAGTTTGTTACCAAGGTTTCTACAATCTGGCCTTGAAAGGTTTATGAAGTGGGAAGAAAGGATTTGATGGCGACAAAACCTCTGCTGTCATTTTTAAACACAATAAACCTGTATTAAAGGCATTCCTCCCCTGACAGTGAGCTATGCTGCCTGAGCATGAAAGACTTTTAGGAGTGCCTTATCGCGGTGTTAAAAGTCTCTTTGTTTAGAGGACCTGTCTTGTAAAGCCGGCCTGCTCTTGTCGTCCAGAATGGTTCTGAACCTGTTTTGACTGACACCTTGTTTGCCCCAGCAGCTTTTAACAGTAACCTTTCCCACATGTCAGAGTAGAGTTTAGTAGGCCAAGCCTTCTAATGTTCCTGTATGGGCAGGAATGAACTAGCTGACAGGTTGCCTGTCTGTGACAGTGAGGAAATGCTCGATGGGAAGTGATTGCACATTCCTCCTAGTTTTCCCACACAGACGGAACAGCACAGCACAAGAGAAATGAATGCTATCTTATCACAACGTGCACTCCAGGTGATATGTTACACTATGGGTATCTGCATTGTCTCCTTTGTTTTCATCTGCTTGTAGTTTGGGTCAGCAGGTTAATGCTGATGTGATGTTGCTTTAAACAGATGGAAACCGCCGGTTGACTTGATTTGGTCATATCCTGTAGCTGTTGCAAGTGACCACATTCTTCCTCACATGACATGCTAGCATGCTACGTCATGCTACGTCAATGTCTTTGACACACACAGCAGAGACAGCAGTCACGGTTCTGGTTAGTGCAGCAGGACACGTTCAGTTAGTTAATAATGAGAAGTACATGTTAGTGTAATACCTGGTGGACAAAGTACCCATGTTAGTTCATTTAAACACTGTTTAGTTTGGATGAGTTCATTAAATCCAGTCAGTTCCGATTAGTTAAATGACCAAAGTTTGGTAGAGAAAAGGAAAGTTCACCCATGTTCATTCAATTCTTAAAGTTCACAGATCAGCATTGCATTGGTGTGTGCTCATTTCCAACTGAAATCAACACATTAATGCTGCATTTTTCATTGCCTACTGTACTTGAGCGCAGAAAGGAGGAGTGCATGTGTGCACAAGGAGCTGTGAATACAGCTGTTGGCATTTCATTTCAGCTGCCCTGTGAAAAAGCTCCCTGGTATGGCTGCCTGGAGCTGGGGGCCTCCACCAGCTGCTGCTGTTGTTTCCTGGTTGTGTAATGAGTAACAGCCACTGGGCTTTCCCTGCACAAGTGCACCATACAGCCGAGGCCAGCACAGGGTCAGGATGCAAATATTATGCAAATCATGCAAAGATTATGGAAATCTGATCAACAGAGTAGGGTGTTATGCAATCTGTTTAATTTATCTCTGCTGGGGAATCACCAACACACATAAGTGTATAGTGCTGCACTTGAAACAGCATGACACAGATGTATCTGCTTCCTGACCTGGATCAAACACTATAAGATATGAAATGTATCACAATAATAACACTGTTTGTTTGGTCCAAATATCCCAAACCTACATTTGAAGAATGCAGCATGATAAAGATATTTGTGATTGATTATAGTAAATACGTAGAGGCAGCTGTGTGACGCTTGCGTCCTGCACCCATGAAACCTGCACCATGACCAGCGGACACTTACGGTAGTTACATATTGTAACTCCAGGTTCTATGAATATAGCCGTAGCGTATATGAGTTAAAACAGTTACTTTGCTTTTGTAACATTACTGAAACAGTATTTAGCCTAGTTATATTTAAAATATTCAATCGTCTGAGGAATTGTGTTGCTAACTTGCACCTCAGAAAGAGTAGGCTCAAGACTTGTGTTCAATATAGCTATAATCCTGAACCAGACCTAACTATAATCATGAACCAGCCCTAACTATAATCCTGAACCAGCCCTAACTATAATCCTGAACCAGACCTAACTATAATCATGAACCAGCCCTAACTATAAACCTGAACCAGCCCTAACTATAAACCTGAACCAGCCCTAACTATAAACCTGAACCAGTCCTAACTATAAACCTGAACCAGCCCTAACTATAGACCTGAACCAGCCCTAACTATAAACCTGAACCAGACCTAACTATAAACCTGAACCAGCCCTAACTATAATCATGAACCAGCCCTAACTATAAACCTGAACCAGCCCTAACTATAAACCTGAACCAGTCCTAACTATAAACCTGAACCAGCCCTAACTATAGACCTGAACCAGTCCTAACTATAAACCTGAACCAGCCCTAACTATAGACCTGAACCAGCCCTAACTATAAACCTGAACCAGACCTAACTATAAACCTGAACCAGCCCTAACTATAATCATGAACCAGCCCTAACTATAAACCTGAACCAGTCCTAACTATAATCATGAACCAGCCCTAACTAGAAACCTGAACCAGCCCTAACTAGAAACCTGAACCAGCCCTAACTAGAAACCTGAACCAGCCCTAACTAGAAACCTGAACCAGCCCTTTTCAAGGACTTTTCCAGGCCTGGAAATAACTATTTTAAAATTCCATGACTTTTCCAGGTTTTCCGTGACCATAATAACCCTGGTTGTTTTTCCTTATTTAAAGCGGGTCCAAGGACAAGGGATGTGGTATGTTGTACTGATTGTAAATCCCTCTGAGGAAAGTATGAAATGTGTGATCTTAGACAATAAACTACCCTTTAATGTTTCAGGCAAAGCACAGTATGGTACATAAGCAGTTTCCAATGCCTACAAAGAATGTGTGTAAAGACCCAGCTGCACTGTTTCTGGCAGCTGCAGAGGGACATTTTGACGTTTTATCACATGCTTGTTGTCAATATTACATTTTCTTCCATGTGTTAACAGAAATCCAAGATTATTCCATTACCGGGAACATCATCAGTTCTGGATCACCAGAGGTTGGCTGCATGAAACCATATCACGAATTGTAGACAAGTCTGCCATGGTCAACGTGTCCCAGAAGCTCCAAGGGAACAGAAGCCCTGCAGGAAGATACATGTTTCATGGTCACATGGATTGGTGTGGGAATGTCTCCATGAGGCTGAAGGCAAGAGTCACAAAAAGGCTATCTATTGGTTTGTAGTCCATGTTTGTACTTTGTTCTCCAAGACACAGACTCATTTCATCATACAATATGAATGAAGAAAATGCCATGACACAAAAATCCCAAAGAAATATTTTTATATCAGGGAAAAGAAAGAGGAAAACAGACTAAACAGACAACATCATAATGGTTATAATAATAGGTCTACAGGAGAGTAGAAAATACATTGAAATTCACCAAAATAATAATATTCATGATCAAAAGGAAAATAGAAATGCCAATTGCCTGACGTATTTATATAAAAATAGGACTACATTTCCCACAATGCTCTAGGAGACAAGGGGCAACAACAACAGACGAAAGTTTGCTCTTGTTCTCAGCAGCATGTTGCGTACCCTTCGTCATCACACGCGTGAGCATCCTCTCATCAGTGTGTGAATGGGTGAATGATGTCATGTAGTGTTAAAGCGCTTTGAGTGCAAGTACAGTCCATTTATATGGGAACAGGCAATGGCTGATGGCGAGGATAAAGACACCAAAGCACAACAAAAACGTGTGATAGAGTTCCATCACCACACTTTTGAATCAGACTGATGTTGAATTATTAAAGGATCCAGATGTTAGCCATGTGTGAGGGAGGCTAGCTGTGTTCACAAAGGACAGCTTGAGCTTCACAGAGATGGAAGAACTCACTTCCCTGGAAGATGTGGAGGTGGGCATTTCATTCGCAGAGGAATACGAGGATGGTATTATTGTGATGAAGATGCAGACATCAAGAAGGCATTTCTGCAGATATCACTGCTAAACCAGACTGGAATGCTGTACGTTTTCTGTGGCTTAAAGCCACCAACTGAAGAGAAGAAGGAGAAGCTGTGCATTCTAAGAATGACCACGGTGGTGTTGCCACTTCTTTGAGCCAAATCTTCCTCACAAGCCACCATTATGAAGCATTGATAGCAATGTGAGTCAGAACAGCGCCAAGGATCGCAACCCGGCTTCTGCATAACTTATGTTTTCCTTTTGATTCAGCACATTAACATTACAAGACATAAGCTCAGGCCAGTCATGTAGACTGGGTGTGATTCATGGTATAAACTGACTTCAGTTACAATTCAGCACAACACTGTCGTGTTTAAAGACCATACATTTTGGATTGCTATCAGCTGTATACAGTAATCTACAAAAAAATAAAAAGAACTGAAAAAGAAAGAAAGAAGACCTCCTCTATCCTCGTCTCCTGCGTTGTAGGTTCTGCATGTGTGCTCTTCATGGAACCTTGGGGATTCTCTTGTGTTGCCCCGTAATCTCCCGTAATAGCAAGCCTCGCCGCTTTGCACATCATGCTTTATGAATGAACAAATTAATCCCCCACCACCTCTCACAAGTTACATATTTGAAACAATACCAGTATTTTAAAGTAAAGCAAAACCTCTTAATTTATACATGTATTATTATGTCATTGTGTATCAGTTCATTTCATCATTTCATTTTGTCTTAGCCTTGCTCTATCAGGGTGTATTCATTGTGTATTATTAACAGATGATATGATGATAAAGTCTCAGAGTCTTGGACTCTACAGGAGATAACTGAGGGCTGTCTGCCCCGATCAGCAACACGATGAATCCCCGTGGAGTCCAGACCTGGTGGTGATGATGATGATGATGATGATGAGGCTGATAAACTGATGAGTTGATGAAGCTGATGGACCTGATGAAGACTGGGTGGAGATGGGGAGGGGTGCGTAACAGCAACATGAATGAACTGAAGTAGAGAGACTGTCATGTTTAAAAGAGACAAGATAATAGGATAACCATGTCAGTGTTTCATTGTGCGTATTGGATAGAGGAGACCAGCTGATCTAAACAGCTGATGTCATGATTGACAGCCCAGAGAAATGACAGAAAGTGAATACTGAGTGAGCATGCGTGAGAAGTGATGTATGAGAAATAAATCACAGGCTTAGGCGTGCAAGAGTACGCTCCTCTGACTGAACTTACGCTAGAGCTTCATGACTACACAATAAATACATTTATCATATTTGGTTATACCCTGACAAGCCTTGCCCATCCTCAGGCTGAACGCAAAACACTTTCTTCTTTCGAGGTTCACAGTTTTGATTGTTCCCATTCTTTGTCTTTGCCGTTGTGGATCAGTGACTGCAGTCTTAATCTCATCCACTAGTTTCCCCCGACAGGCTCCCAGCTGTGTGGGTCCCACAGGCCTGTATCCTCTCACCGCTGCTTGGGGATTGGCAGAGACGGCTGTTTCCTTAAAAAAAAAGATGATTGTGTTGTTAACATAGATCTCTTACTACACCCATGCGTTTGTAACAATATCTTCATCAAACATGTATCTTTGTCTTTCTATTTCAGCAATTCGGCTCTCCGCTGCGACCATTCTCACTTTGCCCAAGTCTTTTCTGACAGCTCAGTTCTTCTAAATGTTTTGAGAGAAAATGCACCAGTGGTCAAGCGAGCTTGAGGATGAATGAAGATACAGAGATTGGTGTTAGTGAGAACCAAGTAAGAAATTAGAAGAATATAATGTTTGTTTTTTCATTGTTTTAAAGCAGTTATGTTCTAAAGAACAAATGAACACAACCCCACCTCCTCACACACCAGAGGGAAGGTGCCCAAGGATCAATTCATCGTCTGTGGCCTGTCTGCTCGCTCTGTATCTTCCTGTGGTTCTGCTCGGTTGCTGAGAGTCCAATACGGCACCTCACAGTGAAACTAACAGAGGAAGCATGCATACACAGAAGTGCATCAAAAACACACTGCGATGTAATAACCCGTTACGTTCACTTTGTGTCATACAGACACTAAAGAGTGCCACATACCTTGAGCCTCGATAGTCCGCAGGTTTTGTTCGACCTGGGAACGAGAAAGAGTTCAACACTCTTCTTCTTATGGTGTGTTGAGTTCAGTGACAACCTCAGTGCCCGCTGTCTTAGTGGTGTACAGATGTGTGTTTTCCTGAAGCAAACGACCACGGAGACCTCCGACATCTCCCCGATCAAGACTCTGGCTGTTTGTTTGTTTGGTTGCAGCTCTCTTGTAACAGAAGTAGAAACCTCGTCTTGCAACAGTTCATACGTGGGAGTTTCCTCTCCACAACCTTTGGATGTGCAAGAACATACAGAACATACAGAAAGCCTGGCTTGACACTTGTGGAAGTAATAGTAATATGTTACCAAAATGGCATATCCATTTCCTCGCAGGAAAAATAGATGAAACAGTGATACATGTATTACTTTTTAGAGCGCTCGTTTCTTTTTTCCACTTTTCATGCAGCTACAGCCAAAAAGACTAGCCCACTGTAAACTACTAGCTGCTAGATAATCTGAAATCTCAGCTAAACTTGTGAAGTGCAACAGCTAATAGATGAAAGTATAATGTTTGCACTAGTTCTATGATAAGAGGTAGGAATATGACATAGTGCATGTTGTTAGTAGGTGTTCAGTCCTAAAATGATACTATGGTTGTGTTGTGACAGATACTGTAGAACAGATGCAATGCTTCCTGACTTGTTCTAGGCCAATATTGAACTTTTCACAATCAAGATAAGGTGTGATTGAGTTACACATGCATGAATTTAAAGTCTTATCAGACGACAAAACATTGCAGCAGTTTATAATATTATGAAAAAGGAGATATTTGATCCTCTATTGCAATAATTGTGAGGTGTACAGTTGATTTATCTGTTCACATTACAAAGTCATTTACACAGACTTGCACTTATTACAAAAAGGGAATTGGCCAAAAGCCGAGCAAGGTTGACATTTTTTGCTGGATGACAAAGAGTAGTTTGTGTCAGGACCCCGACTGGGCCATTGCTTCACTGGAACCACTGCTTTTATTTTATTAGTTTACCTTAATGTTGGGATCAACAAGACGGGTTGTGGTTCTCAGGTTCATTACACTCAGGCATTTAAGGAATTAAGGAGCTGTATTTAACATTCTAAACATTAACGCAGCAAACAAGTATTTGTTAGGTAAAGAGATAGTGGCGTAATGTCTCACTGAGCAAAGGATGAAGTTGCTCACCCTCGTGTGTGTTGTTATCCAAGTTGCTCTGTTGACAAGGTGCGTTAAGTGCTCGTTAGTGCATGTAAGCGTTCCCCACTGGTTAGCTCCCTCTGCACTGCTCTCATACAGCGGTTACAGCTGTGGAGACCGTCCCAACCGAGAATTCCTCTGCTCTTGGACGTTAGTGTGCAACAACCCTGTTAAAATCCTCCAACCAATAGAATGCTAGGTGTTGACAAATGAATTCCTGCCTTGTTGAGCCTGTGTTCACTTTACTAGAGTGTCTCCCATTGACGATTACTTTTCAGCTTGGTTCATCCACTTCCGCTATTATATACGAGCGCGATTGTGTGGACAGGGTTTTCAGGGGGAGCATTACAAAATCTGAAGTTAAATCCGCTGATCTAAGTCATATCAGCATCTCCTGAGGCAGTCTGAACTTCCTGGACTGGTGCAAGACCAACATCTTCTGCTAGGCCTGCTTAGGTCCTGGAAGATCCTGGGAGGCATGGATCCCAAGAAACATGAAGGTTTCAACAGCATGCACAGTGTTATTCAGAACCGTGATGGGGCAGTGTATGTAGGCTCCTTTTGAAGTTATTTCCACAGTTTTGAGGGGGAGGCCACTGTGATGTCTACAAACTGAATGAGTTTAATAGATGGTCTCCTTGGTTTGATGTCATTGGAAGAACGGAGGAGGCTGTCTGCATTCTGCCAGAAGGATGAGATCCACTGTGTCTGGCACACTGAGATGGGTGAGTTTGGAGTGGAAGATGTCTGGGATGATACTGTTGAACGTTGGCCTGAAATCCTCAAAACAGATCATTGCTTATGTTCCTAGTGAGGCTGTGGTGCAGTCCCATGTTGACTCCATCATCCATTGACCTGTTTGTCCGGTAGGTAGACTGCATATGATCCCAGGGAGTCCAGCCTGGGATCATGTGATGTTCTTCAGGTGAGTCAAAACCAGTCTCTCAAAGTATTTCATGAATGATGTCATGGCAATAAGCCTGTAGTCATTCAATCCTGTGATGTAAGGGTTTCATGGGGACCGGGATGAATGTGGGGCATTTAAAGCAGGAGGAGACGTCCCACAATTGATCAAAATGCTAAATCGACCACAAAGCTGCACCCACAGACACTCACCAACGGTCTGATTGGGGTGTCAGGGCCTTTACAGGCAAGAGGGTGATGGGGGGCCTTTCTTATCTTCTATCTGTGAAAGACAAAAACTAACATCCTCTTCACAGATCCTGAGTGCAGGTGGGGGTCAGTGGTCTGAGGGTAGAACGGGGTGCTGCTGGTTGTTTGATGTCAGAGCAGGTAAGGGGTGTGAAAGTTGGCTTACCAAAACTGCTATAAAAAACATTCAGTTCGTCAGCCAGTTGATGGATATCCACAGCGTGGGGGGTGGTCTTCTGTAGCTGGTGAAGTCCTACAGGCTCCACCACAATGATGCATGTCCTTCTGTAGGCCTCCTCCTTGGCCTGAAGAAGCTGTCTGGGTGTGTCTGTAAACCAGGGTATATTGTTGCTGTATGTGCAGAGGGTTTTAGTTGGCACACAATTGTCCTCACAAAAAGTGCTGTGATATGTGATGAAAAGGAAAGGAAAGATGCACAAGGATTAAGTTATATTGCTTTTATGACACTAGAACCTACAAGGGTGTGGAAAAACCAACGTGCTGGTAGCTGAGCTGTAACAACCCCTTTACATTTTATTGTGATTAAGTCTTTCATTTTAAAATGTACTTTTTCTTTAACATCCCTATTTGATAGTGCGGACTGTACCCTTATGTGAAACATGTCTGCATACTTGAGTTCTCCAGTGTTTCTCTACAGTCATAATGAGAGGCAGAGTTTATTTACATGGAAAACTGAGACGATTATCAGAGGAATGGAACAACATTGTGTTCAATACAATGAAACAAAGAAGTCTGGACTAAATTGTCAGGTAGTATTGGAGAAATTGTTCTACCCAGATGGATTTTGAGATGGCCTAGCTAAACAGAGTCTTGTTGGAGGCTCACCAACTACTTAATGTGTTCGTATCTGATATAAGCCTTGCTGAAGCATTCACTGATGACTCACTTTGGTTGGAATGAAAGCCTTCAAACCTGTGGGGCTAGGTGGCACATGATTGGAAACCACTTGTCTAAACTACCAGCTATGTCACACACTAACATTGTGCATCAACTGTTTGTCTAACAGAGCTCAGTAAATTGTTTTGCTAATCTGCCCACCAGCTTTGTTGGAGGCAACACTGCAAGCTGTTATGTAGGAGGGTTTGCCACCCAAGAAGGCCACAATACGGCTACCACCAAATGTGAGGCACACTGAGAGACAAACTGTTGAAGACATGGACTGTAAGAAAGCGTTATATGAAAACTGACATTATGTTAATGACTATAAGCTATTGTATATTATGAAATCCAAGAACATTATTACGCAGGGTTCAGTGGTGATTCTAGAAAATTTGACATGGGGTGGCAGAAGGGTGGCAAGTTGAAATTCAAGGGTGGCATATCACACACACACACACACACACACACACACACACACAAACACACACACACACACACACACACACACACACACACACACACACACACACACACACACACACACACACACACACACACACACACACATGCCTGGTGTCTATATGTATTTATTTATACAAATCCAGATAGTGAAAACAGACAACAGCAATGTCTTGCCAAGAGTCTAAATATTGTTACAAAAAGCCAAAACAAATATTTGTCTTTTTTAATAAGACCTAAAACACTGTCAGATATTACATATATTTACATATTTAGCAGCAAAACAATTCAGTTTTATTTAATTTCACAAACAATTAATGTATATTCAATTCTAAACAGCAGGTCATGGAGCTAAAAAAGAACAATATGGCGATTGCCATGTTCGACAGCAAATCGTCTCACAAACTCATCCAAATCAAGACACTTAGCACGTGCTGACTCTATACTAAGTATAGCTAGACTTGACAATCTATTCTCAGCCATGGTAGAACGTAAGTGATTCTTGACCAGCTTTAGAGTTGAGAAACTCCGCTCACATGAAGCACCGCTAACGGGTAAAACTACAGCTATTTTACACAAACGATAGTTCAAAGAAAACAGTCTTAATGGGATCCAAAAAAAGTAATAGTTCCATGAGACTAGTCGGTCTCTCCTTTTTTGCTGTTCTATCAAACAGTCTCTTAATCTGACGCAGTTCAAGTTTAACAACTTCTAAATTTGTCCCATAGGAATTTGCCAACATAAGAACAGCCTCCTCACTGAGAAACCTAGGACTTGATGGATTAAAGGCCTGTATGCCTTTCATTATTTGACAGTTCATTTGGGAAAAAACGCCTTTCCATCTCTCCAATCATGCAATCTATTATGGAGTAATAGACTTTAACTCTGAAAGACACTTTGCTATCTGGTTCTGTGTGCTGTCCTAGAGTGGATGTAACAACACTACTCTGTAGTTTACTTGCTACCTGTCTTGCTCGTTTACAGGTGTGCTGTGATGTAGGGATGCTGTTACTTTCACATATGTTGAGTATTTCACCCCAGACAGTCTCAAAAGAGGGCTCATTATGATATTCTCTGAGAGTCTGTTGGAGTGTTTCTGCCAACTCAACGGCTTTTGTTAGGTCAACTTTTGTTGACTGGAGCATGTCTGAAAAAATGTAGATTCACTCAAAATCTTTCTGAACACTACAAGACATCCAATAAAATTAAGATCTATCTGATGCAGAATTCCTCTGGCCTCCACAGCTCTATCTGAGTTGTCTTCATGTGAAATGTCTTCAAGGACACACACAATAGCAGGCAACCTATCCATCATATTCCGACAAGCTACATACCTGCACGCCCATCTTGTATCACTAAGACGCTGAAGCTCCCTTGGTCCAGCACCTTTAAACATCTCTTGTTGCACCTTCAGCCATTTATCATGAACATAAGAGCCTGACATACACTCACCTAAAGGATTATTAGGAACACCTGTTCAATTTCTCATTAATGCAATTATCTAATCAACCAATCACATGGCAGTTGCTTCAATGCATTTAGGGGTGTGGTCCTGGTCAAGACAATCTCCTGAATTCCAAACTGAATGTCAGAATGGGAAAGAAAGGTGATTTAAGCAATTTTGAGCGTGGCATGGTTGTTGGTGCCAGACGGGCCGGTCTGAGTATTTCACAATCTGCTCAGTTACTGGGATTTTCACGCACAACCATTTCTAGGGTTTACAAAGAATGGTGTGAAAAGGGAAAAACATCCAGTATGAGGCAGTCCGGTGGGCGAAAATGCCTTGTTGATGCTAGAGGTCAGAGGAGAATGGGCCGACTGATTCAAGCTGATAGAAGAGCAACTTTGACTGAAATAACCACTCGTTACAACCGAGGTATGCAGCAAAGCATTTGTGAAGCCACAACACGCACAACCTTGAGGCGGATGGGCTACAACAGCAGAAGACCCCACCGGGTATCACTCATCTCCACTACAAATAGGAAAAAGAGGCTACAATTTGCAAGAGCTCACCAAAATTGGACAGTTGAAGACTGGAAAAATGTTGCCTGGTCTGATGAGTCTGGATTTCTGTTGAGACATTCAGATGGTAGAGTCAGAATTTGGCGTAAACAGAATGAGAACATGGATCCATCATGCCTTGTTACCACTGTGCAGGCTGGTGGTGGTGGTGTAATGGTGTGGGGGATGTTTTCTTGGCACACTTTAGGCCCCTTAGTGCCAATTGGGCATCGTTTAAATGCAACGGCCTACCTGAGCATTGTTTCTGACCATGTCCATCCCTTTATGGCCACCATGTACCCATCCTCTGATGGCTACTTCCAGCAGGATAATGCACCATGTCACAAAGCTCCAATCATTTCAAATTGGTTTCTTGAACATGACAATGAGTTCACTGTACTAAAATGGCCCCCACAGTCACCAGATCTCAACCCAATAGAGCATCTTTGGGATGTGGTGGAACGGGAGCTTCGTGCCCTGGATGTGCATCCCACAAATCTCCATCAACTGCAAGATGCTATCCTATCAATATGGGCCAACATTTCTAAAGAATGCTTTCAGCACCTTGTTGAATCAATGCCACGTAGAATTAGGGCAGTTCTGAAGGCGAAAGGGGGTCAAACACAGTATTAGTATGGTGTTCCTAATAATCCTTTAGGTAAATACATACAGACGTTCCAACAAAGAAAAAAACTTTCCTGCCTCAGATACAGATTTCACACTGTCCACTATCACTAGGTTTAAACAGTGTGCACTGCAGTGTACATAAAAAGCATGTCTGGCTACATCCCTTATTCTAGCCTGTACACCTGAGTGTTTCCCGCTCATAACGGCTGCTCCATCATAGCCTTGCCCGACTAAGTTTTCTTTGTAATTCAAGCCATGCCTCTCTAGACAGTCTATGGTTTTTTCTGTTAAACCTGCAGCATCCAGCCTTTCTGCTTCCTGAAACTCTAAAAAGCTATCGTGCACCATGCCGTTATAAAAGTACCTAAGAACAAAAGACATTTGTTCATTTTTTTTTAATATCTTTGGTTTCATCTACTATGACAGAAAATTGTTCACTTTCTTTGACCTCTTTAATAATCTCATCCCTGACCATCCCTGCTAAACTGCTTATCATTTCATTTTGAATGAGGCTGCTGGTGTATTTGGCATTCTTGGCTTGATCTTCTAATCTTGTCCTTACTAACTGGTCATGTTTGCTTACGAGTTCTAAAATCTCAAGGAAATTGCCCCTGTTTTCTGAGTCAGAAGACTCCCTATGACCGCGCTGGGCAATATTCTGGGTTGCTGTAAGACACAGTACCTATTGTTTTGATGTATTTTTGACTGATTGCAGTGAGACGGGCAGTGTCTGTAGTAGTGACTGACGGCAGTGAGACGGGCAGTGTCTGTAGTAGTGACTGACGGCAGTGAGACGGGCAGTGTCTGTAGTAGTGACTGATGGCAGTGAGACGGGCAGTGTCTGTAGTAGTGACTGATGGCAGTGAGACAGGCAGTGTCTGTCGTAGTGACTGATGGCAGTGAGACAGGCAGTGTCTGTAGTAGTGACTGACGGCAGTGAGACAGGCAGTGTCTGTAGTAGTGACTGATGGCAGTGAGACGGGCAGTGTCTGTAGTAGTGACTGACGGCAGTGAGACGGGCAGTGTCTGTAGTAGTGACTGATGGCAGTGAGACAGGCAGTGTCTGTAGTAGTGACTGATGGCAGTGAGACAGGCAGTGTCTGTAGTAGTGACTGATGGCAGTGAGACGGGCAGTGTCTGTAGTAGTGACTGATGGCAGTGAGACGGGCAGTGTCTGTAGTAGTGACTGATGGCAGTGAGACAGGCAGTGTCTGTAGTAGTGACTGACGGCAGTGAGACGGGCAGTGTCTGTAGTAGTGACTGATGGCAGTGAGACAGGCAGTGTCTGTAGTAGTGACTGATGGCAGTGAGACAGCAGTGTCTGTAGTAGTGACTGATGGCAGTGAGACAGCAGTGTCTGTAGTAGTGACTGATGGCAGTGAGACAGGCAGTGTCTGTAGTAGTGACTGATGGCAGTGAGACGGGCAGTGTCTGTAGTAGTGACTGATGGCAGTGAGACGGGCAGTCTAATGCCGTGTTCACACCAAAAGAGTTGCGAAATATTCGCACGTCCAGATTACATGTTAAGTCAATGCACAGACGCGAATGGTTGCGAAAAAGCGTATTTTTCGCCGGTGTTACCGATTAACTGGTTTTTGAATTAACTGGTTTATGTTCGCGTGCGTGAGGCAGATGTGTCGTAGGAGTGGCCTCTCAGGACCCGTGTTGACTAACTAGGAAATACACAGTTCGATTGCATAGCCTGTCTGTCACATTCTTCTTAGTGTAACAGAACATTTTACTGTAAAATGCCCTACCTGTCCGTGAGGCTGTGCGCGGACAAGAGTGAACGCGGACAAGAGTGAACAAAAAAGTAGGTGACTCTGTTGATGCCTGTTCAATATGCTACTAACGTCAATAAAAACTAGATAAAACGCTCTTGTTGTCCGTCTGATATTTAAGTCATACATTGTTAACAGACGTCAAGTCGATATGAGACGAGTTTACTCTTCATACAGTGTGTAAGTGAAACGTGCAGACGTGTTTCCACCCAGATATGTCGCTACTGTCAGCTGTGGGAAACTGTGATCGCTCAGATTAGCTTGTGACAACACTGTGCTGTCTCACATCGCTAATGTTTTATTTTAAAAACTACGGACATGCATCGCTATCATGATAACAATATCCTACCCTGTGCAGCACGCATTCATCCAGATTAAACATACTGTTAACTCATTGTTTTACGATAAGGACCTAGCGCACATTGAATAACTACAGGAGTTAGCGTCTCTCTTGAAACATTACCTACACACAGGAGTTAGCGTGTCTCTTGAAACATTACGATGGAGCGGTTTGCTGCAGCATTCATTTAGGATTTACAACAGCATTGGCACGAAACGGTATCCATCTTCATTACGAAAATATCACTTGTTGACTGTCGACCAAAAATAAAATCAAAACAAAGTTGCGATTCCAGGCAAGAATCGATGCGCTGAACGTGTACATGCTTTACTCCCTTAGTGTCCCCTGAACTACCGCTGAGCTATCGTGAGAACATAATAATATTGAGCACTATTAGGATTAAATTGACATTAGTAAATAGATCCCTAATAACCACCATCAACTGCGTTTCCCTCTGGCACATCAACGTTAATGCACGTGTGCTGCCAATGCAATCACGTATTTGATTCGGATGGGTCTAAATGATTTAAGAAGAAAAGGCAGCAGGTGTTAGAATATATTCTACTATAGACTATATTCCAAGGTTACTACATGCCTAATTTGTAAAAGTTCAAGTTTTATTATTGTGAAGTATTTTCTAAAGTGAACATCATATCCTTTGTACTTTCACCCAGTATCAACTCATGATAGCTCAGTGGTAGTTCAGGGGACACTAAGGGAGTAAAGCATGTTCACGTTCAGCTGTTTGATTCTTGCCTGGAATCGCAACTTTGTTTTAATTTTATTTTTTAGACAGTCAACAAGTGATATTTTCGTAATGAAGATGGATACCGTTTCGTGCCAATGCTGTCGTAAATCCTAAATGAATGCTGCAGCAAACCGCTCCATCGTAATGTTTCAAGAGACACGCTAACTCAATGTGCGCTAGGTCCTTATCGTAAAACAATGAATTAACAGTCATGTTTAATCTGGATGAATGTGTGCTGCACAGGGTAGGATATTGTTATGATGATAGCGATGCATGTCCGTAGTCTTTATAGGCCGCAAGGTGAACCCCGTTATCGTCTCATCCCGCTCCACAGTCGCACATCTACACAATCTTTAGCTCATAAAAAAGAACGAGTCGTGCTAAACTACCAAAAAAAAGTTCGTCGCTGAATTTCCAGTCGATTCTCGATGCGTCTATGTTTTATGCAGAACTATTTTCTTCAGAGCGTAATAGTATCTTGGTCGCGAGTGGTGGCACGGTTCGACACGTGATCGTTCTACACCAATGAGGTAGCTGCTTTTTGTCAACAGAATGGCAAGATGGCGGCCCCCATGGACCGATATAACGTTACCATAAAGAGGAAAACACTCGAACATCCTCAAAAGTGGGCCAAATGGATTCTAAACAGTGCTGTATACATAGCCGCGTCCAAGAAGAACAATGAGGCAAATGTACGATAATGTTATGTTTATGTTAAGCCATTTAGATCAAGTGTTATACATATTCTTGTGCAATACTGTCACTATATTTTGTGCCTTATTTTTATTTATATATTTTTTTGGTCTTAAACTTATTTAATTTTTTTCCTTAAAGATTATTGTAATTCTGTGTTAGGAGCACCCGGCAAAATAAGCTTTTACTTGTACAGAATAACTGCCTGTTATCTGTGCATATGACATCAAAACTATCTCTTGATCTCTTAAAATACCTGGGAATACACCTCAACACCAAACGAAATTTCACTAAATGCTTTACATTAGTATTTCTATGAATGAGACAAATAAACCTCCTTGTATCAATAAAAGGCAGTAACTGTACTTATACCAATGACCATTTGTTTATTCATTCATTCATTCATTCATTCATTCATTCTTCCACAAATGAAAACACTGATCAACCATAAAAACAATCTTTATGAAAAATATAAAACACGATATATACACACACACACAACTGTACAAAACAGAATAAGGAAACTCAGCCCTCGGTGTCAGTGTCAGGACGGTCATCTTCCAGTTCCTCAGTTTCTTTTGTGTTGGCACAATTAGAACAACGACATAAGTCTGTGCAACACAGTCCTGCAGAAAAACAGGAACATCTGCCTGTCTCACAGGCACTTTTGCAGCCGCAGTGTATCACATGCAAAACACTGTCAGGGGCCGGATTTCTGGTCATCCAGGTGACGTGCAAGGTCCCATCCTCTATTCTCCAACCATGTCCAGCAGGTGATGGAGCACTTATGTTTCCTTGGAGACAGGACCTCATTATTGCAGCCTGGTAGTTTGCCCTTTTGCAGTGCTGATGGAGGGCATCAGTAGTAGAGGGAATGCATAATTCTGGCAAGGCCGATGATGCCATACAGAAAGCCTTGTACCTAGGTAGCTTCATTTACATTTTCGGCAGCTGGCTGATCATATAAGTGGCACACATACTGGCAAAGAAGTGCAAATGTTGACTGCTCCAAGTTAAAGTTGGTACCTAAACTTTTAAAAGCCTTAAGGTACGTCCTCTTGTGTTGTTTGGCACTTTGTTGTCCCTTGTTCAGTCTCGCTGTCCGTCTGGCTCAACTCACTAGACTGTGTGGTTTCCGCACCTGATGGATAGGGTAGCATGTCCACGAGTGTATCTGTTGACAGAGTCTCCGCAAAAACCAGCTCGCAGATGTTGCGCTTGTTGGGGATGTGAAACATCCTGTCTGCAACACAACAAAACAGTGACAATTAAGAGTCACAGGAGTACCATCAAAAGCAGAGAGTGGTGGAGGTGGTACAAGACATTTCAGGCTAGAACCCATCTGCCATACAACACATTTAACACCAAAGATGCTCAAGAAAGGCACACAACATCACAAACACACACAGTTCTCCTTGGTGCCGACTGGTACATGTCTGTGCAAACAGCGAGACTTAAAAACTGTTTCTCCAAACAAGCCTGTCACACACATTTTGTGTAAAGCTAGCCTTGCACATGACAAATAATAAGACTTGAGAGAAAAATGCATTGCAGTTACCTGTAGTCTGAAGCATCAAGACCTTCATTTGCTGTCACCAGTTCAACGAAGGCCTTCCTCAGCTGGCCCATTCTCAGCACCTCTTTGTTGACAATCAGCCTTTGGTGAATTATCCTCTCACAGAATATCTTATAGCTGACATCAAACATGGGCTCATTCCTAAAACACATATGAATGAGAAGTAAATAAATTAAGTGTTGTGATTGTGTGCACATACAACAGAATGCAGTTTGAATGTTTACTTTTATAATGTTAAGTTAGTAGCTCCTTGAAATGCAATATAATAAATAACTTACTGTTCTTTCTCTGGTTTTTCAGGCCTCGTCAAAAACCGGGTGTACTGATTGTAGCAGCCTTTGTGGTACTGCACCTCCAGAGCCACACAGTCTTTGTCTTGTATATGTATTAATATACTTGTCATCCTTCAACTCTGCAGCTTTCTGCAATTGGCCTTAACGAAACAAAAAGGATAGTTCAATGAGTTTGTTGACATATCACTCACACATAATTGTACCTTTCAGTCACTCAACCACAGTGTGTGTGTGTGTGTGTGTGTGTGTGTGTGTGTGTGTGTGTGTGTGTGTGTGTGTGTGTGTGTGTGTGTGTGTGTGTGTGTGTGTGCTGCACAGTGTTTTCCCCTGGTTGTTAAATCTGTGATACATCTTGATATGAAAACCTGGCTGCAGAACGTTTCCCTGAAGCCTTCACCAAAGTTTGTTTACCTGCTGTTAATGTTTCAGCCTTTGAAAGAGGATCCCTTTGTCGTTTGCCTGCTCGGTTGATTAATTTCTCCTTTTTTTTGCAAATGATGCACAGGGCAGGAAGGACGGGGCCAGAGCCTGCGATTGGCAGCCCTGACCTAGATCGCAGTGTCTTTGTTGGACTCGTGCTGCTAGAAGTCGATGGAATGGCCTCGTGGTCTTCCGTAGCTTCTTGCCTCTCACGTGCGAGACGTCTTTCCACCTTTGAGATTGCGTTTTTGTCCGTAAATCTACGATAACACGTGTGATGGAAGCCAGCATCCTCGGGAATATTGTCAAACTCCACATCAACACAGTGTTTGAAGTTCTCAGCCACGTCCCGAGACTCACCCTTCAACCAGAGCCACTTTTGTAGGCTTGTCCTGAAAGTATTCCATCGTGCAGTGGTGAAATGATGTACCTCCTCGTGCTTCACTGAAGTAATATGCATATAACAAAATTTGATTTTAGATGCAATAAGACAATCCGGTGTATCTTCTTCATCGTCCGTACTGCTCGATGAAGACACGGTGGCCGCCATCTTGCAACTCTGTTGACAAAAATCAGCTACCTTATTGGTGTAGCATGATCACGTGTCGAACCGTGCCACCACTCGCGACCAAGATACTATTACGCTCTGAAGAAAATAGTTCTGCATAAAACATAGACGCATTGAGAATCGACTGGAAATTCAGCGACGAACTTTTTTTTGGTAGCTTAGCACGACTCGTTCTTTTTTATGAGCTAAAGATTGTGTAGATGTGCGACTGTGGAGCGGGAATCATTTTCTAGAAGACTTTTCGTGGTTCACCTTGCGGCCTATTAATACAAAACATTAGCGATGTGAGACAGCACAGTGTTGTCACAAGTTAATCTGAGCGATCACAGTTTCCCACAGCTGACAGTAGCGACATATCTGGGTGGAAACACGTCTGCACGTTTCACTTACACACTGTATGAAGAGTAAACTCGTCTCATATCGACTTGACGTCTGTTAACAATGTATGACTTAAATATCAGACGGACAACAAGAGCGTTTTATCTAGTTTTTATTGACGTTAGTAGCATATTGAACAGGCATCAACAGAGTCACCTACTTTTTTGTTCACTCTTGTCCGCGTTCACTCTTGTCCGCGCACAGCCTCACGGACAGGTAGGGCATTTTACAGTAAACTGTTCCGTTTATATTCTTTACAAAGATACACTAAGAAGAATGTGACAGACAGGCTATGCAATCGAACTGTGTATTTCCTAGTTAGTCAACACGGGTCCTGAGAGGCCACTCCTACGACACATCTGCCTCACGCACGCGAACATAAACCAGTTAATTCAAAAACCAGTTAATCGGTAACACCGGGCGGCGCGATAGAGGCGAAGTGGCGTTGCGAATATTCGCAAATCCGCTTTTCCGCCTTTTCGCTGCCGTTGAAATATTTCAACTCCAGCGAATAATTCGCCCGACGCGGAGTTGCGAAAGCCAATCGGCGTTGAGAAGCTCCACCCGGCATCACCGCCGTCCTGCCGTCACTGAATCAAACTGCGGGTCCGCTGAAGGAGCGCTGGAAGCTTCATTCAGACACTCGTCCCGGAGGAGTCGGAGCTGTGTGCGACTACGGATAATATTATGAACCCAGACACGGGGTGTTTGATGTTCCCACGTGTGTGGGACTTCCTCAACAAGTATAAAGCAGAACTAGTGGTTATTTACATGGTGGATGGCGGAAATAGTCAATGTTTTCACAGACACGGAGATAAGCCCCGCCCCCTTTCCCCAGCGAATGGTTGCGAAAAAATTAAAAACGAATTAACCACATAGAGCAAATTTTTCACCGGGCGGCGCGATATAGGCGAAGTGGCGTTGCAAAATTTCGCAACTCTTTTGGTGTGAACACGGCATAACTGTATTTTACTGACGGCAGTGAGACAGGCAGTCTAACTATATTTTACTGACGGCAGTGAGACAGGCAGTCTAACTATATTTTACTGACGGCAGTGAGACAGGCAGTCTAACTATATTTTACTGACAGCAGTGAGACAGGCAGTCTAACTATATTTTACTGACGGCAGTGAGACGGGCCGTAGAAGTAACGGCAGCAGACAGTGTGTCCAAGCGGTCAGACAGACAGGCAGTAAAGGGCCGTGATTGACAAGAGGTCTTGTGGCTCGCGCCTCTGCACGCCACTCATCCGCCACTTCCTGGGCCTTTTGTGTTTCAACACACACACACACACACACACACACACACACACACACACACACCATCTGCTGTGGTAATTCACAGGCTGCATGCCGGAGCAGCACACAGCCTCCTCTCTTACTTTGCTTTCTCCTATTCATCCCTCCTTTGCTCGCTCGCTGTCTTTTATTCGTCGGGAGAAAGCCGGGCCATTCAGAACTTTTGTTTGTACTGGCCCCACACACACACAAACCAAACTTTCAAAAACAATTATTCCACTCCAATCAGAGGATGGCAGTCTAGTTTCGTGAAGTTTTACAATTTATTTAGCCTCTCATATTTTCCTTGAACTGTAGAGGAGCTCCTTTGCTCTCGGCTGCAGTGACTGCTTCTGTTTCTAATCGTATAGTTTAGAACTAAACAGGTCTGTGTGTGCATTACTGAGCTGTTGATGACTTGAAAATCATTATTTAGTCTCTGATCCATCTGATTTGCTTTTTTAAAAGATAAAATGTCTGATTCTTACTGACTTAATAGCTGTTAGAATGATCTTATTTACTTGTAATTGATTGATCAATATTCAGTATCTTTAAGGACTTCTACAGAAGTTTGAGTTCTCCGCAGGATGAATAACTAAAGTGATCCTCTGACTTTGCATCTAGCGTCATCACCAGGTCACAATGTGTATTTGTCCAATACGTTGGATAATGACCAAATAAAACCAATGGCATCCCATCAGCCCACATGGACTTTGTGTTAACTGCTAATCAGCTAATGCTAGCATGCTAACACACAAAAGTAAGATGGTGATTCCAGTGAACATACCTGCTTAGCATCAGCATGTTACCATGTTAGCTTGTTGACATTAGCATTTAGCTCACTGTGTCTATTGGTCACACTGGGCCACTGACCAATCATACGTCCACGCCATTTCGCAAAGAATAGACCCAGCTTGTCAAACTACACTGTAAAATGTAATAGTGGTCCAGACTTACATTAAATGAGTTAACTTTACTCGGCTATAAAAAATATCACTTCTTACTAGTTTTTACCAAGTAACAGTTACTTGCAGGTCGAAAATAACCAATTTACTAATTATTTTGAGTAATGCTAACAAATAACGGCTGGGGTCTGAGCATGTGCAGACGGCACCATTCAGTCCCCAGTACCCAGCATGCAGTTCGGCGGTGTAATTTTATAAATGTACAATTATTAGTGTTACAAATTGTTTGTGTTACAAATTGTTTGCTCACAGCTCTGCTACGCTCAGCTGTGAGCTGTGAACATTAAATGTTGCTGCCAGTCATTACGGCTAAGCACCACCGGTATGACGGTACATGAAAAATTCATACCCTATGGACATTTTAAACAGGTATACTGCACAGCTCTAATGTGTTGCTTGGAAGTACACAAAGTAGATTTAATTGAAATGATGTAGTTGTTTGAAATAGTAATTTCGAAAAAAAAAGTAGGCTATACTAGTCAAAATGAGAAAATAAGCTAATAGGGAAAAAATATTATAATACATGTAGTGTATTTGTGAAAAACAATTAAATGATAAAATACCTATAACTTTGTGATTCTGTTTAGGCCAGCAGAGAAGGCTTACAGGCCCTGACAGCCCACCACTGGTCTAAGTACAGGCTCACAGAGGCACTAGAATTACTTTCTGGATATTTTACAACAGTGTAATTATTCACAGTGATATGCTGACAGATAGTGAGACAAGTGTGTGGTTTAGGACAACACGACCTGCTCAGGGCATGAAGTTTAAATGAACTAGGGGCTACAAGGGGACTGTAGATGTTTAACTTTCAGATATAGGTCAGAGTGGTGTGAGAGGGTGTGATCGACATGCAATGATTACTCTGTAAGTCCTCGGTTCATTGTTTGGTATGTGGTGGCAGACACACACAGAAACACAGTTACCTGATCTTTGTCACCGTGTTGGTATGTATTACCGTTCATTCCACACTACTCCCCCGCAACTCTCACAATCCATTATATACTGAACAGTACAACTAACAGGTGTGTCCCTTTTAGGGGAGGCCTTACAGAGGCCCTGTTCACACCTGGAATTAACACGCTTCTGAGGGGATCCTATCAAAAGTAGACAGCTCTAAGGCCACATCCACACTTCTATGTTTCCATTGTAAAATGCATTTATTTGTTTGTTTTTTACACTGAGTGTCCACACTAGTTTGGAGTTTTAGAGCCTCTAAGCCGGGTACATTTGAAAACTCAGGGTTTCCTCCTAGTGTGGATGGACGGAACCGCATACATTTTAAAACGATGACGATTTTGGGGTTAAGTGTCTTGCCCAAGGACACATCGACATGGGCTAGCGGAGCCGGAGATTGAACCGCCGAACCTCTGATTGAAGGACGACCCTACATTCTAATGCGGGGTTTGAACTGACGTACATAGACCTGTCCACTTGTGATTGGATCGCCCAAGATGCACATTAATGCCACGGCCACTGACAGTAAATATGACACATTAAGTGCTCATGGTTACGTGCCATAACATTTTCATCCACAGACTCACACAGCACTTTCAAAAGCTGCATGATCACACTTGTGGACATTTCTGAGGTTCTTAGTGTATAATAATAATAATAATTCAAACTTTTATAGCGCTTTTCTAAGTACACAAAGACGCTTTACATTGGGGACAAGAGACAAAACAAAAATGGAAAGACAAAGCAAACCAAAACAAACAAACAGCACATATGTATGTGTGAATGACATTGTATGTTATTATTCCTTCATCAGAGAAAGTGATTCCTATTTTAAATCCAGTTTGCTACTGTGCCCAACAACAGAGAGAGAACTCCTCACTGTCATCCTGGACAACTTTAATCAACATGGTGAGCTCACTCCATAGGATACCCACTACCTTTTGATGCTGCTCATTGGCCAATTAGAAGCTCATTGAAAAGAACCAATAAAGTGAATGGTTCAAGAATACAAGGCTCCAAAAGGCTCTCTGAACACAATCAAATCTATGATCAGTGACGGCTGAGACTGGAGACAAGGTTACATGAGTAATTGGAGAATGTGTTTAGTAACTCACTTACTCCATACCTGTTTATTAAGTAGGTCAGTGATGAGATTTCTCCCCTACCCCCAGTTAGTATAACTGACAGAACCTTTTTAGTTTGGTGCATGAGTTACAGCAGGCTGACGGTACAGAGCAAAGACAGAGCAAACAGAGCAGAGAGAAAGTGGCACAATTTAATAACTAGTCAAATGATCAGCATCATTTATTTTAAATGCAAGAAATCATTACTCCATGTAATGATCTCTCATTTTACCTAGCTGTTACTGCTCCTGTCGGGGAGCTTTTGTCCTGCACATGCTCACATGAATATATGGCATATAGCCTGGAAAACCAGGTTTCTCTAATCACCTACCTTGAGGACAGAAACCAGGTCTCTCTCATCTGCTACCTTGAGGACAGAAACCAGGTCTCTCTCATCTGCTACCTTGAGGACAGAAACCAGGTCTCTCTCATCTGCTACCTTGAGGACAGAAACCAGGTCTCTCTCATCTCCTACCTTGAGGACAGAAACCAGGTTTCTCTCATCTGCTACCTTGAGGACAGAAACCAGGTCTCTCTCATCTCCTATACCTTGACAACAGAAACCAGGTTTCTTATTTACATGATATTTAAGAATTCAATTTACTGGAAAAAGCTGACTGTTACTTTAGTGCATGTAAACATGATGCTTCACAGTTTAATGGCTGTTGAAAGACCGCATATGGCTTGACTTTCAGTATGTAGGAGACTCTTAAATGAAGTCTGATGAGACCAAACTGGAGCTTTTTGACCACCAGACTAAACACTATTTCTGGTGTAAATCATGCTCCACATCAGTAGAAATACACAATGGAACCTGCTGGGGTCAACTTCAGGCTGTGGGGTGTTTCTCTGCAGCAAGCAGCGGAAGGCTTGGGAAAGTAAAGGTAAACTAACTTGACGAACTGATGAACTGTAGTATAGCAAATATTAAGCCAAAGTGCTCAGGAGTGACCTCACAGTGATGCTGAACAAATAGGTTTGTACAGTAAGTCGTTAAAGGTGCTAAATTCAACATTCAGAGCATATCTATTGCCTCCATGTGGCTCTCAACATGGTGTCAGCTAAGCCGGTGTCCAGCTGCTAACGTTGCTAACAGCGCAAACAACAGCAATTATTAACAGTGACCAGCACAGAGAGGCTCCAATAACACAAAAAGAGGGAGAGCCACTTCATTCTCCTTCAGGTAGGTCTGGTGCCAAAACTTCTTGAGGAATTACAAACATGCAGGCAGTATACATGTGTTCATACAGGCCGCTGAGGTAGGCATTACTCCACTTTCTCTTTGTATGGTAAGTATGTATGGCTTCTATGTTCAGCTCTGAATGTCTTATCGAGAACCTTTAATAATCAATATTCAATTCAGTTTATTTTATATAGCCCAACATCACAAATACAAATTATCCTCAGAGGGCTTTACAATCTGTACACATAACATCCCTGTCCCGGGACCTCACATCGGATCAGGAAAAACTCCCCCAATAAAGATAGTAAAAACCCTTTCACAGGGAAAAAAGGGAAGAAACCTGAGGGAGAGCAACAGAGGAGGATCCCTCTCCCCGGATGGACAGAAGCAATATATGTCATGTGACCAGAATGAATAGCGTAACAGAGTTACAGCACATTACATGAATATGAAATTATTCATATAATGAGTAGTAGGCATGGTCCATGATCCAGATAACCACGATCCATGAAGCAGAAGGAGGTAGAGAGAACGGGCATCAGCAGAGCCATGGCAGGAGGCAGGAGACAGGAGGCAGGATATATATATATATATATATATATATATATATATATATATATATATATATATATACGTGTGTGTATATATATGTCTTCCTGCACATGTTTTGTTCATCAGTGTAAACTCAAAGCTGTACACTTCTGTCTCCTTCACTTTCCTCTCCTGCTTTCATGGCTCCAAATCAAATGGTGGTGAGAGATAGGTGCTGGTGAGGAAGCAGAAGAGAGACCAACATGAATGCATGGTTAGTATCTGACCATATGCAGGGTGTCACAGGAAAAGCATTGTTTCTTACTTCCCTCCCTACTGTTGTCTGCCTCTGAAGAAGAATAGCAGGGGATGTTGAGGAATTCTGGCCTCCCTGTATTTATTCTAACAGACGACACACTGATTTTACTTCCTCTAGACATCGACAGTAGTCGCCACGCAACTCTTATTGTTGTATGTGTCCTAAATACCCCTTTTCTACACCTGAAGGAAATCTGAGCTAGGAAGTGGGTGAGTCCAGGGATGGGGTCCCTGTTTCTGTCTCCACCGGGGTCGTCACTAAAGCTGTAGCTGTAAACAACATACAACCAACACCACACGTTCTTTACATATGTACCTAAACAAACTCAGCCCCTCTAACTAAACGGATGTAAACTCCATTGCATGCAATCAAAATCGAATAATTTCACATTATCAAGGTTCAAGGTTCATTTAGTGTGACTCTACAACACAAGGTTGCAAAACAAAGTGCAAGCTAAAGTCCCTTTATGTTAAACAAGAAGAAGAAGAAGAAGAAGAAGAAGAAGAAGAAGAAGAAGAAGAAGAAGAAGAAGAAGAAGAAGAAGAAGAAGAAGAAGAAGAAACTATGTTTTATGGTGGGGTGCGAACGATGATTAGAGAGCAAAGAAGCTTCTTTGACGTCTGGTGGATGTGATAGTCTGTGTCTCGTTCCAGACGGCAGCAGGTGAACAGGTTGTGACTGGGTGGGTTTTGTCTTTTGAAATCCTTTTCGCTCTTCACAGGTTCCTCCTCTCACCAAAATCACTGATGCTCAAAAGATGATACCAATGATGCTCTGGGCGGTTTTAATCACCCGCTGAAGAGAAAGTTCACAACAGCGTTCTCTTCATGCCGGGTAGCAGTCCTGGGTGTACTGGAGGGTTTCAGGGAGGTTGTGTTGATTGATGTAGGTGTTGTTATTTCAAGACGGGTAAGGGCTGAGTGAAGGAAATGGCATCCTCTGTGGATCGGACCGCTCTGTATTTAAACTGGTGAGGTGTCCAGGCTGACTGAAATGTGGATTTTGAGATGCTGGAGAACCAGTTTCTCAGAGCACTTCATCAGAGTGGTGGTTTAGACTGGACCCTGTAGACTTTTTAGGGACAGGAAAGATGGGTCTGTCTTGAAGCAGGTGGGATGAGACCAGGGATCTTATCAGGCCCAGCAGCTTTACTCATAGGTACTCTCCTCAGGGGTCTCCTCACATCCTCTGAGGACACTGACAGTGGCCCTTAACAGCTGACTCTTTGTTGAGGAGATCAAAGCTCATCTAGAAACGTGGCCTCCCACCTGATGGGGGCGCTCTTACGTGTGTAGCCTGTGACGTTCTGGATCTTTTTGAAAATAACATTGCCAACGTTGTAGTTGGTAATATTGTAAGTTGTATGTTTTTATGTACAAGTCAGTTGCTTTTTGAGGTTCCCTTTTTGTCCTATTTCCTGCTAATTGCTTTTTGCGTACCTTGAACCTGCAATACCAGATTGTTCTGTCCATTTGTTGGCAGCAGAAACTTTTGGCTTTTATGTTGATATGTTAAACTTGTAAGCAAACAGTTGCCAAATGACATCCATCAGTTACAGAGCAACATGATCATTCATTCAAAGTGTTTTTTGTTTCCACCTGAAGAAGTCCAATCTTCTACCTCAGTTGTTGGTCTCCTGAAGGAAACATCTGTCTCTGTAGCTGCTAAATGTTCCATTATGTTCTCCAGCTAGTTTTCCCCTGAGTGGGTCTGCTGTTTGCTGCTGAGCAGCAGCTTTTTACAGCTTTTCTACTACAGCTGCCAGCTGCTGGTTTTACTCTATTTATCTCTCATAGAGTAAAACCAGCAGATGAAATTTACTATCAAAATTCAGGGAACGAAGCCAAAGTGAACAATCTTGTGGTATAACTCCTCATAGTAATAATAATCCTCAATCTTATAAATCCTCATAGGTTTATAGTCTCAAATAAGTTCTTCTTTGAATTCATCTGCAGCATGCTACTTTAAACCACTAAAGCACTCTCACTTCCAGCTGCTGCCTTCAGGCCAGATCACAATATGTAGGACACGCCTTCTTTGAGCCCGGCAACCAATTAAAACCAACCATGAACATGACACTCATCGACTTCGAGGCGAGGGAAGTGCAAAAATGCTGACTCAGGACTTATTCCTCCATCACTCTATTACAAGCAAGTGTTACAAAGCCTGGCCCTTTTAGGACATTGATAACAAATGCACTTGATCATGTTTCCTTCAAGTGTCAGTAACCAAATGAATGGACTCAACGCATGGTGATGCTCTGGGACTAAATGATTTCATATAGGCTGAGTGTAATGCAGGGTGGACAACTCCCACACATTTGGCTTCTCACACCACCCAAACAAAAACCACCACAAAGAAGAGGAAGCCAGGAAGCATCTCCTTAATGAAAATGTAGCTCTATAGATTTTGCAGAAATGCCAAAGAGTAAAGCTGCTATTCTCTATCAGCGCTGTGGAGTCATGTTCAAAACAATGTTTCCTCCAGAGAATCAAAGTATTATTTGTTCTGTCAGGTTTAATATTACAGGGAGTTTTGCTTAAATTCCATAAAAATTGCAGAATTTACATATTGCATTGAAACATATCCATGTACTATACTCACCTAGTCACACACACACACACACACACACACACACACACACACACACACACACACACACACACACACACACACACACACAGACAGTCGTTAAGCTATTACATGTCCAGGTTTTTAGATAACAATCTCTGAGGTTTCACCCAAAACGATGCAGCTGTAGAAAGAACAACTAGCACATGCAAATGTAGCTGTAGCATAGCGACTTTAACTAATTGTAACTTCAGTGAAACAAGGCGCCAGTGCCGTTGGAATGTCTTCAGTGATTATAAGTGACCCCCGCCCTCCCAGCATCCTCTGGGGCCACAGCGTTGTGAATGGAACAAGTTTATTCAGCTCGGGAGCCTATTACCCCATGCACGCTCAAAGGTCTCTGAAAGACCGCCCAACAACCCGTCAGCACATGAAAGTGATGACTGGACACGGGGGGCAAAATGTGTGTGTGTGTGTGTGTGTGTGTGTGTGTGTGTGTGTGTGTGTGTGTGTGTGTGTGTGTGTGTGTGTGTGTGTGTGTGTGTGTGTGTGTGTGTGTGTGCAGTGTTGGGGAAGGGTGCCTGCACTTGAACTGGGTCCATTCACACGGGTTAGGGGGTCTTGTGGTCTTTAATGTGACCATAGCAGGGCAGAATGACCTCTGCAGGGCTGGCCAGCACCAGAGCCGTAATCCTCCTCCTCCTTGTCTTTTTCAATTCTCTACCTCCGTCATTGTGAGAAGAGGCTCTGACTTCCCTTTCTTCTCTTCTCTCGCCCCCCATATCGTTAAACAGGCTTCTCACTGGTCAAGGAATGCCTTGAGGGTCTTTGAGTTTGTGTGAGCTTGCGTTCAACAGAAGAAAGTCAAGGGATGTAAACAGTTCTTTCTTTATCTTTTTTTTATTTCAAATGAATATAGAGCATATATTAAAACATGTTTTCATTCATTGCAGTTGATGGTTTTCTTTTACCGCTGTGACCTGAGGAAAGTAAAACTTTTGAAACTTTGAAGCATCTTTTTCTCTCTCTCTCTCTCTCTCTCTCTCTCTCTCTCTCTCTCCCTGCGAACCAACCACGGAAAGTTAATGACAATAGTCATAACCAGGAAACTTTCTGCTGACAAATCCTGATTCATTTGACATGTTATTATGTATTACAGTTTTTGCCTATTGCTTACACACGTTTTGCTAAATTTGGCTTATTGTGTCAAAACTCTACACACAAGCAAATAAGACACAACACTGGGAAATAAACCATTCACATCTATGTCAAATTGAAACTCTGCTATCAAAACCTAACAATCCTTTGTCAATATGTCACTCTGATGACAAAATGATACCCACTTGCATCATATGAATACACTTTCAGATCAGCAGCAACATACTAGTCTACTTTATATAAAAAACTGCAGTCTTTTGTTTTCAATGTTTTTATTCAGTTCCATAGAGGGCATGTTTTCACAACAACCAAAAAAATGAAATACTGAATTTAAAATCATTACATTAGTATATTTTACAGTACAGTAAATTCAGTTAAATCAAAAATAAAACAAACAATACACTACTGTAAACACAGAAAAACACAATTGTGCGCAAGTGGGCTTATGGATCCTGCCGTCTGTTGGGGTCTGGCCACAGGATCTCATCAACATCACAAGCAATGTCTTCTCTCGCTAAGCATCGGGGAAAATATCCCCTTGTGTGGCGAATCCATCCCTGGATTGACCTCACCTCCATGTCTCCGCAGGCCTTTTCCATTGCCTGCAGAAGAGGCATACGGGCATGTGGTTGGCGGTCATATACGCGCCATCTCACATCATCACCATAAGCGTCTTTGAGCATCTGGAAAAGCGCTATATAAATTAAATGTATTATTATTATTATTATTATTATTATTATTATTATTATCTCCAAGCGGAAAAGAATTCCTCTATAGGATTTAGAAATGGCGAGTAAGGGGGCAAGTACAGAACTTCAAATTGATCATGGTTGGTGAACCAGTTCTGGACCAGAGCAGCCCGATGGAAACTAACATTATCCCAGACAACAACAAACCTGGGCTGCTCTGGTCCATCCTGTACAACTGCATCATGAAGTGCATCTAGAAATGTGATTATGTGTTGCGCATTATAGGGACCCAGTTTGGCATGATGGTGCAGTAGCCCTCGAAGACTTATGGCAGCACACAATGTGATGTTTCCCCCGCGCTGCCCCGGGACGTGCAAAATTGCCCTTTGGCCAATTATATTACGTCCCCGTCGTCTGTTTTTGCTAAGGTTGAATCCAGCCTCGTCAATGTAAATACATTCATGCGGCTGGGCAGCTCCATCCATGTCCAAGATTCTCTGTAACAAAAAATACATATTGTGGATGGCTTTACTCAAAGCACACACTTACTGTACACTACTACATATACAGAACCGACCCACCCCACCACACAGGTGCCTGAATGTATCTATGTGGTACTAATCCAGTGGTACATATTCATCTGTTACTGGACGGCACCCATTCTTTATTGTATATGTAAAGGACTGAAAAAGGACATATTCATGTCGACGTTCTTTGACCCTGACACCGTTCCTCTCAAATGGGACCCTGTACAGTTGCTTCATGGTCATGTTGTGCTTTACCAAGATCCGTCTGATAGTTGTAATGCTTACTCGATTTATGTTGTTGAATACTTGCCCATCTGCAAGTATTTGTTGCTGTAGCTGGTGGAGACGGATTGCATTGTTTGCTCTGACTAGGTTCACTATGGCAAGTTCCTGCTGTTGGGTGAACAGGCGTTGGCGTCCACCCCCAGTAGGTCTCTAGCCATTCTGTAGAAAAATGCAACCACAAATTGTTCTCGTTTGCTTCTTTTTTACAGTACTGTGTATACTGAACTTTACTGTATTTACCATACACAGTACTGAAACATCTCAACACGTTATCACGGTATGTTTCACAAAACTACCACTTTTGTTGAAAAAGGAGCATTAGCCACCCTGGAATACAATACATGTGATACAGTAACGTGATATGGTACAGTACTGTAAATACTCTAGATACAGTCTGAGTAGAGGAGAGAGTTGAAGACATACCTGTTTGCCAGTCGGAATGTCCTTATTATGGATGAAACTGTGAAGCGGCTTCGATTAGGATGGACTCTCTGCCCAGCTTCCCTCATAGTCAGGCCATGGTTTATGACATGGTCCACCAAAGTTGCTCTTATGTCATCCGAAATAATGGTCCTTGCGTGGCCTCTTTGACCACGTCCTCCTCTCTCTCTCTCTCTGTCCTCCTCCTCCTCCTCTTCCTCTTCCTCTTCCTCTAGTTCTCCCTGCCTCCATGCTTGCAAAGTTGTCAAAATGGCTTAACTGAGGCCTTTTTGTAGCTGGCTGATTGGTGTTCAGTTGTGTAAGTAAGTGTTTTCATGTGTGTGTCTATGTCTTTTCAATTAACCAATGTGTGTTGTATTTTGAATAGATGTGTTTTCCCAATGGTACCCTGAGATTTCATTTTTGAACTAAGTGTCTTATATATGAAATAGTGTGTAGTGTCTAGGAGCAAGTGTGTTGCAGAAAGGAGCAAGTGTGTTACAGAATGCAACTAAAGTGCAAAGCAGCGCTTTTGTTTAAGGTATGGTTACACTTTGTTTAAGGTATAGTAACAACAACTTCAAGTTATGTTACTTTGGTTTAAGCATGTGTCTATAGTGTTCAAGCAACGGACAAAAACTGTATTCATATAATTTTGACCCTTACCAGTTAGTGCAGGTCTCTGTCTCTGCAGTCATGGAGCCAGAAAACCCTGGCTCCACGGTGCTGTGCTTGTGACTTATGTGAATCCTGGAAAGGTGAAGCAGTTGGTTTGGTGGGCGGGGCGAGCAGATATTTAGTTGGGCTCATTTAAAAAAGAAAAGCAAGATGACAGCTGAGAGAAAGAAGCCTGGGACTTGGTGGCTGACACGGACAATTAGTTGAAGCTTTTCTGCTCTGAGCCAACCTGCTTGTGAGTTGATGCATTCAATGTGATCTGAACGAAGCTCCATTGTGATAAGGGAAAAATCTATGACACATTCTGTTAACTAGTCTTTTCCTTTGTGAGGTTCAGAAACATGGTGGTTTGACCAAGAAGGGAAGTATGGCGTGTTACAGGACGCTCTTGTTGTCAGTGATCTGTTGCCAACGGACAGTTTGTCATGGTGGGTTTTCAATTCAATATATCCTCTGTACAGCAGTGTCCCAGCTGTGTGTGTGTGTGTGTGTGTGTGTGTGTGTGTGTGTGTGCGTGCGTGTGTGTGTGTGTGTGTGTGTGTGTGTGTGTGTGTGTGTGTGTGTGTGATATCCACTTTGTAAGTATCCATTATCCAACGGAAACGGCACAGATGTCATTAATACATGTATACCTAACAGCTGTGAAAGAGTTCCACTGGTTAGTGTCACGGCGCTTCTCAGCAGCCCACTGCTCCTACATTGCTATGGATGGGTTCAATGCAGAGACCAAATTGCATGTATGTATGTAAAAATATGTAAGATGACAAACGTAATAAAGTTTAAGTTTAAGAGACAGTGCTACCTGTCACCCTGTCCAACAAGAAGCAGAAGTGAATCAAAATGTCAAAAAAAAGTATAGAAACATTTTTCTACATCTCAACATCAGTTATGTTTGGTGTTCTGGTTCTGATACCTCTGTTAGCCTCCGTGAAATGAAAAGAAAAGTTGGGTCATGTGACTACCAACACATGAGTCCCGTCTGAGACTCGCTCGTCACATGCAACGTTAGTCAGTCAAGTTCATGTCTACCACCTCCTTGGTGGTAGACATGAGGCCTTGAATCCCTGTTGAGGCCTTGAATCCAGACTGGTGAGGGTCCAGAAGGTTGTTCTGGTCTCTGTTGAGGCCTTGCATCCAGACTGGTGAGGGTCCAGAAGGTTGTTCTGGTCTCTGTTGAGGCCTTGAATCCAGACTGGTGAGGGTCCAGAAGGTTGTTCTGGTCTCTGTTGAGGCCTTGCATCCAGACTGGTGAGGGTCCAGAAGGTTGTTCTGGTCTCTGTTGAGGCCTTGCATCCAGACTGGTGAGGGTCCAGAAGGTTGTTCTGGTGGAGAAAGGAGGAGACTTGGTTAAAGATAGGTCGCTCCAGAGTTTTGTAAAGAAAGGGAAGGAGCGAGACAGGTCTGTAGTTGTTGACTTCCGACGGGTTGAGAGTGGGTTTCTTTAGGAGAGGGTTAACTCTTCCTCCTTCAGAGAGTCAGGGAAACAGCCAGTTGAGAGGGAGATGTTGATAAGATGGCTGAGAAAGGGAAGAAGGTCAGGAGCAATGGACTGGAGAATGGGAGATAGGATGGGGTCAAGGGGGCAGGTGGTTGGGCGGGCAGAGGTTACCAAGGTTACCAAGGTAAGAACTTGATTGGGAGACAGGGGGTGAAAGAGGAAAGCCAAGGGGAAGAAGATGAAGTTAATGGAGGTGTAGTTATAGAAGATGGATTAGTAAATGAGGAGCGTATGTCATCTATCTTTTTTGTAAAGTAGTCAACAAAGTGGCTTGGTAGAAGGGAGGAGGTTGGAGAAGATAGAGTAGAGTTTTTTGGGGTTAGAAAAAGAGGATTCAATTCTAGATTGGTAGAACAGGCTTTTGGCTGTAGAGATAGAGGCAGAGAAAGAGGAGAGAAGGGAGTGATAGGCGAGCAGGTCGTCAGCATGTTTGGATTTTCTCCATTTCCTTTCCGATGCTTCATGCTTCATGCTCTCTGGGCACGCACCGAGTCAGACAGCCACGGAGCCGGAGAGGACTTGTGGACCTTTCAATTCAGCATCATATTAGAAATGATTTCTATCCATACTAACACACCTGAAAACAAATATCACATGACTATTCACGTGTCCTGTAAACAGGAAGTAATATGTTGCTTACTTACAGAAAGTATAATACTACTCTTAACCTTTTCAACCCCAGTTAAGCCACAACCATTTTCTAAACAATTCCAAATGGTTTGCATACCCATACTAAACACAGATTATCTCCTCAACCACATTATATTTGAATAATTTCAAAAGGTATAATATACAGAAAACGTGTGTGAGACCAGTTAAGAGGTTCATATATAGCAGTATATGTGTTACTGGTTTATTGGTTGATGATAGAACACAGGAAAGAAAAAGAAAGAAAAGAATTCAGAAAAAAAGAAAACTTCCAGGATGTATTTCCTCTTTTTAGTTATGCATATCATCGCTTTGTTTTGTTTTGTACTATAAAACTATCACTATGTGTTAACAGTATCTCTGCAACGTTTGACTTTGAATAAGTGAAGTTAAGTCTTTTTAGTAATTCATTTAGTGCACATTTCGTGAACCGTAGGTTTAGGTCCGCTGAGAGCCAAAATGCCCTAACTTTCTTCCTGGACCTTGAATGCCTCTGGTTCCACAACAGAGGTGCTCTGCTCAAGCAGATGCACCATTACATACCTAGCAAGGCCGTGTGGAATATCTTTTCATCCATAAGTAAATCATATTTCAGTTTTTTGGCTGGAATGTGGTTGATATCTTGCTGAGGCTTTGTCTGACAGTGGATTTGGTATTGGTGGATTCAGTAGGTCGTAAGCTTTCCAGAAAGGTATGCTAATCATGTGTAGCTTCAAGCTAGGGATATGAAAATAGATAACTTGGGGAGCTCTCTTGAGTCACTTTCGAGTCCTCGCAAGTCATATTCATGGTTTATGTTAATATTTATGTTTGAATTTTGTTATAAACATGTAAAATAGACGTATATGCTCTTGTAAGGCTGTGCAGTTCTTTTTGCTATGTCACATCAGAGGCTCTGGTATGGATTCATGGGAGTACGAGGACTTGGAGAGTGAGGAAGAGCTCCCGATGAGGTTGAGCTTGATACTTAAGATTTACCTCTAAAATTGTCCTTTATGCTCTATACTCAAACATATTTAGGGGTCAAAAAGTTAAAAATTTTAAACTAAGTGACAAGCCTGCAGGTCTTGTTCTATCTCTCTCTCTCTCACACACACACACACACACACACACACACACACACACAACACACACACACACACAAATGTCAAATGTACTTTAAAATGAACACTTATTTATCAAAGTTTACTTCATTTTGGGCCAATACATTTGGTCAACACACATCTCTCACTCACTTCCTCTCGGTTTGTTGTCTTCTCACTCGTAGCTCTGCTGGTGGCTGAAGTTCCTGTTGCACTGGAGAGCATTTATGCTTTTGTTCCTTTACAGTTTCTGTGTGGACTTCACAATAGTTAATGAGTATTAATAAGAAAAGGAAAGTCCTCTGTTTCAAACTTCTGCTCCGTAGGTCTGATAACGGCGCTGGACACGGTGCTCGCTAATCATTTCAATAGCAGCTGCTTCCTCCTCATGTTGGCAGTAGTAGAACTAGAAAATGCTGAATTTAACTGGACAACACACGGTGCAGCAACTGGTAGTCGCTCGGTAATGAAGGCTGTTGTGGCGAATCAGGTAAAAGACACGTTGTGACAGGTAGAACCCAATAAAGTGATGGACACAGGCGTCTACATCATCGCTTTTAAAGGTCTGCGGTTTCCCCTTCCACCCTAAGACTCGTTGGGTTGCCGACCCCTGACCTAGTGCCACTGACCAGTGGCACTAGGTTATTTGAGTTATTTGATGCATTTTATGAGAATGTGTGGTTTTTCTTTTGGGTTTGGCTTAACAAGGATTTGTGGTAGACAAATAAAGCAATTTGGCAGTGGAATCTGTAAAAATGTGATTCTGTTTTATATCTTTCATATTTAATTCATTACTATGTACCACCACTTTTATGAAATGCTAAGAGCCTAATGTAAAAACTTTAGAATAAAATCTGTGTTTTATTTAACACCAACAAATACACTTGGAATTGTTGAGGATGTTTGGGATAGCTGGTATGAAAATGAATAAATACGTTTTGATGAAAAGTTAACTCTCGTGTCTAATGTTTCTAAACTGATCACTAAATGCTCCCAAAATCAAACTAGTCCGCCACCTTTAGTTTTCATTTGGAATGCAACCGTCCATCTTGGATTTCAAATTGTAAATCTAGCTTGAGACCAGCTGGGAAAGGTCAGCTGCATTGTCTTGTTTGGCAGTGAGCGCAGGCCTTACTGGACATGACAAAGCACAAGCTTTTTACAGCTCACAACACCACCACCTGGCATACGGTCTGTGGCTTTCAACAAGAGAACTCCAAACATCCAGGAATGTGGCTTTGTGCGGCGACAGCGTGGTTATCCTGTCACTACGGCAATACCCAGAAAAACTTACCATAAGAAATCAATTCTTCTTTTTGTAAGTTGATTGGTATACTCTTTCTCTTTTGTGCCAAAAGGAGCATCAGACCGAGCGGTACCTGGACTCACTGCTACTTGGTCTGCATGTTAGATTATTGTTGTTTGGCCAGCAGGACTTTATTGACTAAAGGAACCCACTGCTGGGACACTTAACCTTCATCATGTTGAATGTAGTTCCTCTTGATCTCTGATCTTTTGATTCCTGTCTGAGTCCCAGTCCCAGTGTTGCTGCACATCCAGAGCAGCTGTGTGTGTGTGTGTGTGTGTGTGTGTGTGTGTGTGTGTGTGTGTGTGTGTGTGTGTGTGTGTGTGTGTGTGTGTGTGTGTGTGTGTGTGTGTGCGCGCGTGTGTGCGTGCGTGCGTGCGTGTGTGTGTGTGTATGTGCGTGCGGTGGACTGTTGACTTATGCATACATGTCAGTTAGAGCCGGAGAGCGTTAACCTTCCAGCTAAAAACACCACTTCCCTAAATGTAAATGACCAGACTGTGTGAGTGTGTGTGTGTGTGTGTGTGTGTGTGTGTGTGTGTGTGTGTGTGTGTGTGTGTGTGTGTGTGTGTGTGTGTGTGTGTGTGTGTGTGCGCGCGCATGTGTGTGAGAGAGAGTGTGTGTGTGTCTCTGTAAAATGATATTAGTCCCCTCATAACTTCCATTGCCTGCTCAAGATAAATGAACATCCTGCGTTTCGTTAGCCGCTAACTAATGAAACAAGTTGATCTGCTCTTGCAACTTCTGTGAGGTTTTATAGGTGGTCTATCCACTGAAACAAAATGGTCTCATATGAATCTGATAATTTGTAAAACATAAATTCCTGCCATGTAATATGATACAGTTGTAGTTAGTTAGATATTGTTGGATATGAAAGCACCCTGAATGGTTTGTGTGGTGCAGTTCCTTGAGTTCTGATGGAGACCCGCTGAAATTAATCTGACAAGGAAAAAATTTACACCCATATCCCTGGCAGAGGTCACTAAGGTAGTCAAAAAGCTCCTTGGTGGCAAGGCGCCGGGGGTGGATGAGATTCGCCCTGAGATGCTGAAGGCGCTGGACATTGTTGGGCTGTCTTCGGTAGTAAGTCAGACACGTTCCCGGTGGGTGTTGGCCTCCGCCAGGGCTGCCCTTTATCACCGGTCCTGTTCGTGACTTTCATGGACAGGATATCTAGGCGCAGCCAGGGGGCGGAGAAGATCCGGTTCGGGAATCTCGGGATCGCATCTCTGCTGTTCGCGGATGATGTGGTCCTGTTTGCCTCCTCGGACCGTGACCTCCAGCATTCACTGGGGCGTTTTGCAGCCGAGTGTGAAGCAGCAGGGATGAGAGTTAGCACCTCCAAATCTGAGGCCATGGTGCTCTGCCGGAAACCGGTGGACTGCTCCCTCCAGGTGGGGACAAACTGCCTACCCCAAGCGAAGGAGTTCAAGTATCTCGGGGTCTTGTTCACGAGTGAGGGTAAGGTGGAGCGTGAGATCGATAGGCGGATCGGTGCGGCTGCAGCAGTAAAACAGGCGCTGTACCGGTCCGTCTTGGTGAAGAGGAGCTGAGCCGGAAGGCGAAGCTCTCCATTTACTGGTCGGTCTACGTTCCAACCCTCACCTATGGTCACGAACTCTGGGTCATGCCCGAAAGAACGAGGTCTCGGATACAAGCGGCCGAAATGAGCTTCCTCCGTAGGGTGGCCGGGCTCAGCCTTAGAGATAGGGTAAGGAGCTCGGACATCAGGGGGGAGCTTGGAGTCGAGTCGCTGCTCCTTCGTGTCGAAAGGAGTCAGCTGAGGTGGTTCGGGCATCTAGTCAGGATGCCTCCTGGACGCCTCCCATTAGAGGTTTTCCAGGCAGGTCCAACTGGTAGGAGACCCCGGGGAAGACCGAGGACACGCTGGGGGGATTATATTTTACATCTGCAGTAGTGTTGTGTTGATGTGTCTATGCTGTTGTTTTTATTATATTGTTAATATCGTTCCTTCTGATCCTGGCTCGTGCTCTTGAGTGTGCAGTGTTTTAGTGCCGCAGTTTTGTTGGATTGTTTTGTCATGTGTTGTTATAACTAAATGTGACTGGTTCTTGTGAATTTGTTCTTGTTGATGTGGACTACATGCATTGTCCGGTAATGACGCAGCATCCCGTCATGTGCATATTTATGTAAACTATATCAGACGGCACAAAAGGCCCAGGTAGAAAATGCGCGGCCCGCCATTGCTGGCAACATTGTTGTTGTTGCTAATATGAATATGCCATACCTTTTAAATTCCTCGGAACACACCTGGTCTCACAACTCATTGCAGAACATCAAAAAGGCCCAGCAGCGACTGTATTTACTAAGAAGGCTGAGGAAATTTGGCATGCCACCCAAAATTCTCAGCAACTTCTACAGATGTACAGTGGAGAGCGTCCTTACCAGCTCAATCACAGTGTGGTATGGAAACTGCACTGCCCAGGACAGGAAGGCACTCCAGTGTGTGATTAAAAACAGCACAGTACATCTCAGGAGCAGCCTTCCCCTCACTATAGGACATTTACTCCACCAGAGTAACCAGGAGAGCAGCCCACATCATCAGGGACACAACACACCCCCAGCACAGTCTCTTCTCGCTCCTGCCATCAGACAGACAAACATTGGACATTGTAGCAATGCATAGTGCACTTTATACACTGAACAATACTAATACTATTATATATTTTTTTTATTATATTATTATTATATTAATTATTATAGTTAATATTTATAAATATATATTATTATATTAATTATTATTATATTATATTATATATTTTTTGTGCAATACTGTTATATCTTTTATATGTTGTGCCTTATTGTTATTTATTATTTACCTTAAGTTTATTCTAATTCTGTGTGTTAGGAGGACCCAGCAAAATAAGCATTGGTACTGGAACTTAAGCGTACCGATAAACTGTGCAGGGTTCCCTCGCCGTCAACCTGTTTTGCATTGAGCCTCCTCGGGTGAGCGTGGTGGCGAATTTTACGGTTGTTAATATCGTTCCTTCTGGCTCGTTCTCTTGAGTGTGCAGTGTTTTAGTGCCGCAGTTTTGCTGGATTTGCGTTTACGCACCTCTAAATAGCGTTTACCCACCTGTAAGTGGCGTTTACGCACCTCAAAGTTCCATGCGCCTTGTATTCTTCAAGAAATAATCCGAAAATAAATAATAATAATAATAATAATCCGAAATAAATTTGGTGTCATTTTAAAACACCTAAGACTACGTTTCATATTGTTGAACATATAAACGCTGTAGTCTGAATCATTTTCATCTGAGCTGTATTATGGTCTGTGACCCTCCAATCAGTGCCTTGCGGCTGTGGCGGCGACACCAATCAGGATCCAGGAAGTATGTAAACACATACACGTTGTGGATTAGCCTGCCTGCCTACCTGTTCGGAATGGATTAATTAGCCATGGATATCAGGCGATTTTTGAAGAGACTTGATGACAGAAAAATTCTTGAAGGCTTCAGGGACGTCATAGTGTGCCCCCTGAGATGCAGTCTGCACATTGCCACAGTGTCGTCCTTGATGTGTATTAACCTGAATGGCCTGCCACTCACAAAGTTCAATCCAACACAGTATGTGAAGTCCTGGCTGGTGAAGCACAGAGGAGCCATGAACCCCAGAACACGCCCCTGCAAGGCAGGACCTGACGTGGAGGACAAGGAGGCCCTCTGGGCACTACTGTAAAAAGGAGACTCCATATCTAGATGGTTCTTAATCTAGCAATTGTCTTGTTGTGTTGTGTTGACATACTTTTCTTTACTGTTTTCTTGAAATTTAATAAACTACAAACTACAAACACATTTATTCACTGTCATTGATTGTATATGACTTTTTAACTGAAAACATAATGCAATATAACCAGGACAGCCTTACAGAGTCGCGACGCTTTGTGTTGCGTTGCTTCGTATCGCGTTGCATCGCGTCGAGGTCTGTATGATCACAAAATTTACCCACCTCTAATTTTACCACTGGTTATAACTAAATATGACTGTTTGTTGTTGATGTGGACAACATGCATTGTCCGTGAATGACGCCACATCCCGTCATGCGCGTATTTATGTAATCTATATCTTCCTGTACGAGCTCACATCATCATGACTTCCTGTACGAGCTCACATCATGATGACTTCCTGTACGATGATTATGCTCTTGAATTCCTCATATGCGTTCATGATCATCTCCTGCTCGTCAGCGGAGAAAAAAGAGGCTCTTTCTTTGAGTTTATTTGCCATTGTACTGTTAGATAATAATTCAGTGATCGACTATGATAAGAAAATTCACTCGACACCTGGTGGTAAAATCATAATCAGGACATTTAATCTTTGCAAAGAGGAGTAGAGACAGAATTACACAACATGATATGTCAATTGTGTTACCTCTTAAATACAGTTAATGACACAATCACAGAAGCTCTCATGACATCTTTAGAGTCACTTGCATCGGCATGGTCACATGATAACAAGGAACACCCCGTTCTTCAAACAGAGACATTCAATTCAATTCAATTCAGTTTATTTTATATAGCCCAACATCACAAATACAAGTTTGCCTCGGAGGGCTTTACAATCTGTACACATAACATCCCTGTCCGGGACCTCACATCGGATCAGGAAAAACTCCCCTAAAAAGATAGTAAAAACCCTTTCACAGGGAAAAAAGGGAAGAAAGACATGTAGGCATCCACAGTCTCAAGACTCTATCAGAAGGTCACTTTGAAAAGCATACGCATGTTTAAACAGGAGAGTAGGTCAAATGAGAAGCCACAAGCCTTTACACAGTACATGATTAATAATATAACTGTGAAACAGTAGTTGATTAAGAGTAAATACGTTTTTTCTTCCAACAGACTATTTCCCCTTTTGAAGAGGAACGGGCACGCGCAATTATCCAGATGACTGACGTCTGGTTCGAATGAACGAGACTGAGGGCGGATCAGCCTTTGAGAAACCGAGTTCGCCTAACGTCAATCATCGGGGTAATTTAAGCTGGATAATAGGACATTTGATCAACTTAGTTGAAAAATGCAGGTCATGTGCTGTCGTTAGTGTGTCTGCTTCTTCATGAGGACGAGTCTACTAAACCTGGGAACAAAGTTAGACATGCTATCAAATCAATACAAAGTAGTTATATACTGTAAAATGTCTGCAGCATCTGCCTGCAGTGTCTCTGACATGAACTCAAGACATGTGGCCACATCAGTCTTGTGGGGACCTTTTCCTCTGGTCCGCTCTTGTTCCACTGGGGGGCAACAGCTGAGCTCAACTCAGACCAGGCCCAACTGTATGCAAAGTGATAATAATTCAGCTCATTACATTTTAAAGTATAATGAGACCTCGGAAGCCTCATGTGAAGCTGCTACTGTATGCCACAAGAACCGCTTGTCAGACGGACCCAAAGTCTTGGCCACCCTGACATCAGATTGGGGGGCTGTGCCTCACAACTTCTGTAATTTTCCGAGAAACTCAACAATCCGACAGCCACACCCACTTTACACTGTGATTGGTCAGCTGTGTGGAAGTCAGGGTTTGAACTCTCACTCTTTTGGTCATTCTTTACACACTATTTCTGTCCCTTCTCATGTAAACTACTCAGTGCAACACTATGCATGTCTTCCAGGTGAGACTTATCTCCATAAACGATATCCATATATGATAACTCGTCTCCCTCTATGATGCCTTCCAATGTGACTGTTCAGAACAACTATCAACATTAGCACATGATCAGACCAATTATTTTATGAACTGCATAACACAACCCTAAATGTGGTCTGCTGCAATAAAAAGCTCATTTTGTCTTTCAAGAGGTGGTCAATAGAATGCCTGTGTTGAGCATTAGGACCCCTGCCGGGTGGTCCTCGCCTCTCTGCATTCACGTTAGAGGGTAACGACTGGGGGTTGGGAAGGTGGGTTAGGGGGCTTTGGAGAACTCCTGCAGGCGAATGGGTTACTTTTGCTGCGACGGCATCGACGTCGTCCAGAAGGTCAATCTGCACTTCCTGAATCCTGTCTCCTTTTCGTGGTTACGTAAAAAGACACTCCACCTATTTTAGACATGAACATCAGATGAATTAATGTGCATGTTAGGAGCTTTGTCAAGTCTGATGAAAAAACAAACCTCATGACTTTATCGGGGTATCTGATTGGTTTTGAGACAAACGAGTTTGAAGGATTTTAGATCCTCTTTTTACCCATAAAAAAGACTTGGTCTCGTGAAAAAGATCCAGCTGTTTTTTCCTAAACTGGAACTAAAAGTTTGGTTATCTTCTAACAGCCGCTGTGTCTTTTTGGACTATTAACTTGAAATATTGGGTTGAAATTTACGTTTTCTCTAATAATCTATGCAAAAGTATTCTCCGTCTATCGTTACAGGAAGTGAAGAATAATGCATTGTTGTTGCTGCTGACCAACAAAATGACCTCTTGATGACACTTAACTGACATTCAAATCAACCGGAGATAACACAGCTGTTTGGTGCATCATACAGAGCATGTATTTTAATAACTGACATGCAATGCTTTGTCACTGACTGCTACTGTCACCTGCAGACAACTCTGACATCACCATACAAATACAGATCATTATACTTCGCATCTGCATTGTTTAAAATGAGCTAACGGCAGCTCTCTGTGCGTCTGTCCAATAAGATGTGTAATAAATGTGCAGCCTGTCTCTGAGTGAGCACGCCTCCTGTCCAACGGTAGAAGCTGTGTTATCTGTGGCGGCTCCCACACGTTGTCCTGCCCAGCTGGATAAGCGTACAGTTGATAAAGAAGAACACGATAACAGGAACACGCCCGGCCGGCTGTGGACCGCCTAAAGGTCCTGACTGGTCCCTGATGGGGTGGCTTCTTTGTCCTCTGTTTGCGTCACACATCTCCAGCTACCAAAGTCTGTCTTCAGTCTGAAGAAAGGCAAAGCTGAACCCCCAATAACATTTTGAAAAATTAAGTAATTATTGTGTATATCACTCAACACTACTGATATCATGGGGGTATAATCTGGCATGGGAGTTATGAATTGGCCTAGGCCATAATATCCCCAGGGTATAATCTAGCCTAGGCCCCTTTAACCCCAGGTATAGTCCGGACTGGGGGTATTCTATGGCCTGTTACCTCACATCGGATCAGGAAAAACAGTAAAAACCCTTTCACAGGGAAAACAGGAAGAACCCTTCAGGAGAGCAACAGAGGAGGATCCCTCTCCCCGGATGGACAGAAGCAATAGATGTCATGTGACCAGAATGAACAACGTAACAGAGTTACAGCACATTACATGAATATGTTGGTGTGAAATGTAGTATAGCAGAATGTCACCACCATAGTTGAGGTAGCAGACCAGCCTTTGTATACCTGCTACACTAAAGCATGAGTCTCAATGTCGTAGAAGCTCAAATCGTTCACTCATCGTCTTGTATGGTCAAATGTAAATGAGGAATATGACTTATTAATGAACACAGAGACGCTGATCAACTTTACACACGCTTTATCGGTCTGACTGACTGAGAGAGAGAGAGGAACTTTTGTGAATGGCCTGAAGACCCAGCCCAGGATCTGCTCTGATTGGTCTAACACTCAGCCAATGAGAGGCTTCCACTCTGCAGCTCCATTCAAAGGGCAGCATGGAGCGAGAATGAGGAGGAGGAGGCATAGGAGGGTATGTGTGTGTGTGTGTGTGTGTGTGTGTGTGTGTGTGTGTGTGTGTGTGTGTGTGTGTGTGTGTGTGTGTGTGTGTGTGTGTGTGTGTGTGTGTGTGTGTGTGTGTGTGTGTGTGACTGACTGAGTGACTGAGTGCTGGTTCCTCTGTGTCTCGCTCAGCAGACAGAATCGTCACTTCCTTATTTCATCACATTGTGGAGTGAACAAAAGAGCCTTCTATTGTGTTTCGTTGAGAGGTGCCCAGTTCTTCAAGTATACTATCTCGTAAAGGGGAAAATTCAAACCAAAATATATATTTAATATGGTGTAGTTATAAATATATCGATATTGAATCTATACGAAATAGATATACATTTTTTAAATATGATAAGATAAATACCAGGTTTTGTTTGTTTGTTTTTGCTGTGTAATGTTTCCTTTTCTCTGATCCAGCCCCATATCGATATTATTACAAGATCATAATGTCCCTAATAAAACAAGGAGTTAAATATAGAATAGGGAGAATCACATATTTGTTCACTGTCAAAGTGCTGATGAATCGTCTCAAACAATCTTGTCATTTTAAGTCCACACAGCATTACATCATACATAATGATGCAAAATGCATAATCTCAATATATGATATCATAATCAACAATAATCTCAATATATGCACAAATGTGGGCACTTGATGCTGTGTATCTTTCAGAGAAGGCTTGGATTAGCAGTTCTGAATGTATGCTGCCTGAGGAAGAGCAGCAAGCGTTCATTAACATTCCTGATTATGAAAAACCAATGGGCTTCATGTGGGAACATCTTCAAACTTATTGACTGTGTTTTCTGTGAGGTGTGTGTCACCTGTTCATGAGGAGGTTTGATCAGCAGGTGTTGGAGTGAGGGTTGTTCAAAAGGCCCAATGTTCACGATCTACTGCTAAATGAGAAGAGAGGCAACATTACACCACCTGGTATCTTCTCTCATTTCCAGGACGGGTCCTTCATGCTGAGGCTTTTCAAGTGAGACGCGTTGAGGAAGTCAGCAGAGGGAGATTTCAGACATCCTATTACTACCCAAGAAACAATGTATTGTGTACAAGATACAGACATTTTCAATGTGCACTCAAAACTGTGTGAATTTGAATTGTCGCTTGTTGTTGACGGTAGTCAGCATTCCAAAGGCTTCTCCAAAGCATACAATAATTCCTTTTGGGAATGTTTATCATATTAACTCAGGCTGTCGGGTTTGTTATCCTGAAGCCACGAGTGTTTTATTCCACATTTGTCAGCTCCCCAAAAATAAATAATGAGTAATATAACCTTATCTCTGCAACACAATCCCTTTTCATTGATTGCGTGATTATTATTGCCTGTGGCTGTTTTGTCTGTTTATAATCTTCTGCTCTGGTTTAGTGTTTCCATGGTTGTTTTCCTTTTTTTACTTGTCTGCTATTTCCATTCTTATGCAGGGCGTCTCTTCTGACCATCCGGTCCAGAGTGTCCCCCTAAGCATCCCGTGTGTGTGTGTGTGTGTGTGTGTGTGTGTGTGTGTGTGTGTGTGTGTGTGTGTGTGAGTGTGTGTGTGTGTGTGTGTGTGTGTGTGTGTGTGTGTGTGTTAGTTCCTCAGTAGTGAGTCGCTGGTCGTGCGCCAGGATGTGACTCATTGTCTCGGTCCCATGGAGGCAGAAAGCTGTTGGAGCAGTTTCCTGCTGATACACAGCTGGGATGTGGGATGTGTAGGTTGAGCAGATAACGGGACAGGACAGCATCTCTGTACCAGGAACTTCTCAATGTGTTTTATGTCACACACCAACAAAAAGACACATCGGGACTCCACCACGATCACATTTATTCCCAAGAAACATTACGGGATGGTTTTAGTTGTCTATGCTATAGGATGGAACTGGCGATCAGAATAGTTCTGATGATCAGCCGTAGTAAAACAGTCATTCTTCTGATATGACTGCTTTTTAAGAATTTGATCCATAAGGTCCTCTGAATCTTCTTGAAGAGCCATATCATTAAATGATTTGAAGTCATTTGTGTAGAGCCAACAGGAAGTCAGCCGAAGTCTGGAGGATACATGATCTCAATCGGCTCGGCTGAAAAAACCTTTTGGCAACTCTAACTCAATGTCAACACAGGGAATGGGGATGTCCAGTTCTCCCATCCCATAATATTCCTGTCACTTGAACTGGTAAAACAGTGACAGTGGTATTGGAGAAAGCGCCATGTAGTGTTAAATAGACCTGGATGTGCAGACCGTACAGGACCATGCAGACGAAGACGTCCAGGGTGTTTGGTGGCCTCTGGTCGGCTCGAGGTGAGGAGGCAGCTGCTGGAGCCGTCAGTGTCTGGACTCTCCTCGGAGCTGCTTGTTTGGACCCTCTGGAGTCTTTGTTCCTTGGGGTCAAAGAGGATGGTAGTGTGGGGGTCCGGCTGCACCCCACCTCCTTTTCCAGCAAGCCCTGCGCCGTCCAAGCCTGGGTGACCTCCAAACTATCAGAATGTCCCAAGCAGCCGTGGGGGGCTATTGTTCTTCAAAGTAGGTCAAGGACTGCAGCTATCACAATCAATTTGCACTGATTGGAGAACAGTGGGAGCGGAGACGAGGAGACACAGGCTGCAAGGCTGATCACACTTGTTGATATAAACCGAAGGAACAGGAACTAATGACAGTATTCTTTCTGTTTCATCGCCCTCCTCCTCATCCTCCTCTCCCCAAACTCGCCCAGTATCCTCATCCTCCTCATCTTTGTTCTTGGTCCTCCTTCTCCTCCCCAACGCTCCCTCTTCACTCCTCCTTTTGCATCGTGTAATTAGTCATGTGGAACATATGGAGCATCATATTACATAACCCAACAGCAGCTGCAAGCTAGATCCAAGATAATGCAAATCAGGGGCCACATTACTTTGGCACAGCAGATCTGAAGCATATAGCTGCATCATAGCTAACGTGTTGTGTGTCTGTATTGAACAATGACTTGCGGGCGCTGGCCTCTTCCTTTCATAAACAACAATGAAACCATCACTATATTCATAGACTCTGCTGCTCAGTGTGATCTGCTGACGCGTCCTGTATCAGTTTGATGAGGTGCAGAAGGAGGCGATGATTTTCAAAACATATTTGCAACCACTCCCTTAATGTTTCTTCGTTAATTTCAATGTTGTACTTCTAATGTTTTCTCATGGCTAATGACTACAAATAGAATCCTAAAAAGCCGTAAAGTCGTAAATCGTAAAGAAATTTGTATTTGTGATTTTGGGCTACACAAAATAAACTGAATTGAATTGAATTAATGTGCTTTGGTAGTAAGTTACGCTAAGAGGAGGCGACTACGGAAAAGGCCCAATCACCACAGGTCCAGTTGGTCCTGGAGACTAACAAGAGTTTGACAACAGCAGACCAGAGGCATCGTGGGGAAGGGGCTGGCGAAGGAGGTCGTAGAAGAGCCGGGTCTCCGACGACCGGGTCTCTGGGGACCGGATGTCCGGGGACCGGGTCTCCGGGGACCGGACGTCCGAGGACCGGGTCTCCGAGGACCGGGTCTCAAAGTTTATCCAGTGGAGGTCATGGAGGACTGGAGTGATGTCATCCCTGAGTGGGTGCTGGTCAGAAAGCGGGCAGCAGAGTTCATTAGCACCAGGAAGTGAGAGTAAGGGTCAGAGGTCATGAGGTGGACTTGGGACATGAACAACAGTGAGGTTAAGAGGACTCCAAGGTTACCAATCTGAGAGGAGGAGCCACCAATGTTGAGTGTGAGACCCTGTAAGGTGGGTAAAGGAGTCCGGGGGAAAATGAATATGAAGAGAAAAATATGAAGCTATAGCCAGCAGCTAGTTAGCCTAGCTTAGTGAGAAAACTGGAAATAGGTGAAACTGATCATATTAATTACCATTAATAATAAATGAGCTTTATATGTCCTGGAAGACCGATTGTGTTATCTTTGGCCAGAGCCAGGCTACATGTGTCCCCTGTTTCCAGTCTTAATGCTAAGCTAACTGTTGGCCTCTGGCCATACCTTCACATTTAGAGAGTGGTATCAATCTTCTCATCTAACTCATGGATATGATTCGCATATTTCACAAAGTTTGCACTGTTCCTTTAAGAAAAACAAAAAATCTGAAAACTATACTTAAAGTATCAAAAGTACAAGTTTTCATTCTGCAGCCGAATGGTCCCTGTGAGTAATATAGGATCCCATATTACATTGTTGGATCGTTCTACTGATGTAAGCAGCACTTTAATGTTGTAACTGGTTGATAGGGAACACATTTTAACCTCTTATTAATCAATGATATACTTTTTGGTGGATTCATCTGTAACAATGTGTCATATTTTATAAACGTTTTGTATCAAATATCTGAATCTGCTCTAATCTATTAAATGTAGTATAATAAAAAAAGAAAGTACATTTGCGCATGTACTTAGTTACATCCCACTGGTTGTATACTTTTTCATTGCTTGTTTTTTGTCACATTGATTTGATTTCCTATGATATCTGGCTCCCATGTCGAGTTGCTCACATGAGTGTGTTTGTAATGAGCAGCTGAACGCAGACCATCTGTGCATGTTGGAGAAACAATGCTGGAGCTTAACACTCCCATGCCTGCTATCTACTGCAGGAGCCCTAAATAGGCAACAGGGCGAGGGCCACTGTTTCTCAGCCCAAACGTTTTGTGATGAACAGTGGTGAGGCTGGCCTGACCAGAATTAGCTCTCTCACCTCTTTGTCTCTCACTTAGCTGAAACCATAATCATAGACTATTGGGTTCATTAGCCGTGTGTTATTCTAAGGGTTAATCCGGTGAGCCGGTTTCCTGGCTTCTGCCACCATATGGGCCAGAATCTACCCGCACAATGGTGACGACCAAACGGAACATACAATTGGCTCAGGTGTTATATAATGATCTTATGTCTGATGAGTAGGTTATCTGAGGAATCTTTTTTTTCATTATGTGTCTCTAACTTTTAAGTTGAGTACGGAAGCTGAGAGCAGCCCGAGATCACAAATGAATTTTCTTGTTATCTTGCGATTCTGGGATTTTCTTTCCTGATTAGACATGATCTTATTGTACAAAGTCTTAATGTTTATACAGCGTGTACCTGCTTTCTTTATTAGGGTCCGAGCACTGACGTAGTCACCCTAAGGAAATTATAAGGACGCAATTGGGCGCATATTTGGGGTACTTGCCATACTCCAAAACTCACCAAATTTGGCACACTTGTCAGGCTTGGTGAAAATAGCCATCTGTTATAGGTGTCATATTTGTGTTTTAAAAAATGGCTCTCTAGCGCCCCCTAGAAGTTGGACAGGCGACGCCCCACAGCTAGGATATCCGATTGACTTGAAATTTGACACATGTCCATCTCCACCTGCTCTACAAAAAAGCCTCTCAGACCCATAAACTCTGCCTACTTAGATTTTCCGCCATTTTTAATTTAGTGAAAAACAAATTATTGCTAACTCCTCCTACACCCTGGACCCGGTTCATACCCAACCAGCTGTGGATCATGATTGGAGCTATAACATCCAAAGCGTTTTGATATCTCATTGTGTTTAGGAGATATGGACCAATGAATATCTTAGTGGCATGGCTTGTTTTTCAATACTCATAACTTCAAAACTATTTGGCCTAATGTCTCCAGATTTGCCTCATATGTGCACATTGCATCCTGTAACATACCCCAAAAGTGTTGGCCATTTAAACACTAGGGGGCACTACAGTAATTTAGCCAATTTGGGCTTTTTCCCTGCTTTTTCAGCATTTGTACTATTACGAACTTCTCCTACAAAATGTATGCGATCGACTTCAATTTGAGTCATGCATGATCTCAAGACCCAAATGATGAAAACTTAGCAAAATGGTGCACTTTCGGTGAACGGCCTTGACGTGGCGTGGACCCCAAGACACCCATTGTGTGTGGTTCGCTATGTTATAGAAAGCTGTTGTAACTCCAAGGTACATCATGCAATCTGCCCAAAACGTCTCATACATGATGCCGGTCCAGGCCTGACCACATTTACATGAAGAAATGTTCGGATTGTCATAGTGCCATGTACTGGCGAAAGGAAATCAGCGTTACGTGACAAACGGCATCAGATTTACATGGCATTTACATACTAAGATTCACGTAGAGAAAATGATGCACGTCGTTGAGCGTGTCGTCTCGCGCCAAACGGCGGATACAGGACCTGCTGAGATATTTGCAACGCATAATTTCCTGAGTCACGCACTCCACACGGGAAAAAAAGTCTGACTGGGAGACGAACCGTCATTTATAACGAAGTATAAAGTAGTATAAAGAACATTAAAGAACATGAAAGCACACTCAGTGCATGTGGGAGACGGGTCCAACAAATCTTTGCAACATGTTTTCAGTTGCATTCTAAATGTAAAGTCATCCAGTATAAACAAACCCAGCAGCAGGGCCACAATATTCCACACGTGATCCAAAGTGCTGAAACCTTAAGAGCTGGTTGGAAGTGCCTCCGTATCTCAGAGCCTTCACGCGTGGATTCGGCCTGTACTTTTTTTATTTTTTTAATGTTTTAAACTACATTTTTAACAAGATCTTACACGTTATAATGTGGGGAAACTCTCTTGCCTTTGCTGTTCAAGACTGTCCATTCTAAAAAGTCAATCTAGCTCTGAGCTTTTACTCGTCTATTTCATTCGGTCAACATTGTATTTATTGTCATCATCAGTGTTATTTCTTTATGATGACGTTATTATCTATCATATGAATCTCTTTAACATATTTTGAATCTATTACATATCTGATTCTATGCTGTATTGACTTTACCGTACCTTTCTGATCACATCTGTTTGACCCTTGATAATTCGTTGTATTTTATTTTAATATTAGTTTGTGCTGCATGTAACCTCCATGTGTTATGCTACATGTGGTGTTGCTCCTGTTAACGAGATGTTGTGTCAGTGAGGCTCTTCTCCTGGTTAAGTAAAGACAAACAGTTGAATTGATAGATGTGTGATAATCAATACCTCCAGCATCTGTGGTCCCAAGCTTGACCGACGGTTGGGGGTTGACTCAAATAATGACATGGAAGGGATCCAGATCCTCATAGTACATCCTCTGATATGGCTAATTAAAAATGTGTGTCCTGGTGTCCTTTGATTCGTAGTTTAATCTGGGCGAGGTATTAGCCCGATCTGATGGACTCCTGCTAGCGTTTAGTGGTGATTAAAGTGTGTGAGCATACTGTATCACCCCGGGTCAGCAGGGTGTGATCACTCGCTCCATAGGAGCCCGTGTTTCATCGCTGACACTTTAACAAGCTTGTGTATGTTCATCCTGCTGGACTCTGCTCTGCCATATGGTGACGTGTCCTGGCTGCAAAGGCACTGCAGAGATACCTGCATGTCCCACCATTACAAATACATAGAGATGAGACTATAGAAGGTATTTCATAACACAGAAAAAAACTTTTAAATGAGTCATTCTCTGTGAATGATATATTTACACTGATATTACCATAAACATTATCCCAAAAATCGTATGGTAAAAATATATCATTTTTCTTCAGACTTCTTTAAAATGACAAATTTACACAGAACACCAATTTCTGTTTCACTGTTGGCTTGGGCAGAAATAGCTGTTTCTACTGTACATTGTTTCATCACAATATATGGTCATTATTATAGGAGCGGCCCTCACAACACACACAGTGCTTCCTGTGGCCATTGTCTGGCGGATAGATATGTGATTTGAAACATGTACAGTGAATGGAGGCATCCAATACAAAGATAAAAATAACTGAACAATGAGAAATAAATGACTCACACTTCCCTTTGTGTGGTGAAAGTAGATGCAGTGTTTTATTTAACATGTTAAAGAAATCATGATATCACATCATGAAGAAAACAGTGGTTTGATTAGATATGAACCCACTCGCTGTCTCTCGTTTAGTAGACTACAACAGGTCAGCATCATCTGAGCATTGCCTCATGAAAAACAACATGTGGCCAATATTCCTACTAGTCTCAAACGTTACACCAAGAGCTCAAACAACCAGCTCTGGGCACATGCAGGTTGATGCAAAGGTTTACAGTGGAACAATATTACATAAGTGAAAATCTGTTAAGAATTTCTAGCAAAAAGTATCAACAACTGACAGTCTGGGTAATGATAGTGATTTCATTGGTTCATTTGTTCCTGTCGCCTCTAGAAGGAGACGCTTCATTAAAGGTTTTCATGACCTTTCGTTATCTCACGTAGTACCTCGTACCTAATATGTTGAGATAGAGTTATGTTTATGATAGATTATTAATGCTTATGATAGATTCATGCTTATGATAGATGAATGTTTATGATAGAGTAATGTTTATGATAGATTAATGTTTATGATAGATTAATGTTAATTCTTATGATAGGTTAATGTTTATGATAGATTAATGTTTATGATAGATTAATGTTAATTCTTATGATAGATTGATGCTTATGATAGATTGATGATTATGATAGATTGATGATTATGATAGAGTAATGCTTATGATGATTAATGTTCATGCTTATGATAGGTTGATGCTGTCGACAGTCCGGGGAGAGGGATCCTCCTCTGTTGCTCTCCCTCAGGTTTCTTCCCCTTTTTTCCCTGTGAAAGGGTTTTTACTATCTTTATTGGGGGAGTTTTTCCTGACCCGATGTGAGGTCCCGGGACAGGATGTTATGTGTACAGATTGTAAAGCCCTCCGAGGCAAACTTGTATTTGTGATGTTGGGCTATATAAAATAAACTGAATTGAATTGGACAGTGAAGGTCGTCCTCCGTCATTACTCAGGATGGACCAGAGTTGGAGAGCAAGAGTTTTGCAGTGGGATGGCTTCCAGAACTGATTATGAGGGAAAAAAAGTAGAGAAGAATTGGAACTTCTACGAAGAAAATGTCATGAGTTTATGCAATTTAATATTACAGTGCACTTCCTGAAAGAAAGGAGCGGCCTCAGGGCTCCTCCTGGAAGATGATTGGTGTGAGGGGATAATCCCCGGAGATGTGTCATCTTGAAAGTCCAGAGCAAACAATGGAAAACTTACTGGAGATGGTCCATCGGGTAATTACAGACAATCCACACACATGGAGTAGTGAATAATAGTCCTAATCCCTGAGGGAATGGCTGGCGGTCCATCTGGGCCAGATGGGTGAGGTGGCGCGCGCCCTGTATTAGCTGCGCCTCGCTGGCCGCCCGGCCTGACCCTCCTGCTTCTGATCCTATTAGCAGGTGAATGAGGAGATGGACATCAGACTGACAGTCCAGGACTGGCCTCCGTTCGGCCACCTGACCCGAACACTCATTAGGCCGCACATATGCCGCTCTAAAAGCTGGCATATTGCGCAAGGCTTCGGCTAATTCCCTCAATCGTGGGTATCAACGTGTATGTCGTCAGAGGTGACACGTCCACTCTGAGGGCTGAACCCATAATTTTTAATTTTTAATTTTAACTCTTAATTTTTATTTTTATTTTCTCTTCTTTATTTTTATTTCTCTTTACCATTCACTCCTCTGCACACCGCATACTTAAACACTCGTCACTTTAACATACACTTTAACTTAAATACACATGTCACTTTAACGTACATTCACATTAACGTATCTGTTGACTGAGCACTTGCTTATCTTACACATATTTTAATACCAATTGCACTGTTGTTTTCGTTGATTGTTGATTGTTGTTTGTCTCGTCTAACGTCCCATGTCCATGTCCAATGTATGCACCTTCCGCCTCAAAAAATTCCTTGTTTGTGTGAAAACATTCCTGGCTAATAAACGGTTTCTGATTCTGATTCTGATTCTAATGTCCTGGAAGGTCACTGAGTGTCAGCTCAGCCTCTTCACAGCCATCCTTAGACTCGGCCTCACGCCTCAATGGAGCTGTCCGAGAGACGGTTAATACGCTACGCATCCAAAACATTCACAAAGATCTGTCGTTTGACTTTCAGGAATGTTTTTGGAGATAATTACTTGTAAACTCAGCAAAAATGCAATAACTGTGAATCTGATAACGTGCAACATGAAGGCACACACATGAATGTATGTTTACTAGATGATGCAGTAGAGGTTGGAGCATTTTAACACATATTAACACAGTATTGTGTACTTGATTATTTACCATTTGAGAATTGAACCCTCTACTTTTTATGTAACAGCTGGAATTACTGCTGGATGATCAAATCATTCTTTCCTTGTTCTGTCCTTCTTGTTTCCCTCCTTTTCCTGCTTCCACTAATCTGAACAGTTTTTAGAACTGTTGTCCCTTCATGAGGAGTCTCTTCCATAGTTTTTCTGAGGCTGAGGCTGTACAGATGTCTGCCACACCTCCAGACTCACCATCCTGTTGTCTTGATTGCGATGTATTCTACATGCATTTACATCAATGTACTTTCATCTGATCCAAATCAGCTGTTCAGATACAGAGGACATGTATAATATATATAAGGGATAAATAGCAGGTGTAGCTCGGGCTGCAGGCTTACTAGTGGAAAGTCAGACATGTTTTTCAGGTTTCCCACAGTCGCCACATGTTGATGCCTCACACCAGCACTTGTATGCTTAAGTCAAACACCGAACTATCCCCCACCAGAGAACACATGCACACACTGTGATTAAGGCCTGAGCCCAGATGAAAGGCAGCAGCACCAATCACACATGAGTTAGGGGCACCATGGGAGGAAGTGGGCGCGCCAGAGGCATGCTGGTCTGTCTCGCTGTGACTGGAGGACTCACGCTCCCAGAGCCAGAGGGCCCCCAGAGCTGCGTCTCCCTCTCCCCTGCAACAAACTGAGAAACGTCCCTCAATCTGTTATGAACCTTTGTATTGACATGCTTTATCCTGTTAGCTAATTAGAGGAGTGTAATAATAAAGTGTCACTTTGAGGAGAAGAGCTGGTTCCACCGCCGTCCTCCTTGAGGTCAAAGGGTCGTGTGGCGCTCGTTGGTGTCACTTCCTTTAGTTGAACAAATAGATGCAGCTTCTCTTCTCCCTGCGTCTGTTAGCTCATATACGCCTGGAGATTGGTAACCAATACAGAAATGCTCATGAAATAATGCACTGAAATGTGTTGGAGTTGATAAAAACAAACTCACTGAAATAAAATGGCTTCACTTGATAAACACCTTTCTCCACATCACATCATACATGTTTTAAAATAGTGGCAACCTACAACTAATGATCAAACTTCATTAGCTGTAAACACGGAGACCTCGTCATGAGAAGATGTGACGGGAACTCCCTCTCAATACAATAAATGAGGTGAAACAAAGCTGCTTCATTCAAAACTACATTGTACTTCTATTGTTCATGCTGGAGATGCAAAGAGGTCCCAGTGTTCCCGCTAACACATCCGCGATCACACGCTTCCGTGTTTTGCGGTCCTCCTGTTTTGTTTACGATCTTGGAACCACGTCAGACCGGAAGCTACTGAAGAGAACGCATCCGGGCCTATGAGGAACTTTTCCATTTCTGAACCGATTTACACTGTTATTTTCAAAAAGGTGTGTTATTATTATGTGGGACCTTGGAAAGGGTCTGAAAGCACACATTTTGAACATGTCGGAAACCGCTCGAAAAGCATTTTCGCCAATCTTGCTTAAATCATGCTGGTTATTCATAGTTATGATCAAAATATGTTATAAAGTGGGTTTTTCTGAAAATATAAAAAAATTTCACAAAGAAAATCTGAAAAAAAATGATATCAAATAATAAAGTATTATAACTAATTTGGGGTTCATACGACTACTTGAACTACTTGAACACAGTGAACCTTGAGAAGAAAACCCTATATAGGGTGCTCGGGGCTTAAAAGGTTAAAAACATGCACGCTCTCTCAGCCGCAGCTGTAATCAGGATAAGGGATATATTTAGATTAGAAGTAAAAATGCTAATCATGTGTGCAGAAACTGGCCATTTGACATATTCCTGTCACATCTCCAAGAAGACATGTGGGACTCAGCGTGGGCCGATGTTACAGTATTAACAGAAGGCTGGGAATACAGGACAATCAATTCACAGCGCTTAGTTTTTCTGTCAGACGCTGGATGTCCTTGTGCTGATCATTCTGATCCACAATCAATAACTGTATCACCATGACTCTGGAGGAGTTAAGCAGCAGAGCATGTTGAATCCATGAGGAGCAGCTGCTGGGATCAATAAGGAGGGTCGTGCTGACACACACACACACACACACACACACACACATGACCGTGACACACATTGCTGTGCATATCTAATGAGCGGTCTTCTGACCTGGTTGTCAGTGAGTCCTGGTGCTCAACGGGCCTGAAGGGTTCGTCAACGCCGTGGCCTCCAGAGGACGAGGCTGGGAGAAAGCTTCCTGCAGTGTCCCTGTTCCCAGTGGGGTCAAAGGTCACAGCTGACCTGTATGTGTCTGTAGGAGCTACAGACACTTCCAATGTGAATGTAAGTCAGAGTGGATACTTTGGGTGTATTCTTTTATCACAAGAACAAAGTGTTGTTTCCTTCACTCACTAGCTCTGTGGTCTTCGTCTCACTGGTTTTAGACCAGCCATAAGGTACTACAGAAGATGGTCCATCCTGGTATTAATCTAGTGGCTGTGTGATGAAGCTTAGCTTTGTGTTGACCAATCAGCGACTGCCAGCCCTGCAAAACCTGTGCTGGTAGTCCCTCACTATGGCTGAGACCCGACACTCTGATTCTGGTTCCTCTTTCAGGAATCCCTGAGCGGTCCGGGTCCGGGTCCTGGTCCTGGTCCTGTTCCTGTTCCTGTTCCTGGTCCGGGTCCTGGTCCACTGTACCATCCTGTGGAGCCGCCTCTGTGAGGCATTCATACATCTACTACATGTCATGGCAGTCTGCTGAGACATCTCGCTGGAGACCAAGTGCTGGCCGGATGACCAGACAGGTCATGGGGTCATGAGGTCATCACATCCTGTCGTGCTCTCTGCTCTCTGGTTGCTGTGTTTCTCTATCAGCAGACAGCCATTCACACAATACTGACGACATAATGGCTACCAGACGGCCGCCATGCTCTCTCTGTCTGTCTCTCTCTCTCTCTCTCTCTCTCTCTCTCTCTGACCATGAGGGTCTCCCGCAGTAGAAAGCACACAGACGTAAAAACACGTATGTGCAGAAACGGCTCGTTATAGTTTTCTTGTATCACTTCCCCCACTGCCCTGTGTGTGTGTGTGTGTGTGTGTGTGTGTGTGTGTGTGTGTGTGTGTGTGTGTGTGTGTGTGTGTGTGTGTGTGTGTGTGTGTGTGTTAGGTCACGAGGGGAGCTGAGGTAGACCACAGCGTGTGCCAAAAATGGGGACCCTTTTATATCAGGTCACATGGTACAAATCAAGAAAAAACCATGGTATAAATCCCCCAAAACAAAGAAAAAACATGTTATGTATCCAATAAACATAAAAATCAGGGTTACAATAATATATAAGCCCCATGTACAACCTCTAAACACAAGTCAAACAATAAATAGGATTAGGGTTAGGGATAGGGTCGGCCCTCACCTTAAAGGGAAACACCAGAACACTGCACCCCTAATGCCACCGTGAACACGTTCCTCTGGAGCAACAAGGTCTCATGGCAGTTTGTGAAATATTCACAAAATGCAATCTTTTGGTTTCAAATTGTTCATTTTCTTCATTTCTCGTTCGGACGCCGATACGCTCCAACAGCAACGTGAGGTTATGTTCAGGCAGCAACAACACTGAGTTCGTTTCAGGAAATCCCTCACGGACATGTCGGTGTCAGACACTGGTCTCGTGGTTAAAAGTCTTGGCCCACCACCACCACACCCCGGCCAAAAGCAGTGGTCTTTTGGGATATTTAAGACGACATCATTAGCATTGCTGCATGTCCACCAACAACAAGGTCCCTTTGACATTGTCTTTGTGCTGAGCGACACAAAAAGGCCGTCTCTTACAGGAAACCAATAGATTGCATTCCATGACAATTCCACGACCCGTCAGGATATGTGGAGGCTCAGATGGAAACAGAAAGTAGGAAAACGTTAGAAACACTTTGCAGATATGAATCTACCTCAGCAGGAAGCCCACAAAGAGCTACAGGATCCTGCTGGGAGACATGTTGACGACTGGTACTAGTGGACGATCTTCTAGAAAGCAAATACCACCCGCACTCTGGTAAGGCCTCAGAATGTCAGCTTTCTGCATAACCTGCATTCCTATTGGGAGAAGAATGCATCAGCCACAGAACCTAAATGCCATACTTAACCCAAAAAGCTTTTTATTGTATCTTAGCATTCATATACAAGCATAAACACTGTGATATGGTGTGTAATCAGGATGTTTAAGAGCATGTTGTCAAATTACAAGCAAAAGGAACTCTTTTCCTTCCGCCTCCACTAAACCACAAGTATTCCCAGCCCACCAAACGGCTCCACATTCAAACAATAAACAAGTGTGTTGTCTAGTTTCTGTTTGAAACGTCCTTACAGGCGTTTCAGCATCGTCCAGACCAGCAGGCCTGAAGATGAATACCACATGACTATTCACGTGGACATGCACATTGGTTGCTTAGTATTATAGTCTTTCAGTATTATAATAGTCTTGATTAATGAAAGGTATTGCCTGATAGTTAAGATCTTCCTAGACACATTTCAGGGAAAGTTTTAGAAGTTGTATTTTTCATAAGGTTGCAGGTCTTGCTCTCTCTCTCCTTCACACACGGAAAATTGACTTACACTTACAAAGGTTTACTAGATTATGGGTCAATAAATGTGGTTAGCACATGAAACGTATCCGTTCCGGTGCTCTAGACCTCCGGAGCAGTGTGGATGCTCAGGTGAAGATCATTTACACTGGAAACAGGAAGAGGGCTGACTGTGTGGAAGGTGTGAGCGATGGCAATGTGATAACTGATGGACAGTTGACTCAACCAGTCATGTTGGTTTCTCAATGACTCACCTCCACTCCTACCATTATATATATTCATATGTAGTTCATTAGTATTTCTTATAGAAAGCAAAAGGCCAATTTAACTATGTGAAATGTTAAACTCTGAAAATGGTTCATTACCAAGTTGCTATTGTTAGAATCAGCTATTGGCCATGTGTGTTTACACATACATGGAATTTGACTCCGGTTACACGTTGCTCTTCATATTCATATACATACACAATATACAATAAAAGAGATAAATATAAAAAAGACATCAACGACAACAGTAATCAGAAAAGTGCAAGTAGTGCAGATGGAGGAGTCAGATTAAATGTTCTTATCTTGTTATTATGTCTGCACCAAAGCAAGTTAATGCATGTGAGGGTCTGTGCTCCACAGGTGGTACCTTCATGGTAGCTCCTCCCATCAGTGTGTGAATGTTAGTTAGTCCTGATGGACAGGTGGTACCTTCATGGTAGCTCCTCCCATCAGTGTGTGAATGTTAGTTAGTCCTGATGGACAGGTGGTACCTTCATGGTAGCTCCTCCCATCAGTGTGTGAATGTTAGTCAGTCCTGATGAACAGGTGGTACCTTCATGGTAGCTCCTCCCATCAGTGTGAATGTTAGTTAGTCCTGATGGACAGGTGGTACCTTCATGGTAGCTCCTCCCATCAGTGTGTGAATGTTAGTTAGTCCTGATGAACAGGTGGTACCTTCATGGTAGCTCCTCCCATCAGTATGAATGTTAGTTAGTCCTGATGGACAGGTGGTACCTTCATGGTAGCTCCTCCCATCAGTATGAATGTTAGTTAGTCCTGATGGACAGGTGGTACCTTCATGGTAGCTCCTCCCATCAGTGTGTGAATGTTAGTTAGTCCTGATGGACAGGTGGTACCTTCATGGTAGCTCCTCTCATCAGTGTGTGAATGTTAGTTAGTCCTGATGGACAGGTGGTACCTTCATGGTAGCTCCTCCCATCAGTGTGAATGTTAGTTAGTCCTGATGGACAGGTGGTACCTTCATGGTAGCTCCTCCATCAGTATGAATGTTAGTTAGTCCTGATGGACAGGTGGTACCTTCATGGTAGCTCCTCCATCAGTGTGTGAATGTTAGTTAGTCCTGATGGACAGGTGGTACCTTCATGGTAGCTCCTCCCATCAGTGTGTGAATGTTAGTTAGTCCTGATGAACAGGTGGTACCTTCATGGTAGCTCCTCCCATCAGTGTGAATGTTAGTTAGTCCTGATGAACAGGTGGTACCTTCATGGTAGCTCCTCCCATCAGTGTGTGAATGTTAGTTAGTCCTGATGGACAGGTGGTACCTTCATGGTAGCTCCTCCCATCAGTGTGTGAATGTTAGTTAGTCCTGATGGACAGGTGGTACCTTCATGGTAGCTCCTCCATCAGTGTGAATGTTAGTTAGTCCTGATGAACAGGTGGTACCTTCATGGTAGCTCCTCCCATCAGTGTGAATGTTAGTTAGTCCTGATGGACAGGTGGTACCTTCATGGTAGCTCCTCCATCAGTGTGTGAATGGGTGAATGATGACGTGTGTATGCGTAGTCTGTCCTCTTTCCAGTATTTTGTTGTACAGAGCAGGTTTTGTGAGTTTGATAGTGCTAGTGCATGTAGCTATATGCAGTAATAATCACCATACTTAACGGATAATACATTACAAAAAGATATATATACAATACAGACAACAATAATGCTGTTTAAAACAGAAAGGGACATGTCAGTGGATCACAGTGCTTTCTCTCTGTGGTTGTGTGATACGTGAACAGTCACACCTCCCAAAGCTTATTAAATTAATCATTTAATGTGAGTTTAATTTTGTTCTAATTTGAGGAAACAAAAATGTCTATAACGGTATGTATCATTCTGCACATGGCTGAAGTTGAGTGGATTGTTTCTTTACAGCCCGTGTGTCGTATTGTCAGTGCACACCTTAACCCCGGGTGGTTGCTGCAGGGAGTCCTTATCAGCTGCAAATCTGCAGATCTGGATACAGTTTGAGGAAAACGGAAACATTACTCATTAAACAAACGGAGGGCTTTTATGGGCCAACTGCTTGATAAGGCAAACAGTCAGGCGGTGCTGCTGCTCCATGAGTTAACAAACGGCTGACATGGGTCCCTGTGTGCATATTTAATGTGTGGTCTAAAACCAAACCAGTAATCATCAAATAATTTGCGTTTACCGTATTTCAATCCTCAGTGATAGTTGTAATGAAGAGCTCCAGGTGATTCTATGGAGATCTGTCCAAATGCCTTCAGAAATACTTTACATGCTTTGACGGTATAATGCAAAATCTATGCAAATCTATGAAAATAAAATGGACAGTGATTTCCCAGGTGAAGACACTCCCTGACTCCACAGACAGGGCATGTTCAGAGCTGTTTCCTCAGAGCAGGAGACGGTTTCTTGGAATGTAGTGCATGGCCTGTGCCTAGTCAGAATAATGCAATGACATGAATGTCTGCTCCTGTTTCCCCTCTTAATGGTTAATCCATGTTATACAGGAGCCATGTGTGTGTGTGTGTGTGTGTGTGTGTGTGTGTGTGTGTGTGTGTGTGTGTGTGTGTGTGTGTGTGTGTGTGTGTGTGTGTGAGTGTGTGTGTGTGTGTGTGTGTGTGTGTGTGTGTTTAGCCCACGTCAGGCCTCTCCATATAGTAAGACAGCACACACACACTAAACCTGGAATGACATCATTGTTAGTTCAAGTTTCACTTCTCTTCTGCATATTCTCACATGTTCATCTTATCTATTTAGTTTGTTTCCTTCTGAATTGGTTCATTTATATCAATGTCGTTCTATGATGTCTATCTCTAAAGATATCTGGTCACCAAAGCTGAGCCACATCTGGTGGATTGAAAAGAAATAAACTCAAACTAAATATTGAAAGCCATTTTCCTTTTTTGGGCGATCTCTACATATTTACATGCTAAATTGCTACATCTTAACAATAAAATCTGCTGTCGGACAGTGGCGGTTCTACATGTAATTACGCCCCGGGCGAGACCCCCTCCGAGCGCCCCCCCGCAGGAAAAAAAAAATTATTGATTTTTTTTATTTTTTTATTTTTATTTTATAACATATTGCCATGTCATCACATATTGCTGTGTTGCCATGTCATCACATTGCCGTGTTGCCGTGTCATCGCATATCGCTGTGTTGCCGTGTCATCGCATATCGCCGTGTTGCCATGTCATCACATATCGCCGTGTTGCCATGTCATCACATATCGCCGTGTTGCCATGTCATCACATATTGCTGTGTTGCCATGTCATCACATATCGCTGTGTTGCCATGTCATCACATATTGCCGTGTTGCCATGTCATCACATATTGCTGTGTTGCCATGTCATCACATATTGTTGCTGTGTTGCCATGTCATCACATATTGTTGCTGTGTTGCCATGTCATCACATATTGCCGTGTTGCCATGTCATCACATATTGCTGTGTTGCCATGTCATCACATTGCCGTGTTGCCGTGTCATCGCATATCGCTGTGTTGCCGTGTCATCGCATATCGCCGTGTTGCCATGTCATCACATATCGCCGTGTTGCCATGTCATCACATATCGCCGTGTTGCCATGTCATCACATATTGCTGTGTTGCCATGTCATCACATATCGCTGTGTTGCCATGTCATCACATATTGCCGTGTTGCCATGTCATCACATATTGCTGTGTTGCCATGTCATCACATATTGTTGCTGTGTTGCCATGTCATCACATATTGTTGCTGTGTTGCCATGTCATCACATATTGCCGTGTTGCCATGTCATCACATATTGCTGTGTTGCCATGTCATCACATATTGTTGCTGTGTTGCCATGTCATCACATATTGTTGCTGTGTTGCCATGTCATCACATATTGCCGTGTTGCCATGTCATCACATATTGCTGTGTTGCCATGTCATCACATATTGTTGCTGTGTTGCCATGTCATCACATATTGTTGCTGTGTTGCCATGTCATCACATATTGCCGTGTTGCCATGTCATCACATGTTGCCATGTCATCACATATCGCTGTGTTGCCATGTCATCACATATTGTTGCTGTGTTGCCATGTCATCACATATTGCCATGTCATCACATATTGTTGCTGTGTTGCCATGTCATCACATGTTGCCATGTCATCACATATTGCCGTGTTGCCATGTCATCACATATTGCCGTGTTGCCATGTCATCACATATTGCTGTGTTGCCATGTCATCACATTGCCGTGTTGCCGTGTCATCACAGGTTGGTCCGTGTCTCCTGAGGCACTAAACACTGATACCACACTGAAGTCTTCAGGTTAACCTGTTCACAGCTCTTTGAACCACTGCAGAATAACATCACTGAACAGAGATATTAATACTCTCTCTCTGTGGACGCACATTCAGGATATATACACAAAGATAACGGTACAGAAATGTATTGTGAGAACACACACACACACACACTGCTGTGTTGCCTTATCTACACCAGGCAGGAGCCAGTGGAGGAGAGCAGCGCTGTGGCTGCAGAGACCTGATGGAGGATCAGCTCTGACTCCAGGCCTCACTCTACCAGTCGTGTACGGAACAGACGATACTATGATTTTAGACCAGTGAGTATCTGTGCAGTGTGGACTTGCATGTTTCATAAAACCTTGCATGATTGACGTATGTGCGGTTCAAGGAGCCAGTGTTGTGGTTCCGGAGGGGTGTTGGTCTTAGGACCGGTCTCAAGACCACTTTGTGGATGTTACTCGCCCAGAGTCTCGGTCCCAGACCAAAAGGGACTCTTTCATTTCAAACTGTCTGTGCAGTGTCTGATTCATTTGTTAACATCATGACTGAACTAGTTAACTCGCGTTAACTACCCAGCTCTTTTGATTTAATCCACAGGATGAATCACTTCTTGTGTGCCAAGAGAAGCGCTACCTGAGGCTCATTGTGAACAGCATACGTGTTCTGCCCCCCACATTTGCATGTGTTGCATTCAAGTCGCCAAGTGGTGTAGAATGTAATTGCATCTTTGTTTGTCCCTCCTCTCTGACCGTAGCTAGTTCTGATTCTACTGAGAAGCCATGCTGCAGCTACTTTTCACTCTGACTATCTGTAGCCTCTAAAGATCTAAGTCTGTAAGTACTTCTGTATGTAGCATGTACATATCTTCTACGATATATATTCCCTGTTTGATGTTGTCAGCACAACATCTGCTATAGATAGGAATGACGGGTCAACGTGTGTGGAACGCCTCATTGAAGCACTGGAGCCATGTTGCAACCCCTGAGTTACCTGTAAGTCAGATAGTAGCTGGTCAAAGCCTAACTAGTAGTTAGCACGCATTCATACTTATCAAAGCAGCCCCATGTAGACTCAAATGGTGTGTGATATGGGATGCATGCATTCCAGCCCACCCTACCCCCACCCAAACTCCCACTGACCCATTGTGCTGGGTGTTCCTCTTATCCTTGCCCTTGGCCCTATAGCACCCACCCATCTAGCCAGACCAGAGGTACTGTTAGGTTTGTTGTGGTGCAGGACACACACACACACACACACACACACGGACACACACACGCCCGGATTGACCCCCGCCTATCTGTGTTCGCGGATCACTTCACAGGACAATCTCCCAATCCATCTTTACAGGGTCATTGTGGACCTGCCCTCAGCAGAGAAAGGAGCTTCATTCACAGGAAGAAGCCTCTTTCTCTGGCTTCTCTTTCACTCCTCTTCTGGGTGATGGCTGGAGGAAGGGAAGCCCTCACACAGATACTGTGTGTGTGTGTGTGTGTGTGTGTGTGTGTGTGTGTGTGTGTGTGTGTGTGTGTGTGTGTGTGTGTGTGTGTGTGTGTGTGTGTGTGTGTTGTTGGAGGTCATATTTAGAATATGAAGAGGCATCAGGACTTCAAAGCTGGACATAGAATGAGGGTGAAGACAAATGTCACCACTTCAACACGACTGCTCTGCTTCTATTAAAGCTGAGGGCTGGTTGGAAGCAGAAGAACAGAAGAACCAGAACTATTCTAGAGTACTTCTTGGAGCAGAACTTAAAGATGAAGATTTTTTTTAACATACACTCACATAAGAAAAACTAAGCAACAGAATTGGGAATATAATAAAGTACAAGAAATAGCCAAGGACACATGTGCTCCTTGTTGGCGCATGCAGGTATGCCAGGCATGCATGCTACAGTCTGATGGCTTCCTTATCCAACGGCACATTGATTTATATGAGTATGTATTGAGTGTGTGTGTGTGTGTGTGTGTGTGTGTGTGTGTGTGTGTGTGTGTGTGTGTGTGTGTGTGTGTGTGTGTGTGTGTGTGTGTGTGTGGAAATATTAAGGTAATGTTAAAGTTAATGACTCCAGCAACCATGATGTCGAAAGTGCACATGAAAGAAGTAAAATTGTGGAGTGGGGGTTACAAATACCATTGAGGAGGGTCGGAGGAGGGGGAGATGAGTGAGCACACACACACACACACACACACACACACACACACACACACACACACACACACACAGATACCAACTAAACTACTGATGAATGAAAGCGAGAACTGCTAAATGGAATGAATGAATCATTGAGACTGAGGCAAATGTGATGATGACAACTGATGTGTCTTTAGTATGGTTGCAAAATTCCGGGATTATTCAAAGTTGGAAACTTTCCACGGGAATTAACGGGAATATACGGGAATTAACGGGAATTAACGGGAATTAACGGGAAATTGTTGGGTAATTTAACTGTATTTACCTTGTCATAAGCAGACATGCATGCAAACATTTATAATACAACTTTTAAAAATGACCTACTATGTTACCTACTGGCAGATAACATCGACTGTCACGAGAACTGACTATTTTTTATCCTGGAATTAATAACGTGATCGTCGTGGGTCAAATGCCACAATCGCCACTAGTATTTAATCAAAACAGGTTTAATGGGTACCGTTACTTCGGTTCGTCATTAAATATCAGTCTTCATCATACAAAGACATGTGTAGCTACTTAACGGAGTTTGGTGAATGGTTGTCGTGAAAATTGATACATTGAGCTTTTCTCCAATGATGAGCTGTCAGTTTGTTAATGACTAGCAGCTTGTTTGTCTTATCAAAAATCCAAAACATCGTCAAAAGTCTTTAAACCACCTTTATTCCCTTTCCTGAAACTCTGAGCTTCTGTTGATTATCTTTAATAATATATTTACTATTACTATTTACTATATAATAATTTATTTATTAATAATATATTTACCCCAGTAATATCATCAAAACTTACCTGAGTCGATGTAGTCCTTGTGCTCAAGCAGTAGTGTGGCCTCAATAGCCCTGCTGTAGTGTGATAAGTTGCGCAACTCGCGCTTGTTGATGGACCCCGAAAGCCGTGACGGTGTACTCACTGCTGTAAAAAGTTAGTCTACTGTATACACATAAACTTGGTATTAAAATGAACATGGCTTCAGTTTACCAAGTAATCAATATGCTAGGTAATGACAAACGGTGTTGGGAAAGTTCACTTTCGACATGAACTAGTTCAGTTCATAGTTCATAATTCAAAATGTTGAACTAAGTTCACTGCTCCAAAAAATGAACTAGTTCAGTTATTTTTTTCAATATGTTGCGAGCTATAATTGAAATCTCTATCTGTCTGCAATACCGCTCTTGGCCTCTACGCAACTCGGCGCTCTCACACTTGCCAGGCATCGGGCTGAAACGTTCAGACGCAACACTGATGACAAAGACGTTCAAAAACAACAGAACGTTTTATGTTTACGTTTATGTTTCTGGCTGACATGTTCCCAACCAGCTGCATTCAGGGTCCAGCTGAGCTAGGCGTGCATAGTCTTGTTCTCAACTACATTTAAGTTCCCTGTTATATGCTTTTGCAAAAAAACTTAGGCACATTTTCTTTTTCAAAATTCCCGAGCCAAAATTCCCGTGGAAACTTTCCGGAAATTTACCGGAAAATTTCCGCCCCTTTGCAACCCTAGTCTTTAGCACACGTCACAGAATCAAACCAACAAGCACAGAGCTACAACATGTGATATTATGTCCACTGAGCTGGTGCACTGACTGAAAGCAGGGATCTACCAGGCAAAGGGAAACTTGCAACACCTGCAATGACCAAAGTGCAGGAAACTTACGGGGCAATGTCCAAGATCTGAAGCATTTCGACTGCCTCTAAACAGCTCTCAACATGTCCAATGGCGAACTGGCAGTTCACAGAGCTAACGGTGGTCACAGAGCTAACGGTGCTCACAGAGCTAACAGTGTTTACAGAGCTAACGGTGGTCACAGAGCTAACGGTGGTCACAGAGCTAAGGTGCTCACAGATCTAACGGTGTTTACAGAGCTAACGGTGCTCACAGTTAGCTAACGGTGGTCACAGAGCTAACTACAGAGTTAACAGTGCTCACAGAGCTAACCATGCTCACAGAGCTAACCATGCTCACAGAGCTAACTACAGAGTTAACGGTGCTCACAGAGCTAACCATGCTCACAGAGCTAACAGTGTTTACAGACCTAACAGTGTTAACAGAGCTAAAGGTGCTCACAGAGCTAACGGTGCTCACAGAGCTAACAGTGGTCACAGATCTAACGGTGGTCACAGAGCTAACGGTGCTCACAGAGCTAATGTGCTCACAGAGCTAACGGTGCTCCCAGAGAGAGCTAACGGTGCTCCCAGAGAGAGCTAACGGTGCTCACAGCGAGAGCTAACAGTGTTTACAGAGAGAGCTAACGCTGCTCACAGAGCTAACGGTGCTCCCAGAGAGAGTAACGGTGCTCACAGAGAGAGCTAATGGTGCTCACAGCGAGAGCTAACAGTGTTTACAGAGAGAGCTAACGCTGCTCACAGAGCTAACGGTGCTCCCAGAGAGAGTAACGGTGCTCACAGAGAGAGCTAACGGTGCTCACAGAGAGAGCTAACAGCGTTTACCTGAGGGGAACCGGAGGGTGGTGACCACGGCGTCGGTTCGTACGGCCTTATCACGTGCACTAAAAGCATGCACGGCCGGCCCGGCTATGTAAACTAAGCAGCAACACACACAGAGGAAGAGCGACTTCATTCTTTTCTTTGGGGCATGTGTAGAATGTAGTCACATTTCCTCAACCACCTGCTCCACAAGAAATACTGAATTTAGAGAGAATTAAATCTACATTATATTAAGTATCTGGCTTAACCCGTGAAGTCAAGTAAGTTCAAACTAAAAACACTTATTTTTCGACTATACCTTGAATAAGGAAAGTAGCACCGTAGTAGCAGTTTAGTAGCACTTAAATGTCTCTTACTGATAGCACTTTGTAGTTTAACTTTATTGAAGAAATTGTACTTTCTTGATTCTTGTTTTTCTGAGTTTGTACTCATGGTTGAATGCACTTGTTGTAAGTCGCTTTGGATAAAAGCGTCAACTAAATGAAATGTAATGTATCAGTTTGGACGTGTTGGAGAAGCAATGACAAGGAGGGCAAAAAGGAAAGGCCTGGCTTTAGTCTGTGCCATGTGGTTCATTGTGCTGCCGTGGGCTCCGTGCTGGTGGATCGGTAGTCTGAACCAGTCTGTGCTCGGCTGGTTTCACTTCAGCTCTCTGCTGTCCCTTTAAACACTCCCTACCGTTACCATAAAGCTACTAGAAGAGCCTCACTGCAAAAGTCACATGCTCCAGCTCCCTTTGTTTCCATGTAGAAAGCCTCTATCTCTCTGTGCATGAGGGACTGTGAGGACAGAGCAGGCCATTGAAAAAAGACATATATGAGGCAAATGAAGTGGATCAGAAGGACTGTTGGTTCCAGCGTTCCTCACGCTGTGTCTGCAGGACATGTGTTCGTTTCTACGACACCTTGTCATTTGCAAACAATCTTAAAACAGAAAATAGGAATTTGATTGAAAAGTTCCCCTAGTTATGACATACATAAGCTATGTGAAGAAAGTACGAGTGATATACAATTTGTTAACGAGTACAAGACTATAGAAGGGCTTATGGTGGGGAAAAGAAAGCTTAATTAGACATGTATTAGTTTATAAAATTTTATTCTTTTATAAAAATGGTACAATCTGAATTGTGTTGTAAAGAGGAAATCACTCAACAAAACAAATACAATTTAAAAATGTATACATGCATTTAAATAACACTGTTGAGATGTTTTCCAAACATAAAGTGAAAATGAAGGTAAACAGAAAGGTAAATGTTTGGGAAAATCAACTCAGTTTACAACTCAGTTACGGATGTGAATGCATGGTGAATACATGTGTTGCTGAACAGAATCCTATTGTATTTTGGATACATTGTGGCTCATAATGACAACAAAGTGGGGATATGTTCTGCTGTGACTCCAGGCGCTGTCAGCCTCTTCAGGCATTACGGTAGTCCACCCAATAGCCCAGAGAGGAATTCCAGGAATGTGAAAAGCTTCGATTCATATTGAAACTACATTCAAATGTGCACAACTTAACACCAGAAGCTGGTTTTTAACTTGAGCAACTAAATACGTGCCTACAAGCCGTGATTGATATATCAAGTTGTGTCAGAATGTATGGCTCCTGAAGTCCTCTTAAAACAGTAGAGCAGCAGGGATATATACACTAATAAAGCAGGGCTATCAGTAGTGATGCCTGTAATATTAGGTGTTACGGGACTCTGATGGGGTTATCAATAACTATGCACATGTTTCCAGTGCATGGAACTTTTCCCCACATGAAAAGTTACGCCGACATCTGCCTAGTAACAGCAATTCCTCTCATTGGTGAAACTCCAGTCTCCTCCCGTTTGTGTGTGTGTGTGTGTGTGTGTGTGTGTGTGTGTGTGTGTGTGTGTGTGTGTGTGTGTGTGTGTGTGTGTGTGTGTGTGAGAGAGAGAGAGAGAGAGAGAGAGAGAGAGAGAATGTGTGTTAGAAAAAGTATTTAAACTTTACTATTTGCACTCCATCTGTACTTCATGCTCAGCAGCTTGTTTTGTGTTTTTGAGGATATGAACAAGTCCTTTTTGCAGAGATTAGCAAAGCACTGCCAATGTACTGCTGTAATGGTCAGTATGTACACACATACGTCTCAAGTATGGTAATACTTGATCAAATAATGCATTTGACATGGAGTTCAAATGCAAACTGTGGACTTCCCATTTACAGATGTTGACCACCGGTTCTCAAACCGACTGGGTTAGGGTTGGGGTGAATGTAGTCCATGTTGTTGGGGGCCCTTACATTAGTAGAACTGGGTTGGGGTGTAGTCCATGTTGTTGAGGGCCCTTACATTAGTAGAACTGGGTTGGGGTGAATGTAGTCCATGTTGTTGAGGGCTCTTACATTAGTAGAACTGGGTTGGGGTGTAGTCCATGTTGTTGAGGGCTCTTACATTAGTAGAACTGGGTTGGGGTGTAGTCCATGTTGTTGAGGGCTCTTACATTAGTAGAACTGGGTTGGGGTGTAGTCCATGTTGTTGAGGGCTCTTACATTAGTAGAACTGGGTTGGGGTGTAGTCCATGTTGTTGAGGGCTCTTACATTAGTAGAACTGGGTTGGGGTGTAGTCCATGTTGTTGAGGGCTCTTACATTAGTAGAACTGGGTTGGGGTGTAATGTGTTCAGCAGGCTCATACGACAGAGCCGGGTGGTTCACAGCCTCCACCTCCTCTCTGTTGTTTGAAGGAGGGATGAATGGAGGTAAATAAAGCAGGAGGCTGCTGTCCCATGTGCTCACCTCATGTTCAGCCCTGTGTTGAGACTGAGAGAGCTGCTGCTTTCATTCAGTCTTTTGGGGAGGAAGACAGGAAGAAGTGGCGTAAAGCCGTTATCGCCCCCTACCTACGCCATGTTGCCCCCCGGACCTCCCACCTCCTCCTCAAGAACCGAGGGTGGGACGCCTCACTCTCTTTCCATACATATATATATATATATATATATATATATATATATATATATATATATATGTGTGTGTGTGTGTGTGTGTGTGTGTGTGTGTGTGTGTGTGAGTGATAGAAGCCCTTCCTCGCGCGCTCCGTAGCGGCCTGTTTGTCTCTTTGATCCCCCGCCGGCCCTCCCTCCTTCCTAACAACAGCTGACGTCATTGCACCCCCTCCTCCCCAGCGCGCGCGTGCTGTGTTACGAGTGTGTGCGTCTGTGTGCGCGTTCGTTCACAGACTCACAGACTCGCACCACAGCACGCGCGCGCCCCTGTGGGAGTCCGTGTTGCGCGTTCGCCGAGCGCGAGGGCAGCAGTTTTTTTTTTGTCTCGCAGAGGGAAGCGCTCGCGCTGTGTGCTTCAGTGGGCTCGCGCACACCGGAGGAGCAGCAACAGTTCGCAGCGGCCCAGCAAGAAGAACAGTGGTGTTCACACAAGGAGAAGAAGAAGGAGAAGAAGAAGAAGAAGAAGAAGGAGAACAAGAAGAAGAAGAAGAAGAAGAAGAAGAACAAGAAGAACAAGAAGAAGAAGAAGAAGACGTAGCAGCAGCAGCGGACTGGAGCCTCTTCTCCTGTTCCTATCCACACGGCGGCCATTAACATTAACACGCAAAGAAAGCGCAGCTTCGCGATGGGGGACCAGCTGCTGTGCTGCGAGGCGGACTCCATCCGGAGAGCCCACCAGGACGTGAACCTGCTCAACGACCGCGTCCTCCACACCATGCTGAAGGCGGAGGAAAACTACCTGCCGTCGCCCAACTACTTCAAGTGCGTTCAGAAAGAAATTGTCCCCAAAATGAGGAAAATAGTTGCCACCTGGATGCTAGAGGTTGGTTTTTTTTTCACTTCACTTCAAACTTTTTTTGTGTGGGCCGGTGGTGTCGCTAGCTGTGTCCCCGCGAGACGAGTCGCTGTAAAGGTGGTCTCGAGAGGCTCGTGTGTGTGTGTGTGTGTGTGTGTGTGTGTGTGTGTGTGTGTGTGTGTGTGTGTGTGTGTGTGTGTCCGTGCGCGCTACAGACACGCTGGGTATGCGTCCGTGGGTGCTGGGTGGTCCATCGGAGATATTGGCACCCCGCTATTGTAGACCTTTGCTATTGATTATGTCGTAGCCGACATTTTTCCAGAAGCTTATGACATGTAAATTACACGGGGGGAAATATTCCAAAATAACAGCAATGTACACGTATGCAGTCTGGCCCGTGCCAGTATTACGCGCCATCTTTGTTGTCGTATAAGAGAGGGACTTTAATATAATTAAAATGTACCCGCGCAGCAGCGACGGCCGTGAGCGTCAGAGGTTTCCCGGCCGCCGGCAGCTCGCTGCCCCGGTATCAAACTGCGAAAGTTGGGTCCGCTCCTCAAGAGGCGCCGCTGCGTGAAGGTCGCTCCGGGGAAAAACGGCATTTAGTAAAAAAGGCCAAAGTGTGAAATGCATTTTAAGAGTCGGGTTTGATAGAGCAGATGTTTCTTAACATTATCATGCACAATTGGATGGAAGTCTTCGTAGTTTTATATTTTATATTAATTTGTGAAAGTGAGCATCGCAGATCCGGCGGGCAGCGCGAGCCCCGTGGGATAAAAGCTCTATATCTCCTCTCCGGGGTCCCGAGGCCGGCCGGGGCTCCCGCAGCCGACCCGCCGCTCCGTGGGGGTCATTTACGTGCTACTTGCACGCACCCTGCTAATTTTTATCTATTTCTAAATATTTTATGAAAAGATGACGAAGTTGAAATTGCAGAGTGAAACTTGCGTCGACGCCACCTTTGTGTCTCAGTCAGAACTGCTTCCTCCCGACTGCTTCATGCTGCAAACTTCTCCTGTGTAATAACGCGTTCCTCTGCTGGGATGTCCGTGTACATTGAGTTTACACTCATTGTCTCAGCGCCAGTGAAGTACATGCACGACGTGTTAAACTCATTTTCACTCCTTTTCGGATGATTTAATGCAAGCAGCTGTGCACGGAGCGGGCCGCAGGGCCGCGGGGGAAAGGGACTGAACAATGCGTGTGAATGGGTGAAATGTTCCTAAGTGCTCTTCTCACCTCCAGGTCTGCGAGGAACAGAAATGCGAGGAGGAGGTTTTTCCGCTGGCTATGAACTATGTGGACCGGTTTCTCTCGGTGGAGGCCACCAGGAAAAGCAGGCTGCAGCTGCTGGGAGCGGCGTGCATGTTCCTGGCCTCCAAGATGAAGGAAACCGTGCCCTTAACGGCGGAGAAGCTGTGCATCTACACGGACAACTCGGTCCAGCCCGGGGAGCTGCTGGTAATTGAGTTCTGCAGACATGACGTTGCGTAACATACAGTAGCGTCCACTGGACCACGCCACAGGAAAAGGCCCGCAGGGCTTTGTAGTTCCTCTGCTTTGCCAGTTTCACCATTTTGGGAAAAGGATCCAAACCGTACTGAAATATCTGAGATTAATCATTTGGTTGACATAACATAAATAAGGTATAAATGTAGCTTCGGGGCCGCAGTTTGAATGGCTGCCCGTGACTTCATGGAGACTCCGAGGCCTCTGATTTCATGAATGGTCTCAGTGAGAAAACACCGAGTCACAGCGACACCCAGCGGCGGAGAGGAGTGGTGCAGCCTGCTGGCAACACGAGGAACTACAGTGGCGCACTGCTCCAGTGTTAGCTGTGACGGAGGACCGGCCTATATATATATATGTATATATATATATGTATATGTGTATATATATATATATATATATATATATATATACGTATACATATATATATACATATATACATATATGTATATATGTATATACATATATACATATATATATATACATATATGTATATATATACACATATATATGTATGTATGTATGTATGTATGTATGTATGTATGTATGTATGTATTTATTTATAGGTAGTTAAGTAATCAATACATGAGAAATATTATTGACTGAAGAAAATTCAACAATATACTTCCTCTTGGAACCAACCAGAAAGCGTGCGGGTCATTCCTGTAAGACAGTCACCAAACGTGGTATAAATCCAGTATAATTGAGAAAACTAAACTATTTTGAGCATAAAGAATTAAAGCTGTAAACGTAACTTACATTGCTAGACATTTGAGAACTGATTAAATGACAAAGGGCGACACTGTAGGAACTAAATGATCTGAAGGGAAGAGGAGCTGTTCCTGGGTCAGTGAGTGAATCTCTGCTCTGCTCCGTCCACAGCAAATGGAGCTGCTGGTTCTCAACAAGCTGAAGTGGGACCTGGCTTCTGTCACGCCTCACGACTTCATCGAGCACTTCCTGTCCAAGCTGAAGATCTACCCGTCCACCAAGCTGATCCTCAGGAAACACGCTCAGACCTTCGTGGCTCTCTGCGCTACAGGTACACGGCCGTTTTAACTCAGGATAAGGTCTCCTGTCGTCATGTTGCGGGAAATATACGGCATGCTTATGGATCTGCCAAGAGAATTATGACACATTTTATATTTTAAAGTATCTCATATGATCACTTCTGTTTTGTTTTAGTATGTTCTGCAAGGATCTGTTCAGCAGATTTGTAGATTTAATATTCACCAAGAGATACCTAATAAAAAATACCTAATAATAATAATAATAATAACTAAGTACAGAGGAAACCTCTGTATTTAGTTATTGTTATTATTAGGTATTTTAGTATATTTGTATTTTGGTATATATGTTAGGTATTTTTATTATTATTCAAGTTTCAGTCCCAGTTTCAGTCCCAATTGAGGACTTTTTTGGCGATAAAAAGCCCCAGTTTGTGATTTTTGAGTTTTAGTTTTCTCCCCCTAGTTTGTTATTCTGATCATGTTGTCATTATTAGTTAATAAATGTTGGTGGTTCAGAGGGTGTGTGAGCATAGTCATGTGTTTTATTTGAGTCTCTAACATGGGTTTGATAGCAGAAGTTGTGTTGTATATGTGAAGTAAAGTATTTTTGCATCATGGTCGTCTCCGTTTCCACAGACGTGAACTTCATCGCCAGTCCTCCCTCCATGGTGGCGGCGGGCAGCGTGGTGGCGGCGGTGCAGGGTCTCTACCTGAAGAGCCAGGACGCCTCCTTGTCCTCCCAGAACCTCACCAACTTCCTGTCGCAGGTCATCCGCAGTGACCCGGTACGCACGCCCACTTCCTCCCAGACCCAGATCTGAATGTGTAGAAAGCCGTGGCTGGTCTTGCTCTTGTGGCGCGATCGTGTTTCTCTCTGTTGATCTCGTGATCGTGTTTCTCTGTTGATCTCGTGATCGTGTTTCTCTCTTCTGATCTCGTGATCGTGTTTCTCTCTTCTGATCTCGTGATCGTGTTTCTCTCTGTTGATCTTGTGATCGTGTTTCTCTCTTCTGATCTCGTGATCGTGTTTCTCTCTTCTGATCTCGTGATCGTGTTTCTCTCTGTTGATCTCGTGATCGTGTTTCTCTCTTCTGATCTCGTGATCGTGTTTCTCACTTCTGATCTCGTGATTGTGTTTCTCTGTTGATCTCGTGATCGTGTTTCTCTCTGTTGATCTTGTGATTGTGTTTCTCTGTTGATCTCGTGATCGTTTCTCTCTGTTGATCTCGTGATCGTGTTTCTCTGTTGATCTCGTGATCGTGTTTCTCTCTGTTGATCTCGTGATCGTGTTTCTCTCTGTTGATCTCGTGATCGTTTCTCTCTGTTGATCTCGTGATCGTGTTTCTCTGTTGATCTCGTGATCGTGTTTCTCTCTGTTGATCTCGTTTCTCTCTGTTGATCTCGTGATCGTGTTTCTCTCTTCTGTTCTTGTGATCGTGTTTCTCTCTTCTGATCTCGTGATCGTGTTTCTCTCTTCTGATCTCAAGATCGTGTTTCTCTCTTCTGATCTCGTGATCGTGTTTCTCTCTTCTGATCTCGTGATCGTGTTTCTCTCTTCTGATCTCGTGATCGTGTTTCTCTCTTCTGATCTCGTGATCGTGTTTCTCTCTGTTGATCTCGTGATCGTGTTTCTCTCTTCTGATCTCGTGATCGTGTTTCTCACTTCTGATCTCGTGATTGTGTTTCTCTGTTGATCTCGTGATCGTGTTTCTCTCTGTTGATCTTGTGATTGTGTTTCTCTGTTGATCTCGTGATCGTTTCTCTCTGTTGATCTCGTGATCGTGTTTCTCTGTTGATCTCGTGATCGTGTTTCTCTCTGTTGATCTCGTTTCTCTCTGTTGATCTCGTGATCGTGTTTCTCTCTTCTGTTCTTGTGATCGTGTTTCTCTCTTCTGATCTCGTGATCGTGTTTCTCTCTTCTGATCTCGTGATCGTGTTTCTCTCTTCTGATCTCGTGATCGTGTTTCTCTCTTCTGATCTCGTGATCGTGTTTCTCTCTTCTGATCTCGTGATCGTGTTTCTCACTTCTGATCTTGTGATCGTGTTTCTCTCTGTTGATCTTGTGATCGTGTTTCTCTCTTCTGATCTCGTGATCGTGTTTCTCTGTTGATCTTGTGATCGTGTTTCTCACTTCTGATCTCGTGATCGTGTTTCTCTCTTCTGATCTTGTGATCATGTTTCTCTCTTCTGATCTCGTGATCGTGTTTCTCTCTGTTGATCTCGTGATCGTGTTTCTCTGTTGATCTCGTGATCGTGTTTCTCTGTTGATCTCGTGATCGTGTTTCTCTCTTCTGATCTCGTGATCGTGTTTCTCTCTTCTGATCTCGTGATCGTGTTTCTCTTCTGATCTCGTGATCGTGTTTCTCACTTCTGATCTTGTGATCGTGTTTCTCTCTGTTGATCTTGTGATCGTGTTTCTCTCTTCTGATCTTGTGATCGTGTTTCTCTCTTCTGATCTCGTGATCGTGTTTCTCTCTTCTGATCTCGTGATCGTGTTTCTCTGTTGATCTCGTGATCGTGTTTCTCACTTCTGATCTCGTGATCGTGTTTCTCTCTGTTGATCTTGTGATTGTGTTTCTCTCTTCTGATCTCGTGATCGTGTTTCTCTGTTGATCTCGTGATCGTGTTTCTCTCTGTTGATCTCGTTTCTCTCTGTTGATCTCGTGATCGTGTTTCTCTGTTGATCTCGTGATCGTGTTTCTCACTGTTGATCTCGTGATCGTGTTTCTCTCTGTTGATCTCGTGATCGTGTTTCTCTCTTCTGATCTCGTGATCGTGTTTCTCACTTCTGATCTCGTGATCGTGTTTCTCTCTGTTGATCTTGTGATCGTGTTTCTCTCTGTTGATCTCGTGATCGTGTTTCTCACTGTTGATCTCGTGATCGTGTTTCTCACTGTTGATCTCGTGATCGTGTTTCTCTCTGTTGATCTCGTGATCGTGTTTCTCTCTGTTGATCTCGTGATCGTGTTTCTCTCTTCTGATCTCGTGATCGTGTTTCTCTCTGTTGATCTCGTGATCGTGTTTCTCTCTGTTGATCTCGTGATCGTTTCTCTCTGTTGATCTCGTGATCGTGTTTCTCTGTTGATCTCGTGATCGTGTTTCTCTCTGTTGATCTCGTTTCTCTCTGTTGATCTCGTGATCGTGTTTCTCTCTTCTGTTCTTGTGATCGTGTTTCTCTCTTCTGATCTCGTGATCGTGTTTCTCTCTTCTGATCTCGTGATCGTGTTTCTCTCTTCTGATCTCGTGATCGTGTTTCTCTCTTCTGATCTCGTGATCGTGTTTCTCTCTTCTGATCTCGTGATCGTGTTTCTCACTTCTGATCTTGTGATCGTGTTTCTCTCTGTTGATCTTGTGATCGTGTTTCTCTCTTCTGATCTCGTGATCGTGTTTCTCTGTTGATCTTGTGATCGTGTTTCTCACTTCTGATCTCGTGATCGTGTTTCTCTCTTCTGATCTTGTGATCATGTTTCTCTCTTCTGATCTCGTGATCGTGTTTCTCTCTGTTGATCTCGTGATCGTGTTTCTCTGTTGATCTCGTGATCGTGTTTCTCTTCTGATCTCGTGATCGTGTTTCTCACTTCTGATCTTGTGATCGTGTTTCTCTCTGTTGATCTTGTGATCGTGTTTCTCTCTTCTGATCTTGTGATCGTGTTTCTCTCTTCTGATCTCGTGATCGTGTTTCTCTCTTCTGATCTCGTGATCGTGTTTCTCTGTTGATCTCGTGATCGTGTTTCTCTCTGTTGATCTCGTTTCTCTCTGTTGATCTCGTGATCGTGTTTCTCTGTTGATCTCGTGATCGTGTTTCTCACTGTTGATCTCGTGATCGTGTTTCTCTCTGTTGATCTCGTGATCGTGTTTCTCTCTTCTGATCTCGTGATCGTGTTTCTCACTTCTGATCTCGTGATCGTGTTTCTCTCTGTTGATCTTGTGATCGTGTTTCTCTCTGTTGATCTCGTGATCGTGTTTCTCACTGTTGATCTCGTGATCGTGTTTCTCTCTGTTGATCTCGTGATCGTGTTTCTCTCTGTTGATCTCGTGATCGTGTTTCTCTCTTCTGATCTCGTGATCGTGTTTCTCTGTTGATCTCGTGATCTTGTTTCTCACTTCTGATCTCGTGATCGTGTTTCTCTCTTCTGATCTCGTGATCGCGTTTCTCTCTGTTGATCTCGTGATCGTGTTTCTCTCTTCTGATCTCGTGATCGTGTTTCTCTCTTCTGATCTCGTGATCGTGTTTCTCACTCTTGATCTCGTGATCGTGTTTCTCACTCTTGATCTCGTGATCGTGTTTCTCACTCTTGATCTCGTGATCGTGTTTCTCACTCTTGATCTCGTGATCGTGTTTTTCACTTCTGATCTCGTGATCGTGTTTCTCACTTCTGATCTTGTGATCGTGTTTCTCTCTGTTGATCTCGTTTCTCTCTGTTGATCTCGTGATCGTGTTTCTCACTGTTGATCTCGTGATCGTGTTTCTCACTCTTGATCTCGTGATCGTGTTTCTCACTCTTGATCTCGTGATCGTGTTTTTCACTTCTGATCTCGTGATCGTGTTTCTCACTTCTGATCTTGTGATCGTGTTTCTCTCTGTTGATCTTGTGATCGTGTTTCTCTCTGTTGATCTCGTTTCTCTCTGTTGATCTCGTGATCGTGTTTCTCACTGTTGATCTCGTGATCGTGTTTCTCACTCTTGATCTCGTGATCGTGTTTCTCACTCTTGATCTCGTGATCGTGTTTCTCACTCTTGATCTGGTGATCGTGTTTCTCACTCTTGATCTGGTGATCGTGTTTCTCACTCTTGATCTCGTGATCGTGTTTCTCACTCTTGATCTGGTGATCGTGTTTCTCACTCTTGATCTGGTGATCGTGTTTCTCACTCTTGATCTCGTGATCGTGTTTCTCACTCTTGATCTCGTGATCGTGTTTCTCACTCTTGATCTCGTGATCGTGTTTCTCTCTGTTGATCTCGTGATCGTGTTTCTCACTCTTGATCTCGTGATCGTGTTTCTCACTCTTGATCTGGTGATCGTGTTTCTCACTCTTGATCTCGTGATCGTGTTTCTCTCTGTTGATCTCGTGATCGTGTTTCTCACTCTTGATCTCGTGATCGTGTTTCTCACTCTTGATCTGGTGATCGTGTTTCTCACTCTTGATCTGGTGATCGTGTTTCTCACTCTTGATCTGGTGATCGTGTTTCTCACTCTTGATCTGGTGATCGTGTTTCTCACTCTTGATCTGGTGATCGTGTTTCTCACTCTTGATCTGGTGATCGTGTTTCTCACTCTTGATCTCGTGATCGTGTTTCTCTCTGTTGATCTCGTGATCGTGTTTCTCACTCTTGATCTCGTGATCGTGTTTCTCACTCTTGATCTGGTGATCGTGTTTCTCACTCTTGATCTGGTGATCGTGTTTCTCACTCTTGATCTGGTGATCGTGTTTCTCACTCTTGATCTGGTGATCGTGTTTCTCACTCTTGATCTGGTGATCGTGTTTCTCACTCTTGATCTCGTGATCGTGTTTCTCACTCTTGATCTGGTGATCGTGTTTCTCACTCTTGATCTGGTGATCGTGTTTCTCACTCTTGATCTGGTGATCGTGTTTCTCACTCTTGATCTGGTGCCTACAGGACTGCTTGCGGTCGTGCCAGGAGCAGATCGAGTCCCTGCTGGAGTCCAGCCTGCGTCAGGCTCAGCAGCACAGCAACGCAAGCGAAAGCAAACACGTGGACGAGGACGTGGACCTGTCCTCCACCCCGACGGACGTCAGAGACATCAACATCTGAACCGAGTGCCGGCGCGCCGCGCGGCGACCTGCCGATCGAGGGAACGCTGTGGACCGAGGCGGTGACGGGGGCCGGGGGGTTCCTCGTCTGAACCCGACCCCTCCTCCTCCTCCTCCTTCCCGGGCTGCTGTCATGGCCGACATGTCACTCGCATGCCGAGGCGGGACAGACCCCCCCTCACCCCTCTGCAGACCCCCAGGCACATTTCCTGCCAGTGTCCCCTCCCTTCCTGGGAACAGAACGAACACTACAGAAATGTACACCAGAGAAAAGACAGCGGATGCTGATGTCCTTGTGGGCTGGCGTTGAAGCCACAAAACAGACATTTAAGTAGATCTCATCTCCTCAAATATTAAACTAGGAATCTTTAAATTGCCGCAGACTTCAGTCGCCTACTAAAACATCCCAAAGTGTCGTGTACAGTAGGTCTTGTAGTCTGACTCTGTGAAGGAGAAGAGGCCTTTTTCTGTTTCTTTCTCCTTATTTCAATGTTCTAGACTTCCTGTCCGACGCCATGTTTGTCTCTCGCGGTGCAAACATTCATATATCCCTGCTTGCTTATGTTTAGTCACTTTATCATATATCCTTTAGACCTCTTTTTAACCCAGTGTAGAGAGCTGTTGTCTCGTTGCCTCGTGATGTGGCTGCTGATGTCATTCTTTGTTCATTCATTGACAACTTGACCCATTTCCGCTGGCTGTAATTGGATAAGATCAAATCGATGCACAACCGAGCGCAGCAGACCCACAGTCTCTCTTATCTCTCTCTAGTTCTATCTAAACCATTCCAACTTTGTTTAAAAAAAAAAAAAAAAAAAAAGCACTTTTGGTCAGCGCTGCTGGTCGTCTAAAGAAACAAAAACATTTACCGTGATTACGTTTGTAAAACGAGATGACAGTTGACGTGGTGGTGAGTCAGAGCAGCACCTGCATCAGCTGGACCCGGATCAGACCGGATCAGACCGGATCTGATGCCTAATGGGACAAAATAATTGAATACTTCTTTAAAGCGAGGCGTCTGAGCGGCCTTCCAGTCTCAGACATATCCGACAGGAAGCTGCTCCTCCAGACTTCTTTTTAGAAGACTTTTACTGGCAGAAGGGCCAGTAAAAGTAGACTAAAGTATTATTTTACAATTAAAATAATACTTTAGTCTTATAGAGCAAAACGTATTATTTATTCTTTGCCGAGCTTGTGTGTTCTAGTCTGCAAAGTGACCCGTGGCTCCCCCTGCTGGTGAGCTCTTCCTGCAGGCTCCTCCTCTCAGACGCTGCTCATGGCTTCTGGAGGGAGGAAGTGTTGAGACGATGATTTTGCACAAACCTAAAAGATGCGGGCGACATTTCTTGGGGACTTGGGGGGAAAAAAATGGCGAGCCAAGCTGGCAAGTGACCCGCGGGCTGGAGGTGGCGAGGGCTGTGGAGGGAAGCGGTCCCGCCCAGCAGGGGGCGACGCGTTAGAGGTGACGGACAGAGGAGGCGGGACTCTGAACAGGTTTCTGATTGTACATTAAGGACAGAGGAGGAGACTCTCCTTGTATTCCGCTGCTATAGGAAATGAATCCCAGCTACGTGGTAAAAAGAAAAGAAAAACAGATGACAAAAACGTAATGGATTAAAAATGATGCTTTTCTCCTGTTTGCTGCTACATTTTTGGTGTTTTTTATACATATAAATGTCAATATACTGCCATTCTAGGGTTGAATTTTCTCATAGAAAATTGTGTTATTGACATCCTCATTTGTGGTTTTTATGTAGATTCTATGTGATCCGTTTGATTTTGTTTGTTTATAATTACATAATATGATTTTCCGAACTATTCCAAAAAACAAGGAAAAATGAGACAATGTACAGAAATGCTTTGATCCACAATACCTCATGTGACAGATCTATCTAGTCTGGTCTTTATGTGTCTAGCTTCATCCTGTTCTTGCTGGTTCAGCTCTCAACCCGCTTCAGAGGAGCCGGTCCAGGGCTGCTGGTACTGGTGCCGGACCAGAAGTGTGTAGCTCCGTGAAGAGACTCGTGGTTCCTTTCCCCTCGAGATATTTATACAAGGAAAAAGCTTTTTGCTCCCATTTCAAACTGTGTCAGTGAGTTGATTTGAGTTGTACATAGATTCACGTCGGTAAGCCATAGACGTTTTGTTTTGTTACACATCATTCCACACAGTTGTGTCTACTTCATGCCAGTTGTCTGCAACTTCTGTCAACTACACAATAAAAACATGAATTAGATGGAGCCGGCTGTCCGTCTCTTCTTTGAATGACGAGTGTTTGATGAGAACGCTGCAGTGCAGACGGACCAGTGTGAGGCCAGCGGGACTCACACCAGGGGGGGAGTGCTCTGGTCTGCTGGTCTCCTGGGGAGGTCTTCAGCAGCAGGAAGGCGTGCTCCATGTCAGGGAGCAGCTGCATCAGTGAAGGCCACACCATCAGCACACGTCTTCTTGAGACACTGAAGACTGCATGAGGACCAGAGACCAGGACCAGAAGCAGCTGTGATGCTTCACAGCTGCTTGGTTACCTGGTTCCTTCTTTCTCTTCCATTTGCGTCTTGAATCGTGTCGAGACCGGAATCCCTCTAGTCGTGGGAAGACAGACAGGACATGAGCATCTGAACATGTGGTACACCTTTAGGCGTTCCCTCCTCTGAACACCTTCTATCACAGAGCCCAGCTGGTCCAGTAGTGGAGGACGGTGGATTGGTCCAGGGTCCGGCTCCTCAACTCTAGTTCTTCAGACGTGAGAGTGACCCGTACCACACTGACCCGTCCAGGTCCGTGCCAGGTGGAGCTGTTCTTTGCTGCGTCAGCACTTCCTGCTGATGGCAGGTCTTCACTTCCTGTTCCACATGTGCAGCTAGTGAGGAGAAGCAGCGCCTTTATTGTGAAACAGGAAGTGTTTCACTGGCTGAACTAAGACCTTCCTTACAGGTTTTCTGAAACTAGTTCAGGCTTCAAGGAGTGGAGGATCAGTTGTTGTCATTATGCAACACGGACGACCAGCAACCCAAAGAGAGCAGGGTTGCTTCATAAAGTCAGCATGTTCACATGCTGCAGAAGGAGCTGTGTTACATTGTTATTGATCCTCCCATTAAAACCAGTGATGTGTGAGACGTGCTGATGTGTCTATTGATGCTTTATTACAATACAATGTTACACATCTAAACAATACATCAGTCTTGCAAAGCATCGCTGCAGAGCTTTACCTGATCCAGTCTGCTCACCTTGAGCACACCATGAGGAGCTAGAACAGCACTCCCTCCATGGGAGGTGAGACTATGTTGGATTTCACTTCCATGTGTTGCCCAGCTGCATCCAGAGGAAACTGGTTCAAGACTCTAGAACGACAAGTGACCACAGTTACGTTCAACCAGAGAAACACTGACAGATTCCATCAGGCTTAAGATGGACTTTTGGGGCGAATGAATTCCACTCTGAATGAGTGTCGGGAGGTGGTTATCTACAACGATGATACAATGCAAATACATTAAAGTACCATATGTGTACTACTGAGCATTAACATGCGTTTCATGGAGCGGAAGACATGATAACTAGTTGCCTATAAGTATTGTAATAGTGCAAAAAGTCAAATTTCAGTGGAATGTTATCAATAACCTTTATTGGAAGAGACCTTGAGACCTTTGGACTCAATCCCGTATGTACATCAGCACTACCAATAGGCTTTGTACAGCCGCAAAAGCAGCAGGTTCTCAAAGTTATTTGAGCCAATGCATGCTCTTCTTGGCCTGAAGATGAGCCCTGCAACACTAAACAGTCTTTCACAGGCTGCTGAGGCAGGGAGTGCCGTATTAAACTGACGTGAAAGCTGGCACACAGCTGGGAAGGACTTCAGTACATCTACTGTGTCTCCTCCTGGGCACCCCAGGTACGCATCCAACTGCTGGGTCGTTTCAAGAGGGCCGGTCTTCTTCAAGGAGGAAAAGAAGTCCTCTTCCTCAGATGATTGGGAGCCCTCAATGACGTGATTCTCAGCCTGACAGTCCAAGTGGCTTCTAATATAGGTCAAGGCCTGTGGAATAAAAAAAAACCATAATCAGGATAATTTAGACCATATGACAGTATTGTAATTGTGTATTGGATTGATTGTGTGTGTGTGTGTGTGTGTGTGTGTGTGTGTGTGTGTGTGTGTGTGTGTGTGTGTGTGTGTGTGTGTCATTAAATGTAATTCCACTGTCTCCATAGAAATTACACATACTGAGGGGAAGTTGAGAAGTGAGACACTTACCAAGTTTGAGGATATTTTCGTCACTTAAATTTGGGAACTAGAATGGCTGCGGCTATTAGCTCTGGATCTGCAAGCATCTCTCCGAAGCGTTTTTGAAGGCCTGAAAGAAGTGCCGTAATCAAAGGCTCACAGAACTTGGAGGCGACGTGAAGGTGCTGGAGCTTGGTCCTTAGCAGAGTTATGGTTGGGGCCAACCATCCCATCTGCACACTGGTTTCTCCCTGAAGGACTTCAAGTGCCTTGGCAATTGGGCTCATTGTCTTTGCATATTCTGCAAGAAATGCAAGTTCCAAGTAAACCTGTACAAAGAAGAAAAGAAAAACACAACATGGAACATTTAGCCTACTTGATGTAGCATCTTTAACTGGATAATTAAAAAGGAAACATATTGTCATCTGAGACTTTTAGAAATGTAGTTGTGTTGCTACAAATCACATCCATAGTAAATTTGGGGACTGCATATTGGCATAGTGCATACATGTGTTCTACAGTACTCAAAGTATAAAACTGTAACTTAATCTATTGTTAATAACTTCATTAACTGAAAGGCAGAAAAACAAGCACTTACCTGTATCTAGTTCACTGCAGACAGCTGCAAGGGCTCCCTCGCCTTGTTCTCTTGTTATTCTCACTATTCTTTCTACGGCTGAGAAGAGTGAATTCCACCTTGTAGCAACAGGCCTTACGAGTTGGAGTTTGCAGTGGTCTTCAATTACTTCAGATGCAGTGGTTGATCTTGAACTTTTGTTCCACAGGCTAGAGCATTTGGCAAATGTGGACCTTGCCACACGCTTGTAGAATGGGTTGACCTCTGCTTTTGAAGCATCAACTGTGGACACTAAATTGAGGAGGTGGCAGGCGCAACGATGGTGCTTTGGGTAGCTGGTATTCCAAGTAGTCATCTTCGTCCAACAGGGCTCCGGCATCAACAAATTCAACACCCTCAACGCTTTCCTCATCTTCATCATAATCATCATTTTGGCCACCATCATCCTCTTCTCCATCACCCTCTCCTACAGTTTCAGGATTATTGTTCTCGTCAGCCTGCCCATAAACTCTGAAGGCTTTCAGGAAGTTTGATCCATTGTCAGTTGTAGTGCGAACGATCTTCTCTCTGATATTGAATTCTGTGTGAATATCTTTAAGGGCACCAGCCAGGGCAGAAAAGTTATGTGACCCTTTAAGTTGCTTGCATGCCAGGGCAGCACAGGATCTCTGCATGGTCTGGGGGTTAAACCAGTGCGCAGCGACACCAACGAAACCACGACGGTGTGCCCTCCAGCAGTCTGTTGTTGTTGCTACAAACTCAATTTCACTAAGGGCAGCTTTCAGTTTTCTTTTCATTTCAACAGAGGCCTTTGTGACTTGGTTTACAACAGTATTGCGCGTCATGACATTTGTATTTGGCTGAAGATGTTGCACAAGATCAATGAAGCCCTGTTGCTGAACAATGTGTGGTGGGTGCAAGCCTTCGACAACAAATTTGAGGACTACTTTATCCACACTTCCCAGCCAGCATGTCCATGTGGGACCCATAAGGTTTAAATTTCGAATTTTTAAAGTCGGTGAATAAACCCAGTCCGCACCAACTTGAAACCCGTATGGGAAAACACAGGTGAGGCCACCGTGGAAACTGCGGACAAACCCACTTGGGACCCTTATCTGCAGCCCAAATTTAAACCTTATGGGCCCCACATGGACATGCTGGCTGGGTTGCCTGGGACACTCTTCGAGTCTCCCACAGCTTGGTTTGTTTGGAGGGTGGGTCCAAAGAACCTTCAGTGGATTACTTCCTTTTGACGGCTGATGAAGTAAGTTGTGTGTACCTCTCTAGACGAGTGGGGTGTTTCTTCTGTGGAGAAAATTAATGTACAGGTACAGATTGAGATTCATATTATTTCTCTCAAACCACAAACTCAGATTATCTAGGACTTCTGCTGTATTAAATGTCCTGCTTGAAGTTCATGAAAGAAGGTCAGACTACAAGTTAGGGAGCAGTTTCACTGGTCTATGCAATTATGTTGAGCAGACCGGAATATTTACAGCTGTTTTAGGACCACAAGCAGCTGCTGGCATGATCAAAACGTAGCATTATTGATGAGATAGTCCGACTTTAATTCATTTTAAACTGCATTTGGCTGATAGTTGGGCCTATTACCTATTTATAAGGACCCATGGGGCCTGCCCTACACAGGCGCGCACACTCTCATACACAGACAGGATCATGCCTATCCTTAGTACATGCTTTATCAACAAGCTGTAGACTACAGCTTTGCACAATTAACCTACAAATATTGCATATAGCAATAATATAAGTTCAGATAACATTTGGCTAATATCAAATCTCACACAGAGCCCACCAAACGAACTAGCAACGTTGAATCATAGCCTAGCTACTGCTAAGCAAGCAAACCATGGCATGTCTTGGCATGCACCTAGGCCTAGCCGTAGAAAACATGGCAAATTTACGTTACTAGGTTACTACAATATTTTGTCAATAATCGACTGATAAATAACAAACTTTCAGCTTACCTCAATATGCTTTTTCAAATTCGACGGCGAGTTTTTGAAAGCCATTAGCTCGTGGTACTTGGGTGCGCAGAGCTTGCAGCGCATTCAAAATGAATTGTTTTTGCACCCAACCATCTCGAAAAATTCTTCCAGGTACGGTCAGGGATGTACAAGGGTTGGCTGGTCTTGTTGGCTATCAACCTCCTCGCTGATACTTGGTTGGGAGTGGGATATTTCGCTCGAGTTTTCTGACACGGACATCTTTGTAATAGGCTTTTCTGCTGTCCTTGCTGGAGAGTGACGTGATTTGTAACGGTTGATTTCATCTGCAGGTGCATCGCGTAGAAAACCAATAGGGTGTCGGAATGGTATATGTTTATACCTCACCACAATCAAATTCACTCTATCCGGATGGCGCGATTTATCTGGCTAGGTTTTTTTTTGGTGTGTTTTTGAACGATGACAAGCCGGAATGAAACCAAACCAAAATGAAACAGAAACGAGGCTATTTTTAAAATGTAGGGAGTAGAAAGTACAGATATTTGCATGAAAATGTAAGGAGTAGAAGCAAAAAGTCGTCTGAAAAATAAACTCCAGTAAAGTAACGAAGTATTTGTACTTTGTTACTTGACACCTCTGTCTATATCGCACTCCTATCATAAGTAGCTATCTGTAGATAAATCACAACACAGAACTGTGAAGTCAAAATGTTTCAACTTGTGATTCTGCTCCAACGTTTAGGGTCTGAATCCTGAGAGTTATTGTTTGGCTAATGATTAACAGGAGTGTGCGTGTGTGTGTGCGTGCGTGCGTGTGTGTGACAGTACTCATTGATTTGTTATGCAAGGAATGTCTTTGATGGGGCTTCAGTATGGAGGAAAAGGCGTGAAAGTCTAATCCTTTCCCACAGACTGCCAGCTCAACCAGCAGCAGACAAAGAGACACACACACACACACACACACACACACACACACACACACACACACACACACACACACACACACAGACAGACACATATACACACACACACACACACACACACACACACACACACACACACACAACAGAGACAGACACACACACACATATACAGAGACAAACAGAGACATACACACAGACACACACATACACATACACACACATATACAGAGACAAACACACCAGATACACACACACACACACACACACACACACACACACACACACACACACACACACACACACACACACACACACACACACACACAGACAAACACACACACACACACACACCATACACACACACACCATATTTTTACAATTTAAGTGTTTTGTAGTTTGTTTTTATTGATCAAACTATTTAAAGTAATCACTGAGGTCTGGAACACTGTGACATCAGCAGTGCAGAACCAACTCGTATCTGACATGCTGTAACTATTGTGGTCTGTCACAGGTAAGTGTGTGTGGTCTGAGAGCCGGGACATTACTGAGCATCACACAGAGGAACGTATGTCCAGGAGGATCCACTCAGAGGGTGAATGAAAGCAAAACTCTGGGGGTGAGGATGATGATTATTGCTCACTTATTCAGTCTCTTTGTAACTTACTATAAAGCAAGGAATCGGTCTGTGATCCTCGTATATCTGCAGAGCGGCTCATCTGATCCATTTGGACACACTGCACAGTAAATATGAAAGAATAACTGGACACCTAAACGTGTGTTTTAATTAGTAAACTAGATAATATGACTGTATTTGGATGAAACACAAATATGTCAGCGTTAACATTGACATTTCTTACTGGTTACTATTCTAAATCCGCCCTCATCTTGAACGGACAATTCTGAGATGAAGTCGACCGCTGCTCCCCTTTACTTCTTCAGTTACCGCTGAAGAATCACCGCACAACAACATCTGGTGAGTCAGAGTTATTCATTACACAACCGTGTGGCCATGAAGCAGTGAGTCTTTTCATTTCACCATTTAGCGGATGGCTAGTTAGCTAGCTAACGCTAGCTTGCTAGTTCCACCATGTTTCCTGCCAGTGGTGACCGTCTGTACCGCTGGTCTCCGCCGTGGTCTGTTACCAGTGAACCCATCAGAACCAGTGCCATGCCGCTGGGTTCCAGTATGTCTTGCTGTCTTTAGCGGATGTAGCCGCGCTTTCATCTCTTAGCGCCTTGTTGTCACTGTTGGCATTAAAACTAACAAGCATACCATTGGCAAATAATACTGTACAAATGTATTCATATCTTAGTATTATATTATTATTTTGTCAAAGAACATTTAAAGGGCTTTTGTTTTTGAGAATCATTATTTGAAAATCAGTGATCTGAAAGTCCCTCCATCAGAGTTTGAGCAATGCTCGTCGATTTGTTGCCATGATGTGTTCATCGCGTTGCTCTTAATAGTCCTGAGTCATAATAGTTGTTAATCCTGAGATTAATAACCAATAATGCAGCAGGGCATGGGTTCTGAGCTCTAAGGCCACTTCTGATTAAAACACTTGTGAGGATCAGCTTCTCAAATAAATGAGAAAAAAACTATATGACAAAAAAAGTAGAAAACATAAACTGGGCTGTAAATATGTGTTATGTCAGCTGTAATGACCAAAATAAACTCTGCTTTATACCCTCACCATCACTGCCTGGCATTATGAATCCGTATTCCATAACTCCTCACCACTCTACTGGTTGTCTCACATCACCTTTGTGTTTCTTTTTTTTATACTTGATATTTTATTTAGGCATTTTTACAGTTTAACAAACATACAACCTTCAAAAGTAAGAAGGAATATAAGGAATTAACCATGCATCTGGCCAAGTGGGCCATAAAGAAAGAAAACAAATACAAATATTTAAGCAGGTAAATAAGTAAAAAGAAGAAAACAAAGCAATCAAACAACCATGCAACACTTCAAAAGCATCGTCAGTCAATCGTGTCAACCATAAATTCATTCCAACATACAGATATATTACACAAATTTATATTCAAAGAGTCATATTCACAGGGTTCCATTAACTTATATATATATATATATATATATATATATATACACACACACACATGCTCACACATATATACACACATTATATACATATATATACAAATACATATACTGTATATATATATTAGTGCTGTCATATTAGCGCGTTATTAACGGCGTTAACGCAAACGTCAATTTTATTAACTTAATTTTAATTTTTCAATTATTTTTTTTCCGCGAGCACCACGCCGGATGTAGCTCAACCGGAAGCAAAACAATAGGCACGCCGTTTGGGCTTGGAAGCTAGGCTAACGTTACGGTTTAAATGAATGAATGGTGAGCGCGATATGGCAAAATGAATGATATTCAGTGAACTGAACAGGTGCGCGTGCCAGAAGGGAGCGCGAGTGAACACATTGAACACAGCAGGAGAGAACGCAACGTTAGCCAGCTAGCTAAAGCTCCGGTGGGCAATTATTAGCTAACGCTACCGTTTTTGAGGAGGTAGATTTTGAGGAGAGGGGACTGACAAGGCAGAAGGTAAAGTGGTCCACCGTTCTATCAATAAGCAGACCTGCCAACCTGTACGCAATTTGCGTAGCGGATACGCATTTTGACGTCAAAGTACGCTGGTAAAAATTAGTCTAAAATACATTTTAGACTAATTGACCAGCACACATTATATGCAATGCAATGCAATGCAATGACGAGTATTTAATGACTTATCAATATATAGGTTATATATCAAGGTTGGCAGGTCTGAATAAGGCTAAACTAGAAGTTAACACTAATACAAACATTATTTTTGCAGAATGAGTGTGTTAGGGGAGAAGGATGCAGCCATTGTTAAACAGCTGGATTGAAATGCAGCTGGAACTGGTCGTGGCTAAAACTGGAAGGCAAGGTCTCAATAAAAGGGCAAGAGGTGTCCTTTCATCTAGGAGATGTATTCTCCAAAATCAACAGGCAGGGATTCGCCAGATGCATTCTCTGCATCAAAGATATAAATGATGCTAACAAAGGCAGCCATGCTCTCCCTTACCACATTGTGCCTCATATACTGTAAATGTTAGACCAGTGACAGGCTGGCATGAAATGGCTTGCATAATACTTAGTAAGGAGGCCATAATCATTTTTGACTCATGGCTGAAGTTAAGTTTCTCCAGCTCTCCCCAGGTTGGCAAAAAATGCATCTCAAAATGCATCAGATTGATGCTTTAAAATATGGAATATTTAAATGTTTCTTACGGGGGGAGCATGCCCCCGGACCCCCCTAGAGGGGTAATATCCTTCTCACCTTTTTCACCCCTGACCCGTTTTCATGCCTGGTGCACACTATAATTTTATTTTGTAAACCCTTGTTTACCTGAAATGTGCAGTGATTTTATTTTGTACCGCCCTGTTTGGCAGTTGTTTTTCAATAAAATAAAGCAAGCCAATCCACTTTTTCATGTTGATAAGAGCATTAAAATGCCCCCCAAAAAAATTGAGATTAATTGCGATTAATCGCGAGTTAACTATGACATAAATGCGATTAATCGCGATTAAATATTTTAATCGCTTTACAGCACTAATATATATATGTGTATATATATATATATATATATATATATATATATATATATATATATATATATATATATATATATATACACACACTGGCTGCATCTTGATGACACATAGTGCTTGTCTTTTTAAGAGATATTGAGCTTCTAGAGCCAACAAAATCCAGAAACCCGTAAGGTTAGGGAGGGTCGAGTCATCTGTCCATTTCCTTAATTTGACATATATTTGGTCCATTTTGTCCATCTAGCCATGTACATATATGTCCTTTCTCAGTATCAGAAGGAAGGTCATTCTTTCCATCTCGTGGATTTCTTTTATTATTTCAGTCCAGTTTTCTGTTGAGGGTGGGTCGGTTTGTAACCAGTTACGAGTGATTGCTTTTTTTGCTACTACTGTTAATATTTTTAGGAGGTACCGGTCATTTCCTGTTATTTCTTCTGGTAGATCACCCAAATAAAGTGATTTGCATGTAAATTGTATCTGCTGCCCCAGAATATGTTGCATCATTGTCCAAGTGCTCTCCCAGAATATTTTTATTTTAGGGCAGCTCCAGAAGATATGGTGGTGGTTCGCTGTCCCCTCCCCACAATTTCTCCAGCATGTATGACTTGTTGTAGTTAAATAAGACTTCATTTCAAGAAACGAGCAAGGTTCTTCCAGCTGAATTCACACCAGTACATAGAACAGGAAGTCGAGAACACGGTTTCACACATATTCTCCCATTGCTGACTGGGTATTTCATCTTCTAGTTCTTTCTCCCATCTCTCCTTGATATATGTTGTGGTAGCTCCTCTGCTCCTTGTAATTCCCTGGTAAACCTTTGAAATTACTGATTTAGAGCTACTCGTGTATGCCTGTACTGCTAATTGTATTATTTCATTATGTTCTATAGTTACTTCATGTTTCCGAATTTCTTTAAAAAAATAATGCTGTAATTGTAAATATCTAAAAAAATCCAACTTTTCCAAATTGATTTTTTTCCTTCAGTGCCTGAAAACCTTGCAATGTGTTTTTCTCCATTATTGTGCAGAAAGCTGTAATACCTTGTTTTGTCCAATACCTGAGGGTTAGGGTTAGGGTTTTAAGGTGTCACATAATATATTTGGGTTCACTTCCCCATTGTCATTTAGTTCAAGAAATGTTTTAATTTCCGATTTCACTTGCTGTATTGCCTTTTTATTATTAAGCACACTTGTATTCAGTCTCCAGATTGTTTTTTTTGGCCTACTATCCAAATGTAATGTTAGATATATTGGTGAATGATCTGAGATATCTCTAGTTCCTATATCACAGCTCTGAATCCTATGTCTGTCACTCTGAAACATAAAAATATAATCTATTCTTGAAAAGACTGCATGGGGCGCCGAGTAAAAAGTATAATCTTTTTCAGATGGGTGTAGGTCCCTCCAAACGTCAAGTAAGCCCTCGTCCAAGCCTCTTCTCAGCAATTTGGACGGATGGGACACTTTTCTCTTATTATTAGAGGTATCCCATCTATTGCTTATTACGGTGTTAAAGTCCCCTGCACATATTAGTGTGCCTTGTGATTCTGAAGAAATCAGTTTGAGTATTTTTCTCAGAGTACTTTGGTCACTTTGTGGGGGTAAATAAACACAGATAAGTGTGGTCAATTTATTTTCAATCTTGCCTTGCACAAGGACATATCTGCCTTCAGTGTCCCTTATCTCCCTAACCAAGTCAAAATTGATAGAGTTATGTAGTAATATCGCAACTCCTCTTTTCCCGGTTTTCGTTGAGCTATAGAACATATTCTTGTAGTCAAAGTTTTTTTATTTTTCGTGTTCGACTTGGGATAAATGCGTTTCCTGTAAAAAAATAATTTGGTGTTTTTCCCTTCTCATTTTGGATAATACTCTGCTTCTCTTAACCGGGTTATTTAAACCGTTCACGTTCCAAGATGCTACCTTAAATAGGGTGACCAGACGTCCTCTTTTTCCCGGACATGTCCTCTTTTCGAGACCTAAAAAAAGCGTCCGGCAGGGATTCCAAAAACGTCCGGGATTTTGCTACGTCCGGGAAAATAGTTATTACCCCCTTACAAGTTTTGGAAATGGTATCTCCCTCACATTCCACCTTCTTGCGCAAGCTCTGACTGTAGAGAGAACTGTCATTGGTCGACCGATCTCAACGTAAATGTAAGTTCACGTAGGTAGTCACCCTACCTTAAAGTTACTGTATCCCATAATAACAGTTTGATCTGTATGTGTTGGTTATATATGCACGAGTGTTGTGACGATGGCAAATAACAAAACAAAAAACAAAACCATTATTAACAAATTTTAAATTGACTTCCAACCTCAGGGTCTTACACTGCCCTGTCATCTTCACGATCCTATTCTACTAGTGGAGAATGATCCTACATCAAGTAGGGGCTCCCTCTGCAAAAAAACAAAGTTTCTTTTCCCTCTTGTGCCGTGAATTTAGCTTCTACCGGTCATTTGTACTCCTTCGTTATATCGCGGAGCCCGAGAACAAGCAAAAGATCAACAACAACAAAAGTGTATATATATATATATATATATATATATATATATATATATATATATATATATATATATATATATTAAATCGAGGGGAGAGGGTCGGAATTGTCATTATATCAAGCTCATTACTACAAGTGCAGAAGGGAGGGCGGGGGGCGCACTCAGTATGTGCGTGTGTATGTCTTTAATCTTGTTACCGGGAGCTGTTTCTTATTTTAAACACCTCTTTAGCGGTGTGTAACATCATACTGTCCATACCTGATGAATCTCAGTAGTTTATAGCTCAGACTTTTTGGCATTGGTCATCCTTGGGCCTCTCTCGGTTCTGGCCGGTGCCGCTCCCGGTCTTCCTGCTCCAGTCAGCGCCTTGTGTAAGTTGCTGGTCCCAGCTGATGTCGGGCGTCCGCGGTAGGTCCAGTGAGTAGCCTCTCCTCCTCATGTCTTCGGCGGCTTCTGTGGTGTTGTTATAGATGCAGGGGCCGTCTTTCCAGCGGATCTTCATCTTAGCAGGGTATGGTGTCTGGAAGCGTATTTGTTCCTCCTTAAGGATCTTTTTTATGTCTTTGTACTCCTTAAGTGTATTGTTTACGTCAGTGGGGTGATCCTGTGCAAACGCCACCGTTTTCCCTTCGTAGGTGATCTTTTTAGCCCACGCTGCTTTAAGTATTTTGTCTTTAATATCAAATCTCTGGAAGTTAACCAGGACAGACCTTGAGACTGTGTCATCCTGAGGTTTCGGGCCGAGTGACCGGTGGGCTCGCTGGATATGTAGATCAGAGTTAGTATTGAGGGCCAGCTGCGTCTTCAGAAAGTTATCCATGAATGTTATCATTGAGCTTCTCTCCGTGCCTTCTTTAATCCCATAGATGCGAATATTGTTCCTGCGCGATCTTGCTTCCAGATCAGTCACCTTGGCCTGGAGCCGTCCCTGCTGTTTGAGGCAGTAAAGCAGCGCGTCCTTCATGTCGGACTTCACGGTCTCCGTTTCCTCGACTCGTTGCTCTGCTTCTGCTAACCGTTCACCTTGGTTGCGGATATCTGTGGCGACATTTTGTAGTTTTTGGTTTATCTCCATCTTAAAGTTGTTGAGTTCCTGTTTAATGTCGTTCCTGTTCGAGTTCCGTTTTCAGGCTTTGAATATCTTTTCCCAGGTTTTGGATGGCCTCAACCGTAGACATAACGCCCTCCTCTGCACGAGGCTCCATTCCCTCCTCCGTGGCGGCTGTGTTGTCGTACGCCGCCTTCTTCCCTCTTCCCCCGCTGCTCTTACTTTTGCTCATTGTCGTTTTCCTGCTTCTAGCCCCGCTCATTCTGGGTCATTTTTTATTTTTATAAATTGTTCTCTTGCGTTGGTGGGGCTTTTTTTCTTAATTTGACCAGGAGAGTCTTAGATCTACGGCGCCATCTTGAAACGCTCACCGGAAGTCCCCCCCATCACCTTTGTGTTTCAAAAGCAGATCCATGTTGTGTCGCTGCATCTGAGGGAACGTTAGCTAACAGCATGTTAGCTAACATGTACGTAATATATCACGTAATATCACGACACATGAGGTAGCATACCTCATGTGTCGTGATATTCAGATGTACAGTAATGAATTACTAGGTTTTTGTATTCATGTGAATTCTTGAACTCTTCAGAATAACAATAACTAGCTTTATGGAATACCAAAATAGAGGCTTTTAATCAGACCAGTCCTCTCCGTCTGAAGCCGTCCTTGAGGACAACAGCAGTCGGTCAACTCGTTCCCAATGTTCCCTAGAGGAGTTTGGAGGAATCTAAAATTAAAAGTCACCAAATCCCACAGACAGTATCTTGTTTCTGTGCCATGTCTACAAAATATTCAATAAATCAAAGAGCCACCTTCCCACAAACACCACAAACACTACATGTGGATTATGTCACCACTGAAAATAGTCAACAAATGACTGGACATTTTTTGTTGTTATAAAACTATGGAAACACGAGGAGGGAAGATGGAGGCCTCGGAATCTTCTGACAGGATTTGTTGACGCCAAGAAAAAAAAAGAGAGCGGTTCTTTAAGGGTTTTCCATCTTTCTTTGCGTAATAATTATTTTGTATTGTTTGTAACAGCTGTTATAATACATGATCTCATAATCATATCCAATAAGCAGTTTGACCCCTAAACACAAAACAAATCAAAGAACCTGAAAAAAAGGAAACCTCAGAACCATGTTTGTCCGGAGGCTCCTCCTCCTCCTCCTCCTCCTCCTCCTCCTCCTCCTCCTATTTTTCCTCCTCTTATTTTTCCTCCTCCTCCTCCTCCTCCTCCTCCTCCTCCTCCTCTTCTTCTTCTTCTTCCTCTTCCTCTTCCTCCTCCTCCTCCCGAGCTGTTGGTGTGCTTGTGGTGAAATCTGAAGCCACCATTTCTTCAGAGGCCTCTCAGCATTTGTCACCAGTGCTTTTCATGTCACCCTCACCACCTGCTCCCACATTCCTCTACATTCTCTCAAAGAGCTCGGCCCCTCCTCCTCTTCCTCCACCACCTTTTCTCTTCTTCTCCTCCTTCCTACAACTATTACACGATTACTCTAACTCTTACCCTCTCTCCTCCTCTTCCTCCCCTCTCCTCTTCTTCCTCCTCCTCTCCACTGCAGCACCAATCGATTCATTCCTTTTCTCTTTCTTTGGATTCTCTGAAACTCAGATCTGAATGCCCCCCCCCCCCCCCCCCCCACCCTCCTTTCTCTGCTGGCCTTCAGAAGCTGCCGACTGGAGGACAGCGTTCACCTGCTGCCTGACGCTGCATAAAGCAGCTGCTACTGTACCACACACACATACACTCACAATAGAGAGCGGGCTGGCGGACAAAGGCCCAGAAGTCCCTTCGTCCTCTCTGGGCCTCCTGATGCTATTGTTGGTGTGAGTGTGGAGCAGCAGCATGTATGTGCTCCCTGCAGACACACATGTATGTGCTCTCTGCAGAGACACATGTATGTGCTCCCTGCAGAGACACATGTATGTGCTCCCTGCAGACACACATGTATGTGCTCTCTGCAGAGACACATGTATGTGCTCCCTGCAGAGACACATGTATGTGCTCCCTGCAGACACACATGTATGTGCTCTCTGCAGAGACACATGTATGTGCTCCCTGCAGACACACATGTATGTGTTCTCTGCAGAGACACATGTATGTGCTCCCTGCAGACACACATGTATGTGCTCCCTGCAGACACACATGTATGTGCTCCCTGCAGACACACATGTATGTGCTCCCTGCAGACACACATGTATGTGCTCCCTGCAGACACACATGTATGTGCTCTCTGCAGAGACACATGTATGTGCTCCCTGCAGACACACATGTATGTGCTCCCTGCAGACACACATGTGTGTGCTCCCTGCAGACACACATGTATGTGCTCCCTGCAGACACACATGTATGTGCTCCCTGCAGACACACATGTATGTGCTCCCTGCAGACACACATGTATGTGCTCTCTGCAGAGACACATGTATGTGCTCCCTGCAGACACACATGTATGTGCTCCCTGCAGACACACATGTGTGTGCTCCCTGCAGACACACATGTATGTGCTCCCTGCAGACACACATGTATGTGCTCCCTGCAGAGACACATGTGTGTGCTCTCTGCAGAGACACATGTATGTGCTCTCCACCACCTACTGCAGGGTCAGTGGAGCACTTTCTCTAAGAGATTCCTCACGCTCCGCTGCAACAAGGACCGCTACAGGAGAACATTCCTACCTACGGCGTTACGTCTCTATAATAAGACACCGCTTGCCTGATCCTTTGATCCCAGATATTTTAATTTTATTATTGTTGTTTTTTAATATTTTTATTTTAATTTTAATTATTGTATATATCTTTATCTTTCATCCTGCTGTTTTTATATATTTATTTTTGTTGTAAGCTGCTACCCCGACACCAAATTTCCCCCTCGGGGATTAATAAAGTATATATTCATTCATTCATGTAAATAAACACTAGTTCTGCTTTAAACTTGTTGAGGAAGTCCCACACACGTGGGAACATCAAACGCCCCGTGTCTGGGTTCATAATATTATCCGTAGTCGTGTCTGGGTTCATAATATTATCCGTAGTCGTGTCTGGGTTCATAATATTATCCGTAGTCGCACACAGCTCCGACTCCTCCAGGACGAGTGTCTGAATGAAGCTTCCAGCGCTCCTTCAGGACCAGCAGTGTGATTCAGTGACGGCAGGACGGCGGTGACGACGGGCGGAGCTTCTCAACGCTGATTGGCTTTCGCAACTCTGCGTCGGGCAAGTAGAAATATTTTAATAAAGCAGGGCGAAAAAGCAGAAAAGCACTTTTTCGCAACACTTTTTCGCCTCATTGGCGTCTGTGCATTGACTTAACATGTAATCTACTCGCGCGAATATTTTGCAACTCTTTTGGTGTGAACGCACCTTAACTTTGTGTTTCAAAAGGTTTTCCTTTGGACGGGTTCTCCAGGAGCCGCTCCACCAGCTCTGGTTCCTCTCTGGACCCTCGCCGGTCTGGAGACGAGCCCGGAGGTTCAGGGCTGCCGGGTCTGAGACCTCGTGACCTCGATATGTCAAACAATAATGGAGCTACATTGTAGTCCATCTAGTACAACACGCAAGTGTCATGTTACACTCCACTGTACAGGAATGGGCTGGATCCAGGGAGAGACCTGGTCCTGGTGGTTGTGAGATGTTTTACCAGTTAGTAACACGCCTACATGTGGCTGCCATGATGGACATTCCTCAGTCAGGAAACAATGTGGAATATTAGTCCTGAACTCTGTCCCTTGGTGGCCAGTATGAAGAAGAGGAGGGACGGGGGTTTCTTCAACAGTCATACAACATACATGTATGATATCAGGATGGACTTGACAACCAATCTGAGCCCATCCTTTCAAAGCAGAGACGTGGAGATGCAGCCATGACGATGTAGCGCCGTCACAAAGAGCTAGCTCTCTGATGACCTCACCGTACTGTCATCAGCTTCCTATCGCGTCACATGAAGGATCAGACTGTTTCCATCTGGAAGGAAAAGTCCATAACTGTCACATAGAACATTGATCTGAGGCCAGAACCAACACACACGTCAGCACTCAACCAACCAGCATCAGCCGTGTCCGTGTCCGTGTGTGTGTAACAGAAAGGGCTGGAGCTTGTGATTATGGTGGAATTACAGCACCGCCCTCTAGTGGCCATCTGCTTGTAGTGTGTAACAGTGTGTAGGAGCGTCCTGCCCGAGAGGAACAGAGCAGTCAGGTGTGTGTGTTCACATGTTCTCTGTGAGGCGTGTTTAACAGTCACAAAGCATCAGATTTCTTCTTCATGTGTGGAAACAGACCCTGTAGCTGTGAGGCACAAAACACAGGATGAGCTCTGAGCTGAGAGCAGAGAGAGAAACATGTAGTCCCTCTCCCACAGTGGTTTAGTGAACAGACCCTTCAGACACCAGCCAGCTACTTTGTTCCAGGACTTTATTTTGCTGCTTAAATTCAGCTGCTTATTAAACATCAGAAACCCACTCATGTAAACTAAGATCTCTTTCTGGAGTCCAGACTCTGCAGCTTCAACAGGAGGAGCACTTTAGTGAGCGCCCTGGACCAGCCCACCAGAAAGGGAAGAACTGGTCCTGAAGGCCGGGTCCTGAAGGCCGGGTCCTGAAGGACGGGTCCTGAAGGCCGGGTCCTGAAGGACGGGTCCTCAAGGACGGGTCCTGAAGGCCGGGTCCTGAAGGCCGGGTCCTCAAGAACGGGTCCTGAGGCCGGGTCCTCAAGGCCAGCTCCTCAAGGCCGGGTCCTCAAAGACGACGGTCACACTCCACAGTCCCAGGCGCCTGGGAGACCGACTGCAGCTCCACTTCCCTCTGTGCAGACACAGAGGTGGCTCCTCCTCCTCCTCACCACCATCACCCTCCTCCTCCTCCTCCTCCTCCTCATTCAGAATGAAGTCCCTTCAGAGCCTCTGATGTAGTCGTTGAAGTCGGCTGGGACACTGAGCATGGAGCAGACCTGGACCCAGCAGACGGAGGGGTCAAGAGGGCACAAGGTGTGTGAAGAGTATGTTGATCCTGAACCGGGACCAGGTCACCGGGACCAGTGAGCAGTACCTGTCTGAACTTGGCCCGCAGCCTCTCCATGTGCTCCTGCAGCTGAGCGGACTGGGGGTCCTCGTGAGGGGAGGTCTGGACCAGAGCCAGCAGAGCCTCCAGTGCCTTCAACCGCTTCCTGACACACACACACACACACACACACACACACACACACAAACGGTCATATTTACTTACTTTACTCACTATTTCTGCCTTAGATTTTCCGTTTTTTCTTTTTATACATATTTAATGAGCCTTGTTGGAGGAAGCTGAGCGATAAGATCATCATTCTGCTTCTCCATATTGTTGTTCATGACACATATAGAGGTTAGAACAGAGTCCAGGACCTCCAGCAGAGAAGGGAGGGATCTAGGAGACGAGGAGGTTTGAGGACCATACCTTGACTTGACATCTGTATGATGTTGGAGGAGAGCACTCCAGGTGACGGCGAACCCATAACAGAAGGAAATCTGTGGGAGGTGAGAGAGCAAGAGAGGTAAAGCTCCCTGAGAGGCTGTACGTAGCATGTGCTAGCTGTACGTTAGCGTGTGCTAGCTATACGGTAGCATGTGCTAGCTGTACGGTAGCATGTGCTAGCTATACGTAGCACATGCTACGTATAGCTAGCATGTGCTAGCTATATGTAGCATGTGCTAGCTCACCTCAGAGGACAGACGGGCCCCGTGAGAGGCTCCGTGTCTGCGGCCCTCCTGCTGGCCTCGCAGGGCCCCTCTCCCAAAGCCCTCCTGGTAGCCCTCCCCTCGGAACCTGACCAACAAAACACACACACACACACAGTATATATGCATATTTACATTTAATATATACACACACACACACATATATATATATATATAGTTATGTATCCCTATCATTGGACACAGGCGTATTAGATCAGGACTAGATCTCATAACTGCTGTCATATTCATGTAATGTGTTGTAACTCTGTTACGTTGTTCATTCTGGTCACATGACATCTATTGTCCTTTTGGTCACATGACATCTATTGTCCTTTTGGTCCCATGACATCTATTGTCCTTTTGGTCACATGACATCTATTGTCTTTCCGGTCACATGACATCTATTGTCCTTTTGGTCACATGACATTTATTGTCCTTCTGGTCACATGACATCTATTGTCCTTCTGGCCACATGACATCTATTGCTTCTGTCCATCCTGATAGAGGATCCTCATCTGTTGCTCTCCACAAGGTTTCTTCCCTTTTTCCCCATCAAAGGAATTTACTGAACAAATTCACATGTGAATGATAGAAGTGCCAGTTATGGCGCCGGGTTATATTATATTATATTATGATATTATGCTGTGATATATTATGATATTATATTATATATCACAGCATCTGAAGCTTGGTTTGTTCTGTTAACCGGCGCCTCCCGCGGCTGCTCTGGGCTCTGAGGACCGTCCCAGGTGCGCTGTGACCCGGTGTAGATCCTCCACGCTGTCCTCGGAGCGGCGCGGTTCCTCGTGTCTGCAGCGCGCGCCCGCCAGTAACCAAGACACCGGAGAACTCACCGTTCATCCGCCAAGAGAATGCTGTCAAATAGATCTTCACTTCCGGAGCGGCCGGTCATCTCCAGTCCAAATCACGAGCTCGTCCCTAAAGCGACTCGACGGAGGCGGCACTCCGCTGCCTGCGACCCGCTGACTGCGCGGTTTGCGTCAGACCCGCTTCCTCCTTCAGAGCGGTGCTGCCCCCTAGGCGTGTGGAGGCGAACTGTCACTTCTGCGACGTCAACCTGGACCAATGTATACCAATGTGTGTGTGCATATATATATATATATATATATATATATATATATATATATATATATATATATATATATATATATATATATATATATATATATATATATATAGTTTCTGCTTGAATTGTGGGTAATTCAGTCTGCAGAAATGCTGACTGACAGAAAGATTTCATAAAGGGCTCAAAATGTCAGTGAAACTCAAACACTGGAGGGCTTGACAGAGGGATGGAACTAAACCCTCACAGACTTTGTGGAGCGCCTCAAAGTCCGTGAAGGTGAGACTGACATTGTCACATTATTACATCATTAAATAATTAAATGAAGAAGAACAACCAAAATAAATACATAAAATCACTGTATTCTCGTGATATAATGCTATCTCACTTATCCTTTCTTATTAATAATAATAATACCTTGGATTCATATAGCGCTTTTCATAATACTCAAAGACACTTTAAAAACATTAAATATTATTATATTTTGTATTATTTATTATAATAATGTTAATTATAAAATTATAAACAGCTCTTTAAATGTGCCAATGAATATAAAAGTAGTTAATGCATCATCAATACAATATATTGTAAATAATTGGGTATTTTTGAATGAATAAAAGTTATGCTTTTGAATGCAGTGGACAGTAGCATTGGTATTTGTGTCCTATTTGTACAAATTAGTAGAGCTGCAGGTAAGATTATTTTTCAGTATCGATTAAACTGCAGATTATTTTCGCTTTAACCCTTCGGTCGAATCAATCATTTAGTAGAATGCATAGAAGTGGTGAAAAAAGCCTAAACTGGCATCTTCAGAGGAGATCAAGATAACTGCAACACCTAATCACTAATCCAAATAGTTGCTGGTTATTTTACTGTCAATGGAGAAGTTGTTTAAATTGTTAAACTGGACGAAGAAGTCCCAGCAACACAGGACTCGGTGTGTCGGTGAAAGCTGCAGTCTGACCGGCTGAACATGGAGCTGCAGTGACACAGACCCGTGTCCCAGCAGGGGGCGCTGGAGGACCAGTGCTGAGGACAGGACCTCTGACATGAGGCCAACATGAGCAGCTGCATGTTCCAGGCCGGTGTTGATGGGGCAGAGGCTCAGAAAACCAAACGTCCTCAATAGTTCTAAGTCCAGTTGTGTTATATTGATGCTACCAGGAAAGAGGAGGGTTGCTGTTTGTATCTCTAGCAGCTGTGAAAACACAGCTGGAGGTTTGGGATCATCAGCAACACAAATTAATGATTCAGTTCCACAAACATGGAGGCAAAGTGTCACTGGTCCTTCAGTGGGCGGAGACTCAGCTTCCTTTATCGTCCTGTACATGAAACCTTTAGGGTCAGGAATCACTGAGCACCACTCTGCTATGGCACGGTAACCACGTCACCACCTGCTGTGCATTGAGTGTGTATCCTGCCACCTACAGTGCACTACATCACCAACTGGGGAAAGGGCCCTAAAGGCCTCGAAGGCCCTAAAGGCCCCTAAAGGGCTCGAGGGCCCTAAAGGCCTCCAGGGCCCAAAAGGCCCCTGGTTCACTGTATTACAGTTAGATTGTTGTTTTTGTTTGACAATGTGCTCTGAAAAGAGAAGACAAACTGAACCGTGAGAGCAGTTTCACCTGATCTTAAGGCTCTTTTTACACATTCCTTTACTCCTCTCTCTCTCTCTCTCTCTCTCTCTCTCTCTCTCTCTCTCTCTCTCTCTCTCTCTCTCTCTCTCTGTGTGATGTGTTCCGTTGCTTCTGAGGACGTGTGGGCTCAGACTCCCTGGCAGGACTCCAAAGCAGCACAGCTGTGCAAATGACAGCTGTGCAGGAAAGGATCACTTGATGTTCGGTAAAGGAAAGGAAAGGATCACTTGATGTTTGGTAAAGGAAAGGATCCCTTGATGTTTGGTAAAGGAAAGGAAAGGATCACTTGATGTTTGGTAAAGTAAAGGATCACTTGATGTGTGGGAAAGGAAAGGATCACTTGATGTTTGGTAAAGGAAAGGATCACTAGATGTTTGGTAAAGGAAAGGATCCCTTGATGTTTGGTAAAGGAAAGGAAAGGATCACTTGATGTTTGGTAAAGTAAAGTAAAGGATCACTTGATGTTTGGGAAAGGAAAGGATCACTTGATGTTTGGTAAAGGAAAGGAAAGGATCACTTGATGTTTGGGAAAGGAAAGGATCACTTGATGTTCGGTAAAGGAAAGGATCACTTGATGTTTGGGAAAGGAAAGGAAAGGATCACTTGATGTTCAGGAAAGTAAATGATCCCTTGATGTTTGGTAAAGGAAAGGAAAGGATCACTTGATGTTTGGTAAAGGAAAGGAAAGGATCACTTGATGTTTGGTAAAAGAAAGGATCACTTGATGTTTGGTAAAGGAAAGGAAAGGATCACTTGATGTTCGGTAAAAGAAAGGATCACTTGATGTTTGGTAAAGGAAAGGAAAGGATCACTGTGAGTCCAGTGTGAGGATGTAAACGGAGCAGAACCTTATCTGTCAACCAAAAATGAAAAGGATTGATCTCGCAACAAGATGACCACAACAAGACTGAGAGATCTCAACAAGACTGAGAGATCTCAACAAGACTGAGAGACCACAGCAAGGTGTTTGATAGATGGCAGGGAGGTGGTGGGTCATTTTGGGAAAAGAAATTTGTTTCAATCTATAGTTTTTATTTTTGGCAATTAAAGTCACTACCGATTATAAATCTGACGGCCTTGTTATGGAATTAAAATTGGAAGTAAAATCAGATTTTACATCCCCCCAGATTTTACCCCCCCCCCCCCCCCCCCGCAGCACTAAGGTCTAACAAGACCAGAAGAGAGACAAGTCCTCTATCAGCACTAAGGTCTAACAAGACCAGTACAGAGACAAGTCCTTTATCAGCACTAAGGTCTAACAAGACCAGAACAGAGACAAGTCCTCTATCAGCACTAAGGTCTAACAAGACCAGAAGAGAGACAAGTCCTCTATCAGCACTAAGGTCTAACAAGACCAGAACAGAGACAAGTCCTCTATCAGCACTAAGGTCTAACAAGACCAGAAGAGAGACAAGTCCTCTATCAGCACTAAGGTCTAACAAGACCAGAACAGAGACAAGTCCTCTATCAGCACTAAGGTCTAACAAGACCAGAACAGAGACAAGTCCTTTATCAGCACTAAGGTCTAACAAGACAAGTACAGAGACAAGTCCTTTATCAGCACTAAGGTCTAACAAGACCAGAACAGAGACAAGTCCTTTATTAGCACTAAGGTCTAACAAGACAAGTACAGAGACAAGTCCTCTATCAGCACTAAGGTCTAACAAGACCAGAACAGAGACAAGTCCTTTATCAGCACTAAGGTCTAACAAGACAAGTACAGAGACAAGTCCTTTATCAGCACTAAGGTCTAACAGGACAAGTACAGAGACAAGTCCTTTATCAGCACTAAGGTCTAACAAGACCAGAACAGAGACAAGTCCTTTATCAGCACTAAGGTCTAACAAGACCAGAACAGAGACAAGTCCTCTATCAGCACTAAGGTCTAACAAGACAAGTACAGAGACAAGTCCTCTATCAGCACTAAGGTCTAACAAGACCAGTACAGAGACAAGTCCCCTATCTGATGCAACTAGAAGGTCATTAGTAATTGTCACTAGTGCTGTCTCTGTGCTATGATGCGTTCTAAATCCTGACTGAAACTCCTCAAATAAACTATTGTTATGTAAAAAGTCACACAACTGATTTGTGACTACCTTCTCCAGTATCTTAGAGAGGAAGGGAAGGTTAGAGATAGGTCTGTAGTTAGCCAACACCTCTGGATCCAGGGTGGGCTTTTTAAGAAGAGGTTTAATTACAGCTACTTTAAAAGACTGTGGTACATGACCCATTAGTAAAGACCCATTGATAATATCTAGTAGAGAGGCGCTAATTAAAGGTAAAACTTCTTTAAACAGCCTCGTCGGAACAGGGTCTAGGAGACAGGTAGAAGATTTAGAAGTAGAAACCGTTGAAGTCCCAGTGTTTGTAATATTGGCCGTATATGTAACTCTCCCATATGTCCTACATGCTGTGTTGGCATTGAACCAAAGTAACCTCTGCTATGTCACAGAGGTCAGAGGTTATCCGAGAGGTGATCGACAAAGCAAACGGACAACTTCAAAAGAATCAGCTCTTCCGATGACACCAGAAGGGCTATGATATGGGTCTCTCTGTTGTGCTCAACATAAACAGGATTTATAATCGCCATATCATACCCAAACATTACAAGCATAGGCATGCGCTCTTTATCCACGGGCCGGGTCACCAGGTGCACAGGGCACGTCGACACAGCGGCTCGGTGCCAGGCAGCTGGGGACACGCGTGTGTGTGATCAGCTGTGTGTGTGAATCTGGAGAGGGTTGCAAAATGCTTTCAGTGGTCAGATGTGTTTGAGTGAACAGGTGTTAGTGGAGGTGGAATCATCCTGAGGGGTTTTCAACCCAGTGGACTGTGGGCTGGGTTTGGCAGCTGAAAGTCTTTCAGAGCTTTGAATACAAACATTCCCACATTTGTGTATTTTTTATATTGTGTTAGTATAATTGATCTTGACAAAGTCCACTTTCCTGTTTTTTTCCAGAGCTTTCAGCTCTAACATGACATGTCATCATGTCATCATTGTGGTGTGCAGAGAGTGACAGTAGCTTTAACTACATGATCACGTAGCTCTCTCTGTAAATGTAAAATACAATATTTTAAATGTAATGATTGTGACCTTATGAACTCTAACTTGTATTTCCTTCACTCTGCAGACAAAACACATGTTTAGCATGGTCCAATAGGTTATGGAAGATTTCTAGCAACGATTGACTAGCTGAATGTGATCATGTCCTTTTCATCATAATACCTTGTTTTGGGAATATCTGTTTCATCACACACCGACACGTCATCCTGAAAACCTGTCAATCACAGTCTGTGGTACTGGCATGCAGAAGCTGACATGTGACGGTCTCGCCACTAGATGGCAGCACATCCTTTAAATTGACACTCAGTCCCAAGCTCCATGTTGCGAGCATTCAGCAGTCAGCCTTTTATTGTGGGATGTCTCTTTTTAGGATTACCTTTGGCTTTAAAAAAACAAGGTTCACAGTTACGGCCTCCTCCTCCTCCTCCTCCTCCTCTTCCTCCTCCTCCTGCTCCTCCTGCTCCTCCTGCTCCTGCTCCTGCTCCTCCTCCTCCTCCTCCTCCTCCCCCTCCTCCCCTCTGTATAATCTCCATCCTCCAGTAGCACCATGTCCCCTCTACTCAACATTACCTGGAAAAGAGACGAGTGTATTCATGTAATTTGGACCCCTTGAACACAAAGTTTAAAAAGGAACCAAATCTGTTATTTTCCCCTCTAAACATGTTGTGTTGTGATTCAAATATTAAAAATGATAATGAATACAACAAAATATATACACTTGAATACATAGAAAATGTGCTGACCTGGCAGTCATTTCATATCTGCTATACAGTTTATTATAATGATAATTAGTATGCATTACATCACATGTAAGAGTTATTGTCTGGTCCCGTGTTGTTGGCTTGAGGTGTCAGAGCTGTGTGTCTTGTTGGTCCATGTGTACCAAAACCACCAAAACATGTCAGACTCCATTTGGAACGAACGACGTGAACAGGTTGCCATGTTGGGTCTCACCGCTGAGGCTACTGGGAGGTCTCTTCAGATTCCTGTCTGACAGCGAGGGTCCTCCATCTCTGGAGAGCCCTTCACCTCCAGCACACACACATATGCACACACTTAATTATTCCAGACAAATTATGGACACTGGGGGGATACTGCGGGCTCTGTGGTCTGACGGGAACATTTAACTCATTGTGCCCCTAATCTTCACCTCCACCCTTTCTGTGACCCCGGCCTGAGCCGCCACCAGGAATATGAGGCTAAGTCTTGGTTGAGGTTTTTCTTCACGTCTTCCTTGTGACAGCAACATGTATGTACATTTTATATTGTTTTAAATATAATAAATGAAGTAAAGCAAAACCTTACAAGCAGCACGAGCAGAGTTTTTCAGTTTTTCTTAACATTTAATCCATTTGATGTTGGATCCCTCTGAAGGAAAGTTATATCTATCTCACATCATTTGTGCTCCTTATTCTCACGCAATAAGTCACCATTTTGTATTTGTGTTTGTGTTGCATTTGACCAGAAGGCTAAAAGAAAGAGGAAAGAACTTGATTGGCCATAGGGAGGTAGAGGTCAAAGGTCAGACGGGGTGAGCCGACATGGGCAGTAATGAGACTGACCCTCATTAGATCAGACTCCTGATGAGCCCACAATGAGAGCTGATGAGGACAGTCAGGTGTAACGAGCAGCACAACATCCCAGAGACAACGGGCAGGAAGGAGGAGAGACGTCCGGCTCGGGGAGGATTTAGACTCCACAGCCAGTGATAGCATGTGTTTATATGAGGTGAGAATCATTAGGGACAACATTCTGACCCACGATGTGTCTTCACTCACAGGAGCCTCGGCCAGAATCACCGACAACTGGAGGAAACCAACATCACGTTAAAATGCACCTCGTACACGGCTGAATACTCCATTCTGTTTGATCATTTACAGCATATTTACAGCGTCTTTTATTTATAGGGGACTGCTGCTATGAATAATAATAATATTAATAATACAATACATACATTTGATTTGTATAGCACTTTACATGATAAAAACAGAAACAATATAAACGAGAGATGACACAATAAGAAACAAACACATAGATCACAGGTTACAGCAGATTTAAATAAGAGTTTTAGGTCTGAGGTCGATGGGGAGTAAGAGTATAAAACATTGTTGCTATGGACGCTGATTCGATTATTGATCTATTTAGTAAGTAGACATGTAATAAGCAGAACATATTTTCTAATCTGGCACTTCTGGGATCACATCGACTGTCTGAGCCTCTAAACATATGAACTCTCACATACATGAATCATGTGACTCTCCTCTGGCTGAGGTGTGGTTGGATGTGAAGGAGAGCGGCGTTTTGTGCTCCATCCCCGACTTGCAATTAATGTTCAACTTTATTGACGTACTGCTATTTCAAGATGACATCATGGTTGCTAATGTGAGAGAAGCAGGGCAGAAGAGAGAATGATCAAAGGCATCAGACTGTTCAGACAAGAGATCATAGAGATGCATCAGTGTTCAATAGAGAACATCGCCATTAGCGTTAACATTAGCGCTCATTCTTTGTTGCTCAGCAATAAAAACAAAGCTTTGTATAATCGGACGTCTTCAACAAAGAAAGATGGCCTTGTTGAGAAAGAGTGTGTTATATTGATTACACCCATCTAGATGACATCAAACAAGAGGATCGCTCTCGATGAATATATGTCATGCTTCACATGATCACATGAAGCTTGCAGTGTGAGAGGAAGTGCAGTGGCTCCAGCTGTGACCCAGGGGGAACCCACCTTTCAGCCTTTCACATGTGTTCTGCTCTCTTCACCCGTCCTCACGGATCACACATGTTGTTTTTCTTTGAGCTAGATGTGTGAACTCCATTTGTAAAGTTATATAAACCACTGATATCAAAAGTAAAGCTGCATGAAGCCATTGATTTGGCCACTAGGGGCAGTGAAACAAGCTGTTAACACAATATTAACATAATTACCGATACAATATTCATCTTATAAGTTACTAAAATATCATATCATAATCATCTCCCTTCTACTCTTTCAATGGCCTCATTTAATTTTTTTAATTCCTGTAGCACTCTTTTCCTTGTGGCAACTTTCATGTCAGTCATTACCGCCTCAATGGCCTCTTTGAGGCCCTGCATCACTCCCTCAACAAGACGTCCAGGTACAGAAGGCTAAGATGTGCTAATGTGTTACCTGAATAGATTCATGCAATGTTTTGATCCATTAATGTTGATCACGGTACGTTAGCACAAGTTAGCTAATGTAGCTAATGCCTGTTGTAGAATTCAGTGCATTAGCATTAGGCTGCGGTTCACCAGCTAGCCTGCTAACCAGCTAATGTGTATGGCTTATCAATGGACCCCCGTTAGCTAAGCGCCCTGTGGTCCACAGAAACACAGCATAACATACAGAGCATGACGTAAAACTAACAGTTCAACCAGAAATAGTTAAAATATACGGTCAGATATAAAGTATATATATATATATATATATATATATATATATATATATATATATATATTATCAGAACCAACCATATACTGTATGCATCCATAACGTTTTCAAAGAGAGAGCAGGCGTCTACAGAGTTCGTGGAGTTCTAGTCACATGGTCCGTGGTCTGAGGGTCTTTGGGTGTTACCACTATTACACGAGGAGGCGGTGGGTTCCATGCTCTTATGCAGAACTCTGTTTGCTGTGGCCGTCTGAGAAATGAGCTGCTTGCTTTCATGTTATAAGGTGTGTTACCTTTCTGACACTGTCTTGATAAAAAAAGCAATATTATAAACTCCAGAGGTTCTAGAGCTATAAGAATTTACACGGTCAAATGCTGTAGCTCATTTTCCCCCTAAATGCTCTTTATAGCAACACATCAAGAGAGGTTTTGGTCAGAAGTGAACTCGTAGCCCACATGTCTCAGTGACTGTGACTCTCTGAGCTGAACTGTGTTCAGCGACATGTCAGTTGACCAATCAGCAGCCAGAAGTAAATGAGCTGTGAATGAGCCTAACGACCATTGTCTGTGGAACTCCTTCTCCTTTGGTCTAATTTAACTTGACTGGGGATGTTTAGCTTTTTTTCTCAAAATACACAGAATTGACCTGATTGTCTTTCTTCCAGTGTCTGTATCTTTGTTGGTGATTTATATTTCTCTAGACAACAGCTTAAATGAAAACAACATGAAATGAGGATTCAGATTTGATGGGAGCAGCATAAAAATAAAGTAATGCATAATTATAAAGTCTCAGATGTTATCAAATCGGTATGGTATGATGTCATAGATAGGGAAATTAATGTGTGAAGACATCTAGTGACATCAGTGACTTTAATAGTCGGTAACAGACCCGTTGTTAGCTGTTCTTCAGCTCCATCTCTTGGACACTCCCAATGTTTCGTGGAGTATAGTTTATTAATATAGCCCAGTATCAATACAATATAAATACAGCATATGACACCGTCTGTCCTTTCTTTGACCTTGAAATACTGTAGAAACAATCCAATGACACAAAGCCTGTAACCTGTGTAACTGTGTAGTTGTGGTCTATCGCGCTACAGGACCGCTCGCTGCTCCACGTCCTGGACATGCGCCGCCAACAACAGGACCAATCCAACTGAGGGAACCACATTAGTGTTGCACAAGAAAAGCCCAAAAAGTGAACACAATTTTGGGTACCCTTTATTTTTTTTAATTCATACCTTGGTGATCATATTGCGATCCAGGACCCGTCTCATGAAGCTGGTGGCCCGGCCCCCAGGTTGGGCCCCTGCTCTACCCAACTGATTTACAGCAGGTCCTCTTGTGACCTGGCTTCCTGCCGCCAACAGCTTACTTTACGAGTGAGTGACAACGCTGCTTGCTTGGCCGATACAGTCTTAAGCAGTGGCGGCTGGTGACATTTTTTTTTGGGGGGGCGCAGTTGGGCGGCGCGGTTTAAATAGCACTCCACAATGAGAAGAAAAGAGGTTTGGAGTAGAATATTCTAAAAAACAAAGCTTTATTTCAAGAAAACACAGTGCTCAACACTGTCAAATAACAACTATCAACAAACTGTAACTTTGGGCATGAGAGGTTCAGAGCAGAATGGTTTAAGAAACATTCAATGTGGTGGCCAGAGCAACTTCAGGGAATACATTGACGTAGCATTCAAACTGGGGGCCCTGCAGTAAGGTGGCACTGATGAGGTGGTCTTTGAAGGCAAAGCGTTCCCTGGTGTGTCCAAGTATGGTGTCACAAACCTACAGATAAATATATAGAGAGAGACAGAGACAGTAAGATAAGTTGTGGGGAAATATCTACTACAAACAGGCTTCATACTACAGACAAAAAACTATGTTTTGTGTGTCTTGATGGTTGTAGCTATGACACACACGCACACACGCACGCGCACACGCACACACGTTGGGGATTGAATTGGTATTTTAGATAAAGTTATAGCCTGATATGATATCCACCCAAATCTAACAATGTCCAACATGTGTTCTGCTGTGAGAAAGATAAAACATTAAACTTTAACACAGGCATCTGCTGATTTTGACACTCACTTCTGCAGCAATCCTTCAAGCTCATCTTCCTTCATAGCCGGCGCTTCCTCTGCTGCTCAGAGCCACTGCACACTGAGCCTCCAGCTAGCAGCTCCGGTTAGCATGTAGCTTGGTGCATGTAGCTTCACTGCTGAATATTTAAATCCGGACGTTCGGGTCCCAACTCTTTCAGCCTCTTCTTGTCAACATCTGATCGTGGATTGAAAGGTGTTTCGCGTAGAGATACCACAGAGTTTTCAGTCGCCATACTAACATAATCAAAGTCTCTGCTAGCTGTGTTGCTCGCGTAGCTACGTGGGAGCTATATGGGGTGTGAGGGTCTCTGATAAAGGTCTCTGATTGGACGAATAGTCCAACCACGTTGCAATAAGAAACGATGTCATTGGCTAGGGCGCAGATTCGTGCGCCCGAAGATTCACGTTTCATCCGCCAATGAGAAGCTGTCCTTGCCGTCACGAGGGTGAAATGTTTGTTAGCTTTCCATAGACACACATTGGGCCGGCGCCCCGAGAGGGGAGGGGCTTTTCTCAGTAATGATGAATGGCGATATATTATATTTAACTTAAGTGGTTGTTGACAGGGGCTTACGGTCTCCCACACACATTTAGCGCGTCAACACGGTATATTTCTTATTTAAATTATTTGATATATAATGTTTTTTGACAGTATATATTATATATATTTTTTCTTCTTTTTTTTTTTTCATCACAAAATTTTAGGAGGGGCGGCGCCCTAGCGCCCTCTATTGACGCACCGCCACTGGTCTTAAGGTGTGCTTGATGGATGAGCCGACGTCCAAAGATCTGTTTGTCTTGTTGCTTTCAAAGGCCTAGCGTGACCCGCCGGGACGGATCAAGATGTGAGCCTTACTTCGACCACACCGGAACACCAACAGGTTGTGACCTCTGACAACAAGATCCAACATCATGCGGAGACCGCACATCAATACACACTTTGAAACTGCACCGCCGCCCTCCACAGCCATCCGTGGCCTAACAAAGCCTCGCTGTGACACAAAGACAACACAATTGGAAAACAGGAATGCATGAGTTGAGAAAAGGAAGGGCTGGGAGGGAAAGAGGGGGAGTTCAGAGACCATTTCAAATCATTTGATGCAGAAGCTGAGCAGCCAGCGTTTGACTGCTGGGACTATATGGACTGTGACTCTCAGGGCCCGTTGGCACCAAAGTGATGCAGCTTTGGAAAGGGCCCTCTGAAGTGACAGCTTTTTCTCTCTTTGGGTCCCTGTGTGGTGCAGGGGACCCGAAGACACTTATATCACTGAGCCGTGACAGCTACACATACACCAAGACACACACTCACACAGAGTGGTGGCTCCAAGCCTTTTGTTGCCGGTCCTGGTCCACTGATCTTACTCGTTGCTGCAGGACAATAAAAGGGCAGTCAGTCAAACAGGCAGTCAGTCAGCTACTGTCTGCTTCCCAGTAACATAGCTGGCAGCCGCAAGGGCAGAACTAATCTGGGAATGTCTCCCAAACTCTAACAAAAAGCATAAAACAAAAGAAGCACATGGACCCACCACTAAAATCGTATTCACATAATGACACTGGTATTATTATTGGGACTTCATTAAACCATTATTCTACCCAACAACCTCTGGATACAGCTGTGTGTTTATTCAAACTGTGATAAACAAACTGCTGCTGACATGTTTCACAATACAGTGAAAACGCAATGGCAGGACACATTTACACTGAGTGTCAAAAGAGTGAAAATGCCACTTAAGCAAAAGGAAACAAGTATTAATATTTAAATATAGTCCAGTTTCCACTGCAATGTTGTCAGACTTAAGAATACGGTCCTAATCTGTCAACAGTATTTTAAAGCTGCAGCTGGTCCACATATTCATCTCATTGCAGTACAGTGAGACTTCAAACAGAATCCTTGAGTCCTTGAAATCTTGCATCTTTGAATCTTTGAATCTTTGGGTCCTTGAGTCCTTGAGTCCTTGAGTCCTTGAGTCCTTGGCCAGTCGGCCTCAACCTGAACACATGCAGACTCATCCGCCGGTGTTCAACTAGACTAAGGAGTAATCAGAGTAGAACCCGTGAGCAGCTCTAAGAACAACTTGATGTCCTGTTTCTTCTCCTCCCTCCATCAATCTGAGGCTCTGTCCTGGATGCCCCTCTTCATTTGATGTGGCAGCAATTAGCAGGCGGACTTTTGTCCCTCTGGGCAGACGGGCGGTCCACTCCACTGATCCGTCCACACGGCTGAATGGGGAACTGAAGATAGCATGGGATCAAACAGACGGGCCTTGCCACCGTTATGGCCCTCAGCTCGCTCCCCTCCTTGGAAAAGAGGGGGAGAAGTTAGTTTTCCCATGAGAATGCTCGGGGAGGTTAAGGATTGTCAGGGAGTTAGTTTCCTAAGAAGTGTTTTAGGTTATAATACAAAATGAGCTCCACATACCTAAAGACTCTTGATGGAGCGACACATTCACATTCTACTGCAACCTGTTGATATCCAGGGAGAGCACTTAGCATGATGAACAGGGTCTACATACGGTCCTACAGGTCCCCTGAAGGCTATGAGGTACCTCAGCCAATGGAGCAGCTGGCTTCGGTCATGTGATCCTCGCCTTGCACGTCGTAGCTCCAAACAGAAACAGGTCTTTCCCCACGGACAGTTTGTCTCTTAACTCTCTCTTAACTATGAAGCTCATATTCTGTGTTCTGTGAAGACACTAAAGACTGAATGCGTGTCACGAGTGGTCAATAACACACGTTGCTGGACAACGCGTGAAAATGAGGCGTGACTTTTTCGTAAGATATCTTGGTATGTTTTGTACTTACTTATGGATAAACGATACCAGAATCAGAATCAGAATCAGCTTTAATGGCCATGTAAATTTGCACATACATGGAATTTGACAATTTTACAGTAAACAAGATAAATATAAAACATATAAAAAGGACATTAAGACAGTAGTAAAAAAAAAGTGCAGATAGTGCAGATGAAGAGTCTGTTTAACTGTTCATCAGAGTGACGGCCAGTGGGAAGAAGCTGTTCCTGTGTCTGGTGGTTTTGGCGTACAGTGCTCTGTAGCGCCTTCCAGAGGGGAGGGGTTGGAACAGCTTGTGTCCAGGGTGTGAGGGGTCTGTGGTGGTCTTTACAGCCCGCTTCCTGACTCTGGCGGTGTGCAAGTCCAGGATGGAGGGCAGGCTGGAACCAATGGTTCTCTCTGCAGACCTGACGATCCGCTGTAGTCTGACTGTCCTGTTTGGTGATCCAAACCACACAGTGGTGGAAGAGCAGAGGACAGACTGGATGATGAAGAGCAGAGGACAGACTGGATGATGGCGGAGTAAAACAGGATCAGCAGCTCCTGAGGCAGGTTGAACTTCCTGAGCTGGCGCAGGAAGTACAGCCTCTGCTGGGCCTTTTTCCGGATGGTGTTGATGTTGGCGGTCCACTTCAGGTCCCGGGAGATTGTGGATCCCAGAAACTTGAAGGTCTCCACCGCAGAAACAGTGCTGTTGTGTATTGTTAGGGGGGTAGTGTTGGGGGGCTCCTCCTGAAGTCTACTGTCATCTCTACAGTTTTGGTCTTGTTCAGCTCCAGGTGGTTCTGACCACACCAGAGGACCAGCTGTTCAACCTCCCGTCTGTACGCAGACTCGTCGCCGTTCCTGATGAGGCCGATGACTGTTGTGTCGTCTGCGAACTACTTGGTATGTATTGTACTTACTTATGGATAAACTATACTTGCTTGGTATGTTTTGGTGCATCTGCTTGAGCAGAGCCCCTCTGTTGTGGAACCAGAGGCGTTCAATGTCCAGGAAGAAAGTTAGAGCATTTTGGCTTTCAGCGGACCTAAACCTACGGTTCACGAATGCAGTAGGAAAAGATCATACTAACACGTTTGTAGTCATGAATCCTATTGGTCGGTGCAGGAGGTTGATGCAATGGAGAAACGTCAATCAGCTGACCTGAGAGAACGGAAAGGGACAATTCTTCAAAAGGCTTGAGGGAAAAGGCAAGTCAGTGAAAACACTGCTGTCTCATCAATAAAGAGTTTAACGTTGCTGTTTTACAGTTGGCAGGGGGTCGAGGACAGCCCTGAGGGGGCGGTGTGTGTGTGTGTGTGTGTGTGTGTGTGTGTGTTTGTGTGTGAGCCTCTCAATCAAACTTTAAGACGGTCATTTGCCACCTCATTATAACGTTCAGCCCATAGGAGCTGAGAGAGCCAGGCGGCATGCAGAGGTTTACAAGTTAAGATGCTAACTCCTTCACAAACGTCATGACAGGCCGATAGAAGATGACATCACACACCCTCTGGCTGCTGGACTGGAAGTCCTCAGATCATTTTTGACCAAAGACTGATCAGAATTCTCTGATCAGTAACATTGTAATATTCACCGTCCTGTTTTCCTCTGTTGTGTTGTTGGAGGAGCAGCAACTCTCTTTGGGAGTTGCAGGCGACACATATGGTTTTATTGCGACCGAATTTCTTCAAATGTTTGCTCTGTGGACTCGACTGCTTTGCTTCTCAACGGAGCAAAGCCTCCACTCCACAGGCCGGCCTCCTCCTGGGCACGAGAGCAGGCTGAACCAGCTTGGACAGGAACAAGGTGTTCAGATGTCACAGTGTTGAAGACATCATGGCCTCTTTCTGAGTTGTTCCTCATTTATTCAGGTTGGTGTTTACCAGATTACTTACATGGAGCAAACTCCTCCAGGCTCCATGCTCGTTATTCTTGAGGACTTTGAGAGAGCAAATATCAGCCATGAACTGCTCAAATACAACCAACATATCCCGTGTTCCACCAGGACAATAACACACTGGACTATTGTACGACTCTAAAGAACGCCTATCGCTCTGTTTCCCGTGCAGCTGGTGGAGTCTGGTCCCGGCCTGGTTCCTCTTCTACCCCAACGACTGTTCCTCCTGCGGTACGGGGACGGGCATCACCATCCTGACCAGCGCTGTCTACTGTGTCTACACTCAGGTTTCTGGGTTCCACTACCTTCCAGGACCTAAAGAAGCCATAAACATAGAAGCCATCAGGAAACAAGCCCAGCAGAGGACATACTTCCTGTGCGAGGTCAGGAAGTTCAACCAGCCTCAGGAGCTGCTGATCCAGTTCTACACTGCAATCATCCAGTCGGTCCTCCGTCCATCCATCACTGACAGCGATGCATCCATTCAGGATGTCTACATCTCCAGAGTGAGGGAAAGGGCTCTAACCTCACTGACTCCGATGACATGCACTCTGAAGAAGGAGCAACACGCCTACTTTTAAGCCTTATGAAAGACTTAAGCACATCATGTTTGAAGGAATGAAAGATGGAGGCTGCATTCTCACGTCAATGAGACGTGATAAACGACATGTTAGGGGAGTGAAGGAGAGCATGGAAACAGCTTATTGGAAATATGGTCTTTTTCTAACTGAGGGCAAAAGACTGTAATATGTGGTCATGGAAACGGAGTCGCTGTTCAAACTTCTCCCGCCTGGAAGGCACGACTAGACAATGCTCCTCTCACAAATATTTATTGATTACCATCGGTGAAGAATCAGAAATGGTAATCAATTAAATTTCCATGAAAGCATTATCGAGGGTGTCTTTCACATGTTACATATTTATCCCATTTTCCATAAAGTTACCTGACATTAATCCTTTATTATAGCACTCTTTGCATCTCTTGTTTTCCAAATGTATAGTTTTTTATGTGTAGTTGTTATTAACGTTTCTATCTGTACATATAATGTTCATGTTTAACCAGTTTCTGCATCCTTGTTTGTAGCTGAATGTCTATTTATGTGCATTTATGCACTTTGTTGTAATCTGTGCACATACTTGCCATAAAGATGATTCTGATTGAGTGACAGGTCCACCCTGTCGCCACGCTGCCTTTTAACAAGAAGGTTGACGCCTTCTGCAAAACCCAGGATTACGTTTGATGGCAAGGAGTTTTAACATTCAATGCCAACGTTTTTAAAATACTTTCCTTTCCAGGTGGCCGGGGCGGATACAAAGACTCCGGCCTTGAACAAAAGTTCCCGTGGCTCGAGTCCTGCTGAGGACCTTTGGTCAGTTCCCTGAACTGGTTTCATGTTACTCCAATATTGATTTCTCTACACCTAAATAACCCCACAGGAAAAAATCCACCTCAGAAAATGCCTTAAATAAAGGAATTTAATTTAAGTAAATTAAGCATTTGGGGAGTTTAGGGGATTTCAAGTATTTTCTTTTCCACCCAAATAAAGTAGTGTGAGTAAAGTCTGTCTGATCATTAGGGCCCGAGCACTGACGTAGTCAGAGCGGAGGACCTATTGTTATTGTAATGTTTATTATTATTATTATTATTCTTATTAGCGCTCAATGCGCAGGGAAAAGAGGTGCTTGGGCTAAACATAAATTCTTCAAAATTTTCACACCCATCCGACTTGGCGAAAATGCCAATCTGAATTGGGTGTCGGCCAAAAGTTGGCAAAAATGTCTCTCTAGCGCCCCCTTTAGGTTGAACGCCCACGCTTTTTGCAAACTTTTGCCGATTGACTTGAAATTTTGCACACATGTCCGGGTGGGACTGCTCTACAAAACACTCATCCGTGAATATCAAATGCGCCTAATTAGATTTTCCGCCATTTTGAATTTTGTGAAAAACTCATTTTTGCTCACTGCTCCTAAACGCTAGGTCCATTTCTCACGAAACTTTCTGTGGATCATCATTGGCTCAATGTCATCAAACGCTAGCTTCCACTTTGTTGATATCTCATTGCGTTCAGAAGTTATTAACCAATTAAACTCTTAGGGGCGTGGCTCAATATGTCAATACACATAACTTCCAAATCACTTTGCCTATCCTCACAAAAGTTGTAGCATATGTCAACATCGTGTCCCTTAACGTACTCAAATTATTTCAGAATTTTCAAACACTAGAGGGCGCTGCAGTGAATTGTAAAATATTGGCATTGTCCTTGTTTCCAGGCATTGTATTCAGATGAATTCCTCCTAGAGATTAAATACGATTGATTTCATATTCGGGCAATATGATGTTGAGACCTTTGCAGGGAAAGGTTATTAAGGGATTTAAAAAATATCGAACTATGTGAGCACAAAGCAGCGCCGAAAAACACCATTTTCCATGAAAATGGAAGTTGTTTTAACTCGGCCGTACATGATGTAATCTGCTCCATATTTCGCATATGTCATGACCTCCTGACCCTGAAGACATCCATCTGATCATTTTGAATCCTAGTCATAGCGCCACCTAGAGGCAACAGGGAGTTACATGTTTTGTACTTGTATACGGTGCTCCTCACAAATGATTCACATCCCTCTCTAAATGCATCGGAAGAGACTTAAGACATTGATAATGCATCACCTTGAAGATTGTAAGGATCCGTTGAACGGCGTCGCGTCAGAGCATCGCGGAAGTTTGATCCTTCGCCGTGCACGAATAAACCGATGTAACTCGACTCCACATAAAAAGATCCTTTCCAGGGTTCACATGTTTGATGAGACTCCAGGCCTGAAGACCTGTGATGTCTAATTTTTAATTAGAGTCATAGCGCCACCTAATGGCAACAGAAAGAAAAATGTTCTATACTTTGGCTAGCTTCTCTCAGTAGGTTGATTAGATCGACACCAAATTACTCGTAGACAAACATAAGACTTTCATGACGCCATCCCCCAAAGCTTTTGATGTTTCGTGAAACGCTGTTGCCGTGGCGACTCATCCTTCGCGGTCAACAACGAAGGTACTTTTGAGGGACTAAGCATGCTCGAGACGTAACTAAACTTGGCACCCACATTGACAGGCAAAGATGTAGTTACGGGATATGATTTTAATGCTTCAAAATCGCAATTCGGCTCGATAGCGCCCCCTACAAATATTCAATTAAGCAGCCCCAGCGCTACGGTTGACCTACATGTATGACACCTGGTAGCCATATGTAACACATGTCAACTTAAAAATAACCCTCTTGGGACCATGCTCTAAACCAAACAGAAAGTCAGATAGCGCCCCCTAAAAAACGTGTTTTTTTTTGACAACCTGTGAGTTGTGAACGCCCACAGTTTTTGCCCCCTATCACCAATTGACCTGAAATTTACCACACATGTCCGGTTGTGTCTGCTCTACAAAAAAGTACATCGCCGCATTAAGCTCCGCCTACTTAGAATTTCCGCCATTTTGGATTTTGTGAAAAACAATCTTTTCCTCAAATCTTCCTAAATGCTGGCTTCGATTTTTACAAAATCCTCTGTGGATCATTACGGGTTCAATTCCATCACAATGTATAAAAAGCTTGTTTATATCTCATTGTGTTCAGAAGAAAAGGACCAATGCACTTCTAAGGAGAAAATTCAACAAAATTCAACAAAGCAGCCCTCGCAGTACGTTCAACATAGATATACAACATTTCATAGGCGTATGTACCACATATACACTCACAAATAACTGTCTTGGGACGATGCTCTAAACCGCACCGGAAGTCGGCAAATTTCATTTTCTTTATCATTTCTAGTTAAAATCGCCATAGTTTCCCAGTAGGTGGCGCTCTGACTATGAGTTAATATTGGCATGCAGAAGTCTTCAAGCCATGACTCTCATAAAGCATGTTAACTTTGGAACAGTTTTGACCTCTTCATGAGCTGAGTGACACACTATGGTTGGCAGACCTGGCCTCTAGTTGATCTTATCATCATCTCACACTGAACAAGAGCCTGCAAGGCAAAGCCCAGGTACCAAACCTCACGCACACATGAACCTGTTCTGTGTGAAGCTTTGTCTCTTTGAGACACAACTACTAACGTCACCGCTGCTCTTCCCCCACGTCTGAAATCAAAGCAGCTTTTTTCAGAGGTCAACCTTTCTGCGAAAAAGAGTATATATGTGTCTGTCATCACATCAAATGACAGAACTCAGTAAGCGCTTCCAAGATCTTTCTGCCATTGAGAAAGAATTCAAGCTGTTCTCGACTCCCTTCCTGATGATGCAGAAGAAGTCAAGAGAGTCTGAACTGATGGAGATGCAGTGATGATTCTCTAAAGAAACAGCTTCAGTTTCTCTCCCTGCCGACTTCTACTGGAGCTTGGAAAAGGCCAAATACATACATACATATATTTATATATATATATATATATATATATATATATATATATATATATATATATATGCATAATTGACCTCATTTGATTCATTTTGCGATATACCTCACCTGAGTAGCCCAGACTTTCATATCTTTTTCTGTTTGTGGCCCTCAGTGAAAAACGTTTGGACACCCCTGATATATATATATG